>CANJKZ010000888.1:192500-832500 GCA_947471745.1 Closterium sp. Naga37s-1
ATAGGCATCGGCGAAAGCATCACTCGCCTCGCTGCCAAAACAGCTCTTACCTTGACGGCGGGCGCCGCTCGAGATTTTTTCTTACCTCATCAATTCGGTGTAGCGGTTCCAGGGGGAGCAGAGGCGATCATCCACATCACGCGAACCTTTCTTACCGTCAACCCTGGAGCGCTCGTTCTGCAGGCCGACCTGGCGAACGCATTCAATAGTGTTAACCGAGGGGCCATCGCGGAGTCGCTTCGAGGTTCGACGCTAGCTCCGCTACTGCCACTCGTGAAACTGTCATATGGCCACCCCTCTTCCCTATGCCTGGATGCCGGATTCTCGCACCCACCACTCTTGAGCGAAACCGGGGTGAGGCAGGGAGATCCCCTCGGCCCCTTGCTGTTTGCTGCCGCCATTCACCCCGCGTTGACAAGCACGGCACTTACCTTCCCGTCCGTGGTATGCCTGGCATACGCGGACGACGTCACTTTTCTTGGAGAAGCAAAGGCTTGTGCGGCGGCGTTTGGGCACTTCACAGGGAGCCTTGGGGAGATTGGGCTACAACACAACCCCGCTAAGTGTGCGGCATGGTCACAGGCAGGCCGTCAGTCAACACCACTGCCGCAGGGCGTACCTTTCATTGATGACGGCGTGAAGGTGCTGGGCAGCTTCGTCGGCGGAAACGACGCAACTGCAGCGTTCCTACGCGACAGCCTTAACACAATGGGAGCCCCACTTCGCCTAATCGCAAGAATGGAGCCACAGCTGGCGTCTCTCCTGCTTACCAGATGCATCTCGCGGCGAGTCTCCTATGTCGCGCGCACCACTCCGCTCTCTCCCTTGCCAGTGGAGGAATGGTCGGACTGGGGCAAGGGATTGTTTGACACACTGTTGACGGCTTGCAGCATTCGACACCCACGGGGGGAGGCTGAGATAGCACGGACCTGGGCCCAAGCCTCACTCCCGATCTCACTTGGAGGCTTGGGTCTGACGGACCCGTCGGTGGAGGGTCGCGTAGGGTTCTTGGCGAGCTACACGCAGGCGCAGCATTTGCTCACCTCCATTGACGAGGCGGCGGTCGGCGCCTTGGCAGAAACACGGATCCAGATGGCGGGACCCTACCTCAACACGTCCCCGCTGTTTGACTGGTTGGAGAGGTGCGAGGAGATGTTGCCGGAGGACGGGAAGGAGCTGCTGCAGAGCGACCGCGCCGAACCCAAAGGCATCAAGCTGCAGCACGGGCTGGCAATCGCGGTCCACGGACGCCGCTACGCCGAGCAGGTCCAAACCACGCGCGACATGCCGCTCAACCCCCTTAGTGGGCACACGCAACGTATGCTCTCCCTCTCGGGGTATGGGGCAGGGGACTGGCTCAACGCGGTCCCCTTTAACAAGTCGCTGCGCCTGGCTCCAGATCACTTCGCCCACGCACTGCAGTTCCGAATGGGGCTTCCCTCCTCTGCACCTGGGGCTTGTGACTGCCGCAACAACCCGGCAATCACAGACCGACGGCTGCCCAACCACCTTCTGCGCTGTGACACAGGGAAGGGGAGGACCAACACCCATAATGAGCTGCGGGATGAGTGCCTCCGGATGGCCAACGACGCGGACTTCATGACTCATGGAGAGACAACCGCATTCTGCCCCGTCACTAGGAAGAAGGCGGACATAGCAATCAGGGACAAGTCCTCGGGGTCGGTTTGGATTGGGGACGTGACAATCACGGACCCCATCAGCACCCGTGACCCCAACGCAGTCAAGGGCAGGGGGTGGGCAGCCCGTGAAGCGTCGGAGAAGAAGATCTCCGACTACGAAGGCTCAACGGCTTCGTGGGTCGGATTCTTCCCACTCGCCGTTGACACCTACGGCTGCCCGTGCGAGGAGGTGCCCCAATTCTTCAAGCTGTTAGCCGAGACCGCCGCCCGCAGGCTCTTCAACGCGGCCCCCTCATCCTACCAGGCTACGAAGCTGCTGCACCAGTTCCGCCAGAGGTGGTCCGTGGCGCTGCAGCGTGCTCAGTCGGTGAGCTTTATGGAGAAATGCAACTACGCGGCACAGGTGGAGAACCCACCTGCGGAGAGAGAGAGAGAGAGAGAGAGAGAGAGAGAGAGAGAGAGAGAGAGAGAGAGAGAGAGAGAGAGAGAGATGAGAGAGAGAGAGAGAGGGAGAGGGAGAGGGAGAGGGAGAGGGAGAGGGAGAGGGAGAGGGAGAGGGGGAGGGGGAGAGGGAGAGGGAGAGGGAGAGGGAGAGGGAGAGGGAGAGGGAGAGGGAGAGGGAGAGGGAGAGGGAGAGGGAGAGGGAGAGGGAGAGGGAGAGGGAGAGGGAGAGGGAGAGGGAGAGGGAGAGGGAGAGAGAGAGGGAGAGGGAGAGGGAGAGGGAGAGGGAGAGGGAGAGAGAGAGAGAGAGAGAGAGAGAGAGAGAGAGAGAGAGAGAGAGAGAGAGAGAGAGAGAGAGAAGCAGGGGGGAGGGGGATCAGATCTTCTAGCGCTTCGTTTCTGAGTCCCTCGAACACCGCCCTCCTTTCGACCGCGTTGAACCCGTTCGCGAGGTCGATTTGCAGCGCTACAGCTTCAGGATGGGGGGAAGGCGGAGGAAAGAGTGCTGGCAAAACACCACTGCTAATCATGGCATCAATAAGCAGGGTTTTTTGCATGGCTTGTCAACAAAGGATAGATGGGCTACAAACAACCTCCGAATCACATGACGGACTCCTCGCCTTCTGTATCGTGCTCTCTACACTATTTTGTACACCCTTTTGCATACACAACACAGAGAGCGTGTGAGAGAGCACAGTGTGTGAATGCGACGACATGCTACGTACGCGCGCAGGTGTGAGAAGAAGCGCGCGTGTATCCAAACTTGCATTGACAGTATGACGTGTCTCCTCGCTCCACACACTCCTCGTTGAGACCACAGACTCGTATTGAGCACGGCGCTGGCAGATGGTGGGAGGGTTAATGGGAGGAGGGAGAAGGAGAGGGAGAGGGAGAGGGAGAGACGGCGGAGGGGGATACGTTTGGCAGGAAAATGAGGAAGTGAGAATGATTAACAAGAAATCAGTGTTTGAGAGAATACGTGAAACAAAGAAAGTTTGTTCCCTCATCAAGCCATCCACTCCCTCATCAAACCATCCACTCCCTCATCAAACCATCCACTCCCTCATCAAACCATCACCCCCGTCATCAAACCATCAAACCATCAAAGGGTGTTTTGCCGTGTTGCAGCCTCTTGCGATGCCTCCACAGGCCACGTGACCACATGGCTGATTTGAGGTGCTACCTTGCATCGCATGACCACATGGCTGATTTGAGGTGCTACCTTGCCCAGGCATTGATAGAGAGACCACTTGAGAGGGGAGAGAAGAGGAGAAGTGCATACGTTTGCATACGCATTGATACAGAGACCACTTGAGAGGGGAGAGAAGAGGAGAAGTACATACGTTTGCATGGGCATTGATACAGAGACCACTTGAGAGGGGAGAGAAGAGGAGAAGTGCATACGTTTGCATAATCCTGGGACCCCAAGATATCCTGGCTTGCACTTGCACGTTGGCCTGAGGTTCACCATCTCGCATACTTCATTTTGACCGCATTCATAGACTGCGCAGGTTGCTGGTAAGTGGGAGAGAGAGGGGAGAACGAGAGAGGTGGTGAGGGATAGTGAGGTGAGGCAGGGGAAGCCACGGAGGTAGAGGAAGGAGGGTAATGAGACGGAAAGAGAGAAAATATGCAAGGACAGTGAGAGAGAGAAAAAAATGGAACAGAAAACCAAGCACACTACATACGAGCACAATAGGCGCCTTTTGTGACGTATCCTGCTTTGCATTCGCAAGTCCCAGCGCCTCCAGGGACTTTCTCCACACAGTGTTGGTTTAGGGGACAATAGAAAGCATTGCATGTTGCTGCAAGATGGATTTGATGATTGATAGGGAGAAGTGGGAGAAAGAGACAGGGGATGAGGAAAGAGCATGACAGAGAGGTTATGACAAACGAGCAAGATAGGCAGCAATACGAGTGACAATAAAAGAGAGAAAAATATCAATCAGAGAGGCATTGCATAGGAGGGAGAGAAGGAAAGGCAAAGAACGCATGTGAGTAAAGAGAATAAAGTGAAAGAACAAGCACAGCACATACCAGCACAAGATCCCGCCTGGCCGACATATCCACTCCTGCATTTACAGGTTGGCACACCTCCTACCATCGCACATTCTTCCAATGGTCCACAATTTATGGCTTCACAGGTGTCTGTTGGATTGATGGAGGGAGACAGGAGATGGGAAGAGGGGAAGAGGGGAAGATGGGAAGAGGGGGAGAGGGGGAGAGGGGGAGAGGGGAAGAGGGGAAGAAGGGAAGAAGGGAAGAGGGGAAGAGGGGAAGAGGGGGAGAGGGGGAGAGGGGGAGAGGGGGAGAGGGGAAGATGGGAAGAGGGGAAGAGGGGAAGATGGGAAGAGGGGGAGAGGGGGAGAGGGGGAGAGGGGGAGAGGGGGAGAGGGGGAGAGGGGAAGAGGGGAAGATGGGAAGATGGGAAGATGGGAAGAGGGGAGAGGGGGAGAGGGGGAGAGGGGGAGAGGGGGAGAGGGGAAGATGGGAAGAGGGGGAGAGGGGGAGAGGGGGAGAGGGGGAGAGGGGGAGAGGGGAAGAGGGGGAGAGGGGGAGAGGGGGAGAGGGGGAGAGGGGGAGAGGGGGAGAGGGGAAGAGGGGAAGAGGTGAAGATGGGAAGAGGGGAAGATGGGAAGAGGGGAAGAGGGGAAGAGGGGGAGAGGGGGAGAGGGGGAGAGGGGAAGAGGGGAAGACGGGAAGAGGGGAAGATGGGAAGAGGGGAAGATGGGAAGAGGGGAAGAGGGGGAGAGGGGGAGAGGGGGAGAGGGGGAGAGGGGGAGAGGGGAAGAGGGGAAGAGGGGAAGATGGGAAGATGGGAAGATGGGAAGAGGGGGAGAGGGGGAGAGGGGGAGAGGGGAAGATGGGAAGAGGGGGAGAGGGGGAGAGGGGGAGAGGGGGAGAGGGGGAGAGGGGAAGAGGGGAAGAGGGGGAGAGGGGGAGAGGGGGAGAGGGGGAGAGGGGGAGAGGGGAAGAGGGGAAGAGGTGAAGATGGGAAGAGGGGAAGATGGGAAGAGGGGAAGAGGGGAAGAGGGGGAGAGGGGGAGAGGGGGAGAGGGGAAGAGGGGAAGACGGGAAGAGGGGAAGATGGAAGAGGGGAAGATGGGAAGAGGGGAAGAGGGGGAGAGGGGGAGAGGGGGAGAGGGGGAGAGGGGGAGAGGGGGAGAGGGGGAGAGGGGAAGAGGGGAAGAGGGGAAGATGGGAAGAGGGGAAGACGGGAAGAGGGGGAGAGGGGGAGAGGGGGAGAGGGGGAGAGGGGAGAGAAAGCAACCTACATCGCCACTAATGCAATGACCATTGGCAGGGAGCGTGCTGGTGTGGATGTGACATGGAGCAGGAAGGGATGAATACGTGGGTCAGCCACGCAAGTGAGGCAGCGAAAGTGGAGAAGGGAAATGCAGGAAGGAGCAAAACGATAGAAAGAGGACATCAGGAGAGGAGAGACGGGGTCAGGGAGTGGAATGTGCACAAGTGGATGATAAAGGGAAGGCAACGGGTGAAGAAAATGAGACCATCAGCACATACTTGGGCAAGCTTGGATGCTCTTTTGGGAGTTCCAAACACAGTCACGAGGACAGTTAGCCAGGCAGTTAACTGCAACAGAATTTAAGAAGGATAAAAAAGAAAAAGGTACAAATCAGCAACAGAATGAAAGCAAGACATCTGTCTACCTTCTCTCAACGACCAGCAATAGTCTAGAAGCGCCACAACTGCCACATGACTGCTCCCCATTTGCTATGTGACCAACGGTGGCTAGATAAGCACCTTCACCTAGCCTTCCTCATGGCCACCAAGCGCAGCCATTCCCACCACTCCCCAACTGAAGCGAGCAGGATTTTCCAGCAAGGAAGGTGATGATGAGTAGGGACGATGATTGGATGGAATGTGTGTGAGTTGGCGCGCGAGCGCACCTTTCTTACAGACCGGATAGAGTCCAGATGTGTCACAAAGATATCCATATAGACAGCGCATGGCCGGGCATGATACTGGCAGATGGATGGTGAAGATTGAGTATGATGAGAGGGAGAGAGTGGAGGGGAGGGAGAGGAGGTGGGCGGGGAAGGGGAGATGGGGGGTTTGAAGGGTTCATATGGTTAAACACCAAAAGGCCAACAAAGCTTGGTGGCAATGCCTCAGATTAAGAGAAATAAAAAAGGGGATAACGGGGTACATAAGGAAACATAGAGGAAGAACTGACGCGGTTTTTTTTTTATCCATCGTATGTACGTACCTATGCAATTTCCTGAAACTGGATCCGGTGTGTAGCCATAGTTGCACTTGCAGTATTGAAAGGGCGGATTGTTGTTCCACCACCTCCAATTGTCATATTTCTCAACGCAATTGCCATCACCACAGTTGTCAGCGGTGCATTCGTCACGAAGGAAGTCTGGACACAGATGGAGAGAAAACAGGTGTGTAAGGAGGTGAGGCATGCGGGATGGGACACCCACCCAACCACCCTTCCATAAATCAATAGAGGCAATCCAGCAGGTGTTTTTTGAGTCCACTCAAAAATCACCTGCAATCCAGCAGGGGGGATGGTACTTTTTCAAATGGGATTGGCTTGAAAGAAACATCAAACTTTTCCTGATTGCTCAAATTGAGCAGGCGTATACATGTTGAAATACCACCACGGCCATTTGTCAGAGTTCCAAGCGCAATTGTCATTAACACAGTTGTCAGCAGTGCAATTGACATGAAGAAACTATGGACAGAGATAGAGAAGAAACAGGAGTTTGTAAGCAGGTGAGGCATGCAGGATGAGACACCCACCACACTGCCACGGATCAACAGAGGCAATCCAGCAGGGGAAATGGTAGTTATTCGTGGAATTGGCTTGATAGAATCATCGAAATCCCCCTGATTAAACAGACTAAGCTGTGCTATTGTGCAAGCACACACACACATATGTGCATAATCCACAGACGCAAGCAGATTATTCCGTAATCCACACAAACCTCATTCACAACGCTGCGTGACTTCACATGCTACTGCAGATGAGCCTCAAGAGAGAGGTGAAGTAGGAGAGGGGAAGAGATGAAGATGGTGAAAATGGAGGACAGCACAAACATACGTACGTACCAGCACAAAGGACAGCACATGCGTATGTACAAACTTACCAACACACTTTCCGTCGTAGCGATTGGGGAAGGCATGGGCGGCAGCAATGGAAAGGGGAAGCGAAGGGAGGGAAAGGCATGGGCGGCAGCAATGGAAAGGGGAAGCGAAGGGAGGGAAAGGCATGGGCGGCAGCAATGGAGAGGCAGTGAGGGCAGCTGGATTGCAAGCATGACTCTCACTCAAGGCACGGGGGGGGATGAGGAAGTGTGCCGCTCTTCTGATAGGCGAGTTCCTTTGGTCCTTCGGTCGTTTCCATAGGCAAACGACCAAGTGCCTTATCAATGCGGACCTGAGCAGAGCAGCAACCCCGCAGTCCGTCTACTCCACCTTTACTGGCCGCGGTGGGCCTGCAGGCAACAGCGGGTCTTGGCTCTGGCATACCATGAGCAATCAGAAGCTCCCAACGATGGATGGCCCAGTGCAGGGTTGCGCCGATGATCGTTCTCTCTCCGTCCCATGTACTGATCATAGGCAGCAGCCGCTGGAGGTCTGGCATGGCAGCAAGCCGTCGCCCTCCAGTCGAAGTTACGCTAGGTGACGCCGGGGCCAGTCTCATGGCCCAGTCCCACAGCTTGGTCTCTCAATTCCTTAGCTTTGAGCAGGTCCTTTATGTGGTTGAGCCCCCCGGGTCTAGTGCCCCAAGATAGGCGATCAGTGATTGTTCTTGACAGCGAGAGAGCGAGCACGCACCAGTGCAATTGCCAAATGGCGAAATGACGTAGTTGTCGTTGCACCCGCATATACCCGCCTTGCAGAAAGAGTTGGTGCCACAGTTCATGCGATCGCAGAGATCTGGGAGGGGAAACGGAGGCAGTTTGAAAAAGGAGAGTTCAGCTTGGGATTCAAAGAACAAAGAGAGGGGGTGTGAAAGAACACGATCCATTTTCCACGTGCACCCATCCTTGCATATGCATTCGTAAAGCCATCCACCGATATCACATTCCTTATTTTCGCCGCAGCCTGTGACGTAGCAGGTTTGTGGCGGATGGAGGGGACGAACGGGTGTTGATAAGAGAGAGCGGACGAGTGGTTGAAAGAGGTGGAAGAGGCGAGTTCCCTACCAGGGCGCATGTTGCTGGGCAAGAAAGCGTGAGAGAGAGTGCGGAAGAGGGGGCGAGGGGCATCAACATGCAGACAGAAAAGCACACTACGTACCAACACACGATCCCGGCTCCCCAACGTATCCTTCGAGGCATCTGCAGACCGCCTCGCCGTTGACGCCACCAAAGTCCACACACTCCTCCCCAGCGCCACACGTCTTGATGCTGCACGATTCTGGTACATGGTCATTGGTCAGGTCAGGGGGAGTGAGAGTGTGGAGGGGAGGAGAGAAAGGGAGAGGGGGGTTGGGACGGGGGAGAGGGAGAGCGGGGGGAAAAGAAGGTGGAAGAGGCGAGTTCCCTACCAGGGCGCATGTTGGGCAAGAAATCGTGAGAGAGAGTGCGGGAGAGGGGGCGAGGGGCAAATATGCAGACAGAAAAGCACACTACGTACCAAGACACGATCCCGGCTCCCCAACGTATCCATCGAGGCATCTGCAGACCGACTCGCCGTTGTCGCCGCTGAAATCCACACACTCCTCCCCAGCGCCACACGTCTTGATGCTGGTCGTTGGTCAGGTCAGGGGGAGGGAGAGTGTGGAGGGGAGGAGAGAAGGGAGAAAAATTGAGCAAAAATCTAGTTCCACTGTGCCAGAGCGTGGGACAGAGTGCGAGAGTGAGTGAGTGACACGCCAAGTCCCAGGGGTAGACGGAGAAAGGGAGAGAGAGGGAGAGGGGGAACACGCACCAGTGCAAGTGCCATCAGGTAGCGTGTTATAGTCGGGGTTGCAAGCGCATTTACCGACGGAGTTGCAAGAAGAGTCGGGACCGCACTCCACACCATCACAGGAATCTGGGAAGAGAGATGGAGGCAGTTTAAACAGTGGGGCAGGAGCGCGTTAGTACAGCGGGACTTTTAGCGTGCTAATGGTGCATGCGGCACGGGGCATGGCGCATGCGGCACGGGGCATGGTGCATGCGGCACGGGGCATGGTGCATCCGGCACGGGGCATGGTGCATGCGGCACGGGGCATGGTGCATCCGGCACGAGGCATGGTGCATCCGGCACGGGGCATGGTGCATCCGGCACGGGGCATGGTGCATGGTGCATGGGGCATGGTGCATAGGGAGTGCATCAACTCACAGACACAGGCTTGCACGTCCGCAACTCACAGGCTGGTGGCGGGGGAGGAGGCATGGCGGCTGGAGGGACAGGGGTGGAGAGGAGAGGCGAGGAGAGAGAGGAGAAGAGAGCGGAGGAGAGAGGAGAGGAGAGGGGAGAGAGGAGAGGAGAGGGGGGAGAGGAGAGGAGAGGAGCGGAGGAGGAGGAGGAGGAGGAGGAGGAGGAGAGGAGAGGAGAGGAGAGGAGAGGAGAGGAGAGGGGAGGGGAGGGGAGGGGAGTGGAGGGGAGGGGAGGGAAGGGGAGGGGAGGGGAGGGGAGGGGAGGAACGGGGACGGGGAGGGGAGGGGAGGAAAGTTTGGAGATAGAGATGGGAAGAGGAAGGAAGTACGCAACCAGACGATCAGCCTCGGCCTGGTGAATGCAACTAGGGAGGGGCGGAGGAAGGAAAGACAGGAGAGGCATAGTAGTGGCGATTGTCACCAGCGGCGGCGACGACCCTCACCACACCAACGACGATGGTGACAGTCCGACTGTCATTCTCACTTTCTCGCCAGCAACAACGAGAGCCATCATGCGGCACGGGGGGAGTGGTGCATGCGGCACGGGGCAGCATGGGGCACGGGGCATGGTGCATGCGGCATGGGGCAAGGGCCATGAGGCACGAAGCATGATGCATGGGGCATGGAATATAGTATCACGGGACACGGGCACGGGGCATGGAGTATCATGAGAAAGCACCCTCAACATAGTCACTCACATCACACCAGCCATCAACATAGTCACTCACTGGCACAAGTTTCATCGGGGAGCATGACTTGACCAGGCTGGCACAAGCAGAGGTGTCTGACGCAGTTATTGGTCTTGCATTCGTTGTCATCGCGGCATATGGCTGGTGGAGGCACGGCACAGAGGAGCGCAGCGCAGGGGGTAGACGGGCGCAGAGGATTGGGCGGGTGAGAGGCAGGAGAACACGGTGGTGCTAGAGCAGGCCTGGCTAGGGTTGTTGCTCTCTGAAGGATCTACAGCAGAAAGAGAGAACTTGCAGGATAGATAGAGACGGCAGCAATGGTGCCTACAGCAACAGCGGCAATGGCGGCGGCAGCAGCGGCAGCAGCAGGCGTGGCGGCAGCAAAGTGCATCAACTTACAGACACATGCTTGCACGCCGGTGTTCCACACTTTCCCCTGAGGACAGGCCGGAGGCAGGAGATAAGCCTTGGCGCGAGGCATGGAGGCTGGAGGGTCAGGGGAGGGGAGGAGAGGAGAGGAGAGAGAGGGTAGAGGGAGGAGAGGGGAGTTGGAGATAGAGATGGGGAAGAAAGAATCTTGGCAACCAGACGATCAGCCTGGGCTTGGTGAATGCAACTAGGGAGGGGCGGAGGTAGGAAAGATAGGCAGAGCAAAGGAGAGAGAACATAGCAGCGATCTTCGCCAGCGACGATCGCTATTGATCACGATCGTCATTCTCCATTAATGCCAGCACAACACAGCGCGAGATTCACGTGCGTCGATCATCACTGGCGATGATCACCACCCCCGGCGACGGTCATGGGCGACGGTCATGGGCGACGGTCATGGGCGACGGTCATGGGCGACGGTCACCATCACGGGAGACGGTCACCATCACGGGCGACGGTCATCAATAGCATCATCCAGCGACGATCACAATATGAGAGCGCAATCAGCATCTGCGGCAACAGTCATCACCACCAGCAGCCGTGATTACGACGAGAAGGCAATCCCTCACCTGCTAACAACCAGAGGATATTTACCTCCGAGTCCTTCAGTCCTCACCTGCTACGATCATCAGAGTCGCCACCAGCGCTACCGCAAGCCCAATGCGGCGCGGGCCGCAGCCGAAAGTTGGCATGATGTTCCTCAGAGAGGCTTCTGACGGGAAAGGGGTCGATGATGGGGTTACTGAAGGGAAATGTGAGCAAAGCTAGCTTCGCGGCTACAACTAGTAGTACGTTTGATTGAATGGTGGCGGAAGGAAAGCTGACTACGAGCGGGGCGTAAAGGTTTACCAAACGGCGGAAAGTCCGCCCGTCACCGCACGTGCGACATGTTTCCTCCGCCAGCCTGGTCCGCCAGCAGAACTAACGTCGCAAGGACACATCCAGAATTACCGTGTCGGCCCCAAAACTGTCATCACTTTCGTGAGATTGGTCGAAAGTTTTGAGTGGGTTTTTGACGCGATTGGTTTTCGATTTTCCCACCGAACCTCCTTCTGGGGTTTTCCGATCCTACATTTTTTTCGTTGACTTCGTTGTGTAATTCGGGGTGTGGCCTTAAAGCCGAAGTCTCTTGCCAGGGGAGCAGGCGGCAGCGGTGGGACTCCGCTGATGGGGTTGTAATCGAAGGGAATCTCCTTCCAAGCCGAGCGCCGTGACTGCTTGGAGCAGGAGCCGGCAAGCGGGTGGCTCAGGGAGCCGGTGGAAGGTACACGTACGTACTGTACTGTGCAGTACTGCAGTTGTAGTCGTCTCCAGCCACTGGCAATTGGCAATTAATGAGCCGCCAGTTGGCCACATCCCGCACGAACGGCAGATACCGGTCCCAATGACATCGACAGCCAGCCACACAATATATTCGGCAGTACAAAAGGAGTGAATTTGTGACCACCAAGGAGGAGACGAGGGTGTGGAGAACCCGGGGCCAGGGCGTCTCCTCAAGGGTAGTATTTCACATATCTGCGGCTCGGGGAGCAGCCGTCTCATTAGTATGTGTGGTAGACTATCGCCAATTTCACTACTGACTAGGCTAGTCATGAATCTGTCCCAAACACCGCCTTCAGGAGTCATTTGGGACAGGCTAACACCATCACATGTGACGGCTTTGGAAAGCCGTCGTGGTAGACATACGTACAGTGCAGTACCACTACAGTACGCGTGAACTCAGCCAAATGAACATGGAGCCCGCCAGATTGACCACATCCCGCACGAACAACGGCTGCACCTGACCTCTCCTGAGTCGGTCCAGCGACATCGCCAGCCAGGCCACACAATAATTCTCACAGACGAGCGATCGTCTAAGGGCGTGTCCGAAGTGAAACGTCGTCATCCGTTGACATCCGTTTCTGGATGTCGGTAAATAACAGCCTTCGGATCTAAGTATTCGACCGTCAGGATGTGTCGACATTGCCGACTGATGACGACGCTTCACTTCGGACACGCCCTAAGCCCTAATCGAGTTGGCCGCAAAAATGAGTGACTCAGGCCGCCTGAACGGAGCCAAACGAGGGAGAATGGACATGAACGGATATCCATACTTGGACGTGAACAGACGCGCGGTAGGAGCGGCTGACCGCTCCGCCCCGATAAACACCACACTTCCTCCCAGTCTCCCCCGTCCCAGCTTCCCCCCGAAGCCATTCCGCGCCAGTTGCGATTAGGTGGCATCACAGTCACGGCCGGCGTCATTGTTTCGAATCCGAACCGAACGTTTCCTGAAATTACGTATGTCAATCAACCTCTGACGGACGTCTAGGATACGTGCCATACAGTGAGTACCACCTCTGTGAACTCCAGCCAATTGAATGGAGCCCGCCAGATTGCCCACATCCCGCACAAGCGCATGGGGAATGATGCTCCCGACCCGAGTCCTGACCTGATTATGCCGAAGAGGGTTCTCCCTCTGCACTCCTAACCTGGTCATGCCGGTCCAGTGACATCGCCAGCCAGCCAATCAACTCTCACGATGGAGGACAAGCGACTCGATCGAGGGTTGTTGATTCATGGACATTTCCCCTTAAAGCCCAAATCTGGGGCGGCGTGTCTCTACTTGAAGTTTCTGGAACTAGGGCCGTGTTCGATAGCCATGAAAGCATGTACAGTACTAGGGGTCCCTGACTGGAAAGAAAACCAGTAATGCTTCCCAAATTCGGCGGGACACAGGCATCGGCACGCGAGGTGCGTTGAGATTGGGAGCCATCGCTGGTAAAGAATTGCACGATTCGACCAATCTTGAGACTGGCTCAAAACCATCGACCACCCTCGCTTAGCAGCCTGCACAAATCTTCCTGGTATATAATTCGATCAACCGTTCATGCGCATTTTAGCCACGAATGTAGAAACTGTTAGTTGTTTGCCGTTTATGGTGTTACTATGCCGGTTTGCATTTGATTTGACCGCACGAGTCAATTGTCAACGCAGGACCAACATTTACGAGCGATGATGAATGTGGAGTTGCCTATTGCATATCGTTGCTATTCATGAAAAAAAAAGGATAATGAATAAAACTATATGAATCACGAAGCATACAAAATATTACGACACTTCAGGACCTCTTATGATTTTAAAATTTCTTATTACGCTTGAATTTGACCTCTTGTGAAACATGCACGATGCAGAGTGGTGCAACTGCGCAATCATCATATAATCTGTAATAATTTGTATAACATTGCATAAATAGAGCAGACACATTTGATCCATTGGCATGAGACGCTTGCTAAATAGTTTTTTTTCTACATACGGTAGAGGTTACGGATATGCAATCAGTCTAGGCTAATAAGAATGAATGTTTATTTGGTTTATTATGAAACCTTATCAAATTTCTACTTGTGTTTGGATCAAGGATTCAGAAGTCATACCTTTTACCCTGATTTCCTGTTTTTCATGATGTTTTTCTCAAGTGGCCCTGAACTATCAGCCTTTCATTTTTTTAGACAATGTTTTTTCAGTGTTATGTAGATTCCGAAATTGATTTTTCTGTGTTTGGATTTTTCTGGCACTGACGAATCAGAGTTGTATCGTGTTCGACCGTGAAACTGAAGACAAGATTCCGTGAATCACGCAGTTTTGCCAAGTTTGGCGCCTAGGCTTTCACCGTCTGCAGTCAGTTACCCACTCTACACCACACTGCGCCTCGGACTGGTTTATCTGTAATGGCTCTCGCTATTGGACTATGATGCTGATAAGTGTGCAAGTTTTAAGGAACAACCCTGATTGATCGGCATTTTATTTTTCCATACTATGAAAAAAAACAGTGTTTTCGACCGGACGACACTGAAAATCAGTGTTACTCTCCTAGGGAGACTGGGTGCCCATGGTATGTGAAAACCAATCTAAGGCTCTGATTTGGTTCTATATATACAATGTGTCTCTATAATAATTACAAACCAAGATCATTATCTACTTGAAATAATAGGTTGGTGCAAACTCTAGATTTTAAGAGCGTATTCCTACACCTCGTATCAAGCGAACCTGATATCAGGCTCACACTGAAAATTCCCCTAAACTCAAAACATCTCGCTAGTTTTACTAGGCAAGTATGATATGTGGTTGTTTGACTGAGGCGTAGGAATACGCTCTAAGGGTGAATACATTTTTTTTTTTACTACACATGGATGAAACTATTGAGATAGTTCAGTAAAACATATATGATGTGGGCGGCGTGGGTGGGTTGAGAAGGCCCTGAAGCACGGCCCTAATTTTAATATTTTTTACTCTGATTCTGAGTTCGTTCAGGCTTTTTGTACCTAGGCTGAACTCAATTTTTTTTTTATGTACCTTGTCAGATTTTTTAGGGTTTTTTTTATGACTTGGCTAAAATGTCATCCTAATTTTATGAGTGTAGGCTGAACCTTTAGCCTTGTATCGAGGGTGCACACTGAATCCGGCAATACAGGGATTTCCGTTAGCCTGTAGGATTACCGATAACACTGTCAATCACGGGCGGGAAATCAAGTTTATCCCCGCGAGGCCCCGCACTGTCACAGTCAGGGCTCTCGTTATCAGTGCAATTTACCCTTCCATACTGATTATAAGGGTGAAATCTTGGGCTTACACTGATGTGTTTGGGTAATTTTTTGGAGGATTACTATTACACGGATATGTCAGTGTAACGCTGTAGGCCACACTGATGCATTGAGGTAACTTTTCCCTTGGCAGAGATTACACTGAAGAGCGTACAACCCTCCCCCCCCCCCTTCCTCCCATTTCCCCGAAGTCCATCGCTTCGTGATTTTGTCAAACTTATATGCTGCTTATTGTGTAGGCTATAGTGGGGTAGCCCATATGAGGTACAACCCAAATAGGGTTTGCTACTTGTACCCATCCTGCTGCTAGTTCATTCCATTCTCGTTTATTCTGCTGACATGGTTTCAGAGCAGGTCCTAGCCTAGGACCGTTTTTTTTCAGGGCCCACCGAGTAGCGCTACCCCACCCGTCGCGCCGCCCTGCCATGCCCTGCCCTGCGTCGTGCTGCCTGCGCACACCCTGCCCTACCCGCACGCCGCCCGCAGCAGCGCGCTCTGCTTTGCCCGCGCGCCGCCCGCTGCAGCGCGCCCTGCCCTGTCGCGCGCCGTCTGCTGCAGCGCGCCCTGCCCTACCCGCGCGCCGCACCGCCGCGCACGCCCTGCCCGCGCGCCGCCCGTGCCGAGCACCCTGCCCTGCCCGCGCGCCGCGCCGCGCCGCGCGCCCTGCCCTGCCCGCGCGTCGCGCCGCTGCAGCACGCGCTGCCCTGCCCGCGCGCCGCCCGCGCCGAGCGCCCTGCCCTACCCGCGCGCCGCGACGCCGCGCGCCCTGCCCTGCCCGCGCACCGCGCCGCCGCGCGCCCTGCCCTGCCCGCGCGCCGCGCCGCCGCGCGCCCTGCCCTGCCCGCGCGCCGCGCCGCCGCGCCGTCCTGCCCTGCCCGCGCCCTGCCCTGTCGCGCGTCCTGCCCTGCCGTGCGCCCTGCCCTGCCGCGCGCCCTGCCCTGTCGCGCGCCTTGCCCTGCCGTGCGCCCTGCCCTGCCGTGCGCCCTGCCCTGCCGCGCGCCCTGCCCTGCCGTGCACCGCTCGCTGCTGCGTGCCGCTAGCGCGCGCTCCTGCCTAGCCCTGCCTGCGTGCTGCTCTGCTGCTAGCGCGCCCCACTGCTCTGCCCGATATGGCCACTCTCAATGTTCTCACCTTTGATTCGGAGGGCCGCCCGATCGAGTTCAATGCGTGGCTAGACGACTTACAGCTGTACCTGCTGACTGACTCTAAGGACGGTATTTCGCTATTTGACCTCACGTCTGGCGCCTCTCTCGCCCCTGCCGCCACAGCTGACAGTGCGACTCGCTCACAGTGGCTTACTCGTGACGCTGCTGCTCGCCTAGCCGTTCGCAACCACCTGCCGTTAGTCGAACGCGCTCACTTTGGCCAGCACAAGACAGCTAGAGCACTGTACGACGCTGTAGTCGCTCGTTACTCCTCCCCGGCCACTCCTGCTCTAGGCTTCCTTCTCTTGCCCTACCTGTTCCCAGAGCTGTCCGCCTTTGCCACAGTAGCCGACCTTGTCACTCACCTCCGCACTAGTGACACTCGCTACCGTGCTGCGCTCCCCGCTGAGTTTCTCGCCAAGAACCCTCCTCCCATGTACATCACGCTCTACTTCATAGTCACCCGCCTCCCTGACTCTCTTACCGCAGTCAGGGACCTCCTTCTCGCCCTTGACCCCACCGACCTCACTGTCGACCTGCTCGAGAAGCACCTCCTCGCAGCTGAGACTAGCATGGTCGCTGTAGGCGCTTCTCGTGACACTCCTCGCACTCCTTTCTTTGAGGGGTGTTCGCCCTCCCCCCTTCTCCCCTCAGTCGCCTCTGCTGCAGCTGTTGACTACCTTCGTGCTGAGGAGGTATGAGTTGCGTCTGCCCCTAGTGGGAGGCGCCGCAGCGGCAGGGGCAGGGGAGGCAGGGGCGGTGGGGGTGGCAGAGGTGGAGGCGGTGGTGGGGGCGGTGGAGGAGGTGGAGGGGGCGGTGGTGGAGGAGGTAGCGGTGGTGGGGGTGGAGGTGCAGGTGGCGGCGGTGGTGGCGGCAGTGGGAGTGGTGGAGGCGGCGGTGGTGGCGGCAGTGGGAGTGGAGGCGGCGGCAGTGGTGGCGGCCGGGGTGGTACCAGCCAGAGGGGAGGCCATGGTGGTGGTCAGAGGCAGCAGCAGCGTCACCCCCTTTTGTCTCAGGAGCTACGTGAGTGGTTTGCTCAGCGTGGGGCGGCTGGGGGTGGAGTTCGCTGCCCGTATGTCATTCGCACAGGTGACCGCTCTGTTCAGACATGCGGGCAGCCTCACACACAGCACCGCTGCTTCTCCCGTCTTACCGATGCATTTCGCACGGAGTTTCCCGACGCGGCTGAGCTACCCCACTGGGCAGAGCTGCTTAGGCAGGGTGTGGATATTTTTGCTCTTGATTATGATGCTATTCTTTCTGCCATGTATGCATTGACTGTTAGTGCTGAGGGTGACTGTTACCTGTGTATGCCGCCCGACCTAGGTATAGAGTCTGCTGCCTCAGGTGCTGGTGAGTCTGCTGCTCTAGGTGCTAGTGAGTATGCTCTCTCTGGTACTGCGCCTACTGAGGCCTTGCACACCTTCACGCTTGACTCAGGTGCTTCCCGCTGTTTCTTTCGCGACAGTACCGCACTCACACTGCTCCCTGCACCTGTTGCTTTCTCTCTGGCTGACCCCTCTGGGGGCCCAGTCATTGCACGTTCCTCCACGGTTCTTCCATGTCCGACGGTTCCGTCTGGCTCACTGTCAGGTCTTCGCCTCCCCTCGTTCTCTACGAACTTGGTGAGCAACGCCGTCCTTCAGGATGTATGGGTTGACACCTTTACTCCAGGAGGACAGCGTGTGGCGATCTGTATGTGCTCCCGGACTGGCCAGCACCTGGCCACGTTCACCCGTGCGCCTGGCTCGAGTCTGTACACACTGACTACCGTGTCTCCTCAGGTAGCTGCGTCTGCGTCTACGTCAGGTCAGCTAGCGGCCCCCTGCTCGTGTCGCGCCCTGTCACACCAGACGCTCCTTTGGCACCACCGCCTTGGTCACCCCTCCGTGCAGCGCCTCCGTGGCATGCACTCCCGTGTCCTTGTCTCTGGTCTTCCCAGGGTTCTGCCTCCCCTCCCACCCTCGCCTGCTCCTCCCTGCCTTCCCTGTGTCGAGGGGCGGCAGCGCTCTTCTCCTCACTCCTCCTCGTTTCCCCCGACGACTGCTCCCCTGCAGACTCTGCACATGGACGTGTGGGGCCCAGCCCGCGTCTGTGGACAGGGCCGCGAGCGCTACTTTCTGCTGGTTGTTGACGACTACTCGCGTTACACCACGGTCTTCCCCTTGCGCAGCAAGGGGGAGGTCCCCGATGTTTTGATCCCTTGGATCCTCGCTGTTCGTCTCCAGCTGCGCGAGCGGTTTTAGACGGACCTTCCGGTCCTGCGTCTGCACTCTGACAGAGGTGGTGAGTTTTCCTCCGACCTCTTGCGGGACTTTTGTAGTGGGGAGGGCATTCGCCAGACGTTCACTCTTCCGACCTCTCCACAGCAGAATGGGGTTGCTGAGCGCCGCATTGGATTAGTCATGGAGGTCACTCGTACCTCCATGATCCATGCGGCTGCCCCCCATTTTCTGTGGCCGTTTGCGGTCCGATACGCTGCGCATCAGCTCAACCTCTGGCCCCATGTCTCCTTGCCGGAGACCTCGCCCACACTGCGTTGGACGGGGGAGGTTGGCGATGCGTCGGTGTTCCGGGTCTGGGGCTCTCGTGCCTTTGTCCGCGATACGTCCGCGGGCATGCTCTCCGCCCGCACCATTCCCTGCGTCTTCCTTGGCTTTCCCCCTGACGCGCCTGGCTGGTACTTTTACCACCCCACCTCGCGCTGTGTCCTGCCCTCCCAGGACGCTACGTTCGACGAGTCGGTTCCCTTTTACCGTCTCTTCCCCTACCGCACGGCCCCTCTCCCCCCCCCGCCACTCTTCCTCGCACCAGGTCCCCCTCCGGTAAACCCCCTCCCCCCTCAGGGTCCTGCTCCCTCAGGTGTGTCTCAGGTAGACGATGTCGAGCCTGTCGAGGTAGCGGTCGACTCTGGTGCTGCTACTGGGGATGGTGCTGCTGGGGGTGCTGAGCCTGAGCGTGTGGAGCCTGGGGGTGCTTAGCCTGAGCGTGCTGAGCCTGGGGGTGCTGAGCCTGAGCGTGAGGAGCCTGGGAGTGCTGAGCCTGAGCGTGCGGAGCCTGGGGGTGCTGAGCCTGAGGTTGCTGAGTCTGGGGGTGCTGAGCCTGGGGGTGCTGAGCCTGCAGTTGCTGAGACTGGGGGTGCTGAGTCTGCTGGAGGTCCTACAGGTACCTCGTCTCGGCGGGAGCCTCTCTCTCCATAGCAGCTGCGCGAATGGTTTGCTCGGCGCTGGAGCCTTCGAAGTGGTGCTGCTGGAGCTGGGGGGCCTGCCGCTGGAGACCCTGGCGCTGGAGGTCCTGGAGCTGCTGGAGCTGGAGGTGCTGGTGCTGCTGGAGGTGCTGGTGCTGCTGGTCCCGGAGGTGCTCGTACTGGGGGTACTGGAGTTGCTGGAGCTGGCGGTACTGCAGGCCCTGGAGCTGAGGCTACAGGAGCTGTTGGAGCTGGAGGTGCTGCAGGAGCTGGAGCTGCTGGAGGTGCTGGTGCTGCTGGTCCCGGAGGTGCTCGTACTGGAGGTACTGGAGCTGCTGGACCTGGCGGTGCTGCAGGCGTTGGAGCTGGAGGTACTGGAGCTGCTGGTACTGGCGGTACTGGAGCTGGAGGCGCTGGAGCTAGAGGCGCTGGAGCTGGAGCTGGTGGTACTGCTGAAGTTGGAGCTGGAGACCCTGGCGCTGGAGGTGCTGACCCTGGGGGTGCTGGTGCTGTCGGTGTTGGTTCAGGAGGCACTGTACAGCCCCGACCGTACTTCGTTTCACTCCTTCAGCAGGTTCTTGGTCTCCCGCCTTCCACTGACCTTACTCCTCCCCTACTGTGTCCACCGCCTGACCAGTCACAGCCGCCGTTACAGCCAGCCTCCCCACTACCTGCTCCTTCTCCCTACAGTGAGCTGACAGGAAGTCGTTCTGAGCATCGTGAGCCTGCGTCTCGACCTGCGTCGCCTGTTCGCGCTGTTCGCACTGGTCGTCGTGTTCCGCGTCAGCGTCCTCCTCTTGTCCCCGGCACGCACCAGATGGCACTTCGTCCTTCCACTGCTCCACAGCGTGTCCCTCTGCCATCTCCTCCTGCGTCCTCTCTTCCTGACGTCGCTGACCCGCCGTCAGACCTTGCTCGTGCTGCCGGTCCTACTGTCACTCGTCTTCTAGCTACTGTTGTCACTGACCCTTCATTTGAGTCCACTGCTGCGTCCGCCCTGGTTGCTGAGCTTGTTGACTTTGCTGCCGCCTGTCGCCTTGACTACGCCGCTAGTCTTGTTGCTGAGTCTGAGTCTGTCTGTCCTCCGTCCGTCGGGGGTGAGTGTGCTCTTGGCATGAACGTCCTTGAGGACAGGCAGGAGGACATTGAGTGTTTTGCTGCTGCTGTACCCCATCTCGTGTCCATGCTGCTTGCACCTGAGGGAGACCCGGATGCACCAAACATCCCGACCCCGCGCTCTTACGCAGAGGCGATTGAGGGTCCCTACTCCTCTCAGTGGCAGACAGCCATGGACGCAGAGGTGGCTTCCTGGAAGTCCACAGGCACCTACGTCGACGAGGTTCCCCCACCTGGGGCGAACATCGTCAGTGGCATGTGGATTTTCAGGGTGAAGCGGCCGCCGGGTTCTCCGCCTGTCTTCAAGGCGCGTTACGTTGCACGAGGCTTCAGTCAGCGACAGGGAGTTGACTTCTTCCAGACCTTCTCCCCTACCCCAAAGATGACCACTCTTCGGGTGCTGCTGCACGTCGCCGCTCAGCGTGACTACGAGCTTCACTCTCTTGACTTCAGCACAGCCTTCCTACAGGGCAGCCTGCACGAGGAGATCTGGCTGCGCCGCCCACCTGGCTTCACTGGGTCGTTTCCTGCTGGTACCCAGTGGAGCCTCCGGCGGCCAGTCTACGGTCTCCGCCAGGCGCCTCCCGAGTGGCACGACACACTGAGGACGATGCTTGAGGCTCTTGGGTTTGCTCCTTCCACTGCTGACCCGTCGCTGTTTCTACGCACCGACACCTCTCTGTCGCCGTTCTACATCCTCGTGTACGTCGACGACTTGGTCTTTGCCACTGCTGACACTGCGGGACTGGCCTTTGTGAAGTCGGAGTTGCAGAAGAGACACACGTGCACAGACCTGGGTGAACTGCGCAGCTATCTTGGCTTGCAGATCACCCGGGACAGAGCACAGCGCACCATTACCTTGACTCAATCACACATGGTGCAGCAGGTCCATCAGCACTTCGGCTTCACGTTCTCCTCGCCACAGTCCACTCCTCTGCCTACTCGCCACTCGCTCTCAGCTCTGCCTTCGGATGAGTCCGTAGAGCCGAGTGGCCCGTATCCAGAGCTTGTGGGCTGCCTCATGTACCTGATGACCTGCACTCGACCTGACCTTGCCTACCCTCTTAGCATCCTGGCACGCTATGTTGCTCCTGGGAGACACCGACCAGAGCACATGGAGGCCGCTAAGAGGGTGTTGCGCTACTTGTGCAGTACGTCGGGCATGGGGCTCGTGCTTGGAGGACGGGCTCGAGTTGTCCTCACTGGCCATGCAGACGCTTCCTGGGTTGACGACTTTGCTACGCAGCGGTCGTCACAGGGTTACACTTTCAGCCTTGGCTCCGGCTCTGTTTCGTGGCGTCTACCCGCTCGTCTTCTGTTCTCAGTTCCAGTTGTGAGGCTGAGATCTGCGCAGGGGCCATGGCTGCACAGGAGTTACGCTGGCTCACCTACCTCCTGACCGACTTGGGAGAGCCGCCTCGTTCTCCTTCAGCTCTGTACGTCGACAACAAGGCCATGCTTGCCTTGTGTCAGGAGCACAGACTGGAGCACAGAACGAAGCACATCGCTCTGCGCTACTTCCTTGCTCGAGAGCTGCAGCAGCGTGGTCAGCTTTGTCTTGCGTACGTGGCCACTCGGGCCAACACTGCTGATATCTTCACCAAGGCACTTCAGCCTTGTAATCATCAGCGTTTCTGTACTGTTCTAGGCCTTGTGCCTACTTGGCCTCACTTGCTCACTTCTTGACTGTGCTTGTATTATGATCTCTATACATATACATGCATGCTTACACTTGCTAGGTTGTGATCACTGTATTGCTTGTTCTCCTTTATATAACTCAGCATGTGGACTGGCCTTGTGGCCATTTGTTTGTGCTCAGAATGCGTGGTGACTTCGTGATCCACCCTGAGCTTGCTTTGCTTTTCTTGACTGGTCTTGTGACCTCTTGTTCTCCCCCACTTTGCCTATGGGGGTGTGTCAAACTTATATGCTGCTTATTGTGTAGGCTATAGTGGGGTAGCCCATATGAGGTACAACCCAATTAGGGTTTGCTACTTGTACCCATCCTGCTGCTAGTTCATTCCATTCTCGTTTATTCTGCCGACAGAATTCCGTTGATCACGCAAGTACCGATGTTTCATTCTGTGCAGTTTGTTCGTTGGCAACAGTCTCTTGTCTAATTGGTCAGTTTTGTATATTTCCCTTGCCAGCACGCCACGAAAACTCACACTGCTGTTGCAGGGTAAAATCTCCACAACTCAAAGTTACACTGATCCATCAGTATAATGAAAAAATACACTCTACTCAGAAGGGTTATTGAAACAGCTACACTGCCAATCGTGAGTAGGCAAAATCCAAACCTAAGCCCTGGTCGCAGTGGTACAGCAGAGCGGCCAATCAGGGTTGCGCAGCAGGCAGCGTTGACAAGAATTGTTGCCAACGCATGGCTCTCAGCGCGCTACGTCTCGTACGGCACCACAAACATCCAACCCACCCCACCTTCCCTGCAAACACGACCGCCTGCTGCAAGAGACAGGGAGCCTTCAAGGGCTCTTGAATGGAGGCTGTAGAGGTTGAGCGTGCTCTTGTAGAGGTTCAGACTTCGACTCAGATATGTGGCATGTTTTATTGTGTTTTTATGAAAATGCATGATCAGCTAAAGTTTTACAGCTAACGCTGAAAGTTCAGCCAAAAAAACTTTGAGTTGTCTGGTTTTTCAGCCTAAAATTTTGGGGCCACGCCAACTCACTGAGTTATAGCAGGGGTGCACGCTGATCGATCAGCGTGCCTCAAAACGAATCTAGGGGCCTGCCCTGAAGGCTGTAAGCAGCGTGGGGATATAAGACATATATGTCTTATACACTAGAAAATTTTATTGGGTTGTCTTGTAATTGGGGTGGTTTAGGGTGTCTTATAATTCTTATAAATGGACAAAGAACCGTTTAGAAAATACCCCTTTGTTATAAGATTACCCCTAACCCTTACATAGCCCGTAGAGGCTCTTCAACAGCTTGCACACCCGGCCGGTCCCATCGTCGAAGTAGTCTGGCTGGTACATGTACAGCACTCAGTCGAGATTGCTCTGCAGGAAGGCGTTCTTCATGTCGAGCTGCATCAGGTTGAGGTCGAGGACAGCGACGATGCTGAGGAAGATCCTCAGCGTGACGTAGCTGCTCACCGGCGAGTACGTCTCGTCGTAGTCGGGACCGTACACCTGTGTGAAGCCCTTCACGACCAGCCTCGCCTTCTCGCGCTCGACGGTGTCGTCGATGCGGTACTTGGTCGTCAGCACCCACCGGTTCTTCATGATGTTCACCCCGCGTGGACGTTCGACCAGCTCCCAAGAGCCCATGCCGATGAGGCTGCAAATCTCTTCTTCCATGGCGGCCTTCACCGCCTCGCCCTTCCAGCTCGCCAGCGCCTCCTTCACCGTCATCGTGGCGATGTCTCAGCGGTGTTCGGGGTCGACATGCACGTCGGGGTCGAGCGCCGGCAGTTCTTCATCCTCCTCGGCGTCGTCGACCTCGTCGTACACCGTGGTGAAGGCAGCTGGTGGTAGGCAGGCGTGCAAGCTCAGCCGCTCCGGCGGCCGTCGAGCTCGACGTGTGCGCCGCAGCTCGGGCTTCGTGACCGGCACCTCCACCACGTCGCTGTCGGTGGACTCCTCACCCGCCGACTGCTCCCCTTCGTCGTCGACATCATCGTCGTCGGCCAGCTGCTTCGACCCTTCGACCGGCTGCTCGCCTGCCGTTGACTTCGACAGCTCCCCTGTCGACCGCCCCGGCTGCTGCTCCCCTGTCGACTGCACCGCTGCTGCTGCCTCCTGTTCGACCGGCTCCCCTGTCTGCTGCTCCCCTTTCGTCGACGGCTTCCCATCCTGGTCGACGAGCTTGGCGCCTTGTCGACCGTCGGCGATGCCACTTGCCGGCGCCACAGGCGACGCCTTAAGGCTCCCCTCATCGCCAGTGGCTGACACAGGCGTCGACGCAGGCCGATCTGCGACGAGGGAGGGAGGAGCAAGAGCAGGGGAGGGGGAAGAACCTCCACAACATCCTCATCAGCAGGCTCGTCGACCTCGGCGAGCAGCGGAACCGTCGTCGTCGAGGTGTCCGTCGGCGGATGTGCCTGCGTCCGCCCCGACGCCGGCCCATACTTCATCTTCCACACCTCCAGCGACAGCGTCTCGTAGAAGATCACCTCGACCGACGTAACCACCTTGTTGTCGGTCAGGTCGAGCACCTCCCAGCCCTTGCTCTCCGGCGACACACCCAGGTGAATCCCCCAACGAGCCTTCGGCGCCAGCTTCCCACCGCGCTGCTGCTCGGGAATCGTGAACTGCACCATGTAGCCCCACACCCGCGCCAGCGTGAGGTCGGGCTTCTTCCCGGTGAGCAGCTGGTACGGAGTCGTCCCCGGCGGCATCGTCGACCGCTCCAAGCAGTTGCGCACCCAGACAGCTTGTCGAAGAGCGAGGTGCCACCAGTAGTGCTGCACGCCCATATGCAGCAGCATCGTCCGCACGGACTCGACGACCGTGCGCATCTCCCGCTCAGCCATGCCGTTCTGCTGCGGAGTGTAGGGGCACGTCAGGTCGTGGACGATGCCCTTCCCGTCGACGAAGTCGGTGAACGCCTTCCCGAGGAACTCCCCTCCTCGGTCTGAGCGAAGCAATAGCACTGACTTCTTCGTCTGCCGTTCCACCAGCACCAACCACTTCTGGAACTCCCGCAGCACATCGCTCTTCTTGGCGACCAGCATTGTCCACACGAACCGAGTGTGGCGATCCTTCAGCAGCAGGAAGTACAAGCTGCCATCCTTGGGAGCCACCCGAAATGGCCCGCACAAGTCAATGTGCACGACAGCCAGTGCCTCCTCGGCGTCCGAGCCCTTGGCGGGGAAGGTGTGCCGCGCCAGCTTTCCTCCCACGCACGAGACACACGGCGGGTCTGCTCCGGTCGACGGCGTGATGTCGAGCCCAGTAGCAACCTCATGCTTCGCCGAGCTCTTGATCGTGTCGACGCCGACGTGCGCGAGCCTCGCATGCAGCCGGTCAGGGGTCGACTTCGTCGCCGAGACGATCGCCCGCAGAGCCACCACCTCGGTCGACGGCGACCCGGCCTCCCCTTGCAGAGCGACGGTTCCGCGGCCCTCGACAGGCTGCAGCGCCCCGTTGAATCCACGTACGTGCTTCACACCGTCGCTCGGCGCCATGTCGACGAAGACCGCCTTCGTCCCCATCAGGTGGTGGGAGCAACCGCTGTCGAGCAGCACAGCCATCGGGTTTGCCTGCACAGCTGCCGCCACCGCCTGGAAGTCCTCGCCAGCCTCCGGCGCCAGCGACACTGTCGGCTCCACCACGCCGACCATCGAGCACGACGCCTCCCCGTCGCCTCGGCCCTTGCCGCTGGAGCTGTCGACGTCCTTCGTCGACGACGTCTTCTTCGACGTCTGCTTCTCCTTGCACGGCTGTGTATCTCGAGGGGGCGACGGCTGGTCGACCGGCCACGGCCGCCCTTGGTGTCGTCCTCGTCGTTGTCGTCGCGGTCGAGGCATTCATAGGAAAGGTGGTCGGGGTCGTGGCAGATCCAGCACTCCCGCAGTCGACCACCACCTCCACGGCCCTTGTCCCGCGTCGACCTCATCTCGTCGACGTCCTTCGTCGACCGCCCACCTCCGCTACCACCTCCGCCCGGCTTCCCGCGCTGCCCTTGCTGCTGATTCAGCTTCATCGGTGCAGCGTAGTTGGCCTGCGGAAGGAGCTCCGTGGGCTGTTCGGCCTCCTGCATCGCCTCGTCTTGAAGGATGTAGCTGGTGATGGAGTCCTCGTCGAGGGACTCATGCGTGCCGGGCACCGTCATCGTCCTCTTCATGAGGTTGTAGCCGCGCGGCAGGCCCTTGACGATGTGGGTGACGTAGGACGCCGTCGAGTATTCGGCGCCCGCCATCCGCATCTCAGCCAGGATCCGTCGAGCACGGTTGCAGTAGTCCGTCTCCGACTCCTGCTCGCCCATCTGAATGTGTGTCATCTTCTCCTCCAGCTGTCCGATGTACATGTCGTCCCTGACCTGGTACGTCGACAGGATGAAGTGCCATGCCTGGTGACCGGTTTCCAGTCGCTCTCGACAGCTCCTGAGCGCTAGCTGCACCACCGGCGAGCAGCACCGCGAGATGACCATGAAGGTGAGCAAGTGAGCAACACGAAACTCTCCGGGCAGCTCGACATCGTCCACAGGCGGAATTGGCACAGTGCCATCGGCAAAGCCCTTCAGCCCGGCGACCTCCAGCTGAGGCTCTATCGACTCCCTCCAGGTGATGAGGTCCCGTCGACCTTGCAGCGGTGCGATGGTGATTCGGTCCGACGAGAACTTGAAGTAGCCATACGCCGGTGCAATCCCGCCCACCGTCACATGCGTCGTCGCCGAGAGCCCTCCACCGCTTCGTAGAGGAGAGCGACGTCGAACATCGACGTCGGCACGCGAGCTGCCTGCAGCCGCCGTCGACCGCTGCACTCGCGCCTGATTCCTGTCGACGCCACCGTCGACCTTGATCACCCCTCTCTGCTTCGTGCCATCGTTGCCGCTGACTCGTGCACTGCCGTCGACCTCGTCGTCGACGCCACCTTCGTTCCGCACCGGTCGAGGAGATACAGGACGGGAAGGGTGCTCCGTCGCCCACTGCGCCCGGATGCCCAACTCAGCAATCGCCCAAGGGATCGACCCGTGCTCGCCATCCTCATGGCGTTTCCTCGCATCAGCCAAACGTGCCTCCGCTACACCCGCTTTTATAACGGGGTCGACCATGGCGACTAACGCTGCTGCCGGCCTACGAACGACTTAGTAGGTGCAAAATTCGGCTCCTATCTGAAGGTAATCTGCGGGGCCGTCCACGCTCACCGCACCATGCGGAGAGTCACTCGACAAAGGTGGTGAGCTAGACTACGGGGGGGTAGGCACGAACAACTAAGAGTGATCGTAGCTCTGCTTGCGTTCCTTAGCACTTGCACATTCACGGGAGAAGTTGGCAAGAATTTCACTAGCAAAGTTGGAATTACAGAATTGTTGAATAAGCAATGGCAACAAGGACTACATCAGGCACCTAGCAACCCTGCAGCTAGTCTGGTCGACCGCCAGCACTGCATGGTCGACCGCCTGCCAGCGTTGCGTAGAGGAGCCGCGCCAGCACTGCAGAAAGGCGACCTGCCAAAACTGCAGGTCGACGGCGTGCCAACGCTGCAGCAGAGCGATTGTCCAGCGTTGCCCCGTAGAAGACAGCAGTGCGCACGCTCGCAGGTGCGCGCAGACGATTGGCCCGACTTGCCTCGTTGGACATCCGTCGGCTGTTGTCTGCGCCTGACGAGCCACATCGACTTCGGGATACCAGCCCGAAGTCGCCTTCGCCATCGCGACCCCGACGACGTTCGCGTGCCTCCGCAGAACTCGTCGAGCAGGTTACCCGGTCGACCTGGTCGACCACCAAGTGCTCTGGTCGACCACCACTGCCTCTGGTCGACCACCAGGTGCCTCTGGTCGACCACCAGGTGCCTCTGGTCGACCACAGCTCCTGTCGAGCTACCCCCTGGTCGACGGACCCCTCCCGTCGACTAAAACCGTCAGCGGTTGTCGCCGAGTTCCCCTCGTCGACCGCTGCTCACTTGTCAGGTCGACGGACTGCTCCGTCGACCTCCCGGTCGAACTGCAAGTCGACGGGCTGCTCCGTTGACCTCCCGGTCGAACTGCATTTCGACGGGCTGCTCCGTTTACCTCCCGGTCGAACTGCACCTCCTGGTCGACGGCCCACCCGTCGCCCAGACCAGTCAGTTGCAGCTGTCGAGCTCCCTGGTCAACAGCAACACCACAGCGGTCCCCTGCAGCTCGACGAAGCCTGTCGAGCAGCTCTCCCACTGTGAACGGTCGGCTGCTACTCCTGTACATCCGACCAAGTCGTCGGCGTTGCCCAAGCGAGGGCGGGGCCAACACTCCACTCCCGTTAACAGTAATTGGGGTGGTTTAGGGTGTCTTATAATTCTTATAAATGGACAAAGAACCGTTTAGAAAATACCCCTTTGTTATAGATTACCCCTAACCCTTACATAGGCTTAACTTGTACACCCCTACAGGTGTCTAATAATCAGGAACACCCATTTATAACATACACCCGTTTTAAAGACACCCCCTGTCTTCAATTCGACACTGTCTTATATCCGGGCGTTTACGGTACTTGCAAGACTAGAGAGTACAATCCAGTCAAAGCCATTGGGTTGCAACTAGGGTTGCGAGAGGCAACAGCCATATTTAGCTATGAGCTAATTGAATAAGGTCACATAGGAAAACATTGCATTGCACGCAAAAGGCACTAAATATCTACACTCCAGTGGTTTTTTCAATAACCATGAGGCACCAGTTACCGTTCAACAAAACCATCAATAAATACGGTAAAAGGCATAGTGAACCCCCGGCTCAGCAGGAGCCATGCTCCTTGAGAGCACAGCTGTTTCACAACAGGCGCGGCCAGCCACCACCCACGGCCACGGAGCAGCAGAGGTCAACAACACAATGTCTTGCCACCAAAACAGCACGCAGCAGCTCCTCTAGATGTCATACACCTGCACGGATGCCAGCAGCTCGTCCTGCTCTTTCACAGCAGGCGCTGCCACGGCCACGGAGCGACAGAGCTTGACGGCGTCGGCGGGAGTGACGAAGAGCCACTGCTCTCCCATCTCGGCTAGAAAGTTGGCGTCCCACAGCTTGCGGAGGACGTCCCTTGATGCACTGGATAGGCACAGCTGCAGAGGGGTTGAAAGGGGTGGGAGGGGTTTCAAGGGGTTCACAAAGAGCCACTGCTTGCCCATCTCGGCTAGAAAGTTGGCATCCCACAGCTTGCGCAGCACGTCCCTTGATGCACTGAATAGGCAGAGCTGCAGGATGAAGGGAGGGAACGGGGGGGGGGGGGGGGGGGGGGGGGGGGGGGGGGGTTGGGTTGAAGACAGGGGTTTGAAGCGGGTGACGAAGAGCCACTGCTCGCCCATCTCGGCTAGAAATTTGGCGTCCCACAGCTTGCTGAGGACGTCCCTTGATGCACTGGATAGGCAGAGCTTGAGGAGGGACGAAGGGAGGGGGTGGGGGTTGGGTTGAAATGGATGAGAAGTGGTGGGAAGGGATTGCGGTGGGTGACAAAGAGCCACTGCTCGCCCATCTCGGCTAGAAAGTTGGCGTCCCACAGCTTGCGCAGCACATCCCTTGATGCACTGGATAGGCAGAGGTGCAGGAGGGAGCGGGGGGAGATGGGGGTGAGGTGCGGTGAGAGTGGGTGAGATGATGGAGGGAGAAGGTAAGAGCCACTGCTCGCCCATCTACGTCAGCCCACAGCCCATTCCCCACTTGAAAGGCCTTTTCTGAAAGATCTTGGTGCCGCTCCTCCAGACCAACGCTTTTATGGCCGCCAATGTTCACCATCACGCCATCACCTTCGCCCCTCACTCCCACCCCTCAACCCGCGTACCTGAATGCTCTTCTCAGACAGTCGGTGCAGCTCCTTCAGCCCATCACGCTACATTGCACGCCCCTTAACACATTATCCCTTACCCTTGGCCATTGTACCTATCCGTACCTGAATGCTCTTCTCAGACAGGTCTCGGTGCAGCTCCTTCAGCCCATCAATCCCTGATACATCAATGTCGTGCATGACACTCAGATCCAGGATGCAGTGCTGTTGGTGGGGGAATGCAGTGGTGCAACGCGGTGGGAGGAGGGAGAGGGATTAAGCGTGGTGCAATGCGATGCCCGACACGTCAATGTCGTGCATGACACTCAGATCCAGGATGCAGTGCTGCGGAGTGGGGAGGAGGAGAGGGAGGCGAGGGAGGAAATGGAGAGGAGAGGGGGGAGAGAGAGGAAATGGAGAGGAGAGGGAGGAGAGAGAGGAGATGGAGAGGAGAGGAAAAGGAGTTGGCAAGAGGTAAAATGGGATGGGTGACACGTCAATGTCGTGCATTGCGCTCAGATCTAGGATGCAAAGCTGCGGGGTAGGGTGGTCAGGGAGAAAAGAGTGCGAGGAGAAATCAGCCCAACAAACCCCCTATCTCCCCAACCCCCCACTCTCATTAATTTCCCCCCAAGCCCCTTGTTTAGCAGCAAAATTAGTGGACTCACTCACCCGCACGGGTTGCTGGTAGCCCCTCGCATACGCGTCACACAGCTTCTTGATGCGCTGCCGGCAGAAATTCGCGGCCGGGAAGTAGAGCGGGCTCTCGATCCTGAGCATCACGATCCCCTCGCACAGCGTGCTGTTGGGGAACTGTAGCACGCTCACGGCTGTAGCGGCGCCGCCCGGGAGCAGGCCCAGCAGGCGGATGTGCGGGCGGACGATGCGCAGGAGGAGCTTGAGGAGGGAGAGCACGCAGGCGACTAGCAGGCCGATCTCGGGCGAGCCGAAGATGATCCCGAGGAAGCAGCCGAGCATGACCATGAAGTCCAGCTTGTCCACCCGCCAGATCGTAAATGCTGCCTTGAAGTCGAGCTGATGGGGGGGAAGAACGGAGAAAGGGTTTAGGTCAATAGGGGGAAGAGGTGTTGGGAGCAGCCGAGCATGACCATGAAGTCGAGTTTGTCAACACGCCATATCGTAAACGCCGCCTTGAAGTCGAGCTGAGAAGGGGGAAAGAACATGTGAATGAGGAAATAAAGAGACACGGGAATAAGGGGTAGAGTGTTGGGAGCAGGCGAGCATGACCATGAAGTCCAGCTAGTCTACCCTCCAGATCGTAAACGCTGCCTTGAAGTCCAGCTGAGAACGGGAGAGCGGGGGGGGGACAGGTGGGAGGGGAAACAAGGGGACAAGGGTTGTTGGGAGCAGGCGAGCATGACCATGAAGTCCAGTTTGTCCACCCGCCAGATCGTAAACGCTGCTTTGAAGTCGAGCTGAGAGGGGAAGAGAGGAGGGGCGGGGGATGGTTGGGATGGGATGGGACAAGGGTGTAAGTGAACGAGATAAGCAGGGATTGAGAAAGTAAGTGGAAGAGGTGATGAGGAGCAGCGGAGCATGACTATGCCCAGTCAAGTAAGTCTAGCTTGTCCATCCGCCACACCAGATCTGAAACGCCGCCTTGAAGTCGAGCTGAGAGGGAAAGGCAGGAGGGATGAAGGGTGTGACGGGTGGGAGGGGATAAGGGACGAAGGGAAACAAGGAATCAGGGAATAAGAGGATGCAGAGGGGCAATGCAATGCTGGGGAAGACGCCGAGGGAGCAAGGCGATAGGGGGGAACAGATGATGGTGTGAGCAAGTGGGAGCAACTGATTGAGGCACACGTTGGGGTATGTGAGTGAGAAGAAACGAGGGAGGAGGGAAGAGGGAGAATCAGGAAGGAGGGGAGAAGGAGAGGAACAAGGAGGGAGATAGAGAGGAGGGAGACAGGGAGGAGGGAGATAGGGAGGAGGGCGACAGGGAGGAGGGAGACAGGGAGGAGGGAGATAGGGAGGAGGGCGATAGGGAGGAGGGAGATAGGGAGGAGGGAGATAGGGAGAAGGGCAATAGGGAGGAGGGCGATAGGGGGAGGGCAGTACCAGGTTAAGCACTGAGTTGGCGATGACAGCTCTAACCACACACTCCGTCGTCACTCACGGTTGGAAGGGCAGCAGCAGTGCTAGAGAAAACGCTTCAGCAAGAAAGAAAGAGAGTAAAAGAGTACCCTAGCTAAGAGAACTCTGATCGCAAGAACAAGAGGGGAGGGAGGTAGGGAGGAGGGCGGTACCAGGTTAAGCACCGAGTTGGCGATGACTGCTCCCACCACACACTGCAGAGGGGGAGAGAGAGGGAGGTGGGGGAGGAGAGTGAGAGAAAGAGGAGGAGGAAGGGGAGAAGGGGGGGCATGGGGAGAAGGGAACAGGGAAGAGGGACCTATTGAGTGATGTGGGTGCATAATGATATGGAAGGGAGCGATGTAGGTGTGAGAGGGTGCGAGGCTCGCACAAGAGGCAAGGCAGGGCACAGGAGGCACACGGGAGGAGGAAGGCGGGGGGAGTGGGGTATACACCCGGAGCGTATTGGAAGGTAAGTGAAAGTAAAAAGCAGGAAGCGGAGGTAAAGTGGAAGCGGAGGTAAAGTGGGAGCGGAGGTAAAGTGGAAGCGGAGGTAAAGTGGGAGCGGAGGTAAAGTGGAAGAGGAGGTAAAGTGGGAGCGGAGGTAAAGTGGAAGCGGAGGTAAAGTGGGAGCGGAGGTAAAGTGGGAGCGGAGGTAAAGTGGAAGCGGAGGTAAAGTGGGAGCGGAGGTAAAGTGGGAGCGGGCACACTGGACGGAGGGGAAACTTGCACTAGGCATGGATTGGACGGCAAAAGGAGGGGGGAACTTGCAATATGCACACGGATTGGACAGTAAAAGGAGGGGGGAGAATGAGGGGCCGTACAGCGGGCACGTATTTGAAGGCGGGAGCAGCAACAAGCAGCACGATAAGCATGGTGAAGGAGAGGATGATCTGTGTCAGCGCCGTGTGCGCCCCCGCCAGGATGTTCACCGCCGTGCGGGAGAAGGAGCCTGGCGGAGTGGAAGGGGGGAGGGGTTTGAGGAAAGGGGTGCGGCAGGTTGGTTTGGTTGGAAGTATGCAGGGCGGCAGGGATGATGAGAAGACGGGGTTGCAGGAGGTGAGTTGATTGATTCTTGAACGTTTCGCAAAAGCAGACTGGAGGGCATGGGGAGAGAGCGAGGAATAGAGGATGGGAAAGAGGGGAAGGGGCAGGGCTCAGAGGGAATGGAGCAGGGGAGATGGGGCAGGGGGAATGGAGCAGGGGAGATGGGGCAGGGGGAATGGAGCAGGGGAGATGGGGCAGGGGGAATGGAGCAGGGGAGATGGGGCAGGGGGAATGGAGCAGGGGAGATGGGGCAGGGGGAATGGAGCAGGGGAGATGGGGCAGGGGGAATGGAGCAGGGGAGATGGGGCAGGGGGAATGGAGCAGGGAAGATGGGGCAGGGGGAATGGAGCAGGGGAGATGGGGCAGGGGGAATGGAGCAGGGGAGATGGGGCAGGGGGAATGGAGCAGGGGAGATGGGGCAGGGGGAATGGAGCAGGGGAGATGGGGCAGGGGGAATGGAGCAGGGGAGATGGGGCAGGGGGAATGGAGCAGGGGAGATGGGGCAGGGGGAATGGAGCAGGGGAGATGGGGCAGGGGGAATGGAGCAGGAGAGACGGGGCAGGGGGAATGGAGCAGGGGAGATGGGGCAGGGGGAATGGAGCAGGGAAGATGGGGCAGGGGGAATGGAGCAGGGGAGATGGGGCAGGGGGAATGGAGCAGGGGAGATGGGGCAGGGGGAATGGAGCAGGAGAGACGGGGCAGGGGGAATGGAGCAGGGGAGATGGGGCAGGGGGAATGGAGCAGGGAAGATGGGGCAGGGGGAATGGAGCAGGGAAGATGGGGCAGGGGGAATGGAGCAGGGGAGATGGGGCAGGGGGAATGGAGCAGGGGAGATGGGGCAGGGGGAATGGAGCAGGGGAGATGGGGCAGGGGGAATGGAGCAGGGGAGATGGGGCAGGGGGAACGGAGCAGGGACGATGGGGCAGGGGGAATGGAGCAGGGAAGATGGGGCAGGGGGAATGGAGCAGGGGAGATGGGGCAGGGGGAATGGAGCAGGAGAGACGGGGCAGGGGGAATGGAGCAGGGGAGATGGGGCAGGGGGAATGGAGCAGGGAAGATGGGGCAGGGGGAATGGAGCAGGGAAGATGGGGCAGGGGGAATGGAGCAGGGGAGATGGGGCAGGGGGAATGGAGCAGGGGAGATGGGGCAGGGGGAATGGAGCAGGGGAGATGGGGCAGGGGGAATGGAGCAGGGGAGATGGGGCAGGGGGAACGGAGCAGGGACGATGGGGCAGGGGGAATGGAGCAGGGAAGATGGGGCAGGGGGAATGGAGCAGGGGAGATGGGGCAGGGGGAATGGAGCAGGGGAGATGGGGCAGGGGGAATGGAGCAGGGGAGATGGGGCAGGGGGAATGGAGCAGGGGAGATGGGGCAGGGGGAATGGAGCAGGGGAGATGGGGCAGGGGGAATGGAGCAGGGGAGATGGGGCAGGGGGAACGGAGCAGGGGAGATGGGGCAGGGGGAATGGAGCAGGGGAGATGGGGCAGGGGGAATGGGCCAGGAGGAATGGGGCAGGGGGGAATGGGGCAGGGAGGATGGGGCAGGGGGGATGGGGCAAGGGGGATGGAGCAGGAGAGATGGGGCGACAGAAAGGGAACTAGTTCAGGATGTGATGACCGACAGAGGGGCTGCCGCTGCTTGAGAGCAGTTGCGAAAGTACAGGGTGCTGCAGAGCTCACTGTGGTGTGGTGCGGTGCAGTGCGGCTACAGGCTGGAGTGCACTGACGTGTGTGGGACCTACGGGGCACAGGCACAGTGCCCACCACATGTCACCGCATTGGACCGCAGCGTACCTGTGGCGACATAGCAAGAGGTGAAGGAGCCTGAGAGGTTCATGGCTCCGTAGGCTATGAGCTGCAGGCGAGGCGGTGAGGGGGGGAGAGGACGTGAGCGGGGGGAGAGGCGGTGAGGGGCGGAGAGGACCAGATGTGAAGGAAGAAACGGATGCCTGGAAGTAAGGACCGGAAAGAGAAGAGAGGGAGCCTGCCTGATTGATAAGATGAGTGCGGCTGGGAGGGCGAGTGGTTGAGAGAGGGAGTGGCTGAGAGGGGAGTTTGGTTGGAGGGTGAGTGTGGTAACCAGCTCACCTCTTTGTTACCATCGATGTGGTAACCATACATGCCCGCAAATGTGCGCCCTATGCCAATCGATTCCTACACAAGAAAAGAAAAGGAATTACGAATATAAAGACAGCAAATAAAATAGGAAAAAAATGGAGAACTGGAGTAAGGAAGCTGCGATAAAGAGAGAAAACAGGCGGCAAACAGATGCTCTTTCTCAGAATTGTCACAATAAACCAACAACTCAAACTACGAAAGCAGCAAGGAGTACAGGAACACTGAGGGCGGACAGACAGAAAGATATAGTACGACGGCTAAGAGCCCCTAATTTGACCAAAGCGATGCGTTTGCAAAATTGTGACACACAAGAGCAGGGCAGGGCGGAGTGGGGGAACAGGGGAAGGGGTGGCGGGAGAGTTTGGGGAAGAAGGGGGAGGGGGGGGGGTTTGGGGGGTGGAGGGGGAGATTAAAGGGGGAAAGAGGAGGTGGGTGGAGGAGCAGGGAAGAAGAGGGTAGGAAGGGAGGGTGGTTAGTTACTCACAGCGAGGGAGACGAGGGCGGCGTAGAGTGCAATGAGGGCGACCTCGTCAGTGTACTCGTTGTGCAGATCAATGTCCCACACCGATGACATGCCCCCCAGGCCCGTCTGTATGCTGCCCACCTGTGTGGAAGCACATTGGGGGAGGTGGGGAAGGGATGATGGGGAAGAGGGAAGAGGGGAGGGGAGGGGAGGGGAGGGGAAGGGAGGGCGATGAGTGAGGGCGACCTCATCAGTGTACTCGTTGTGCAGATCAATGTCCCACACCGATGACATGCCTCCCAGACCTGTGGTTATGCTGCCCACCTGTGTGGAAAATAGGCACACAATGGCAGGGAGCAGGGAAGGGAATGGACGAGGGAAGGGGAGGGGAGGGGAAGGGGAGGGGAGGGGAAGGGAGGGCGATGAGTGAGTGCGACCTCATCGGTGTACTCGCTGTGCAGATCAATGTCCCACACCGATGACATGCCTCCCAGGCCGGTTTGGATGCTGCCCACCTGTTCATGTGAAGAGGGGAGAGTAGGGGAGAGTAGGGGAGATCAATGTCCCACACCGATGACATGCCTCCCAGCCCCGTCTGTATGCTGCCCACCTGTGTTCGTGCAAGCGCAGGGGGTGAGTGAGAGGCAGTGGGGGAGAGGGGGGGAAAGAGGGGGGAGTGGGATGAGAGGGGTCGCACCGATGACATTGCCGCCTAGGCCCGTCTGTATGCTGGCCACCTGCGTGTGTGAAAGGGCAGGGCAGGGTGGGGAATGGATGAGGGGGAAGACACAAGGGGAGTGGAACGAGAGTGGATGGGTCACACAGATGACATGCGAGCTAACCGCGCCCTTATGCTGCCCCCCTGCATGCATGAAAGCAAGCATGTGAGGTCATGTGGAGGAATGGAACGGGGGGAGTTAGGGGGGATCATGAGGGAGGGAACGGGGGAGGGAGGAGGAAAAGAAAAAGTGGAACGGACGACTGGGAATGTGATTGTCTGTATGCATGGGTGCATGCGTGGGTGCATGCGTGTGTGAGTGCACAACCTTGAAGCGCACACTCACCGTGGCTACACCCTTGTTGTACACGCCGGAGGCGCCCACGATAATAGTGGAGAGGATTATAGAGGAGATGGGGCCCAGCGCGTTGGCGTAGAAGAGGGTCTTGCTCTTTGGGTACATCTTCGTCTGGTGGGCGGCATTGCATGGCGTGGCATGGCATAAAATGGGATGGGATGGATGGCATGTCATGGAGTGAAATTGCATGGGATGGCATGGCATGCATGGCATGTCATGGAATGGCGTGGCATGGCAAGGCATGGAATGGCGTGGCATGGCATGGCATGCATATAAAGAATTGGTTCTTGCTCTTTGTCTACATATTAGTCTGCCAGCATGTTATAGATTTGAATGTTCATGGCTTATTCTACTGATGTCCATACCATAAATATTAGATATACATGGTATTCATCCAATCATGCCATGGCGATATGTTCATAGCCCTTTTTCAGCATGCCTGTCCCTTCCTGCCACAGGTGCCACGCATGCCACGCCACGACACAAACCATGCGGGTCGGGCTTTCAGAGGGATGGAGTGGGATACCGAGCGATATGGGGGATGGGAAAATAAGGGGTCGAGGCATGTGACTTACGAGAATGCGGAGGATGGTGAGTGCGATGAAGAAGGAAGAGCCGAGGACGAAGGCACGCCATTGGAACTGCACCATGCACACGCAGGGGGCGGATGACACGTGGGGGGAGGGGGGTGAGCACATGGGGGGGTGGATGTGTGCATGGGGGGGTGGATGTGTGCATGGGGGGGTGGACGTGTGCATGGGGGGACGCATGAGCACATGGGGGGACGGATGAGCACATGGGAGGCCGGTAGAGGAGGATTGGGGCATGCGAAAAGGAAGCACGCGGGGGAGCAAATAGAGGCGGGATGGTCAGGAAGCACTGCACAGCACCGAGCAGCACCGCCAAGGATCAAAAATACGACCGTTTTTTTGCCTTTTTACCGTATTATACGGTATCGTATTAAACGGTCGTTTTAAACGGTAAAATACGGTTAATTTGTGTTTTTCTGTTTCGATTAAAAATACGGTTGTTTTAAACGACCGATTTTTTGAAACCATGAAACACTATAGTGAGATTGTCAATTTGTCCCCCATACAATCTCAGGGTGAAATTGCGCACGAATTTATCGTGGCAGAATCAATTTCGGCCCGGGTCGCGAATTCCACCACACATTCGAGTCGCGACATTACGATGGCGAAACCAGGGATTACCTGTTTCGCTACAGCGAAATTTGTTTCGTCGAAGCGCAACGAGAATGTTATACCGAGTCGCGACATTTCAACATTTGGCGAACGGTTGAAACTAGTTCACCCGTTTCGCTATGCCCGTTTCGAAATCTCGCGCCCAATAGGTATTTTTCGCCCAAATCCTACACAAACCCCAACCTTCACGCGGCGCATCCAAGCCAGCCAATCGCCTTACATTTCCTCAACTCATCCCTCTCACACAATTCTCTCGACACAGCAAACACCAAAGCCCTAGCTAAGTACTAATAGAAGCACCATTCACTCACTTCAGCACTACATCTCTCAAATCTTCTCACCTCTCGTTTAGAGCAGGCATTCAGACGCCATGGTTCGACCGAAGTCGCCACTATGGGTTCATGTTGTGACGGAGGGTTCATCGAAGGACGGAAACCTCACTGCGAAATGCAAACATTGTGGTGAAACCGTGACTGCCAACGCGACGCGCATAGGCGAGCATGTCTTCGGGACGCCAGAGACGAAGAAGGATAAGAACGTGACTCCCTGCAATTCTGATGTCGCAAAGAAGCTTCGCGAAGAAGCAGAGGAACAGGCACGCTCATCATTCGGTGGGTCAAACCGAGCCTCCACATCTACTACGGTTGAGATAGTTGCCCCTCGTCGCGCTAGGCAGCGCGACATCCGCGACATGGCGGATACGACTGCGCGCACTCGTCTGGACTACCTCTGGGCCGCGGCTGTTGCGGAGAACGATTGGGCCTTCCAGTCGTCGAAGTCGAGGGCGGTGCAGGAATTTGTTGATGCGGCTCTCGCCTTCGCGAAGCCATACACCCTCCCGTCCCCCTACAAGGTTGGAGGCCCGCTTCTGCTGAAATTACGGGCGGATACGGAGGAGCTAGCGAAGCCGATGATGGAGAGTTGGCTCAAGCGCGGCTGCACCCTGACGTGCGACGGATGGACTTGTTTGAAAAGCCGAGGGCTTGTTTGCGTTATCGCCCTCAACGACACGGCTCCGGTGATTGTGGAAACAATTGACTCGAAAACCGCCAAGAAAACAGGCGGGTATCTTGCCAAGCTCCTCCGCAACGCCATTGTCAAGGTGGGGGACAAGACTGTCGTCCAGGTTGTCATGGACAACGCGTCTAATAATCGAAAGGCGGCAGACATTTTGCGCGACGAATACCCGGGCATCTTCTTCAACAACTGCGCCGCGCATGTACTCGACCTCATGCTTCACGACTTCGGGAAAATTCGTGCGGTGAAGCGGGTCATTAGCCAGGTGAACCGCGTGGTCATGATGGTGAAGGCAAGCGCCTCCGCCGTCACCCTCTTCCATGAGGTCTTTAACGAGCTTGCATTGGTGCGGCCTGGTGCAACGCGGTTTGGCACGAACGTCATCATGCTCGCCCGATTCCTCGAAGTAAAGAAGTCGCTGCGGCAGATGGTCATAAGTGAGGAGTGGGAGGACATTGCGGTGGCAAAGCAGCCGGAGGGGAAGGCGGTCCGACACCTCCTCTTGGATGAGGTGTTTTGGGATTGCGCAACCGCGGTGCTCCGCATCATGCAGCCCGTGTATGACGTCCTTCGGGTCGTCGACACGCGGGCTCTAGTCATGGGGCAAGTGTATGGCCTCATGCTAGAGGCCACGGTGAAGACCAACGAGGCGGCCCAGGCTGGAGGTAAGACATACATTTCCTAGCATGAACGCCATTGAGAGTCGTGATTGCATGCATACCCCATTCCTGCCCATACTTACCGCCCGTTATCGTGTTTGTACTTCCCATTGACAGCCACCATGTTTGTCAAGCGCACAGAATTGCTGCTGGCAAAGGACAAGCCCGCATTCCTGGCGGAAATCAAGGCTATCCTAGCCAAGAGGTGGGACAAACAGATGCATAACCCACTGCACGCTCTCGGGTGGCTCCTCAACCCCCGCAATCAGTACGTGGGGGAAGTGCGGGAGGATGAGGAGGTGAGGACTGGGGCGGAGGCGGTCATCCAAGCACGGGTGAAGGATGTCGCCCAGCGCACCCTCATCCAGGCGCAGTTGGCTCAGTTCCACAAGGACGAGGGGCGGTTGGGGTCCCCCGACGCACGGTGGGCTGCTAAGGTTTTGGTGGAGGGGGGGCGCCTGACGGATGCTGAATGGTGGTGGATGTACGGCGGGGAGGTGAAGGCGCTGCAGTCGCTGGCAGTGATGAACCTGTCACAGCCGGTAACGTCATCCGAGGTGGAGCGTTACTGGTCCGCGATTGCTCGTGTGCAACGGCGTGACTGTAACCGCATCTCCGCCAAGAAGATGACGGACGTGACCTATGTCGCGTTCACGAGGAGGGCTCGGGCCACCTTTGACAGAAAGCAGAAGGTGAGGGAGAAGCTCTACGCCGATCTGACCAACGGTGCCCTCAAGGAAGGGTGTGTCGTCGCTCCGGCAGAGGAAGAGGCGGAGGAAGAGGGGGATGCTGAGGAGGAGGGAGAGGTGAATGTGGGATGCACCGTTGACTGGGAGCATTTCGGGCAGATTGGCAAGAAGAAGAAGAGGGTGGGTGAGAGCACCAAAAGGAAGAGGAAGGGCAAGGCGACCAAGCCTTGCAAAGGTAAGGGGAGGTCAGCGGCTGCGCGTGAGGATGAGGAGGAGGAGGCGGCGGACAGCAGTGGGGACGAGGAGGAGGAGGCGGCGGACAGCAGTGGCAATGTGGAAGAGCATGTGCCCACCACCAGGAGGACTCGGGGGGGCGAGGATCCGTGGGACATTAGTGATGGATCGAGCGGGGAAGAATCGGAGGAGGAGGATGACGAGGGGGAGGAGGGGGATGATGAGTAGTGGAGGATATTAGTGGTGGTAATACGTAGGGGTAGTGGAAAGAAGTTGGGAAGGGGAGTATTAGTGGTGGGGGGGGAGGGGAGGGGATGATCTGTAGACTGTAGTAGTAGTGGGAGCTGATATCTATTGTTTTTTAGGCTAATGTGCACCCTCCATACCCGGCTGAAATCGTTTCAAGGATTTCGCAAAAAAGAAAAAACTGGAAAAAAACCTTTAATAAAAAAACGCCGTATTTTACCAAAAACTGCCGTAAAATACCATCGTATTAAACGGACCGTATAATACGACTTCCGTATTTTTCATCCTTGAGCACCGCACACCATCACATAGCACCCACCTCATAAGAGTATTCAACAACAGCCTTGAAGATGTTGACAATGCTGGTGCTGAGCGTGAAGTCCTTGTACCCCAGAATGGGCTTCAGCTGCTGCAGCGCGATGGTGAGGGAGCAACCCGCTAGGAACCCCGCGATGGTGGGCTGGCTCAGTAGGTCGACCAGGAACCCCATTCTGTGGGGGGGGGGGGGGGGGGGAGTGAGGGCGGGTGCGGAGCAGGGGAGAGGGGAGCAAGGGAGGACAAGCAGGAGCTTCAGCTGCTGCAGTGCGATGGCGAGGGAACACCCCGCCAGAAACCCCGCGATGGTGGGCTGGCTTAGTAGGTCGACCAGGAACCCCATTCTGTGGGAAAGAGACGGGAGAGCGGGGGAACCGCAAGGGAGGGCGGGGAACGGCAAGGGAGGGCGGGGAACGGCAAGGGAGGGCGAGCAGCACCTTGAGCTGCTGCAGTGCGATGGTGAGGTCCCGCCAGGAACCCAGCAATGGTGGGCTGGCTCAGCAGGTCGACCAAGAACCCCATTCTGTGGAGGGGAGAAGGGAGGTCGACCAAAGACACCAATCCCCTCCTTCCCCCTCCCGCCCCCATTTCCCACATGCGCACCCCCATTTCCCCCGTTCTCATTCCCCATGTCCCACTTTCCCATCTCGCATTCTCCAATCCCCTTTTCCCACCTAAAAAGCCCAGATCCCGCCTGTCCGCACCCCCCGTTTCGCCCACCTGAGCAGTCCCATGGCGAGTTGGAAGAGGCCGCAGAGGAAGGTGGTGGTGGTGAGCATGGAGTTGTAGAGGGCGGGGTCCGTGTTGGGGTCCACCTGCGCGCTCAGCTGCTCGCCCAGCAGCTGCGACACCACCGACACCGGCCCGATCACCATGTGCTTCGACGACCCCAGGCTCGCGTACATCAACGGTGGCAGGAAACTCGTGTCTGGACGGGGAAGACGAGGGAAGTGAGAGGGGTTGTGAGCGGTGGAAGGTGGTTATTGAGGCGATGAAAAGTCACCACCGACACCGGCCCTATCACCATGTGCTTTGACGACCCTAGGATCGCGTACATCAACGGTGGCAGGAAACTCGTGTCTGGACGGGGAAGACGAGGGAAGTGAGAGCGGTTGGGAGCGGTGGAAGGTGGCTATTGAGGCGCTGTAAAGATACCACCGACACCGGCCCGATCACCATGTGCTTCGACGACCCTAGGATCGCGTACATCAACGGCGGCAGGAAACTCGTGTCTGCACGCACGGGGAGACGCGGGAGGTGGGAGCGGTTGGGAGCGGTTGGGGGCGGTGGAAGGGGATTTTTCAGGCGCCTAAGCAATAACACTGACACTGGCCGGCCCAATCAGCATGTGCTGAGATGAACAAGCACCGTCGCGTACAACAGCGGCGGCAGGAACCTCGTGCTTGGACGGAGAGAGCGATTGAGAGCGGTGGAAGCGAGCTCGAGAAAACAGGGAGGTGAGAGCGGTTGAACACGGTCAGGGGGCGGTTGGGAACGAGGAAGGTGAAAGCTGTTACGAACCGTGGACGGTGGTTGGGGAAAGGAGGTGACGGTGCGAAAAGCAAGGCAAGAATTGCATGAAAGGGCTACGCAATTGAAAGCAGAGGGGTTAGAACGGTGAGGTGAGGGAAGGAAAAGAGAGGACTGGGACAACAATTGAGGGCGAGGCGAGCGCGACTTACAGAGAGCAAACTCCTTGGGCGCGTTGGCGTACCTAGCGTACGATACATCCTGGCGATTGGCGGTGGGGAGGAAGGGCACGAGGGGGACATGGGAAAGGGAGGGCGGGATGATGCGGAGGGGGGGCAAGACAATGTGACAGACTAAGGGGTTGGCGTGACGACAAGGGTAGGTCAAACTCCGAGAGGGATTCTACGATGCTTTATGGCTGATTGAAGAGCTGTAGGGGCTGATTTGTACTTGGACAAACGTGCTGGTTACTGTTGGATAACGGCGGTCCTACACGAAAAGAAGCATCCTTGAAGTGAAATCGTACTGCGGCTAGCATTGCGTTGACGCCGCACCCGCGCGACCAACATCACGCCATTGTCTCACCTGCGGCACGGACGTGGAGTCGAAGCCTCACCTGCGGCACGGGGATGGAGTTGAAGCCTCACCTGCGGCACGGACCTGGCATCAGCGTCTCACCTGCGGCACGGACATGATGGCGATGGAGAGCCCTCCGATGATGTCGCCGAGCAGATAGAACCGTAGATCGTATTTCGGCAGCCATGACAGAATCGGAAACACTCCCACTAGGAATATCCAAATCTTCTCCTTCCACGTCTTATCGCGAAACTGCTGTACCGGGTCGGCTTCCGGGAACAGCACCCATTTGAGCGGCATCAGCGACTCGGAGAGCTCGTCTCGTAGAGTCACATCCGGCATTGGCACATTCATGCCTTCCACGTCAGTAGGCTCGGGCTCTACCCGAGCCGGAAGGCCCTGGAAGTCCGACATCGGGCCGCCTTGCCATTCCACGTCTTCCCCCTGCCATCCCCCGCCTCCGCCTCCGCCTCCCCCCCCTCCGCGGTCGCTCCCCGCTTCCCCATCGGCGACTGGGTAGCTTCCAGAATTGGGGTTGGTTTCAGGATTGTCGTCTTCAGGTTTCAGTGGTATTGGAAAATCAAATCCTAAGTTATCGTCCATGGGTGGCATTTGAGTAAATAATCAAAAAGACTCTGTTGAGGAGTGACTGAATGATACTATTTCGCAAACTCCTTCCGTACGGTAAGCGACAGTTGGCACGAGAGGGGCTACCCAACGTGAAGACGTGAAAAATGTCAAATTTTCTCCTCGGGTTGACAGTGCCTAGCTCTAGTTTTGTTCAAGTATGTTAACAACCGCACCAAAGTTGACAACTAACACAATCGAGAAATACCAGAGGCGCGTCATAAATAACGAACGCAAACATGGGAAGAAACCTATTGCAAATGAGGTAGGTAGGTCTAAACTGAACTTGACTGGCTCTATCTGTTTACGGTAATGGCGGCGGTGGTTGGAGGGAAACAGAGCACGAGGGGGACAATTTCGAGGGAAGGTGAAGAGGGGCTTGGAGAAGGTCGGGCAGGTTCTCTCGGCATTTTCTAATCACGTAATGCTTCACTCCAACTGCATTTTACACCTGCGCGCGTTGACAGGCAGCAACAACAAACGCACTGTTTTTCGGAACATGGTTCATGTCTTGCTGACGAGGACTGCCAACCAACAAGGAGGGCCCGCCCCCACTTCTCCCCACCTCCTACTGAATTGACTTGATCTCGATTCAGTGTTCGGTGGTACAATGCAAAACGGTAAATTGTACAGGTCAAGGTCCCAAATTGCATAAAAAATAACTGACTTCAAGAGCCTACTGTCACCTTATCTGCTCCAACAATGTATGAAAACAGTCCTTTGGCGTTTCCCCTCACAGCACTCCACGCAGCTCCCAGTCGTTTCTGGTTATTCCTTTGCCACGCCACATCCCGTTTATCATTCGCCACCATGAAGTCAGTCTTTTCCGTATCTTGCACACTTGTTGCTTGGTCTAAATGTGAATCACCCTTAGCATTTCCATCCTCACCAACAGCAGGCCCCGTTGCAAGCGACTCTTCCCTGTCGTTTCCAGAGCCAGAAGCAGGAGTTACCGCTGCAGGAGCAGAAGCAGAGAGAGCTTGAGACGCAGCAGGTGTGTCATCCTCGCTTCTGTCCCCTCCAGAACAAGAACCGGCAGTCACAGCGCCTGGCGTCCCTTGCTGGCCCTGAGTCATTTGCATGGATCTCTGCTGCTGCCCTTCCCTCTCCTTCTCTTGCTGCTGGTCCAGTGCACGTTCACCACCAATGCTGCCACTCCCACCACTGCTGCCCCTCGCTGCTGACTCTTCCCCTTCCCCTCCTTCCCCTGCTCCTCCTTCCCCCCCACCACCTCTCACTCGCACCCCGTCACTACCCTGCCAGCCACGCGTGTGCTGCCTATCACTCTCCCATGCTGCCATCCCTCCCTCTGTCCGCTCAACACCATCCCTCCCCTGCTGCTGCACTGAATCCCGTCCAGAATCTGCTCCTGGGCTGTGGTCTCTGAGTGCTTCAGCGCTGCTGCTGGTATCGAGAACACGGGCAGCAGCAGCTGCAGGATCAATAGGGCCGGAAGGGACACTGCCAGCACTAGAATCCGTTCTGGACAGCTCTGCTGGTGGCGCGGTGGGGGGTGCAGCAGCAGCAGCAGCAGCAGCAGCAGCAGCGGCAGCGGCGGCGGCGGCAGCGGCAGGAGCAGGGGCAGCAGCAGCAGGCTTGCTCGAGAAGAATGCAAAGAAAGAGGTGTGCTGATTTTCACCAAGCGAAGATGCTGTATGTGACTGTAGTGAAGGGGGCTGTTCTGTGGGGAAGCACGACACCGGAACAGGCCCGTCGTCCCCATCCTCCTCGCCTGCTTCCCCTCCACTGCCCTCACTCCCACCACCATTTCCGCCAACTGCCCTCTCATCCATCCCTCCCCCACCCGCCCTCCTGCTGCTCCCACGGCCATCCCTTGCGCCATGCTCCTCCCCTACCCCGCTTCGTGCTGCTTCCATCCCCTCTGTCAGCCCCTTCTCTTGCTGCTTGCGGCCCTCCTGCTGCCTCGATCCTTCCCTATCTCCCTCTCCCTCTCCCTCTCCTTCTCTCGCATCTTCCTCTCCCTCTATCCCATCATCAGCCCCTCCCACGTCCCCCACGTGCCTCCGCAGTGCGAGCACCTCAGCAGCCAGCTCCCCCGTGCGCCTCTCCATGTCCCGCTGCCGCTGCTGCAGCGCCTCGTTGCCCTCCACCAATTCCGAGTTCAGGTCGATCAGCCGCTCTATCACCTGCTTGTGGGGGGAGGAAGATAGGGAGGGGGGGAGCGGGGAGAGGATGGGGGAGGAAAGTATGGTTGATACTTAAGGCGCCTGCAGTGATCGGCTGCTGCAGCGCCTCGTTGCCCTCCACCAATTCCGAGTTCAGGTCGATCAGCCGCTCTATCACCTGCTTGTGGGGGGAGGGGGGCGTGGGGGGATGAGGGGTGAGAGGATGGGGGAGGAAAGTGTGGTTGTTAACACTTGAGGCGCCTCAGTGATTGTCTGTTGCAGCGCCTCACTGCCCTCCACCAGCTCCGAGTTCAGGTCTATTAGCCGCTCTATCACCTGCTTGCAGGGGAAGGGAGGGAGGAGGAGGGGGGGAGGAAGGTGTGGGTAACGTGTACTGTAGTATGATGAGGTATGAGTCATCTCCCCCCCACGCCTCTCCATCTCCCTCAGTGATCATCTGCTGCAGCACCGTTGCATTCCACCAGCTCCGAGTTCAGGTCTATCAGCCGCTCTATCACCTGCTTGCCAGGGGACGGAGAGGGGGAAAAGCGGAGGAGGAGGGGAGAAGTGTGATGTGTTGTAATTACATGTCAGAAGTCCAGATGTATCGACCAGTCCCATCATCATCACAACCATCACCATCATCACCACCCTCACCATCATCACCATCCCCATCACCATCACCATCACCATCACCATCATTCTCACCTTCTCCTGCCGCTGCAGGTTGACCTCGAGAGCCTCATCCTCCCACCGCACGCCAGCCAGCGCGTGCCATACATCCATCATCATCCCATCACCATCACCATCACCATCATACCACCACAATCCCAATCTTCCTCACCTTCCCCTGTCGTTGCAGGTTGACCTCGAGAGCCTCATTCTCTCTCCGCACACCCGCCAGTGCCTGCAACGCGCTGTCCTTCTCCTTCCGACACTCCTCACACTGCCGCATCAAAGCTTTTGTCACTTCCGCCTGCCATTACATCGCCATCCGCACAAGCATGCACATGTGTGGTGAGGATGGATGGTCATGCCACACCATACCACACCACACACAAAAATACAGCCCCAAAAGACGAGAAAATTTGTAAATATCTTCTGCGTTTTGAGAAAGGGAGGAAAAGGCAGCCATAACTGAAGAGAAGGTGCAATGCAACCAAGCAGGCATCATGGACGGTAGCAGCAAAATGAAAGGATACTAAAACTCATACATCTTGACTTTGTCCTACCTTCTCCTTGTCCGCCTGGTCTCTGCTCCGCAGCTCCCTCTGCGCCTGCTTCGTCCCCATCAGCGCCTCGTTACGCTCCCTCACCGCCTCCTGCCAAAACGCGTGGATCTCCCTGCGGTGAGGAGGGGGGTGGTGGTGGCAGAGCATGGGCGGCAGTGATGAGAATGTTTTAGGCACCTCAAGAACCGTTTCGCTCCCTCACCGCCTCCTGCCAGAACGCGTGGATCTCCCTGGGAATGGGGAGGGCCGTGGTGGTGGCAGAGCATGGGGGTAGGAGGGATGAGAAACAGGACCAGACAACGGGTGGAGATCCAGGCGACGGATGGAGGGGAATGGAGAAAAATGGAGAGAAGTGAGAAGGGGGGTGGTGGTGGCCTAGGATGGGCAGCAGGGATGAGAAACAGGACCAGAACACGGGTGGAGATCCAGGCGAAGAATGAAGGGGAATGGAGAGAAATGGAGGGAGACGGAACGGAATGGAGGAAAATGGAAGAGAATGGAGGGGAATGGAAGAGAATGGAGGGGAATTGAGAAAAAAGGAGGGAAATGGAAGAGAATGGAGGAGAATGTCAGGGGGGGCTTGAAGCATGGGAGAAAAAAAGCAGGGGCTCATGGCACGAGAAAGGCTTGAAGTGAGCGACAAAATAGATAATATATACACAAATAAAAGAGCTTTAAAGGAGTGGTCCAGGAGCATGACGAGGAGGGTGGTGTCAGTGCGGTTCGTTCCATACATGGCTGCTCTGTCCCGCCGTATTATCTCCTGCTGCTGCTGACTGAGCCGCGTCTGCAGATGCACCTCCCTCAGCCTCGCCTGCCTCTCCGCCTGCTCCCTCACTCTCTCCCCCCCCAACTTCCTCTCCTCCTCCACTCTCTCCGCCACCTTTCGTCTCTCCTCCTCCAGTCTCTCCCCCTCCCTCCGCCTCTCCTCCTCCGCGCGCTGGACTGCCCCCTCTGCCGCCCTCACTCGCTCCTCCCACGCCCGGGCCTGCGCGGGGGAGAGGGGGAAGGGGAAAAGGGGAAGGGGGAACGGGGAGAGGGGACGAGGGGAAAGGCTGAAAGGGAAACGCTTAATGGGAACTTACTTCTCAACCTTTTCAAAACCAATATTACCACCCACTCACCCACCCTCCTCCTTCCCCTCTCCTCCCCCCCCCCTCCCCCCCCCCCTCCCACCCCCCCAACTTCCCCTCCCCCTCCCTCTCCTCCCCTCCCGCACCTCCGTGGCGCGCGTCTCCTGCAGCTGCGCCAACTGCGCGTCGGCCGCCGCCTTTTCGTTCTCCAGCAGGGTTATGTACTGCGCGGCGCGGCTCTGCCACTCCTCCAGCTGCCGCAGCGCCACCACCGCGGCCGACCACTCCCCGTGGCACGCGCACGCGCAACCCGCCGTCGCTGACGCCGGCAGCGGGGCTACCGCGGAATCTCCCATAGGGGATGGCGGAAAAAGAACGATTCGCGCGAACTGGATAACGAGAGGTGAATGTGGCCTTAAGAAATATTAGTCCTAGTGGCGGATCGCGTGGAAGTATCTGATAGAATTCTGCTTGGCTGAACAATACACGGAACAGCGATGACTAGAAATCTACCCTTTCATGAACAGGCTGGTGGAAAGACGTCACGTGTAACGGCGAAGAACAGGGTAAGTGAGAGGCTGGTCTCATTGGGATATGGTGGTGTCGTGGTGTCGTCGCAAAAAACAGCTTTCAACGCAGTCCAAATATCGTCTGGTAGGATATGGCGGTTTAGTTTAAGGTGATGAATCGCCTCGGTATTGCGGGACGACGAAGACGCTCGTTCACAATTTCCCATCACGTGACTAGCAAGCCATCGCATGGCTAGCGATATATGAATGACTGGGAAACGGCGATTGATACTTTTGATACGTGTCACAGCTGCAGGCAACGGATAGAGCAGAACGAGCCACCAGAACTTGGAGCACGAGCAAGACTGATGTGAATGACCATGACGTGGAATGGGACTGGTCACTGGACTAGGTACGATAGGTGTGAAAGGCAAGCTTTGTTTTGAGCTCACGCACGCGCTGACACCAGCTGAGCTGACGCGCTGTGCTTCCTGCTGCGCGCTCGTTTGACTGGCTGGGCTCGCTGGCAGGCGCGCGGGGGTTGAGATGGGCGGAAAGGGGAGGCGGGAAGCTGCGAAGTGGGGGGGATTGTCGGGGCAGAATCGAGGGGGAAGTCAACCGCGGAGAATTGGAGGACGCAGAGCTCGAGGGAGGTGTTGCTGATTCGGCTGATCCGTTGAGAATACATTCTGTACATATATCTGCTATATTGCTATTCCAATCATATTCCTAATACCGTATGATGCAAGGACCAGTGCTATGGTGGACGTACATAATATCCTAGGTCGGCCTGCTGAACGAAACTCAACAAGAGCTGTCAGCTGAGGAACAAGGGTCTCATGAAACATTCATGGTGCTGCGGGTTGGCTCGTATGGAACAATATGTACACGGGGAGGGGATGCAAAAACGCCTAGTAGTGCATCGCACAAATGCATATACCCTCCCATATTCATCTATCCTACAGTTTGGCGGTGTCATGCATCCACCTCCTCTCTAAACAGCTCATCCAGTTACCTACCCTCCCATAATCTCGTCCCTTCCCCCACGTCCTCAACCATGCACATGCAATTCTAGAGCAGTGCCACACACGCCACCCTGCCTCGCCCTCCGCTCACCACTTACCCACATCACCATCCACATCCTCCTCTTCATCCCCCCATATCTCCTTGTACTTGTGCACAGCAACACTGTTGGCATGAGGAAAGACACGCACATTGGCATCCTCCTCCTCCTCCTCGTCCTCTTCCTCCTCTTCCGATTCCTCCACTTCATCTACCTCATCTCTATCTCTATTCCTCTGCCTGGCAACAGCTAGACTGTTTGAATGTGGGAACACACGAACCCTTGCTTCTTCCGATGTCCCCACGTCCTCCTCCTCGTCCTCCTCCTCCTCATCCTCCTCCTCGTCCTCCTCTTCCTCCACCTCCTCTCTCCCTCTATTCCCCACTCCATTCCGCTGCCTCGCAACAGCTAGACTGTTTGAATGAGGAAACACACGAACCTTCGGAGTGTCCTCTGCACCCTCTTCCTCCTCTTCTTCATTCTCCACCTCTTCCTCCTCTTCTTCATTCTCCACCTCTTCCTCCTCCTCCTCCTTCTCCCATATCTGTCTGTATCTGTGCACAGCAACACTATTGGCATGTGGAAACACACGCACCTCTGCTTCCTCCTCTGCCTCTTCAGCCATATCCTCTCCCGGTTCCTCCTCCTCTTTCTCCTCTGTCTCCTCCTCCTCCTCCTCCACTTTCCCCTCATCCTCCTCCCATATCTGCCTGAATTTGTGCACAGCAACGCTATTGGCATGTGGAAACACACGAACCTCTCCCTCCTCCTCTCTCTCCTCCTCCTCCTCATCTTCGTCCTCCCATTCCTCCTCGTCCCATATCCGGTGACACTTCTGCACGGAAATGCTGTCCGAATGGGGGAAAACCCGCACCACCACACTCCCCGTGTCCTCCTCTTCCTCCTCCTCATCTTCCCCCTCCTTCTCGTCTTCATCCTGCCTCCCCTGAATCTCCCCCTCCTGTCTCCTCTTGCACAGCGACACACTATCCAGGTGAACAAGCCTTCTCACTGCCACCTCCTCTTCCTCCTCCCCCTCCTCTTCCTCTTCCTCTTCCTCTTCCTCTCCTTTCTCCACCTCCCTTCCCATCACTAACTCATACACTCCCCCGTGCACCCCTCTCTCTCCCCCTATTGCCGCCCCACTCATTCTCCCCCCACTGGTCCCCCCTCCCTGACTATGCGCCACACCCCTCCCCATACCACCTGCTCTGCTCCCCACCCTTCCATCTTGAGCTGTGTGATGTGTTCTTCCCCGCCCCGCATCTCCCCCCACACCTCCCCCCACACCTCCCCCCTCACCTCCCCCCTCACCTCTCCCCACGCCTCGCCCCACACCTCCTCCCACACCTCCTCCCACACCTCCTCCCACACCTCCTCCCACACCTCCCCTTACAACACCTGCCGAACCTCCCCCTGCACCTCCCCGCATACCCCCCCCTGCACCTCCCCCCATACCTCCCCCTGTAACTCCCCCCACGCCTCTCCCCCTTCCTACAGCAGGCCTTCCATTCGCCCGTGCGCCTGCTGCTGAGTCACCACAGCGCACCATTGGACGTGTATTGACCAATGGCACACTGCCACGTGGCATGGCAGTGGGCGGCTGACAGGGAACGGTTGTGGGAGGAGCACAGCTAGCGGTTGGCATAATGCGGCTTGCATGGCCGACGGGCGGTGGCACGGCGTCCGTTGTTTGCACATGCGCTCTGGGCGGCACAGGTCTTGCGCGTGTGGCATGCAGCATGCTCACAGGCATGTGTGCATGGGCATGGGCACGAGTTTGTGCGTTGGACTGTGCATGGGATTGTGCATGAGTGTGAGCTTGTATGTGGGAAGCGCCGTGAGCAGCAGGGAGAGCAGAAGTAGCAGCAGCAGTGGCAGGCACGGAGAGGGCAGCAGCAGCAGCGGCATGGAGCAGCGAGTCTCGGTGCAGAGAGGATCCATGGGAGGGCACGAAGCGGGCCGTGGAAGCAGGCATGGGGGAGGGGAAGGTGGGGCCGCGGGTAAGGGAACGGGGGGAAGGCTGTGGGGGGAGAGAGCGGGGGGAAGGTTGCTGGGAAAGAGAGCGAGGGGAGGGGTGTGGGGGGAGCGAGCGGGGGGAGGAGAAGGATGAGGATGAGTTGGGTGAGTGTTGGGAGAGGGGGAACCGGGGGGATGGAGCTCCAGGCAAGGAGGCAGGGGAATGCTGAGAGGAGGGGAGACGGGGCGAGGAGGAGGAGGAGGTTTCGAGCAGGGAAAGCGGTGTGAGGCGCAGGGGAGTGAGAGGCTGGGCACGTAACTGACGCTGCTGCAAGGGCAGAGACTCATAGAGTCGCTGGGCGTTCGTCAGCTGTGGTGGTGGCTCGGGCAGGGACCGGGGATGGGCTGCTGTTGCGGCCCGAGCCTGCGTCCGAGGCTCGGTGTGTGATGGGATGTGGGAGGCGGCAGAAAAAGAGGAGGTTCGTTGAGTGAGATGGTGTGCTGGCTTGGGCTTGCTACTCGCTGCAGTGGCGAGGGCACCAGCCGTGGCACCCCCCCACGAGTGCCATCTGGATGGGGCCTGGCTCATTGCTCCTAACGTGCTCACTCGTTCTCTCATGCTGCCAGCACCAGCAACGCCACCACGCCCATGCTCGCTTCCATGCTCGCGACGGTGCAGGCTGGCGCTACTCCTGCCGTCCGCAGCACAGGCAGCAGCACAGGCAGTGGCAGCAGCACCAGCCGTACGAGTAGGAAGGGACACCACAGCGGGACCAGCAGCAGCAGAAAACACACCAGCAGGAGCGGCAGCGGCAGGAAGAGGAGCCGGAGAAGGACGAGGGGGAGAGATGCGGGTGTGGGGAGAGGCGGCGGGGAGGGGGAAGGTGAGCATGCGGCGGTGCAGAGAGGCGCACTGGCTGCTGCCCCCACGAGCACGAGCAGTGCAGATGATTGCCGGCTCCCCAGTAGATGCGGCAGTGGCAGCAGCAGCATTGAGGGGGAGAGAGGCGGACTTGCTCCCCCCGCGCCCATCAGTGCCTGCCGGCACGCCAGTCGATGGAGTGGCAGTGGCAGCAGCATTGAGGGGGAACGAGGCGGACTTGCTGCTGCCGCGGCCAGTGCTTGCCGCCCCTCTGCCTTGCAAGCGATGCTCAGCGCTTGACGCTGAGGCGGTGCCGCGGGCGCAACCAGTGCGTGCTGGCGCAGCAGCAGCACCAGCAGCAGCAGCAGCAGCAGCAGCATTGAGGGGTTGAAAGGACGGGCCTCTTGGCTGGCTGAGCTGCTGATAGTGCTGCTGGGGGTGCTGCTGGGAATGCCGCTGAGTGTGTTGCTGCTGCAAGTGCTGGTCGTTGGGTTGGGAGATGGGCACACCCTCAAGGCCGTGAGGAGCGCACGATGCTCCGTGCTGCAGATCACGAGCCACAGCTGTTCTCTGCTGACCTGGAAGACTGACACGCTGAGCTGGCACCACCGCTGGGTCACACCTTTGAAGCGAGCACCGCTGGTAAGAGGCGAGCTGAGGCCTGCCGTGGGGCGCGAGGAGGGGTCTCTCCTGTTGCCGCCCGGTGTGATTTGATTGACACATCCTCGTTACAGTCTGCTGCGTTACAGGAACGTGTGCCTGCTCCAACCACTCCCCCACCTGCCCACCAGTTGGCCTTTCCCTCTGACTGCCACCCATACCGCCCATGTTGCCCACGCCACCACTCATTTCGTTTCGCCCCACCGCGTGCTCCTTCCAGCTACCTCCCCCCATGGCCCTATATAGAAGGCCCCTCCCCCTCCCCATCCCTCTCCCCCTCCCCACTGCCGTTGCTGTCCCCTGCACGATTCCCAGGCCCACGGTTGCACCCATTTCATCCCCATTGTCTCGCACCATACGACTCATGCCGCCCATGCCGCCCATGCCGCCCACGTCATGGATGCCGCCCACGCCGCCCAGGCCAGCTACTGTAGCCGCCCTGCGGTGCACACCGGCAGCATCCCCTCCCCCACCAGTCCGCCAACCCGCATCCCCCATGCTCCCTCTGCGCCATGCCATGCCCACCCCCTCCCCGCCCGCCTCTTCCCCCCCACCCCCCAGCTCCCCCCATCCCATGCCCTCTCGCCCCAACTGCCGCTCCTTCCAGCTACCTCCCCCCACTGCCCTCTCAGCAACCCCCCTTCCCCTTCCCATCCCGTCCCCCCTTCCACTTCCCCTCCCTTCCCCCCTTCCTCTCCCCATCCCATCCCCACTTCCTCTCCCCCTTCCCCTCCCCATCCCTTCCGCGCCCATGCTCCGCCTATGTGCCTCCTCCGTTCCATCTCCGCAATCCTGCGCCAAGCTGCCGTCACCCTGGACCAGTGGCCGGTTGACACGTGTAACAACAGGTCCTGCAACCCTCCGCGCGCTTTCCCCGTTCCGCCTCTCTTGGAAACTCCCTGTCCCGCGCACATATCCCCCACTTCCGCCCAAACCTTTCCGCCAATCCCCTTCCCCAGCGCTGGCTCCGATCCCCGCGCATGCCCCACCAGCAGCTCCCTTCCGCGCACCCTCCCCCCTGCCTTTCCCAGGCGCACCAGGCGCAGTCCAAGCAGCCTCCGCAGCCTCCGCAGCTTCGCGGGGACCTGTCCTACGTGCGGGGAGCCCCCGCCCCGCGGCCTGACCCGCTGCTTCCCTGAATCCTGCGCCGCTGCGCGCAACAACCTCCGCGTAAACCCGCGCTTCCCCCGCCGCCCTTTCCGCCACTCCTCCGCTTTGAGCTCTCCGCACACAGGTGCGCGTTTCCGCGCCTAACCTATCCGCCGTAACCCTCCGCAGACCCTCCGCGCCAGCGCGAGTCGCTTTTGATGTCTCTCCGCAATTCCCGGCTTCCGCAAAGCCGTCCAGCTCAGTCACGTTCCCGAACGCGTGGCGCAACGCGCCTGCAGACGCCACGTCAGCGCTGCCCCCGCCGCGTGCGGGCACTGCTGCTCGACCAATAGCAGCAGGCCAGCTCGGCGGCATCTGTCTCCGAGAATCGGGGGATTCCAACGAATCAACGGGAATCACGGGCTTGAAGGACGAAGGCGGTATCCCGAGTCGCAAGCTGGAAGCTTCAGATCTCTCAGCGATCAACTGAGGATACGAAGGAGCCGTCGAAACATTACTGGAAGGAACGCCAACGATTCGTGTCGAGGCATGCAACAACCTGTTAAAGTTAGAGGCACTGAGCGGCTCGATGCTTTCACCTAAAGCGTTGTCCCACGAATGACGGCTCAAAGGCAACCGGCGAGCCGCCTGTTGATGACGCTCGGGCGGAAGCGTCGAGGCGCTGTTAAGAACGCGCGGGTTGCGGCGCGATGCGCGACTTAACTCCGAGTGGTCGAAGCCATCGCTCGTGGACGGTGAATGAACGGCTGGATACGCATCGCTCGGGTCGCGGAATTCCCGAGGCGCAGCGGAAGGGCCCGAGGGGGAGGGCGCGCTGGCGGGGGATTCCAGCGAACCTGACCCGGGGCGCAGGCGGAGGGGGGAGTCGGGGGACGGTGGCTTCGGTCTAACTTGCTGCGCGGAAGACGGAGCGTGGGACCCAAGGCTTGGCAAAGTATGGCGGATGGACGCGCGACGCGGCGGCTGCGGAAGGGGCGGGGATTATATGCAGAACGTCGGCAGCGTTGCTGGAATTGCCGCGACGAGGCGGATCTCGAGCGAATGAAGAGGAACAATCTCGCGAAGGATGGGTGAAATTGCTACGACAGTTTGGTGCTGCTGCGATTGAACACGCCCATTGCAACTCACGCTGCTCTTTTATCCACGAAGTTTCGTCCATTCTGTCCTAACATTTCAAGGTAGCTAGTTCAGAGAAGCAGCAGCTGAAACGCGAAATGAGAGACCAGTGGATCTCTTTATGAGCGCGTGCTGCGAAATCCTGTGGTTTGGCTTGTGAATTGTGATGGAGGTCGTGCTGGTTTGCTTGATGGCTCGACACGACAATCCCAACGCCAAGGCGGGAAAGAAGTGGGCAGGCTAGGAATCATGTGCGAGGCGAGGCGATGCTAGTGCTGCTGCTGACTCATCATTGTGGTTTTCCTGGAGGTGAACAGTGAAAGCTGCTGCTGCCCGTTACAAAAACTCCCGTGCCTGTCGGGAAGCGCGATGAAGTGGGGCATCTACAGTACAAAAATCTCGCCTCCTCCCACGGCAGCAAGCGCAACTCTACCCCACCAAGAAAATCCTTGGGCCACTGGATGCGTGTGGATTACATGAGAGATTCGCAGTGGAGTGGAGTGGAGGCTTTGCAAGTTTACACCTCGCCTGCCATGCTTACTGACGCAATACACCGCTGGCTTCCATTCCCCGCTGGGCGGCCACGTTGCCGCGACAGTGGCACATTGAATGACCCGTAAGAGAGTGAACCTACATAATGAGGGGATGTAGACCTACTTATAGTAAAGAAAATCATGCAAGTACGAGCATTCCTGCTCAAAAGTGTGAATAATCTACTGCTCTAGTAATATCTTCACTAAAACGTTGCTGCAGTCTTGTTCACTTCATCCTCCATAGCTCCATATAAATTGCCACCAACCACATCGCACCCCTTATCTCCCTTAATGCGTTTATTAACCACACCATCCTCGTCACCGCCATTACTTGGACGCCTTCCGTGGAAGAACCTTCTTCACCGGTTGCTTAACTGAGCGAGTGGCTTCGCGCCTCTCTTTCAGAAGCTTAGCTCGTGCCTCCTCCCTTTCTTTTACCTCTTTTTCTGCTCGCTCGTCTTCCTCATCGTCGTCGCTCAGTGATCTCTGCAGTTTGCTTTTAGGCTTGCTCTTGGGAACTTCCTTAATGTCACAGCCCTTCACCCCCCCTGCAGCAGCATCTCCACACAGTATGGAGCCCTCATTTCTTCCCGCTGGCCTGGACTGTTGCTTCCTGTCCTCCGGCGAATCACAGACGGCCTCTCGGGTCTGGTGACTTTCCATCCCACCCTGCATTTTCTTCAGTGTTGGGCCACGCCTCTCGTTCTCTCCACGCTCCAAACCAGCCTCCCGCACTTCCCTCTGCCACTCTCCCATTGCCTCCAAGTCCTCCTCTCCACTCTCTGAGGAGTCTTCCCCCTTCCACCGTGCATTCTCTCCCGCACCAATCTTCTCCCTCGATCTCCGCACGTCCACACCCGCACCGCCATGCAAACCCCCACGTGTGTGTCGCGCGCTACGCTCGTCGTATGAGCGCCGCGGGCGGCGGCAGTCAGCGAGCGACGCGGACGGCGCAGGGCGGCGGTCGAGAGTGTGCACGCGGCGCGCAGTGGGATCCTCCGCAATCGGATCTTCCGCGAGAGAGTGAGAGCGCCACCGAGACAGGGGGCGAGTCCCGCCGCCGTCAGCGTCACGGCAGTCCTCTTCCTCCTCCGAATCTGACTGGAATTCTGCATGCTGGCGGCCGGAGAAACCCCTCTGTGACCGAGGGGAAGGCGATATTTGCAGCATTGGGTCGTCGTGGCCGATCGGCTCGCTGTTGTCCCACGAGTCGCAGGAACTGAGCTGCTGGCTGCTTCTGTGTCGGCCGTCGCCGCCTTTCCTCTCCCCCCTGGCAGGCGCAGGCGAACCGCTGCCCACAGAGGTTGACGCCAGTAGCTGACGTGGCGATTGCTGACAGGCAGCAGGCGATGTCACCGGGTTGTGCCGAGGCGAGGGGATGGAGCAGGGGAAGCGGGGGGAAGCGGCGGAAGGGGATGTGGGGGACGAGGAGGCGTCGAACGGGGAGTAGGCTTGCGCCGCAGCGCAACGCCTTCCCCTTTCCGCTCTTTCCGCCCTATCCGCCCTTCCCACGGTTGAGGACGCGGGGAACTGATCGTAGATGGCGCCAGGCCCAGCGGGGCCGCGCGTGTCGCGACGTTCACGGCTATGATCAACGGGCGACGCGTGGTGGTTCCGCGTCACGAACGGCTCGCCCAGGTCATCATCATCATCTGGCGCGCGCCGGATCTGACGGCTCAGCGTCCTCGTCGGCCCTCTCGCCCCCAGGTCGCTTGAAGGCTGCTGCTGCGGTGTGTGGAGCACGGGGCGTGTGTCGACAGCGACGAAGTGAGGGTCTGATCGGCTCTTCGGTGCGCCAGACGAGCGCGGCGAGGGCTGATGACTGTAAGGCTCGGCGCGCTGTCCGCCAGGGCCTTCCGCTGGGTGGTGAAGCTGCAGTCGCGGCGATTCTCGCGGCGAAAACTGATCCGATGCGCGAGCGGCGACCGGCGATTCGACGGTGTGCACCCTCCGAGTCGGAATCGGGACGCGATCGAGCGAATCGCCGTGCCACGTGTCGTAATGCTGCGGTCGACGGGATTGAGGGACATTCGACGCGGCCGCGCTGCCCAACGAGCTGGATTTTAGGCTGGGGCGCGAGCGCGGCGGTGCTCGTGCGGCGGCGGATGGAGTACTAGCACCAGCCGCGTTGTGCGTTGAATCGGCTCTGTGATGGCGGTTCTCGACTTGTCGAATCGCCTTCGTTGAATGGCCGCTCACGCCGCTACTGCTGCTGCTGCTGCTCCGGCGGACACTCGACGGCTGCGCCGATTCGAGCGCCGAGGCGCTCGCTGAATGAGGAACCGCGCTGACGTGTCGGCCATAGTCGACGCGACTCGTATGACCGCACGATTGACAGCCATTAGGAGACCCCGTCGAAGCGCTACCGCATGACCGCGAAGCCGACAAACGCGGCGAGTCCGAGGAGGACGTACCGAACGATGAGCTGGAAGTACGTCGCACATGATTAGGCGTCGGTACGTCGCCGCATTCGTACCCCTCGGACACTTGCAATGACAGTCGTGGTGGCACTCGGCGCCGGTGGCTCGGCATTTGCTGACGTGGCGACGCTTGTGCGGCTACCGGGACTCGTTTAGGCGGCCCCGGCCCGCCGGTAATGACCTGAAGATTGAGATCTGATTCGTTCACGTCGTTGTTGAGCAACTGCATCACTCGCTCGGCCTTCTCCGCGAATCGCTTTCTCGCCCCGTGGTCGATAGAAAGCACCAATGACTGAGCCATGGGGACAGGCAGTCTCGTGCAACCCGACACTGGAAATTTTAAGATTGCTGCTGTCAATGAGGCGAGAAGCGAAAGTGTTGCAAATGAGGATTTCCCGCTTCCTGCACAGCCTTCTGTACAAACATGCCTCTTGGTTTGGCATTGCTGTGATCTCCTGTCCCTATCAGCATTATGTGGCTTGAGAGCGGCGGTGATGGTTCTGGTCTGGTCTGGGGAATTACGGCGGCGGACGGCATTGGGTGTGAAGCGACGGGCCGCGGTAAGCAGACTTAATTTCCTCCGAGGAACTAGTGCCGCTGTTCCATACCCCAGGCACATGGGGTCCATGTGCTTATGGTTGCTGCTGACGGAGGGAGGAGAATGAATGTGATGTGTGATGCGGACACGAACGTGTACAGAACGACAAGTGATGCGATGGAATCAGGGCAGCAATTGTATCGTCGCGAAAATGCTGGTGACAAAAAATTGTCGTCCTGATTGCTTTGGCAGCAACATTTTCGCCTTTCCACGAACAGGTTTCCCTCGCAAACAGGTTTCCGACAGAATGGGAATCTCAAAATTCAGGGCAGACCTGATGGACATTTTGGGGAAAATAGTCGAATGGTGTACGTACGTACGTAGTCGAATACTGATCTCAGGTGGAAAGCAAGCCGTAATATCATCCAGGAAACGATGAAGCGTTATGGAAATTCAGAAATCGGGATTCGGGATTCCGTGAGGAAACGTACATGCTCGGCAAACGTGGAATGTCTTCATATCAGTCCAAAAATGTTTCACTTCGTTCAATCCCGCATCCATTCTGCCCATGGACTCGCGGGAAAGAACCGATCTCAACAAGGAATATCCTCGCGAAAAAAACAAGTTTGACATGGTACAGAAATATGAAAAGGGGTTTGCGTGCGTGTAGCCCTCTCATGCGGCGAGGTGAAACTGGGCTGGGTCAATTGTGAACATATATTTTCCTGCCGCCCAAACAAAAAACGCCAAGTGGAACGACGTTGTCGCGATGTTGTAAAGTACAGGTGGCAACGTGATGTATGAAAAATGAAACAACAACAGGTGGCAAAAGGACAACACGTGGCACAATTGTCGTGCCACTTGTGTATTTCGACCTCAAGTACGTAAATGCAAAAAGGACAACACGTGGCACAAATGTATTTTATCAAATTTTGCATGGCCCCTTCCAGTCTGAACTTTAAACAAACTACAGTAATCTTCTTAATACGATAATTGATTCAGCAACGACTGATTACAAAGAAGTATATGAATATATATTGATTGGCTTCTGCATAAACAAATCCAGGCTAACATGTTTTTCTGTGTGTCATATTTGCTGGCTTGGCGATTAAAGAGCATACAGTAAGCACACGCGTATAGGATGATCGATTATTGGTTCCAAATGAGCAGCACCACGTCTGTAACTATCTGTATGCTATAATAAAACGGTAGATGAGGCTAATTATCTTTCCATGTCACTTCTCAGGAATGTGGAAGGCATTCCTTATCGTAACACAATGCAGCAATATCAGAAAAATGACAAAAGGAGGGTGGGCCGCGAGGCAACCATCAGAACATGCCTCAGAACTTATGCTAGGGGGCGGAGAGAGGGGGGGGGGGTATATGGTGGTATCATACTTTCGGTGTCTTCACTATGTTTGTAAGGCTTCACGTTCCACTCCACTCTGTCCTTCCATACGGTACCTCGTTTCACTTTCCCTCCAAGCACATCACATGTGGTGTATGAATCCTCCTTCCATCAACTGCACCATCCTCACTGTCGTCAGCACTTGGACACTTTTAGTAAAGCACCCTTCTTCCCCTGCTGCACAGCTTTGCTACTGCGATCACAACTCGGTCTCACAACCTTGGCCTGTTCCTCCTCCTCATCATCTTCACTCAGCGATCTCTGCAGCTTGCTTTTGGGCTTCTCCCTACTCTTGGAGCTTCCCTTGCTTTCACTCCCCCTCACCCCTCCTGTGTCATCATTTTCACTGGATCTCTGGCTATCAGGTCTCCCCGGTGGCCTGCTCTGTTGCTTGCTGCCCTTCAAAGAATCAAAGGCAGCAGCGCTCTGCTGAAAGGAGTCTACCTCTCGAGTTTGGTACCTAAGGGGCCCATCTCGAAGGCCTGGGACCAAGGCAGCACGCTGCACTTGCGTCAGCATGGAACCATGCCTCTCAAACCCTCCACGCTCCAAACTAGCCCCCTCCACATCCCCCTGCCACCCTCTCGTTGCCTCCACATCCTCCCCTTCCCCGTCCTCTTCCCATGGCGCCGCCTGCACTGTGCCCCAGTCCTCATCCTCTCCCACCCACGGCGTATTCTCTCTCGCCCCAACCATCCCTTCAACTCTCTGCACGTGCACACCCGCACCGCCATGGGACGGCGCAGGGCAGCGGTCGAGATTGTGTGTGCGGTGCGCTTCTGCGAGAGAGTGAGAGCGCCACCGAGACAGGGGGGGAGTGCCGCCGCCATCAGCGCCACCGGCATCACCGCCACGGTAGTCCTCCTCTTGCAACTGGATCTCAGCGTGCTGGCAGCGTGCTGGCAGCCGAAAAAACCCATCCTCGAGCGAGGGGAAGGTGTTATCTGGGGAGTGGGGTGGTCGTAGAGCGGCTCGCTGTCGTCCCACGAGTCGAAGGAACTCAGCTGTTGGCTGCTCCTGTGTCGCCCGTCGTCGCCTCTCCTCTCGTGCCTCGCAGACCCAGGCGAACCGCTGCCCACAGAGGTTGATGTCATTAGCTGACGTGGCGATTGCTGGTAGGCTGCAGGCGATGTCACCGCGATAGGCCGAGGCGAGGGGATGGAGCAGGGGAAGCGGGGGGAGGCGGCGTAAGGGGAAGCGGGAGGCGAGGAGGAGTCGAATGGCGAGCAGGCTTGCGTCACAGCGCACCGTCGTCCCATTTCCGCCCTTCCCACGGTCAAAGAGGCAGGGAATTGATCGTAGCCGGCGCACGGCCCAGCGGGGCCGCGCGTGTCGCACCGTTGGTCAACGGGCGACGCGTGGTGGTTCCTCATTACGAACGGCTCGGCCACGTCATCATCACTTGGCCGCCGGATCTGACGGCTCAGCGTCCTCGTCGGCCCTCTCGTCCCCAGATCGCTTGAAAGCTGCCGCAGCGGCGGCTGGAGCACGGGGCGCGTGTCGACAGCGCCGAAGTCAGGGTCTGATCGGCTCTTCCGTGTGCCGTGAATCACGGCGGTTCCGCTGGACGATCGCGGCGAGGGGTTATGAGGAGCGCAAGAGGCTGGCTCGGCGCGCTGTCCCCCAGGGCCTGTCGCTGCGTGGTGAAGCTGCAGTCGCGGCGCTTCTCGCGGCGTCAGATGATGCGACGAGCGAGCGGCGACGACCGAGCCCACGGTGTGCACCCTCGGAATCGGCACGCGATCGAGCGACTCGCCATGCCACGTGCCGTAGTGCTGCAGTCGACGGGATGGAGGGACATTCGACGCGGCCACGCTGCTCACCGAGCTGGATTTAAGGCCGGGGCGCGAGAACGGCGGTGCTCGAGCGGCGGCGGATGAAGCAGCACCAGCCGCATTGTGTGTTGCATCGGCGGCTCCATGTTGGTGGTTCTCGCCGTGTCGGTTTGCCTTCGTTGCTTGTCCGCTCACGCCGCCGCCGCTGCTGCTCTGGCGGACAGTCGACAGCGGCGCCGATTCGAACACCGAGGTACTCGCCGAATGATGAATCGTGCTGACGTGTCGGCCCAGTGTGTCGACGCGAAGCGCTATCCCATGACTGCGTGATTGGGAGCCATCAGGAGATCCCGTCGACGCGCTACCGCATGACTGAGAAGCCGCCAAACGCGGCGAGGCCGAGGGGGGCTTCCCGAACGATGAGTTGGAAGCACGCGCATGATTCGGCGTCTGTACGTCGCATTCGTGCCCGAGAGTTGCAATGAGAGTCGCGGCCCCCCTCGCCGTTGGCTCGAGAGCTGCTGACGTGGCGACGCTTGTGCAGCTACGGGGGCGCGTCTAGGCGGCCCGGTAGTGACCCAAAGTTTGAGATCCGAATCGTCCACGTCGTTGTCGAGCAGCTGCATCACTCGCGCCGCCTTCTCCGCTAACTGCTTTCTCGGCCGGTGGCCGCTAAGCACCATTGACGCAGCCATGGCGACAGGGTTCTTGAAAACCGATAAGTCGTACAAAACTCACGAGTGCAGCAGCCAATGAACCGCGAAAGCGAAGTGCGATGCAAGTGATGCTTGCTTGCTGAGAAAAGGGAGACCGGACGCAGTTGGGTACAAGTATGAAACCCTGAAAGGGGCTGTACCCCATATTGGCTACCCCACTACAGCCTACACATATATAACATGCATATACTTTGACAGACGCAACCCTTTGTATCATGCTGATCGGTGCTGTCTCCAGTTCTGGTCACCATTTTTTAGCTTGAGAGCGGCGGTGATGGTTCCGGTCCGGTCCGGGGAGATACGGCGGCGGGACGACGTGAGGGGACGGGGCGCGGTGAGCAGATTTAATATCCTAGGAGGAATTGTTGCGTTGTTCCCTAACCAAATTCGGATGCGGTTCAATACACAGCGATCACCGTACAGTGCGATGGAAACTGGGCATCAATCGGAATGTCTCTCGTCGTTAGCAGCTCGCACGCGAAAATGCTTGCGATGCATTTTGTCGTCGTTGCCTTGCCTTGCCCACCAAGTGAGTTTCCCAAGCGGTTCGGTAATTGATAATTTCGAATTATACGGGGCAAATCCGAATATTTTTTCTGGAAAAGGTCGGACGGTGGAGAACAGTTGCTAGGTTCGAGCCTACCCGGTTCCACGCAATCACATCCCAAGCAACTTCCAAGTACAGAACCGTTCACGCATCCCGTATACCGGTCCATAATCAAAATATCATCCCAGCAGGAGAAATAGCTGTAACATCATCGAGGAAACGATGAAGTGTCAACTCAGAAATCGGATTGAGAGAGGAATCGTACTTGATGGGCCAACTCTTGATGGGCCGGCCTCATCTGATCATTCCTGTATTTTTCGGACTCGTCTCTTGTGCGAGCAACTTCTATTCTAAGTGTGTCGGTCGATTGCCACCAGCTTTTTTCAACCTCGACGGTTTCAATGCTTAAGGGGTACGCCGCGTGACAGGAAACTTAAGACCCGATTTGAATTTGACATCAACCGTTCTCGCCGAAACCCAGAGCAAATTACGGTTTCGGGTTAAATGCGAAAACAAAATATTGTACTTGACGACTAAAAAGTAATATCGCAAGTTGCTTTTGTGCGTCGGCGTGCTGGCTTGACGACGAAAAAGCGTACAGTATACACGCACGGATAGCACGGCCTGACACCATGAAACACTTAAAACCGAAATGCAAAATAGTGAAGGCAGGTCCAGCTTGAATGAGTGCTAACGACAAGATCAGCGAGCGACACAAATTTTGACATCAAACTTGCATCTTTTTACTGTTTGAGACACAGCGGGCATCCAGATCGAACACATCTGATTGGTTCCCGCCAGAATTGATGTACTAACAGCTCTTTGTCCGGGGTCGCATCTCTCTCGCGGGCACGATCTCCCCTCCCATTTCACTCGCGCTCACGATCTTCCCGTCACATCTGCCTCACGCGCACGATCACCCCTCCCATCTCCTCTCTCCCGTCGCCTATCCTCTTTCCCGTCGCCTTCCTCTCTCCCGTCGCCTATCCTCTCTCCCGTCGCCTATCCTTTTCCCGTCGCCTGTCCCTTTCCCGTCGCCTATCCTCTCTCCCGTCTATCCTCTCTCCCGTCGCCTATCCCTTTCCCGTCGCCTTCCTCTCTCTCGTCGCCTGTCCCTTTCCCGCCGCCTTCCTCTCTCTCGTCGCCTATCCTCTCTCCCGTCGCCTATCCTCTCTCCCGTCGCCTATCCTCTCTACCGTCGCCTTCCTCTCTCCCGTCGCCTATCCTCTCTCCCGTCGCCTATCCTTTTCCCGTCGCCTTTCTCTCTCTCGTCGCCTATCCCTTTCCCGCCGCCTTCCTCTCTCTCGTCGCCTATCCTCTCTCCCGTCGCCTATCCTCTCTCCCGTCGCCTATCCTCTCTACCGTCGCCTTCCTCTCTCCCGTCGCCTATCCTCTCTCCCGTCGCCTATTCCTTTCCCGTCGCCTTCCTCTCTCCCGTCGCCTATCCCTTTCCCGTCGCCTACCCTCTCTCCCGTCGCCTATCCTCTCTCCCGTCGCCTATCCTCTCTCCCCTCGCCTATCCTCTCTCCCGTCGCCTATCCGCCCTAGCAGGTCCATGTTGCTTTGCGTGAGTTGGACTTGCTTTGCATGAGTTGGACATGCTTCACGATGTGAATTTGGCACTGATTGAATGTAAATGAGATTCGCACGTCGCAGGCTTTCGAGCGACGCATTTGCACATGCTTGCTGCGATTTTTGTTTGAGAAGAAATTTGGAGACTCAGTATCATATGTGCCTGGAAAAAAATACAGAACAGTACTTCAACTTTCAAGTGGACCCAACTAGAAGGGGGGGGGGTCACTATTTTGCCTACGGGCTTTAACATCTCCTCACGATCCGTTTAGCTCAAACACTTGTGGAGTACACCACTTCAGTCACGTAACTCTACGTGACACTTGTCGAACGTTGGAATATTTTTATCTATCGCTCTTGGACAACACCCATCCCTTAATAGTTCCATTGGCCAAGCGTTCGAAGCTTTGTTGATAACAACTCTCCACGTTTGGAGCCACACCATTCCTAGCACCACTCCATCATTTTTCAAGTGCCTTGAAGTGAAACCTCCTCCTCCATACCATCCTGCCTTCTGTTCAGTTGTATTGTATAGGATCAGAGGTAACAGTGCACATGTGTCCGTATCTAGACTTCGAATACATAGTTTTGGGTTAGGTTTTCAGCACTTCAGCAGCCCACAATCAGCACTCTGCGATCGGCTGGCATGGGGAGTGGGGGTAGCAGGAGGAATGCTGAGGACGAGGATGAGCTGATGTTAGCCTTGCCGTAAACCACAACATCCTCACAGTCACCATCATCACTTGGACTTGGAGACTTTCAGTAAAGCACCCTTTTTCCCCTGCTGCTTGCGCCTGCTGCTGTCATCACGACTCGGTCTCACAACCTTGGCCTGCTCCTCCTCCTCCTCATCATCATCACTCAGCGATCTCTGCAGCTTGCTTTTGGGCTTCTCCCTTCTCTTAGAGCTCCCCTTGCTTTCACTCCCCCTCACCCCCCCCGCGTCAGCATCTTCACTGGATCTCTGGCCATCAGGTCTCCCCCGTGGCCTGCTCTGCTGCTTGCTGGCCTCCAAAGAATCAACAACAGTAGAGCGATGCTGGAACGAGTCTGCCTCTCGTTTGGGGTTCCTGAGTGGCCCGTCTCCAAGGTCTGGGACCAACGCAGCGTGCTGCACTTGCACCAGTATGGGGCCATGCCTCTCAACCCCTCCACACTCCAAACCAGCCCCCTCCACATCCCCCTGCCACCCTCTCATTGCCTCCATATCGCCCCAGTCACCCTCCTCTTTCCATGGTATTGTCTGCACTAGCCCCCCACACTCCTCTCCCACCCACTGCGCATTCTCTGTTGCCCCGGCAATCTCCGCCACTCTCTGCACGCCCACACCCGCACTGCCATGAGAAATTGCACGTGCGTGTCGCACGGTCCGCTCGTCACATGCCGCGCGCCGGGGGAGGGCGGCAGTCGAGAGTGTGAGCGTGCGATCGGCGTGCAGCGGGGTTCTCTGCGATGGCATGCCCCGCTATGAGATGCTGCGGTATAGGATGCTGCGCAACAAGGTGATCCTCTATGGCATGCTGTGCAAGGGGATGCTCCGCTAGAGCAGGCTGCATGAGGTGGAGCGAATGGGAGCGGCACCGAGTCACGGGTCCTGTGCAGGGCGCTGCAGCATGCGCACCTGCTGCCGCCTGTGCCACGCCACCACCACCACTGCCACCAGCGTCACCGCCATCAGCGCCACGCCAGTCCCCCTCCTCCCAGTCCGCGCCTTCAGCCCACAGCTGCTCCGACTGGACCTCCGCGTGCTGGCGGCCAGAGAAACCCCTCCGGGGCCGATGCTCACGGCAGGAGGGGGGAACCGGGGGAGGTGTTATCTGCGGCGTGGGCTCGCCGTCGAGCTGCACGCTGTCCCACGTGTGGAAGCGACTCAGCTGCCGGCTGCTGCTGCCTCCGCAGTTGCTGCCCCTCCTCTGCCCCCCTCTTTCAGTACCAGGCTCCTGCCTCCGCCGTTCCATCTGCCCAGCCGGACTGCCCGTGGCGATGGTTGATTGCCGGTGAATTGCAGGGGAAATACCGCCCAGAGAGGCTGTTGGTAGCACCTGCTGACGTGGCGATTGCTGATAGGCTGTGGGAGCTGCCATGGGGATGAGACGAGGCGACGGGATGGCGCAGGGGAAGCGTGGGGAGGTGGCGGAAGGGTATGCGGGGTCCAGGGACGAGGTGGAGGAGGGGGAAGAGGCTTGCGCCACGGCGGAGCGTCTTCCCCCTTGCACCCTTCCCACGGTTGCCCCGCGGGGGGAATCGCGGTGCTTGGCGCCGGGTTCAGCGGGGCTGCGCCTATCGCGGAGTTGGCGGCTGTGGCTAGCAGGCGACGCGTGGTGGTTCTTCGCTGATAAGGGCGGCTCGGCCACGTCATCATCAACGCCTGCATCGCAATCGATCACCAGGGCTGCTGGCCGCGGAATCTGACGGCTCAGCGTCGTCGTCGGCCCTCTCGCCCCGTCTGGACGCTGCGGCTGCGCCTGGAGCATGGGCCGCGTGTCGACAGCAGCGGCGTTTGCGGAGGACATGACACGTGTCAGCGACGTCGATTTTGCAAAATTGGACTCTCTAGTCACCAGATCTGGGTCCGAACCGCTCTTCAGTATGCCGCGAGTCGCGGCGCCTCCGCCGGACGAGCGAGGCGAGGGGTGATGGGGAGCGCAAGAGGCCGGCTCGGCGCGCTGTCCGCCAGGGCCTGCCGCTGCGTGATGAAGCTGCAGTCGCGGCGCTTCTCGCGGCGACAGATGATGCGACGAGCGAGCGACGTCGGTCCGCGCCCTCGGGATCGACACGCGATCGAGCGACTCGCCATGCCACGTGTCGTTGTGGCGCAGTCTACGGGATTGGGGGACTTCAAGTCTCGTCGCCGCGGCGCCGCCCATCTCGGATTCCGATCTCAGGCCGGGCCGCGAGCGCGGCGTTCCTCGCGCGTCGGAGGATGAAGAAGCATCCGTTTTACGAGCACTAGTCGCGACGGGTCCCCGAGGGTTATTCTCACGGGTTGCCTCCGCCGTGCGTCTCGCCGCGATGCCGCTGCTGTTCCGGCGGACACCCGATGGCGGTTCGAGCGCCGAGGTACTCGCCGAATGCCGAATCGCGCTGACCTGACCAGCGGCGAGAAACAAAGAAGACTCGTCGGAGCCGCTAGGGGAGCCTGTCGAAGCGTTACCGCATGACCGGGAAGCCGCCAAACGCGGCGAGGCCGAGGAGGACTTGGAGCTACTACTGAACGATGAGGCGGATGGAGTTCGAGATGCACGCGAATTAGGCGTCGTTACGTCGAATTCGTACCCCTCCGAGAATTGCAAGGACAGTCGTGGCGGCCCTCGTTGGTGGCTCGGCGGGAGTTGCTGACGTGGCGAAGCCTGCGCGCCAACCGGGACCGACCGAGTCGGCCTAGTAACTCGAATATTAGGATCCAACTCGACCGCGTTACACGGCTTATCGTTGTCGAGCAGCTGCATCACTCGCATCGCCTTCTCCGCGAATCGCTTTCTCGGCCCGACTTGCTCGCTAAGCATTACCAATGGCGCAGCCATGGCGACAGGCAGGTTTCTTGCGGTCAAAACAAGGAAAGAGTTCGGGATAGCAGCTCCGCAAGAACTGTGAACCGGGAAAGCTAAAATGCGAAGCAGCGGCTGCAAAGAAGCCTCAGCTGCTGGGGAAGAAAGGAACAAAGGAGGCAGCCATGCCTGCCTGGCAGCGCGGTGCAGCAAACATGCTCCTGATCGGAATGGCCTTGAAGTGAGCTTCACTGCCTGTCACGTTACCTAGATTGGGGTTGAGAATGGCGGTGATGGGTGCGGCTGGGTCATACGGCGGAGAAGCAAGTGGTGGCATGTGAGGTGAGCGAGTGACTGAGGGGACAAACGAATCTTCTTTGTACAGATTCGGGGAGGATGGCGATTCTCGCGTGCGTGGGAGGAGGATGTGGGGCGGTCAAAGCGAAGCCAAGGCGATTTTAACGACGTGTTACTGCGGTTGAGGTAACGGTGCGATGGAACCTGGTCAGCAAATTCGTCGTCACTGACTGCTCGCGAAACCGCTTGCGACAAATTCAGTCGCCTTGACTAACACTCCCGACAAAGAATACTTGAAAGACGACGAACTTCTCCATGGTCAACAATCTCGAAATGTTTTAGCTCCTGAAGAAACCGATTATGACGAGATAAGGAAACCTAAGGTACACGCATAATGAACCTTAACACCCCAATATCTAGATTCAATGAGCCCTGCCGTATACAGCTATATGCATTGTCAATTTGTCACGTATATCTGTACGAACATTACACTGATAGCAGAAACCTGACATGCATTCTCTACTTCAAACTATTCTCCACATCAATGACAAAGCGATACTTCACATCACCCTGCAAGAACACAGCCAGCCCATCAGAAAAGTGTTGCGAACAAACAGACAACATACTGCCCAGGCCAATGTTACTTCAGTGTGGACTCTACCTTGAGTAAACGGTCATATGCCCTGTTGATATCTCCAATAGCGATTTTCTCCACCTGGGGAGCCACGCCATTCTTTGCACAAAACTCCAGCATTTCTTGAGTCTCCTTGATTCCTCCAATCAAACTTCCTGCTACCATCTTACGCCCTGTGATACAATGCCACAATAACAATGAGCCACAGCAAGTTCAGGCAAATGTGATTAAATAGGAAAACGTGTTTAGCATTACGCTCAACGATGCGCAAAGCAAGCCCCGCAACTCAAAAAGCATGAAACCTCCCGCTGGTTCGAAAGAGCACGAAAGCCACTCACATATGACAAATTCTCTCCAGTGTGAATGCACTCACCGAACACAAGCTGACTGGCATGGAGAGTGAAGGGTGCTGGGGGGATGCCGAGGAGGAGCAGCTTCCCGTTGAATGTGAGCAGGTCGAGGTAGGGCCCCAGCTCATGCTGCGCTGAGACCGTGTCAATGACCACGTCCAACGTCCCTGCTGCCGCCTACAAGATCCAACAGCAAGAACAGAGGAGTAGATGAGTTGATAAACAGAACAAAACACCGGAAACTGTGGTTGGGCATGGTAAGAGGTACCAATACAAGAGCTTCGCAGGTGATAAGCCAGCCTACCTTCATGGCGTCGGCATCCTTGGTGACAATGAACCTGTGCGCGCCCATCACCTCCCTCGCCTCCCTCTCCTTGCCCTGGGACGTGCTCAGCACGGTGACGTGCATGCCAAATGCCCGCCCCATCTGCACTGCCACGTGGCCCAGCCCGCCCAGCCCTGCCACCCCCAGGCGCATGCCGGGCTTGTTGGCGCCATAGTGCATCATGGGGGAGTAGACTGTGATGCCAGCGCACAGCAGGGGCGCTGCCACGTCAGATGCCAGCTCAGCAGGGATGGAGAGGACACAGCTGGGAGGGCAGGGCGCAGAATGTGGGGCATAGAGAATAATACATTGAGAAGACGAAGGGTTGTGCAAGAGCATGCGGGGCGACGAGCAGGGAAGAAAGGAAATAGGATGATGATGCCGTGCATGATGAGGTGTGACAGAGGACTCGGGACTCGGGTCAAGGTTCAAAACGTACTCTTCATTGCACACGATGAAGGAGGAGTAGCCGCCGTAAGTGGACTGGCCGGACGGCGAGAGCGGGTCGACGGTATTGTAGGTGAAGATACACTTGGGGCACGACTGCTCCTCGTGCTGCTTGCACGCCACGCACTCACCGCACGACCCCACCATGCACCCCACGCCCACTCGCTGCCCCGCTGCCACCTTGCTCACTTGTGCTCCGACCTCCTCCACCACTCCTATGATTTCGTGCCTGCAACGGAAAGGCACATGGAAAGGAGAAGGCACAGGATGTTCCCTCAAGCGGTGAGTAGTGCGTGGATGCAAAGTGGGTGAGATGACTGCCAGGACGAACGGTGTGGGGGAGGAAAGGCATGAGGGAGCAGGATGGAGACGAGAGGTGAGAGCTGGAGGAATGAAGTAGCAGGAGAGCACGAGGGAGTACGGAGGAGGAGCTTTACCCGGGAACAATGGGGTACATGGAGTTGCCCCACTCGTTCCTCGCCAGGTGCACGTCGCTGTGGCAGACGCCGCAGTGAGTGATGCGGATCTTCACGTCCCCGGGCCCCACCTCCCGCCGATAAAACCTCCACGGCGCCAGCTCCCCGCTCGCGTCGCGCGCGGCGTACCCCACGCAGTTACCCTCGCCCTCTGCGGGAGCCATGGACGGACCGTCTTGATACTTCGATGGTTGCTGTTGCTAAGCAGGAGCTGGGGGAGGAGAGATTCGAGTGCTTGTACTAAGGACGGCGGGAGGAGAGGGCAAGGAAATGGTGATGAGAGTGCAGCAGGCCATTCCATAGTGCTTTGAAGGATTCGAAGTAGATGATAATTTCATGTCTTTACTTGAATCTGCCACGTGTCGAAGCGAAAGAGGCTGGGACGGGAATGATAATTCCCTCGCGCAAACTGGCTGGCTTCGGGGATAGCTGGCGTCGTCAACGAGGTACGGTCGCGATGTCGTCGGGTCAATTATTCTGACTAGACATTATGCAGCGCCGTCGACATGGTTTGGGAGGAGCAAGGGAGCACGCGCGATGTGTGCCATTGCTTCATCTGCCTCGGCGGGTGAATGGAGCAATGCGTCAGTTGCCAAGCCGAGTCCTTATGCCGCATAAAACATGTGACAATGTACTCTCAAAATAAACTAGTTCGACATTCCGCAATCCAGTTCCAGCATTCCCTTAGGTTGGGTACGAATTTTACACTTCTGTGTTACAATGTACAAGTCTGGACTCTAAAGGATCCTAAGGGCATTTTCTTATCCCAACACAATTCATGGTAATCTAATGAAGGAGCATGTAATATGGTACCTGTAGGAACACAAGTACCGGTAAGACTGCACTGCAACAGGCACCATGCAAGGGAGGCTCGAACCAAAGCACACATCATCTGTGGCCGTCAGTCACATCCTTCAGGCTGTTCTCAACATCAATCACGAAACGGTATCTCACGTCACCCTGCAAAACCAATCAAGCCCAACAAACAATAGCAATTACAAGTACCGTATTAGGTAGCATCGGAAAGAAAGGCGACACCTATCTTGCACAGTGTGAATGTATTCCTGCCATTATGTTACCTTCAGCAAACGTTCGTGTGCCTTGTTGATGTCTTTGATATCAAGGCTCTCCACTATGGGCGCCACACCCTTCTTTGCACAGAACTCCAGCATCTCCTGAGTCTCCTTGATTCCTCCAATCAACCCACCTGCAACCATCTTGCGCCCTGTCATGCCACCAGGAAGACAGGTAGCAACAGAGCACAGAAATGGAAGACAGGCAACTACAATGAGCCAGCCAAATCAGTTCCGTGAAAGCGTGCAACAGAATGCAAGAAACAAGCCAGCCAACCACGGACTGAACTCAGCCTAGAGCTGATGTTGCTGCTTCAAGCAACACAAACGTCACTCAGATAATTAGGTTTGTCAAGCAGCAGTGTGATTACCGAACACAAGCTGGCTTGCGTGGAGAGTGAAGGGGGCTACAGGAATTCCTAGAACGAGCAGCTTCCCGTTGAACGTGAGGAGGTCGAGGAAGGGCCCCAGGTCATGCTGCACTGGCACCGTGTCGATGATGACGTCCAGTGAGCCCGCTGCTGCCTGCACGCACAAACAGGAAGCAGGCAGGGAGTATGAGGGTGGATTCGACAATTGAGACGTCTCAAGGTCGAGCAAGGGCCCCAGGTCATGCTGCACCGGCACGGTGTCGATGATCACATCCAGTGAGCCCGCTGCTGCCTGCACGCACAGACAAGAAGCAGAAAGTGAGGAGGTCGAGGTAGAGCCCTATCTCATGCTGCACCGGCACCGTGTCGATGACCACATCCAGTGAGCCCGCTGCTGCCTGCTTCGACAAGCAGGAAGCACCCGGGAAGGTTGGGGGTGGATTCTTGGCCAAAAATAACTAAAACAAGGGAACGGAAGGTATGAGACCCCTTTTTTTTTTAAGGCAAGCAGTGTCATCACGCGGGAATCAGCACATCCCAGCACAAGCCCACCTGCATGGCAGGCGCGTCCGTGGTGAGAATGAACCTGTCTGCCCCAAACAGCTCCCTGGCGTCCCTCTCTTGGTGCGCCTGTATGCTCAGCACAGTGACATGCATGCCAAACGCGCGCCCCATCTGCACTGCCACGTGGCCCAGCCCGCCCAGCCCTGCCACCCCCAGGCGCATGCCGGGCTTGTTGACACCGTAGTGCATCATGGGGGAGTAGACTGTGGTGCCAGCGCACAGGAGGGGCGCTGCCACGTCAGATGCCAGCTCAGCAGGGATGGAGAGGACGAAGCTGGTGGGGAAGGTTGGGGAAAGCGGAACGAGACGGCAAGATACGAAATATATGTAAGAAACTGCAGAGGACAGGTTTGTGAGAGGACCAACAGGGTGGCAGATGTAGAAGAAAAGAGGGAATGAATGAGTGCGTCCACTCTTTAAGACGAGCATGATTAACGGACATGCTTAAACAAAGATAAACACATGGCTAGAATGGGCAAGTAACATGGTTACACAACAGAGCAGAGCGACATACTGTTCGTCGCACACGATGAAGGAGGAGTAGCCGCCGTAAGTGGCCTCGCCAGACGGCGAGTGAGGGTCCACCGAGTTGGAGGTGAAGAGGCACTTGGTGCAGAACTGCTCCTCGTGCTGCCTGCACGCCTCGCACCCACCGCACGACCCCATGATGCCCATCACGCCCACCCGCTGCTCCACAGCTACCTTGCTCACGGCTGCTCCCACCTCCTCCACCACCCCCACGATCTCGTGACTGTAACGAGATAAAACAATTTGAAGAAACAGGTAGATACGTTCAGTAGGAAACTTTGCGTTTCAGGAGGACAGAAGGCGGGGTGGGAGTCATGCTGCGAGTGAGATGGAGGATTTCGGAGGCAAGACGAGATCGTGGAAAAAGCTGGAGGAGGAGCGAGGAATGGCGACGTAGGATGGCAGGGTGGACGTAACGACTCGGAGCGGAGAGGGAAGAGCAGCTCACCCGGGGACCATGGGGTACAGCGAGTAGCCCCAGTCGTTGCGCGTGAAGTGCACGTCGCTGTGGCAGACGCCGCAGTGAGTGATGCGGATCTTCACGTCCCCGGGCCCCACCTCCCGCCGATGGAACCTCCACGGCGCCAGCTCCCCGCTCGCGTCGCGCGCCGCGTACCCCACGCAGTTACCCTCGCCCTCTGCAGGAGCCATGGACCGGCGCTTGAGAGGTTGTGAGACTGAAGGGTACGAGAACTCGAACGAGCGCGAATGCTCGACGTCGAATGCTTGGAAGGACAGCGAGGAAAGGGCGCGCCGGCATGAGGAAGTCAGCTGCCATAACGCAGGGGTATAACGGATGACGAGGACGCGCACGGGGTGCGCAGGCCGTTCGCGGTGAGCGCGAGAACGAGGCGGCGACGGTCACGCAGCTGAGCGTCGGAGTGACTAGCGTCGGACAGATCGAATCTGCGACACCGGCGAAGCGCAGGCTGGCTGAGGAGCTCGAGACTTATCGCGTCGGTGTGGAAGGCTCAAGCCTCGTCGAACGACTGTCATCGTGAACAAAGCGCGGTCACACCAACGAGTTCCAACACATACACGGTGTGGCAACAGAGATGACAATGAGCCTTGAGCTGTTGGAGTTCCCGAGGAAAGGACCTCGAGAATCTGGTTGGGTGATATCCAAACACTGCTGTATATTCGCGTTATGCGCAGCCACGACACCCTTTCTACACAAAGAACAGCAATACTTATTACCTACCATCACTGTGATTATAAACTACAAATCATGCTAAGCAAGCTAGAGCAAGGCTAACCATCACTATATGCCAAAGAGATCCGAAAGTACGATCGCTCATTCCCGCCTTGGGCTCTGAAGAGGGAGGAGGCGGAGCTGGTGGCACACTCATGTCTCTAGGGATAGTGGCGCAATCAAGGCTGGTGTTCAACGCAGTCGAGGTGGGGGATCCCACGTAGTCACCGGGGACGAATCTGAAGGGGCAGCAGGGTGAGGAAGGGAGAGAAAGCGGTGACAAACAAATAGGTGCAATTGTGGCACCTTGATAAACGAATGGTCACCAGTAAAAGGAGGTGTATGCAGGGCATGAGGGTGCAATGGCAGCACTCACATCAAGTGTTGCACATCGCTGATGTTGGCATAGGGCGTCTTCTGGCCCGTGGCCTCCTCCAAGCACACTATGCTGCGATCGTACGCCGCCACCTGGCACACATAGCCCCCGCCTGCTGCCACGGGCCGTGAGAGCACGAGCCCACCTCTTGGGGGTGACTGGGGGAGGATTAGAGGAGAAAGGAGAAACAGAGGGAAATGAAGGTTTGAGATGAATGGGATGCTCATCAACAACAGCCACTTGCATGCTAATTACATTTATGTGCAAGTATATACATCTACAAAGTGTAGCTACTCACGTTGTCGCCCATCTGCTGCTCGAACTGCACGAAGGACTGCATGTTGCCCTGCGAGCACCCGCTGCCGCACTGCATCAGCTGCTGCATGTCCAGCCGCCCTATCACGCCGCCCTCCGCCACGCTTATGTACACCAGGTAGTGCGGCGGCTGTGCGGTCAAGGATTGTGATGGGGGAGAACGGTGTGGATGGGGTGAGTGGGGGAGGGGGGTGAAGAAGAGGAGGGCATGTCAATGTGCACGAGCTGATGGGGGAGAATGCGAAATCGAGGGATCGGCGGCGGGCAGGGATCAAGGAACACGGTGTTGCGCACTAGGCACCAGGGGGGCGCAGCAGGACGGGCAAGGGGGAAGCGGTCACTGTTAGTGCAGGTGAAAGGGGAACAAGCGGGAGAAGGAGAATGGGACGGGGAAAGGCGGATGTGTTGAAGGAAGAACGGAGGAGCTAGAGGGTCGTGAGAAGTGAAGGTAGGCAGGGGACGAGTGCGAGGGCACATAAAGCGTCACGTGGATCTCACCTTGGGAGTGAAGACCATCCTGAGCGGCGTGTAGTCCACGTTGAACGTCAGCGGCTGCCACGCTGTCACGTTGGGGCGCGGCCGCGGCGTGGGCTGCGGCTGCCCGTTGGGCTGCGAGGGCGGCGGCTGGACGGCACTCAGCTGCAGCAGGTGGATGGCCTTGTTTGTCGCATCCAGCACGAAGAGGAAGCTCTCGTCCGGCGCCATGTACAGCTCGCCCTGCGCGAGGGGGGGGAGGGGGGGAGGTGGGGAGGGGAAGTGGGGGAAGAGGTAAAATGGGTGGGGGAGGGAGTGGGGGAGATGGGAGGGAAGGTAGGGAGATGAGGTGGGGGGCGGGGAGTTGGAGAGAAGAGGGGCGAGAATAGGATATAGAGCAAGCTACCCGTTCGTCCGCTCCTGGTTCGCTCCCCTTGCTTCTCCGCATGCCTTTACCCTTCTCCCGCACTTCTCACCTCACTCTATCCTCTCACTCTGCCAACCTCGCGCGCTATACTGGATAACCCCGCATCTACAACGGACCCGCGCGCGATCTTCTCCCTCACTACGATCCGCTTACAGCGAACGGCCAGACGCCCACGATCAGGTTCGTGCGCGCGTCGATCTGCACCGTCGCCAGCTTCCCCGCTCCCGCCAATCCATCCCCCGCGCCCGCCTTCCGTGCGCCCGCGCCCGCCTCGCTCACGCCGATCCCGATTCCGCCGTCAGCAGGGGAGACGGGGGAGGCGGAGGGCGGAAGCGCGCAGGAGACGAATGTGTGGCGCAGCACGCGCGCATACGCGCTGGAAAGCGCGCCGGGGCAGGCGCGCTGTGAGACGGCTGCAGCTTCCTGGAAGGAGAGGAAGAGCGCGGGCGCGGTAGAGGGGCGCGCGAGGTCGACTGCGTACACCCCCGATGATCCCGAGGTCGTCAAATAGCCGCGCGTGCCCAGGTCTGCGCTTACGCCGAGGACAAGGGGGAAATGTTGAAGGGGGAATGGCGAAGGGGAGAGGGGGAATGGGAATGAATATGGCGGCAATCCTGAGACTGCCTTCGCAGGCGGCAATCCCGAGACTGCCTACGCAGGCGGCAATCCCGAGGCAGAATGAGAGCGAGCACTCACGTGTGCTTGAGAGAAGTTGTGCGGGAAGAAACAATGGGAAGGGATGCTGAGGAGGGATGCGACTCACTAGGGCTCTGCAGCAAGCGCGCGCGCCCCGCGGGTAACATGGTGTTGATGCCCTGGCTGTGCACCTCCGCGTATGGCGGCTGCGCCGACAGAATGGAGAACGAGTAGCGGTCCGCCACGTCAGCCGCGTGCACCCACACCTCGTTCTGCGGAGAGGGAAAGGGGCGGAGAGAAAGGTGTAGGGGGAACGTGCGACCGGGGATTCGGCGCAAGGGGTAAGGGAAATGGATAGACGGGCGGATGGGGTCGGTGAGGCGCGGTGGCCAGTTGGAGGGGACAAGCAAGGCTTGGGGCACGGACGGCGGAATGCGTTACGCGTTCACGGAGTGGAGGGGCAGTTGTGCTTACAGCGAGGGGAACGAAGTAGACGCTGTCCGGCGTGTTGTTCAGCGGCACTCGCGCCTTGACGTCCGCTGTGACCGTGTCGAACACGTGCAGAGCGTCGGTGAGTTCCGGCAGGCGAAGCGCGCCCGTCGTGCTGTAGCTCGCCGCGGCCAGCAGCGTGCGCTGCGCGGGGCCGAACGCCACGCTCCGCCACTCGCCCCTGATGGCGGCACGGGGACAGGAAACAAGGAGGAAGGAGCGGAGACACGACCACTGATTCATGAAATGTTTTTGCATAACAGGGATGTGTGCGGATGCGGAGGACAGCGGAGAATGAGGCTCCGGAGGGATTTGCAGACAGCATGTTTGAACCGTGCATCTAGGTTGGGATCGCATCAGGGGGGTTGCGCCGCACCTGAGGGGTTGCGCGCCGCACTCAAGGGGTTGCGCCATACCTGAAGGGGTGCCCGGGGCACTTGTTGGGGAAGGGCACGTGCCCCGATGGCCCCTTGAACGCGCGCAATGATGCTAGCGGGCTGCCTTTTGTCGGGTCGATCAGCACCACCTGTCGTCACGTGATTGGGCAGCCAGGGAGGGCAGGTAGACAGGATTGGGGAAGGGAGAAGGTGTGAACGGAGTAGCGACGACACGTGGCCGCCGTCACGTCGTTGAATACACATTAGCTGAGGTGCATAAGGAATCCATCACCAGTTGTTAAATCCCGACCACCGCTCACTCGCACCGCGCTCTCCCTCTCGACCTCTCGTGCGTTCCCGACCTCCAGCATTTGTACGGACTTAGACTTTATGGCGACGACATCGGTCGAGCTTGCAGCCTGTCAGTGTCGATCTCTATTCGATATTCTAAAGGTTATTCGAGTAATAAAACGAAACGTCGTCATTCTTCCAACGTCGTCTCGCGTCGCAGAAGTTTTCAAAAAAATGATAATCATCACGCGCTTGTTGATCGCGCGCCGTTGCTCTAGGAATTTCTAAGCATGACAGGCAACCCATCATGTGAGGTGACACTTGCCTGGCCGTCCGCGAAGGCGTAGAAGATTCCGCGACTCATGCTTGCCACCACGTCGGCGTGAACCAGACGGCAGAGGCACACCAACCCGAAAAGCAACGACGCGGTTCGCATGACCTCTCCGGACGCCATGCTCAAAAGTATTTGCAGTCGGACCGTATTGATAGCAAGAAGTCTAAAAACGACACAACTTAAGGAAGTATACCTAGTGTCTGAAAATACGTGCTCGCAAGGACTGTCAGAAAAGCGTACTGTGATGTGGAGCTTGTGTCGAAGGAATGAAGAAATGAGGTGACTGCTCAACGATGGGGCTCAACGAGGTGCAAGGGGCGGAACATGCATGGGATGTGGCTTGGAAGGAGTTGCGCGCGATGCAAAAACATTTTGCGCCACTTTGCTGCTGGTGCGCTGCACATAGGCGGCTGCAGTGAGCAAAATGTGCTTTCGGCCGACCATCCGCGCGCTGCTGGTGTCGGAAATCCGCCTCTGCGCCTTTCAGGCGCAGGCTCTGAGGGAATTTACGCGCTGCAGTGCTCCAGAAGTGCTATGGCGGAGCTGCACCAAATTTGCGCGTCGTGGGACTCTTGGGGTGATGATTTGGCTGCCCTGGGTCAGCTGACATGGCAATGTAGGTGGTTCCTCAACACGAAAGCGCCTCGCCACATCATCATTATGGCACAGTAACGAGCCTGCTTGACCAGTGACTCGAGTCCCTTCGCTACAAAAACTCACGTATCGTACCGCGCCGCTCATCCAGGAATTGGACATTCGCATCGCGGTACTCCTTCCACCGACGGCGTCTGTTTGTGGAGGGACCTGCGCCGCACGCAATTCCCATCCATCCCGATTCCCAACCACAAGCCGAGTGTGAGAATGCCCCTGGCCCTGGTGTTTCGAGCAAGTAGTTCGTGCTTTGCTTCACGACGAGCAGCGTCCCTCAAGTCTTGGCAATCCTTCTCATCTTGCCGATAGACCACACCAAAACCTTGCAGCGAGCTGCCCCAATGAATCTGTGAAAAATAGTGTGAACGTCTTACCTCGTATACCGTCTCCCTAGATTTCGTTTCTGCTCGAAGGCTTCTTTCCTTGTAGGTAACGTTTAATTTAAGGGAGGCCAGATAGGTCTAGCTGGTATAACCTCCTTACAGTGACAGCCCATCGACCTTAGCTTGTCGCTCAAAGCTCCTGAAGAACATGGCTCCGCGGGTGGCGTGGCAACTATGCCTATCTGCTGTAGTCGTGCTCGCGTCGCTCTGCTCGCTAAGTCGTGCTGACGTTACTCTTCCCGATCCACAGCGACCCGGCCTCTTCTATTTCTTCATGTCCGGGCAGGTTAGTACGGACGGTGCGCTGGATTTTTTTGAGCTAACCGCTGGCGCATAGCACGGATTCGCGCCGAATAAAACTTAATTTATCCGTTGCCGCACTTCCCCTTAGCACGGACGCAAAGCCCCACACACCGTGCAGCCGATGTCTAGCTTAGTTCGCTGTACTCACACTCTATCCGCTTGTGCCGGCCGCTCTTCACCATACTTACTCCGTGCCCACCGTCCGCCTCGTGCTGCCCTCGTGTGCGACAGATCGTGGTGGTGGACCCGGTGTCGCAGAAGGTGGTAACGAAGATCAACCAGACGTCGCAAGGCGCCCCCGCGCCCTTCCCCAACTCCTGCCCCGGCCACCCCATGCAGTAAGCGCCGTGCCTCCTCGCTTCAAATAGTAAATGCCGACTCGATCTGCGAGACGTGCAGGTAGCGTTGTATGGTCAAAATACAGTTAGAACTCCATTAAGTGCGCGCCTCGCCGTACGACAAGAGCGCGTCGCCTCGCTGCCAACCCTCGTTCTAGCCCTGGAATACCCTTATGATATCGAGTCACTATTCTTTCATAACTCCCCCCATTTCCACCCCCTCTCTTCAAGTCCCTCTCCCATTCCGCGCCCCGCCCCTTCTCCTTAACTCCCCCCTCCCGTTCCACACTCCCTTCTGCGCCGCCCCCCCAGAGGCACGTGGAACCGGCACACGACGGGAATCGATCAGCAGACCATCTTCATCACGGCCAGCTTCCAGCAGCCCACGCCGCTGCGACTGCCGGGGCTGTCGGACATGGTGCTCGTCGTCAACACGTCGTCGCAGAGCGTCGCAGCGTCCGTCGCCGTGCCCGATATTCCCAACGACATCGTCTTCGTGCCTGAAGTGGTGAGTGCTGACGTGGCGTGGGCCGTGGTGGGGATCGGCTTTTCATAAGTGAAGGTCAACAGTGGTTACCGTGATGGGCGAAAGTTCGTCAGGGATTCAATGTATCTGCCACGGATAAACTCAGAACACGAGTAAGCTGGGGAATAAAGGACAAGAGTGCGATCAAACAGTTACTCCCAACCGGCCTGCAAACGTCAAATCATGAGTTGCAATTCAAACGCTGCAAATTGAAAAAGGCAACCGATGTCTCTCCCCCTCGACACAATCACATTTGCAGGGAAGCGTGTTTGCCCACGCAGACGTCAACGGCACCTTCGCCGTCATTTCCGCAGCGCCGCCGTACACGTTGCAGCGCGCGCGCTTCTCCTCCGAGTTCGCCGAGGCGGGCTACGGCCGCCTGCTCGCCGACTCGGGTACGCCTCCCCTCCCCGCGCCCGCCGCGCTCGCACTCACCGTTCCCCGCGCGTGCCGCCACACGCCCGTCCGCTGTGTTGCGCGCCTTGTCCTCTGTGCGCACCTGCCTGTCCGCCCCGCGGTCAGCGCCCCATTTACCGCATCCGCATTCCCGTTCCCATTCCCATTTCTCGCGGTTCAGACGGCGTCGCAGATGCCGGGGGATCGTGTTCCCTGGCAACCTCTTCACCCTGTGCCTCCCATCCCCCCCATCCCTGCCCATTTCCGTCCATCCCCATCCCTTACTTCCCCGCATCGCCCCACCCGTCCAATCGCCCGCAGCGCTCAACGGCAAGGCGTTCCAAACCGCGTCGCAGATGTCGGGCGTGTTCTCGCTGAACCTCTTCACCCTGTGCTACCCACTCCCCCCCATTCCTTCCCATCCCTCCCCTCTCCTGCCCATTCCTGTCCATTCCCAACCCTTGCTCTTCCCCGCATCGCCCTGCCCGTCCATTCCCCTTTATCCCCATCTCTTACTTTCTCCCGCATCACCCCACCCATCCAATCGTCTTCAGCGCTGAACGGCAAGGCGTTCCAAACCGCGTCGCAGATGCCGGGCGTGTTCTCGCTGAACCTGTTCACGCAGTCGTCCGACGTGCCGTTCCTCGACTTCACCCAGGCCATGCTGCAGTCCCAGCCCTGGCTGCCGCCCGACACGCCCATCTACTGCCCCGGTGAGTTGCCCTGGTGACAAGATGGTGACGTTTTGATCATTCTCAAAAGCCACTCCTCCACCTCTCGCAGGCCATGCTGCAGTCGCAGCCATGGCTGCCGCCCGACACGCCCTTCTACTGCCCCGGTGAGATCCCGTTCGTGCGTTGCTGCGTTCGCGCCCATCTGTTGACCTGGTGAGTTGTCCTGGTGACAAGACGCGCGCATGTCTGTTGTACAGGTGAGCTGACGCGCTTGTCCTTCCGTGATCTCACTTTCCCCTCTCTCTCCCTCCAGCGACGCGCGAGGCGGTGTATTCGGCGGTGAATCGGCGCGCGTACGTGTCGTGCGCCAAGGCGGGCAGCCCGCCCGACCCCAACGCGCCCGAGCCGGGGATAGTCGAGATCGCGGGCGACGACAGCGTGCCCGTCGGCTACCTAAACTTCAAGGTGCGCGAGGGGGAAGGCGAGGTGGAAAGACAGGGCCGGGGTGAATCTTGTCTGTGAACCGCGTGGTGCAGATGCGTCCATCCCATCCCTCACAGTACCGTCTCATCGCACCCTCTCATCCCATCCGTGCCCTCCCCCCCCCCCCCCTCGCCCCCACCTCCGTGTGTCCCTCCCAGGCGGACAGGCTGCACCATCCAGATGAGACGTTCCTGCTGGCCGGGGACAGCGGGGCAAACGCTCACATCCCTCACACCCACGCCCCCTCTTGTCGCATCCTTGCTCCTCCCCTCTCAGTGCGCCCCTCCGCACCCGCCTCCACGCCCTCCTCTTCAACCCCCTTCCAGGCTGTATCTGGCGCCAGATAGATACATCCTTCCTGCTGGCCGGGGACAGCGGGGCAAACGCGCACATCCCTCACACCCACGCACCTTCCCCTCTTCCCCCCTTCGCGCCCCCCCACAGGCGGACAGGCTGTACCTGACGCCGGACGAGACGTTCCTGCTGGCGGTGGACAGCGGCGCAAACGCTCACATCCCTCACACCCTCGCTTCCCCGCACTTTCTTGCCTCATCCTTGCCTCCCTTCCCCTCTCCGCGCCCCCTCCCAGGCGGACAGGCTGTATCTGACGCCGGATGAGACGTTCCTACTAGCAGTGGACAGCGGGGCGGGCGTGATCCGCATGGTGCAGGTGCTGCCGGGGGTGGGCAACGACCATCCCTCACACCCTCCCTCTTGTCTCAACCTTTCCCCTCCCCACAGGCGGACAGGCTGTATCTGACGCCGGACGAGACCTTCCTACTGGCCGTGGACAGCGGCGCGGGGGTGATCCGCATGGTGCAGATGCTGCCGGGGGTGGGCAGCGACCAGGTGTTCTCGCTGCAGTGGCCTGACGTCACTCTGCCGCCCAACTCCATGCCCGACAAGATCCTCTTCTACCCCAAGGCAAGCACCACAGCGCCCCTGCTTTCCCAACTACCGCACCCCCCCTCTCTCCCTCTTCTCCTTCGCCTCCCTCACCCTACACCCATGCCCGACAAGATCCTCTTCTATCCCAAGGCAAGCACCACAGCTCCCCTGTGCCTTGACTCGAACCTGCTCCGCTCCCCTCCGCTGCTCTGTTCTGTTCAGCTCTGCTCTCTGCTCTCCTCTGCTCCCACCATGCAAGTCACTCCGTCTGCTCCATGCACACCACCTCTGTCGCCTCCCTCGCCTTCTCCCCACCCCCCAGGGGCTGTACTACGTGGCGCTCGTGTCGCTGGTGCTGAGGTATCCCCCTCCCCCCCTTTCCCCCCCTTCCTCCTCCACCCCCCAGGGGTCGTTCTACGTGGCGCTGGTGTCGCTGGTCCTGAAGGACAGCACGGCGGTGATCGATTTCAACAAGCTGCTCGCGTGTGGCGCGCAGTGCCCTCAAGACAACATCGCCGCCGCCCTCACATTCATCAACACCGGCTACCATGTAAGCTGCATGTCCCCCCTTCATGTTGCTCTCTCAGTTTCCACACGGATGTTACCTTGGCCTCCTTGCCCTCCTTTGTTTCCACTGGTTACCATAATCATAGCCTTTTTCTGCATCACTATCCTTCTGCACTCATGGCATTTCTGTCTCTGAATCTCCACACTCCTCAGCTCCCTCCTGCCCTCCTGACCTCATCTCATGAGCCCTGCTTGAACCTCTTGACTCCTCAACCAATCAGGTGGCGCCACGTGCCAACATGGATTTGAGCATATCTTCGCGCAGCATTGCAGTGGGGCATCAGTTCGTGTGTGTGGCAGCCAATCACGACAAGGCCGTGCACTGTAGCAACCTCGTTAACCCGGCGAACAACAAGATCTACACCAACATGTTTGATGTGCAAGATATAGTGTAAGTGGGTCGTGTTGACGTTCAAATGCTTCATGTAAATGCGACACCAGCTGGAGTGGATGGGCTGGGCTGGGCTGGGCCTCTCATCAGTGTGACTCCTGTCCTACACCATACCCCTCTTCCCTACCCACACACTCCTCATCCCCTCATCCCGCCGTCCTTGTGGAAGGGAGGTCAAGCATGCAAGCGGAAAGACCTTGCCCAATATGACCTTCAGGCCAACTTATGTCAGCTTCCCCTCATGCTCCCACTCCCACCACCCCCTCACCACACCAGGTTTGTGGAGGGCAAGTACCCGGGAGACCAGTCGTTCATCCGCCCCATCGACACCACCTTCGATTGCTCCTCTGCACCCACCACACTAGACAAGCCGCCGCCACCCCCTTCGCCATTGGACCTCGCTGTTGCCGCGCATTTGAGAGGCTCTTAGCCGCCACTCCCTCGCCTCTTGAAGAGGGTCTTAGTAGTCGCTGCTCCCTCGCTTCTTAATAAGCGCTCAGTGGCTGCACCGTTTATCCGCGCTGTGCCTTGTCGCCAGCCACCGTCGTCCACAAGGCTGCTCGACGGTTTCTGACACAGTGCCTTCTGCTCGTCGTTGTATGCTTGTCAAAAGAATGTAGAGATTGATGAAAAGAGTTGGATGTAGTTGTAGTTGTATTTCAAATAAGTGCATTGAGTACCGTAAGATTTCCCAAAGCTGAAATGAAGCAAATTCAGACTTCGTTTAGCGGATAACTTTGCAAATGGCTTATTTCGAGCTGAGTTGTTTGCCACAGTCGTGCTCTTCTCTGCAGAATTGCTACATACCTGCCCCTGCCCCTGCGCCTCGCCTGCATCTACATGCGCGCTAAACCGCCGTCCATCGCGCATGTCCGACATCTTCTTTACATCGCGCACACCGCCTCCGCTCCACCCCGGGCATTGGCTGCGCCCGCGCGCCTCATGGCGCTCAGAACGTTGCGCCTGGCGCCCAGTTCTCCAGCAATTGCCCCCCTTGCGCGTTCGACTCTTCCGCTTATCGATCGCATCGCTAGTGTCCGCCATTTCAGTCCCGGTGCCGTGCGCGCTGCGTGCCGCTCTGTCGATGCAACCAGGCAGAGCGAGGATGGCGGAGGGACCAGCGCGCGAGCCTCCGCGCATCTAGATGGCGCGCAGACGTTATCCGCTCGCAGCACCCCCGCGCATTCCCCCCGTGAGGATACTCGCGGCTTGATGGGGGATTACCTTTCCGCCTCCCGCTCCGCCGAAAGCGTGCGGGTGGGAGGCGTCAACGCAAACGGCGCCGCAACAGGCGGCGACACGATCGCGGCTGTAGTCACTGCCGTGTCGTCCACGTCAGGTGGCGTCGCGATCGTGCGGCTCTCCGGGCCCGCCGCTGTGAGCATCGTGCGGAGCATGTTCCGCCCCGCGCGGAAAGCGAACAGAGCGCGGAAGCAGGGGGGAATGGCCAGGGGAAGCGGAGACCTTGGCGCATGGGCGGGGAGCTCGGGGAACGGAGCGTGGGGAACAGATACTGGGGATTTCCAGGGAGAGTGGAGTGAGGAGAACGAGTCGGCGGGTAGCAGCAAGGAAGGGGAGGGGAGAGGCGGAGAGGCGATGGGGGGAAGGGGGGGGAGCGGGGAGGGCGGAGCGGCGGGGGAGTGGCGCGCGGAGAGCCACCGAGTGAGCTACGGTCACATCGTGGACGAGCAGGGGGCCACCATTGATGAGGTGTGTGCAGTGGGTGAGGGGCCAGGGTTTCGGGGTTCAGGTTCGAGGTTTCGAATTTATGCGCCGTTGCGTGGCTCTGGGCGTGGGTTGATAAGCCTAAGCAATGATGGTGTCTTACTCACCAAGTGCCACGGCGTCCCATGCTGGATGTGCTGAGGACCTGGTGGAGTGGAGCCTCACCAACCTCCCCTCGCCTCTTCCCTCTCCCCTCCTCCCTCCTCCCCCCTCTCTCTCTCCCCTGTCTCGCAGGTGCTGGTGCTGCCAATGCTCGCCCCGCGCTCGTACACGAGTGAGGACGTGGTGGAGGTGCACTGCCAACCTGCCCTGCCTCCTCCTCCCCCCATTCAGCCTCCTCACTTCCCTCCCCTCCCCCCAGGTGCTCGTGCTGCCCATGCTGGCCCCGCGCTCGTACACGAGTGAGCACGTGGTGGAGGTGCACTGCCACGGTGGCAGGGTGTGCGCCCACTCCTGCCTCGCCACCGCCGTCCACCTCGGCGCCAGGCTGGCAGGAGCAGGTGATGACGTGGCATGTGGTGATGTGGCCTGCCAGTGTGCTGTCATTTGACATGGTGTGCCATGTGTGTTCCACATTCAATGCGCACAGCACAGTGTTCCATGTGAGTAAGTGCCAGGCCAGCTCACACCATTGTCGCCCCGTGTCCCCCACGCAATGCACCCACACATGCACCTCCTCACTCCCACCTTCCCCCCTCCCTTCGGTCCTCCATCCCATGTACGCCACGAGACTTCATCCTTTGGTGAAGTGACTTTTGAGTCGACTCTGAAGTCTTCTTATTCCCTTCCCCCCCCCCCCCATGCACGCCAGGCGAGTTCACCCTGCGCGCCTTCCTGAACGGGCGTGTGGACCTGGCGCAGGCGGAGGCCGTGGCGGCGCTCATCCGCGCCGACACTGCTGCTGCTGCCCGCTCCGCCCTCGCTGCTGTTGAGGTCCGTCAGTGGGGGAGAGGGGAGGGAGGGGAGAGGGGGGAAGAGGGGCTTGCGTGCGTGCGTGTGTGTGCACGAGTGTGGGTGGATCTGGCACAGGCGGAGGCCGTGGCCGCCCTCATCCGCGCCGACTCCACCGCTGCTGCCCGCTCCGCCCTCGCTGCTCTTGAGGTCAGCCCGAAGGAGGAGAGGGGTTGGGGGGGAAGGCGGGAGGAGGTGTGTGGAGAGGCAGGTATGGTACAGGTGGTGCGCACGCCATTATTCTCGCCAGCCACACTTGTGCGCTCTCCTGTTTCCCTGCTCCGCGCATGCACCATTCACACTCCACCACGCACCGTCCACCACACCACCCCATGCTTCCATCCTCACTTTCCACCCTTGTCCCACACCCTCTCCTTGCTCCCCTTGCCACATTCACCATCCACTATGCACCATACAGGGCGGCTTATCTCGGCACATCCGGGGCGTGCGGGCGGCGTGCATGGGCGTGCTGGTGGACATCGAGGCGCGCATCGACTTTGAGGAGGATCTCCCACCGTTGGATGCTAAGGACGTCAGCCGTCGGATTGGCGCCATCTGGCAGCAGATCAACGAGGCCCTCGCGACAGCCAATCGGGGCCGACTGCTGGAGTATGGCATTCAGGTGGGGCTGAGTAGCATTCAGGTGGGGCTGAGTGACTGCAATTACATTGCATGTTTAGAATAGACAATCACATGTTGTCATTGTTTCAAGCATTTTCCACTCCCCTGGCCCCTCCATCCTGTATGGCATCCCCCGGCAGGTTGCGATCGTGGGGCGGCCGAACGTGGGCAAGTCAAGTCTGCTGAACGCGTGGACGCAGTCAGAACGAGCCATTGTAACGGACACGCCCGGCACCACGAGGGACATGGTGGAGGCACAGCTGCACCTGCCGCTCTCATTGTCTCCTCAGTCTTCAGTCTTCAGCTTCCCCCCCTCCCCTCGCCCCTCCACTCCTATACGGCAGGTTGCGATCGTGGATCGCCCCAATGTGGGCAAGTCGAGTCTGCTGAATGCGTGGACGCAGTCGGAGCGAGCCATCGTAACGGACACGCCCGGCACGACAAGGGACGTGGTGGAGGCACAGCTGCACCTGCCGCTCTCAATCTTTCACGCATTCTCAGTCTTCATCTTCCTCCCCTCTCCTCGGCCCCCCTCCCCTCGTCCCCCCACTCCTCGCCCCCCTACTCCTGTACTTCAGGTAGCGATCGTGGGCCGGCCGAATGTGGGCAAGTCGAGTCTACTGAATGCATGGACACAGTCAGAGAGGGCCATTGTGACAGACACGCCCGGCACCACAAGGGACGTGGTGGAGGCTCAGCTGCACCTGCCGCTCTCATTCTTTCACGCATTCTCAGTCATCAGCTTCCCCCCCTCTCCTTGGCCCCCCACTCCTCGCCTCCCTACTCCTGAACTTCAGGTTGCGATCGTGGGTCGTCCCAACGTGGGCAAGTCGAGTCTACTAAACGCATGGACGCAGTCAGAGAGGGCGATCGTGACAGACACGCCCGGCACAACGAGGGACGTGGTGGAGGCGCAGCTGCACCTGCCGCTGTCAGCGGGGGGCTTCCCCGTGCGCCTGGCGGACACGGCTGGCATCCGCCACACCACGGACGCCGTCGAGGCCATCGGTGCGTTGTGTGAAAGCCTTCGTGTGTGCCTTCCCATGCTGCCTGTGGGTTGAAGATGAGTGTGAGCAGTCCTTCTTGTGTGCCTACTTATGCTGCCTGTCCGCGGGGGGCTTCCCCGTGCGCCTGGCTGACACCGCCGGCATCCGCCACACCACCGACGCCGTCGAGGCCATCGGTGCGTTGCAGTGCTTGCCTCCTTCGTTGCTCTCGCGTTGCTCTTCCAGGCGTAGTGCGTCAAGGCGGCCTTGAGACGTCTCATATACAATCTTCCCCGTGCGCCTGGCTGACACAGCTGGCATCTGCCACACCACCGACGCTGTTGAAGCCATCGGTGCGTTGCGTTGGTGCACAGCAGGGCAGGGCAGGGCTCCTGGGTTGTGCTCCTGGGTGGTCGGTGCGTTGCTCTCCCGTGGTGTGAGCTATGCTCTTCCAGGATTGATGTGCCAAGGCAGCCTGGGGAGGCGGCTGGTCATGTGTGCGCTGCGCACGGCATTGACTCATCCAGTTTGATTCGCTTCACTTGCTGTTCCTGGTGCAGGTTCACGTGCGGCTGTTGAGCGCTCGTGGCTTGCTGCTGAGATGAGTGTGTGAAGGCCTTCTTGTGTGCCTGCCCATGCCGCCTCACCGCATCTTCCTCTGTGCTCTCCTGCTGCCTCATGCATCGTTGTGCTGCCCCTGCATTGCGGTGCTGGCAGGTGTGCAGCGGTCGGAGGCGGCAGCAGCGGCAGCGGACGTGGTGCTGGTGGTGGTGAGTGCAGCGGAGGGGTGGACAGCAGAGGACTCCTCCATCTTCCACCGCATCTCCGGTGCCGTGGCGGTGCAGACACAGACAGAGGGACATGCAGAGGGGCATGCACATGCAGACACACGTGCGGACACACATGCACATGCAGATACACAGGGAGCAATGGAGAGAGGACGACCCCTGGAAGCAGGTGCTGGGTCGAGCCAACCCTTCACCACTGCAGCTCCCGCAGAGGCAACAGCAGCAGCGGCACCAGGAGCAGCAGCAGTGGCAGCGGCGTTGGCAGCAGAAACAGCAGATATGGCAGTACGGACAGCAGCAGGGGCAGAGGAAGCGGCGCACGCGACGGCGGAGGGCCACCCGGTGATAATCCTGGTGGAGAACAAGAGCGACCACGCACACCCCCACGGCGTGCACGTGCCAGCAGCCGTGCAGCGGGCTGTGTGGCGCCGCGTGGCCACCAGCGCCACCCTCCGCACGGGGCTTGACCAGCTTGAAGCCGCCGTGGCAGCAGCCGTAGGCGGGGGCCTGGTGGCAGAGGAGGGGCAGCAGTGGGCCGTGAACCAGCGGCAGCAGCAGCAGCTGGTGCGCGCTGCAGAGGCGGTGGGGCGGGTGAGGGAGAGCATTGGAGCCGGGTTGCCCCTGGACTTCTGGAGCATTGACCTGCGCAGCTGTATACTGGCGCTGGGGCAGGTAAGTGGCGAGGAGGACGTGACGGAGGAGGTGCTTTCGAATATCTTCAGCAAGTTCTGTATTGGCAAGTAGGGGTGAGGGAGAGCATAGGGGCGGGGCTGCCGCTGGACTTCTGGTCCATTGATCTGAGGAGCTGCATCCTGGCGCTGGGGCAGGTGAGCGGCGAGGAGGATGTGACGGAGGAGGTGCTCTCCAACATCTTCAGCAAGTTCTGCACTGGGAAGTAGGGGGGCGACTTTTGAGGCGCCTCAGAAGTTCTGTATCGGCAAGTAGAAGTGCTGTATTGCTGTGCATGTCGTGTGCCGTGTAATGTATTGTAACACTGCTGCTGGAGTGATTTTGCGATTTGAAATTTCACTACAGTTGAAAAGGCATGTGTTGCTTTAGTTTGTTTCATCGTCAAGTGTTACCGTACATTGAAGGCTACAGGGGGTCGGTTGGGCAAGGGTTGTTGGAGATGCGAGGCATTGAGCCCTGCTTGTGCCAGCTGGGCCAGCAGAATGCGCCCCCTCCTGTTGCGGTAGCGCGAAGAGAACTGCCCCCTCACCCGCCGTGCCACCGCCCGCCACGCCATGTCCTCTGCTCCCCCAGGTCGTGGCGGGAAGGAGTAGATGAAGTGATGCGCCACCTGTGAGGCAGGGATGTGGGGTGGGGCGGGGTGGCAAAGGGATGGCATGAGGCATAGCAGTGTGTTTAGGGAGCTGCTCCCCTCACCCCGCCACACTGCTCCTCCAGGTCGTGGCGGGAAGGAGTAGATGAAGTGATGCGCCACCTGTGAGGCAGGGATGTGGGGTGGGGCGGGGTGGCAAAGGGATGGCATGAGGCATAGCAGTGTGTTTAGGGAGCTGCTCCCCTCACCCCGCCACACTGCTCCTCCAGGTCGTGGCGGGAAGGAGTAGATGAAGTGATGCGCCACCTGTGAGGCAGGGATGTGGGGTGGGGCGGGGTGGCAAAGGGATGGCATGAGGCATAGCAGTGTGTTTAGGGAGCTGCTCCCCTCACCCCGCCACACTGCTCCTCCAGGTCGTGGCGGGAAGGAGTAGATGAAGTGATGCGCCACCTGTGAGGCAGGGATGTGGGGTGGGGCGGGGTGGCAAAGGGATGGCATGAGGCATAGCAGTGTGTTTAGGGAGCTGCTCCCCTCACCCCGCCACACTGCTCCTCCAGGTCGTGGCGGGAAGGAGTAGATGAAGTGATGTGCTACCTGTGGGGAGGGATGTGGGTGGGGTGCTGTGAAATGGTAAAGAGACAGCACGAGGCGCATGAGGGTGGTTGGGGGGTGCGCTCATGCCATGCAGCGGTCCTTCCAATCACGGCACTGGCACCACTGCATGGGCGCCAGCCAGCATGGGCAGCAGGCAGCATGAGCGCCAACGCATGAGCGCCAACGCATGAGCGCCAACGCATGAGCGCCAACGCATGGGCGCCAACGCATGGGCAGCAGGCAGCATGGGCGACTGTGAGTGCCCTGCTGCTGGCACCCGTGGTACACACGCATGAATGACCTCTTACAACTCACCTCTCGCATTCCCTGCACTCACAAGGACAACCTTGTGTGTTGTTGACGCCTCAATAACCTCTTGCCCTGCCCCACATGACCAGGCACAACCAACCTTCTCTCACACACACAGCAAGCACCCCATCCCATGCACAACACTTCCCTCTTGTCCGCTCACCTTCCTCATCGCTTCCCACTGCTGCCGCCACACAGCCTCTGTCTGCGCGTGCAGCACGCCTAGAATGTACCCCGGGCGCACAGCAAGGGCAGCAGGGAGGAGCAGCGAGAAGGTGGAGTAATCAATCACGTCCTCAAAGGGCGGGTCGAGTGCGTCGCTGATGATCAGGGGGATGCACCCGGAGAGCATGGCGTCAAACAGGCGACAGCTGGAGGAGGTGTCACCTGCGAGGGGGAGAGAGGGGGAGACAGCAGGAGGGGGAGGGAGTGGGTGGGAGAAGGCGGAGTAGTCGATGGTGTCTTCAAAGGGTGGGTCCAGTGCATCGCTGATTATCACTGGGATGCAGCCAGAGAGGATTGCGTCGAACAGGCGACAGCTGGAGGAGGTGTCACCTGTGAGGGGGAGACAGGGGGAGGGAGAGGGAGGCGCGGGGAGGAGCAGCGAGAAGGCGGAGTAGTCGATGGCGTCCTCAAAGGGCGGGTCGAGCGCGTCGCTGATTATCACGGGGATGCACCCGGACAGCATGGCGTCAAACAGGCGACAGCTGGAGGAGGTGTCACCTGCCAGTGGGGGGGTGGGGAGGAGGGGTTGAAGGGCGGGTGGAGTGCGTCACTGAAGATCACGGGGATGCACCCGGACAGCATGGCGTCAAACAGGCGACAGCTGGAGGAGGTGTCACCTGTGAGGGGGAGGAGGGGAAGGGAGAGGGGTAGGGGTAGGTGTAGGGAATGGGGAGAAGGGGACGAGGAGGGCGAGAGAGGAGAGGGCGGGATGTACAAGTGGCAATGAGGGCAAACGCGGGGTGACGAGGGTGTGGGCAATCAAAGAATCTTTCCACCCCTGCATGCTCATGTGGCAACCCACCCACCCACAATGCGTCTCTCACATACCTCGCGGCACCAGGCAGTACTTGGCGCGGCGCATGGAAGTGCCGGCCTGCGCCGTCATGCTGCTGTTCTCCGCCCGCCCCACTGTGAACTGCACCCCGGGCTGCCCCTGCAGCTCCCTCTGCACTTGCTGTCGAATGATGCCGCCCTACGGGAGGGGGGAGGGGGGAGGGAGGAGGGAGGCGGGAGGAGGGGGGGAAATGAGAAAGGAAGGGAAGGTTGCGGAAGAGGAATGAGGGGGTGGTGAGGTGGTGGGGCAGTGGGGTGGCAGGCAGGGGTGTGCAGGCAGGCAGTTGGGTGGAGGAGCTAGCAGTGCTGGAGAGCAGAGGCTAACGCGTAAGGCTGGTGAGCGGCTGACACGCATGGCTGGTGAGAGTGAGTGAGCGAACTAGCGAGTGGCACTGACCCCCCAGCGGTCGGTGGTGCCTTGGAAGAAGAGCAGCAGGGGGCGGTGGGACCAGGAGCCACGGTCGTGAGTGAAGGGCGGCACCAGCGGCACATACGGTACGATTACATCTCGGTCAAATGATGCTGCCTGTGATGGGTGGGGGGGCGGAGGGCGGGAGGAAGAGCAGCAGCGGGCGGTGGGCCCAGGAGCCACGGTCGTGAGTGAAGGGCGGCACCAGCGGCACGTACGGCACTATCACATCACATCTGGGTTTAGGTCAACAGCGAGCTTGATGGCAGCAGCGAGGGGCAGCACGCATCACCACACGCATCACCACATGCAGCACAGACACATCCCACATCACCACATGCAGCACAGACACATCCCACATCACCACATGCAGCACAGACACATCCCACATCACCACATGCAGCACAGACACATCCCACATCACCACATGCAGCACAGACACATCCCACATCACCACATGCAGCACAGACACATCCCACATCACCACATGCAGCACAGACACATCCCACATCACCACATGCAGCACAGACACATCCCACATCACCACATGCAGCACAGACACATCCCACATCACCACATGCAGCACAGACACATCCCACATCACCACATGCAGCACAGACACATCCCACATCACCACATGCAGCACAGACACATCCCACATCACCACATGCAGCACAGACACATCCCACATCACCACATGCAGCACAGACACATCCCACATCACCACATGCAGCACAGACACATCCCACATCACCACATGCAGCACAGACACATCCCACATCACCACATGCAGCACAGACACATCCCACATCACCACATGCAGCACAGACACATCCCACATCACCACATGCAGCACAGACACATCCCACATCACCACATGCAGCACAGACACATCCCACATCACCACATGCAGCACAGACACATCCCACATCACCACATGCAGCACAGACACATCCCACATCACCACATGCAGCACAGACACATCCCACATCACCACATGCAGCACAGACACATCCCACATCACCACATGCAGCACAGACACATCCCACATCACCACATGCAGCACAGACACATCCCACATCACCACATGCAGCACAGACACATCCCACATCACCACATGCAGCACAGACACATCCCAACATCACCACATGCAGCACAGACACATCCCACATCACCACATGCAGCACAGACACATCCCACATCACCACATGCAGCACAGACACATCCCACATCACCACATGCAGCACAGACACATCCCACATCACCACATGCAGCACAGACACATCCCACATCACCACATGCAGCACAGACACATCCCACATCACCACATGCAGCACAGACACATCCCACATCACCACATGCAGCACAGACACATCCCACATCACCACATGCAGCACAGACACATCCCACATCACCACATGCAGCACAGACACATCCCACATCACCACATGCAGCACAGACACATCCCACATCACCACATGCAGCACAGACACATCCCACATCACCACATGCAGCACAGACACATCCCACATCACCACATGCAGCACAGACACATCCCACATCACCACATGCAGCACAGACACATCCCACATCACCACATGCAGCACAGACACATCCCACATCACCACATGCAGCACAGACACATCCCACATCACCACATGCAGCACAGACACATCCCACATCACCACATGCATCTCATCCCACCTGCGGCCAGTGCAGCACCGGCACATCCCACCTGAGCCCAGTGCAGGTCGAGGTCAACAGCGAGCTTGATGGCAGCAGCGAGGTGCAGCGAGTGGTTGAACATGGCTAAGGGGTACACACACGGCACCACCAGGGGGGGCACACGGCCGCCCCCACTCCCTCTCCCTCTGCTGCCTATGCTGCTGCTGCTTTCACTGCTGCCGCTACTGTCGTGGGTCGTGTTGGCTGGGATGCTAGCGGCTGTGGTGGCTGTGGCGGCGTGGCGGCGGGCGAAGCGGGCGATGATGGGGTCCAGGATCTCACTGCCGTGCCGAGGGGTGGGATGGGATGGGATGGGGGGAGGGGAAGGGGAGAAGGGAGAGGGGACAATGCAGGACAGGCGTGAGGCTGTTAAAAAGCACATCATAGAATCACATTCAGGGATGGGTCAGCGAGAACAGATGGGTAAGAATTGTTGCTGGTGGTGGCGGTAGTGGTCGTGGTGGCAGTGGCGGTGGCAGTGGGGGAGGGGGCACCTGGCGTTGGTGCGGAAGGCGAGCGTGGACCAGTAGGGCAGGAAGACGACCTCTGCCTCCTCCACTCGCTGCACCCGCTGCACTGCTGCCGTGCCTGGCGGGGAGGGGGGAATGCCACAGCCATTGGAAGGGACACCGTGGAGGGCAGGAGAGCACGGAGGGGAGAGAGAGTGAGGGGCAAGGCGAGCGTGGACCAGTAGGGCAGGAAGATGACTTCCGCGTCCTCCACCCGCTGCACGCGCTGCACTGCCCGTGTGCCTGGCGATGGGGGGGGGGGGGAGATGCCACGGGCAGGAGGGCAAGAGTGGAGGGCAAGGCGAGCGTGGACCAGTACGGCAGGAAGACGACTTCTGCCTCCTCCACTCGCTGCACGCGCTGCACTGCCGGTGTGCCTGGCGGGGAGGGGGGGACGCCACAGCCATTGGAAGGGGCATCGTGGAGGGCAGGAGAGCACGGAGGGGAGAGAGAGTGAGGGGCAAGGCGAGCGTGGACCAGTAGGGCAGGAAGATGACTTCTGCCTCCTCCACCCGCTGCACGCGCTGCACTGCCCGTGTGCCTGGCAGCCCCAGGGAGGCATCATGGACGCGGGGAAGAGACACGGTGGGGAGCAGGGCAGCACGGAGAGGAGAGAATGAGGGGTGGGTGGGCGGGGGGAGGAGATGAGAGAGAGTTAAGTGAGGGGAGACGAGGAGAGAGAATGAGAGCAAGTGTGAGTGCAGTGAGGGGGGTACCTTAGAGGAGGGAGAGAGGGGTACCTGAGAGGAGGGAGAGGGGGGTACCTGAGAGGAGGGAGAGGGGGGTACCTGAGAGGAGGGAGAGGGGGGTACCTGAGAGGAGGGAGAGGGGGGTACCTGAGAGGAGGGAGAGAGTGAGAAAGTACTCTGCCCCATGCTGGCGGTAGTAAGGGTAGTGCGGGTAGCACGGCACGCTCACGCCCACCGGCCCTCCTGCCTCTGGCAGCGCTGCTCCTTCTGCTGTTGCCCCTGATGCTGCTGCTGCTGCCGGCGTCGGTGGTGAGAGTGGCAAGGGGAGGTCTGGCAGGTCCGGCAGGTCCGGCGTGCCGAGGAACGGCAGCAGGTGCGGCGAGAGGGCGGCAGGGGACGCAGCAGGGGGGAGGGGCGAGGCGGAGGCGGAGGGGGAGGTGGGGGAGGGGGAGTGCAGCCAGGAGAGTGGCACGGCGTGGGGGGACTGGAGGGGCACGGTGCATGGGGGGTTGGGCGGGGAGGCGGCGGCCAGGGCCTCTGGTGGCAGCAGTGACTGCACCCCTTCCAGTGGGCGCACACGGGGAAAGGGGATGGGCAGAAGGAAAAGGGGAAGGGGGAAGAGGGATGGGGCATGGAAGAAGCAAGAGAGAAGAGGAAGCGGGTGGGAGCAGAGATGCGAGCGGCGAGGAAGGAGGGCAGAGGGCGACGTGCGGCACAGGCATGGGGGGCTTGGCACCTGCGGCAGGGGGGTGACTCATCCGCGGTGCTCAGGCAGGGGAGGCGTTACAGCCAGGGGAGTCACGAGGGGCGCGAGTCACCTGCGCGAGGGGTATGAGGTCGACGTTGTACGGCGCCGGCAGCAGCACCACATACACCCTCAGCGGCCGCTCCGCCTCGCTGCTCCCCGCGCCCCCTCCGCACTCCCCGTCTCTCGCGCCCGCACACGCGCCACCTTCCGGCGACTGCGGACGAATTCGAGCGCGCAGCAGCGACGCCGTCAGCAGCAGGAGGAGCAGCGCGACGCACGACGCGGGGATGGAGCGCCGCAACCACGCGCGCGACGCTGACGTGGAACTTCCGCCACGCGCCGCGCGAGAAGGCGCGTAGGATCCGGCAGGGTGGTTGGAGGCAGTGGGCGTGGATCGCGGAGCAAGGCGGAGGAGAGAGGGCGCCATGGCTGCCGCTGGGGGGACGATACGGACAGCATTACTGTGCGACTAGTCTGCGAGGCATGGGTGCAGTGGGGCGAGAAATACGATATTTCTGGCCGGCAGAGACGAGGTGGAAAGGTTCGCGAGTGGGTGTGTTGGCGCGCAGTGCTGGAGCAGGTGTGGACGAGGTGGTGCTGGTGACAAGCCGGCTGGTGGCGGTGCAACGGGAAAGCAATTGACACACGAGAAAATGGTTGCTGGGTGGTCTTGTTGCCTGAGCAAATAAAAGCAGTAGGTGATATTAGACTTGCAGAAGATCCTGCTGGAGACACAGGGGCAAGGAATGCATGGCAAGATCCTATCCTGGACATTCTGATGAAGTGCACACGAGCTGCAAATTACCATGGGGCACACAAGTCCATCCAAGCATTCGAGCATTTATGTACTAACAACCTTTCATTAACTTTATGACTCAATGTAATCAGATAGTTATTACTGTTTCGGGGATGGAGTGAGAGCGACATGTCCCCCAACACTCTTGCAAAAGCGATGGAGCCAGCACTACATTCGTCGTGGCTCGGATTCCTCGCCAGCTGGGCGTGCGCTGTTGGCAAGTCCAGGCTGGCTGCCACGCAGACCTGACGTGGCACACCTTGGGTTTGGATTGCCTCGGGAGTAGCTTTTCCAGCGAAGCTCGAAGCTCGATGCTTATCCTCGGCACTGGGATCTTCGCGGAGTTCTGTGACTGGTCTGTGTTCAAGGCTTCATTTCACGCAGCACAACACCTGCTACTCCAACATTTGCTGGTGATCATTTCCTGAGAATCACGAGCGTCCGAAGCATGGCTCCCGCGACAGGAATCGCCTGCTCGCACGCAGTGTCGCTACGTCTGGGCTCGTCCGTAGCCGCCTCGTCGTCGTCGTCTTTCTGCACCGGCGAGCCTCGCCAAACCGCTCGCATCGCGTCACGTAGAAACCGAGGGCATGGCGCCGCTAGGAAAGGTCGTCTGGTGGCCATGGCTGGTAGACAAGATGACTCAGGAAGCAATAAGGACGTGGCGGGAGCGGGAATGACGTGGGTGAGCCCGGATTGGCTGACGTCATTGTTCGAGAAGCTTCGCGGCCCCGACGACTCGGGCATTCCCGTGGCGGACGCGAAGCTGGACGACGTGAAGGACCTGCTGGGCGGCGCGCTCTTCCTGCCGCTCTTCAAGTGGATGCTCGAGTCGGGGCCCGTCTACCGGTCAGTCGCATGAATGGGTCGTTTGCGACCGGATGTGACCCGTTTCTGGTGCCTGAGCGACCATGGCGTGAATGGTGGTGCACGCGATGAACGGTTATGGCCTTGTTGCCCGCTTGCGCGTCTCAGAAACCAATAGACGATTAGGGGAACGCTGCGATGTAAGAATGCTGGGATGTAAGAATGCTGGGATGAGAGAATCCAATATTGTCAGGAAGAATTCAACGTGATCAGGCGAGTCACATGTCGTCAGAGAGAAAGAGAAAGCCTTCTGTTGTCAGAGAGACAAGCGCGGGTCCCCCAACTTGCTGTGAAGGCCGCGCGGCCTGCCAACGATGCTCGCGTCAATTTCTCACAATCCCCCCGCGCAGGCTGGCGGCGGGGCCGCGCAACTTCGTGATAATCGGCGAGCCGGAGGCGGCGAAGCACGTGCTGCGGGGGTACGGCGCGATATACGCCAAGGGGCTGGTGGCGGAGGTGGCGGAGTTCCTCTTCGGCTCGGGCTTCGCCATCGCCGAGGGCGACCTCTGGACTGTACGCGCTCTCTTCCTTAATCCCCACCCTGCGCTCGCTGCCTTGTTCCTTTGCCCCGCTCGGGCTTCGCCATCGCGGTCGACCTCTGGACCGTACGCGCTCGCGCTCGCTCTCTCTCGCTCTCTCTCTGCCTCAACCCGCACCCCGCGCTCGCTGCCTTGGACCCTTCGCCCCGCTCTCTGCCTCCTCGTTCGCGCTCTCCTTCCCTTGCGCCGTGACTCGCGCGCTTAGGCTGCGTAGAAACTCTTGGACATGCACCCACACCCAACACGTGGTATGTGGTGCGTGCAGGCGCGGCGGCGCGCGGTGGGCCCGTCGCTGCACAGGCGGTACCTGGAGACGATGGTGGCGACGGTGTTCGCCGCATTACTTGCTGCGTTGGACCCTTCGTTCCGTGCATTCACGTAGAAACTCTTGCCCGTGCACCCACACTCTACAGGCGCGGCGGCGCGCGGTGGGCCCGTCGCTGCACCGGCGGTACCTGGAGACGATGGTGGCGACGGTGTTCGCGAGCAGCACGCAGCACCTCGTCGACAAGCTGCACTCGATGCCCTGGACTTTCCCCCCGTTCTTGCCCGTGCGCCCACACTCAACAGGCGCGGCGGCGCGCAGTGGGCCCATCGCTGCACCGGCGGTACCTGGAGACGATGGTGGCGACGGTGTTCGCTAGCAGCACGCAGCACCTCGTCGACAAGCTGCGCGGGACCGCGGCGCGCGGCGAGGAGGTGAACATGGAGGCGATGTTTTCGCAGCTGACGCTGGACGTGATCGGACTGGCCGTGTTCAACTTCCAGTTCGACGCGCTCTCCACCGACTCCCCGCTCATCCAGGCCGTCTACACCGCGCTCAAGGAAACCGAGTCGCGCTCCACCGACATCCTCCCCTACTGGCAGGTGCGCGCGCGCAATCTGCGATGCTGGCCGGCAGGTGCGGCTGTTGGTGATGTGGAGACGTGGGTACACAGGTTAGTGATGAACTGCCGACAGTACTTAGACAGCGGGTATAAGGTGCAGCGGCTAAATGGCAGGGATGGTGGGGACTGGAGGTCGAAATGAACTGTGTATCAAGTAACGCACGAGACGGTTTGAGTAGTGAGAGCCACTGGAAACATTCTTACAAAGTTGCGGACATCGTCTCCCCCCACCCCACCCTCCGCCCCTATCCCCCATGCAGGTCCCATTGCTGTGCGCCTTCGTGCCGCCCGCGGCAGCACAAGGCAGCGGAGGCGGTGAGGGTGATACGGTCGACGGTGGAGCAGCTGGTGGCGCAGAGCAAACGCATTGTGGAGGCGGAGAACGAGCACAGGGGCGACGACGAGGAGCTCCCCTTCCCTGGCCCAGTAACAGCCCTCTATCAACCCACTCCCCGCCACCCCCTTCCCTCCTTCCCGTTGCCCCCCCCCCCCCTCTATCTCCCGTGCAGGTGCCCTTGCTGTGCGCCATCGTGCCGCGGCAGCGCAAGGCGGCGGAGGCGGTGAGGGTGATCCGCACGACGGTGGAAGATTTGGTGGCGCAGTGCAAGCGCATCGTGGAGGAGGAGAACGAGCGCAGAGGGGACGACGAGGAGTACGTCAACGAGAGCGACCCCTCCATCCTGCGCTTCCTGCTCGCCTCCCGGGAAGAGGTCAGCTCCTGTGCCCTGTTGGTCCTTTGAGGCGTCTCAAAAGGGACGACGAGGAGTACGTCAACGAGAGCGGCCCCTCCATCCTGCGCTTCCTCCTCGCCTCCCGTGAAGAGGTGCGCTCTTGTGCAACGTCCCTCCCGTGCCCCCCCTCTGCTTCTCCTCTCTGCTCCTAGCCGTCTCCGCTGCTCACCGGTGTGCGCTGCCACACCCCATGTGCTCCACGTGCTCCACACACCCTATAATCATCTTCCATGCCTCCCTTTCCCCCGCCCCTTCCCTGCATGCATGTGGGGCGAGCAGGTGTCGAGTGTGCAGCTACGGGACGACCTGCTGTCCATGCTGGTGGCGGGGCATGAGACCACCGGCTCCGTGCTCACATGGACCGTCTACCTCCTCGCCCAGGCACGCCCACCCTCCCCCTCCACTTCCACTTCCACACGCCCCTTTCTCTTCACGCGCATTCGAGGTGACCTTTGAGTCGACTCAAAAGTCACCATGAGACCACTGGCTCCGTGCTCACATGGACCGTCTACCTCCTCGCCCAGGCACGCCCACCCTCCCACACTCCCCACGCCCCCACGTCTCCTTAGCTATAAGCACATTCACCATTTTTCCATGCACTCACCCCCGCCTTAACTCACTCGCCTCCGTTTCCCACGGATACACTCCTTTCAAACGCTTACCCCGTTTTCCACACTCCACCCCTTTTGTACACTCATCCCCTTTTCGCACACTCAACCCCCTCTCGCATAAACGTACACAATCACAGAACATCCCGCATTTTCACACCCACCCCTTTCACGCTATTTATCTTTCTGCTTCACCCCGTGGCCATCCCTCCTCACCTCGCCTCCCCTTCCATCCCCTCTCCCTTCCCCCTCCTCTCCGCTGCCCGTCTGCTGTCCCCCTCCCTGGCACTCCCCTTGGCAGCACCCGGAGAAGATGGCCAAGGCACAGGAGGAGGCGGAGAGGGTGCTAGGGGGCAAGAGCCATCCGAGCCTGGCGGACACCCGCGAGCTCAAGTACCTCATGCGCTGCATCAACGAGTCCATGCGCCTCTACCCCCACCCCCCGGTCAGTGCCAGCAATGTAATTGGGCGTTCACAGTTGTGTGAGTTTCATGGGGGGGCGCAACGCAAGGGCCTCCACGCAGCACCAAGCGTCGGATCCATGCGCCGCTGCACTCCCTCACACCGAACCCTTGGTCACTGGATGCGATGGTATTGGACGAGCATACAAGGAAAGATGTGCCATGGTACACACACATGCCGTTTTTGTGCAGTGCGTGCATGTACGGTTGCAACTTGCACTTGTACCTGTTGGCAGTGGTGTGCAGGTGCAGGCACCCAGCACTGCTGCCCGCTGCTGCTGGTATGTGTGTGCCTATGACGAGTTGGTCCTGATGCAAGCCTTACACTCTCTCACCCTGCCCTCTGCCCTCTGCGCTGCCTGCCCTCCCCTGCCTGCCCACTGCCTTGCCTGCCCGCCTCCCCCTGCCTGGGCTGTGCGTGCAGATTCTCATTCGGAGGGCGGTGGTGAGCGATGTGCTACCGGGGGGGTACAAGGTGCAGCCGGGGCAGGACATGATGATCTCCGTCTACAACATCCACCACTCGCCGCAGGTAGGTGCATACATGCCCTCTCCATGCCTTCATCTCAGGACATGATGATCTCCGTCTACAACATCCACCACTCGCCGCAGGTAGGTGCATACATGCCCTCTCCATGCCTTCATCTCAGGACATGATGATCTCCGTCTACAACATCCACCACTCGCCGCAGGTAGGTGCATACATGCCCTCTCCATGCCTTCATCTCAGGACATGATGATCTCCGTCTACAACATCCACCACTCGCCGCAGGTAGGTGCATACATGCCCTCTCCATGCCTTCATCTCAGGACATGATGATCTCCGTCTACAACATCCACCACTCGCCCCAGGTAGGTGCATACATGCCCTCTCCATGCCTTCATCTCAGGACATGATGATCTCCGTCTACAACATCCACCACTCGCCGCAGGTAGGTGCATACATGCCCTCTCCATGCCTTCATCTCAGGACATGATGATCTCCGTCTACAACATCCACCACTCGCCGCAGGTAGGTGCATACATGCCCTCTCCATGCCTTCATCTCAGGACATGATGATCTCCGTCTACAACATCCACCACTCGCCGCAGGTAGGTGCATACATGCCCTCTCCATGCCTTCATCTCAGGACATGATGATCTCCGTCTACAACATCCACCACTCGCCGCAGGTAGGTGCATACATGCCCTCTCCATGCCTTCATCTCAGGACATGATGATCTCCGTCTACAACATCCACCACTCGCCCCAGGTAGGTGCATACATGCCCTCTCCATGCCTTCATCTCAGGACATGATGATCTCCGTCTACAACATCCACCACTCGCCGCAGGTAGGTGCATACATGCCCTCTCCATGCCTTCATCTCAGGACATGATGATCTCCGTCTACAACATCCACCACTCGCCGCAGGTGCCTGCTCACATACATGCCCTCTCCCTGCCTTCTTCTCTGCACCCTCGCTTCATCCCCACACTCTCATTTCCTGATCTCATCTGCAACCCTTTCAGTTGTTTCCCTCCTTACATGAAATCATATCTGCATCACCAACTCCCACGTCATGACCCCGGCGGCACCAAACAAATGGCATGGCCGTATTGCGTGGAATGCCCCCCATGGCATGGCATGGCAGGTGTGGGAGCGCGCGGATGAGTTCATGCCGGAGCGATTTGACCTGGATGCGCCCGTGCCCAACGAGGTCAACACCGACTACAGGTGGGCGCATTGCACTGCTGTGCCATGGCATGGCATGTGTGGTCGGCATGGCATGGCAGGTGTGGGAGTGCTCAGATGAGTTCATGCTGGAGCGATTTGACCTGGATGCGCCCGTGCCCAACGAGGTCAACACCGACTACAGGTGGGCGCATTGCACTGCTGTGCCATGGCATGGCATGTGTGGTCGGCATGGCATGGCAGGTGTGGGAGTGCTCAGATGAGTTCATGCTGGAGCGATTTGACCTGGATGCGCCCGTGCCCAACGAGGTCAACACCGACTACAGGTGGGGTGGGCCACTGCTCTGCCAAGGACCTTGGATCAATGGCGGCGGTGCATGTGGGCTTTCTGTCGGCATAAAAGGGCGTTGCTGCACGGCATTCATTCATCTGCACACCGATTTTGCCTGAAGTTGCCTGTCCCTTGCAATACGTATTCACATTCCCCATTCTCCCCCTTCTTTGGCTTTTTGTTGGGCTTCTGAGTGGTCCCAGCACCACACTGTGCCACCCCCTGCCACTCAGTGCCATGCCCCCCTTGTGCCCTGCGTGCCGCTCTGCTGTGTACCCCCTTCCCTCTCGTCACCAGGTACATCCCGTTCAGCGGCGGCCCGCGCAAGTGCATAGGGGACCAGTTTGCGATGCTGGAGGCCATTTGTGCGCTGTCCGTGCTCCTCCGCGAGTTTGACTTCGCGCTCGTGCCCAACCAGGACATCAGCATGACCACCGGCGCCACCATCCACACCAAGAATGTACGCATGCCACGTTCTCTCTGTGCACCTTGCTGCACCTGTCTGCACCTGCTGCAGCTTCTCATGGTTCGTGTGGGTTTGTGGCTTATTGCAGGGACTGTATATGACTGTCAAGGAGAGCACAAAATCACCAGTTCCTGCATGATAGACTACACCAGGATTTGAGGATTAGTGGTTGTGGAATAAGGGCAATTTCACATGGCTCGAATGAATGAAAGAAGAAAAAGTGGAGGGCAATCATTCATGTTTTGGTCCTGTTCGAGTCCGGTGATGGCCTCACACGGGTGCAGAATATGCAGTGTGTATTGTGTTGAAGCTGTTTTTCTACAGTCACATGTAGTTGAATTATAGCTGCAATCAACCAGTAGTACAAGAGAATGCAATAAACACTGAGGTGGCAGACCAGAAATGGTTAGACGCAATACTCTTGAAAGCGTGGAACTGTAAGCAAACAAATTTGGGTTTTCAGCTTTGAGAGAACTGTTTCTGTAGCTTGTCCTCTTTTGAGGAACCTTCATTGCTTTCTGCGCACACTTTCCACTGATTCTCTTCTCAGGCGGGAGCATTGTCGTTCAATTCAAACTACACGGACTCGGCTTCTCCGCAACTCACGCATGCACTGTTTCCCACAAACAGTTCACTCACAACAGCCCGTGTACATTCCTGTCCGGGTTAAAACAATAAACCTCCTAAGGAATGGCATCAACCCTAAACACATTGAGGCATGGTGTTTAGGGTTGATTGTCAAACTATGTTTCTATGTTGTAGGCTGTAGTGGGGTAGCCTCTACTGAATACAACACTTTAGGGTTAGACCTTGCGCTACTTGTACTCATCCATCATTTCTAGTCAACCATTCCTGCACACTATTCTGACATGGTTTCAAAGCAGGTCCATCCGTAGGACCGCTCCGTTAGGGCCCACCGCTCGTTTCAAACTGCCCGAACTGCCCGACCTGCCTTGCCCAAACAGCGTCCCTCACGCTGCCCTGCTTGCGCTACCCCACGCGCTCTGCCCTGCCCGTCGCGCTGCCCGCTTGCTGCCTAGCGCGCGACCCGCACGCTGCCCTGCTCGCGCCCTGCTCGCGCTGCCTGAGGCCTACGCGCGCCCTGCCCGCACGCTGCCTGCGCTGCCCGCGCGCTGCCTGCGCTGCCCGCACGCTGCTGCTGCTGCCCCCGCGCTGCGTTCCCTGCCCGCGCGCTGCCTGCCTCGCTCGCGCGCTGCCTGCACCGCCGGCGCCCTGCCCGCGCACCGCGCGCCCTTCCTGCGCACTGCCCGCACGCCGCTGGCGCCGCCCGCGCGCTGCCGTTACGGCCCGTGCTGCACGCGCTCTGCCCGCACAGCCCGCGCGCAGCCCTACGTGCGCTGCCTGCACACGCCCTGCACACGCTGCAGCTGCTGCTAAGCTGCTGCTGCTGCCAGCGCCGCGCTGCCCCGCCGTGCCCGAGCCGCGCCGCACCGCCAGAGCCGCGCCGCCCTGCCGAGCCGCGCCGCGCTGCCTAGCTGCCCGGCCGACCTGCTTTTGCTGCCGCACTGCTGCTACTGCTGCTGCTGCTGCTGCTGCTGCTGCTGCTGCTGCTACTGCTGCTACTGCTACTGCTGCTGCTGCTACTGCTGCTGCTGATGCTACTGCTACTGCTGCTGCTGCTGCTGCTGCTGCTGCTGCTGCTACTACTGCTGCTGCTCACGATGGCTACTCTTAATGTCCTTACCTTTGACGCGGAGGGTCGCCCGATTAGGTTTGACTGCTGGTTCGAGGATCTCCAGCTGTACCTGCAGAGCTTGGCTAGGGATGACGTTTCACTGTTAGAGCACACGTCCGGTACTTGCCTTGCCCCTGAGGAGTCAGCTGAGCGTTTCTTCGTACTCAGTGACTCACCCGCGATGCTGCCGCCCACCTTTCTGTCCGCAATGCCCTCCCGCTAGAGGAACGAGTCCATTTCGGCCAGCTTAAGACGGCGAAGGAATTCTATGACGCCGTAGTTGCTCGTTACTCCTCCCCCTCTACTGCTGCCCTAGGCCGTATCATGCTGCCGTACCTCTTTCCTGAGCTGTCGGATTTCCACACTGTCGCTGACCTCATGACCCACCTTCGCTCTAGTGACGCTCGCTACCGTGCCGCTCTCAAGCCGGCCTTCCTGGCTGCAAACCCGCCTCCGATGTACATCACTCTCTACTACCTCGTTACCCGCCTCCCTGACTCCCGCCGCGCCGTTAGGGATCACTTCCTTGCTCTTGACCCCACTGGGATCACCCTTGCCTTGCTGGAGAAGCATCTCCTCGAGGCCGAGACCAGTTCTGTCGCTGTAGCTGTCTCTCGTGGCACTCCCCGCTCCCCCCTCTTTGAGGTGTGTTCTCCCTCCCTTCTCGCGCCCTCCGTTGCTACTGCTGCTGCTGTTGACTTCCTTCATACTGAGGAGGTCGGTGCTGCGTCTGCTCCTAGTGGGAGGCGCCGCAGTGGCAAGGGCAAGGGGGGTAAGGGTGGTGGGGGGGGCACTGGCGGGGGTGGTGGCGGGGGTGGTGGCGGTGGTGGTGGTGGGGGCGGAGGCAGTGGTGGTGGCGGGGGTGGAGGAGGTGGTGGCGGCAGTGGAGGTGGCGGGGGTGGTGGAGGCGGTGGAGTGGGCGGAGGGGGCTCGGGTGGCGGTCGGGGTGGAGCTGGCAGGGGCGGAGGCTATGGGGCGGCGACTGGTGGTGCATCTCGTGGCGGCGGAGGCACTGGGGGTGGACAGCAGTAGCAGCCACGCCAGCAGGAGCCACGCACCCCTCAGGAGCTTCGTGCGTGGGTTGTCCAGCGTGGCTCCACTAGGGCTAGTGTCCGTTGCCCGTACATCAGGCGCTCGGGTCCCAAGACTGGTGAGCCCTGTGGGAAGACTGGATACACTGAGTATCGTTGCTTTTGCCGTCTCGAGGATGCCTGGCGCACCGAGTACAGAGATGAGCAGGAGATCCTTAACTGGTTAGGATTGATGGGGAAGGGGGTGGATGTGTTTGCTCTTGACTTTGACAAGATCAACGCTGGAATCTTTGCTATGTATGCTGGTTCTACTAGTGTTGAGGGTGACTGTTACTCGTGGTGCCGCGCGCTGCTGGTGTAGAGGTTGCTGCTCTAGGTGCTTGTGAGTCTGCTACCGCAGGTACTGCTTCTGCTGAGGCCTTGCACACCTTCACACTTGACTCAGGCGCGTCTCGCTGCTTCTTTCACAATTGCACAACAGTCACACTGCTCACAGCACCTGTCTCTGTCTCTCTGGCTGACCCCTCTGGGGGCCCAGTCGTTGCATGAGCCTCCACTGTCCTCCCTTGTCCGGCGGTCCCCTCCGGCTCTCTCTCAGGTCTCCACCTCCCCTCGTTCACTAAGAACTTGGTGAGTAACGCTGTCCTCCAGGACGAGTTGGTTAGTACCTTTACTCCTGGAGGTGAGCGTGTGGCTATCTGTTCGGACTCACGCACTGGCGAGCACCTGGGTCTAGCCTGTACACACTGACCACTGCGTCTGCACAGGTGGCTGCGTCAGGTCAGGTGGCTGCGTCGGGTCAGTTAGCTGCGTCTTGTTCGTGTCGGCTACTCTCGCACCAGACTCTCCTCTGGCATCACCGTCGTGGTCACCCCTCCCTACCGCGCCTGCGTGGCATGCACTCGCGTCTCCTTGTCTCTGGCCTCCCCAGGTCCCTGCCCCCGCTCCCGTGCTCGCTTGCACCACCGTGCCTTCCCTGCGTCGAGGGGCGGCATCGCGCCGCTCCTCACTCCTCCTCGTTTCCGCCGACCACTGCTCCTCTGCAGACTCTCCACATGGACGTGTGGGGCCCAGCCCGCGTCCGTGGACAGGACCAGGAGCGCTACTTTCTGCTGGTTGTTGACGACTACATGCGCTATACCACGGTCTTCCCCTTGCGAAGCAAGGCGGATGTCCGCGGTGTTTTGATCGACTGGATCACCGCTGTTCGTCGCCAGTTGAGCGCACGGTTTCAGCAGGACCTCCAGGTCCTGCGACTGCACTCTGAAAGAGGCGGTGAGTTTTCCTCCCGCCTCCTTGAGGACTTTTGTCGTGCGAAGGTCATCGCCCAGTCGTTCACGCTTCCGGCATCCCCACAGCAAAATGGGATTGCTGAGCGTTGCATTGGCTTGATCATGGAGGTTGCTCGCACCTCCATGATCCATGCGGCTGCTCCCCATTTTCAATGGCCGTTTGCGGTCCGATACGTCGCGCATCAGCTCAACCTCTGGCCCTGTGTCTCTGTGCCAGAGACTTCGCCTGCACTGCGTTGGACGGGGGAGGTTGGCGATGCGTCGGCGTTTCGGGTCTGGGGCGCGCTCTCCCTTGTCCACGATGCCACCGCGGGCAAGCTCTCTCCTCACACTCTCCGCTGCATCTTCTTTGGCTTCCCCACCGACGCCCCGCCCTGGCAGTTTTACCACCCTGCCTCGCGCCGCGTCCTGTCCTCACAGGACGTCACCTTTGACGAGTCGGTCTACTTCTACCGTCTCCACCCCCACTCTCCCCGCCGCCCCTCTTCCTGGTCCAAGGTCCCCCCCCGGTAGACCCCCTCCCCCCACAGGGTCCTGCTCCCTCAGGTGTGTCTCAGGTCGACCCACCCCCCTTGGTTGAGCCTTTGGAGGTCTCCTCTGACACCTCTGGCCCAGATGAGGGGGGTGACCCCGCTGCTGACGACACGGCGGCCACTCGCCGCTCCCCGCGCTTGGAGACCCCTCCTGGTTTTCCGCCTCGGCCGTCTTCGCCGCCTCCGCAGCCTGTCGTTGTGGACTCTGGTGCTGCTGGGGGTGGTGACACTGGGGGTGCGGACTTTGGAGGTGCTGGTCCTGAGGTTGCTGACTCTAGGGGTGCTGAGTCTGGGGGTGCTGGTTCTGGGGTTGCCGGTTCTGGGGGTGCTTGTCAACGAGGTAACGGAATAATGAATGAATAGAAACAAGCAGTACAAGGGAGCATATAGCAAACCTTAAGGAAGATATACCCTCTACAGCATAACTCAATGTAACACCTAGACTAAACTAACAAACTATAACAATTATAGTTTGACACACCCCCATAGTCTAGGTGACGGTAGTCCTGTAGAAAGCAACACACAACCCAAGAGCAAGGGTCACAGAACCAGTCAGCAAGAACAAACAACGGTCACAAGACCAGTTCACAAGAACAAAGCAACTCTCGGGATGGATCTCAAGATCACCACACAGTCCGAGAATAAGCAAGGGGCCACAAGGCCAGTCCACATGCAATGATATAGCAGATATAAGAGATGCAAGAGTACAAGACATGCATGACAAGAATCTCTACAGAAGCAAGGGGCCACAAGGCCTGTCCACAAGCACAGATATATGATATATAGTGAGATGCAATAGTACAAGACAAAGCATCTCTACGCAAGCGAGGGCCTATAGACACAAGGCCAAGATGGGTGCAGAAACGCTGGTGGTCACAAGGCGGCAACGCCTTGGTGAAGATATCTGCTGTGTTGGCCTCAGAGACCACACGTCGCACGAGTGCCTGGCCACGCTGCTGCAACTCTCGCAGAAGGAAGTTACGAAGCTGGATGTGCTTCGCCTTCCCAACCAGTCGAGGCTCCTCGCACAACAGGATAGCAGACCTGTTGTCGGCGAACAAGACTGGGGGAGAGCGAGGCCGCTCATCGAGGTCGGTGAGGAGGAAAGACAGCCAGCGAAGCTCCTGGGCGACCATGGCCGCAGCGTACACCTCTGCCTCACAGTTGGAACTAGAGACGGACGATGCCCGAGTCGACCTCCACGAAACAGCTCCGGTCCCAAGGCTGAAGCAGTAACCCTGTGTAGACCGCAGCGACTCTGCGCGGTCGGCCCACGACGAGTCCGAGAAACCTGTAAGTATAACTGGTTGTTTCCCTCCAAGGACAACTCCCATGCCTGATGTACTCGCCACATACTTCGCCACCCTCTTAGCAGCGTACTAGTGGGAAGGTCGGTGTCTCCCAGGCGCAAAAAAGCGCGCAAGGACGCTAAGAGGGTAAGCTAGGTCTGGGCGAATACAGGTCATCAGGTACATGAGACAACCCACCAGCTCAGGATATGGACCACTGGACTCAAATGGCTCGTCCGAAGGTGGAGCCGTGAGCCCATGATCCACAACAAGAGGGGTGGGCTGTACCTTGGAGAACGGGAAGCGAAACCGCGTGAGGATCTGCTCAACCATATGCGACTACGTCAATGTAATGGTGCGAGCTGCCCTGTCCCTGGTGATTTGCAGGCCAAGGTAGTGCTGCAGCTCACCAAGGTCAGTGCAAGTGTGTCTCCTCTGCAGTTCCTCCTTCACGGAGGCCAGTGCACGTCGGTCGGGAGTGGCGAAGACCAGGTCGTCAACGTAGACCAGAACAAAGAACGGGGTCGAGCCACGGCGGACGAACAGCGATGGGTCGGCAGACGACGGAAAGAAGTCAAGCGCTGCAAGAGTCGTACGCAGCGTGTCGTGCCACTCGCGGGGAGCCTGGCGCAGGCCGTAGACCGGTCGACGCAGCTGCCACTGGGTCCCAGGAGGGAAAGCGCCAATGATGCCCGGCGGACGACGCAACCAGATCTGCTCGTGCAGGCTCCCCTGTAGGAACGTTGTGGAGAAGTCCAAGGAGTGCAACTCGTAGTCGAATTCACCCGCTACACCATGGTATTCCCCTTGCGGCAGAAGTCCGATGTGACTTCTACCCTGATCTAGTGGTTGCTGACCACTAGTTCCCAGCGTGGTAGTCGTGTCCTTTTCCTCCACTCCGACTGTGGGGGTGAGTTTTGCTCTGGCGTGCTTGCCGACTTCTGTCGCGAGCAGGGCATCACCCGATCTTGGACGCTTCTGGCGTCCCCACAGCAGAATGGGGTTGCTGAGTGCCGCATAGGCTTGGTCATGGAGATCGCATGCACCTCCATGATCCATGCCCGTGCGCCCCATTTTCTGTGGCCCTAAGCGGTTCCCTACGCCGCCCACCAGGTGAACCTCTGGCCGCGTGTCTATCGCCCGGAGGTTTCACCGACATGTCTCTGGACTGGGTCCCCTGGTTTTGCATCGGACTTTTGTGTTTGGGGCTGCCTTGCGCTTGTTTGCGATACCTCTGCGGACAAGTTCTCGTCCTGCACTCTCCCTTGTGTCTTCATTGGTTTCCCGGTGGACGCCCCCTGACCTCACGTTTTACCACCCGCCCCTCCACCGGTTCCTCGACTCCCGTGGTGTCCGCTTTGACGAGCGTGTGTCCTACTACGCCCGCTACACCTACCAAGGTCTCCCGGTTCCCCCCCTTCCCCTCTTCCTAGCCCCCACTCCTCCTCCTACTCCCGCTCCTCTGGTACACCCACCTCACCCAGGTCCTGCCTCGTCAAGTGTGTCTCACGCTACCCTTCTCCCCTAGGTAGCACGTCAGTGTCATCTCCTTCCCAACAGTCGTCCTCACAGTCCCCACAGCAGCCTTCGGCACTACCGCGACAGGTTGTAGTTGGCTCTGGGGGTGCTGGAGCGGGAGGTACTGGCGTTGGAGGTGCTGGTTCTGGGGGTGTTGGAGCTAGAGGTGCTGGTTCTGAGGGTGCTGGAGCTAGAGGTGCTGGCACTTGAGGTACTAGTTCTGGGGGTGTTGGAGCTGGAGGTGCTGGTTCTGAGGGTGTTAAAGCTGGAGGTGCTGGCATTGGATGTGCTAGTTCTGGGGGTGTTGGAGCTGGAGCTTGAGGTACTTGCACAGAGGGTGCTAGTTCTAGGGGTGTTGGAGCTGGAGGCACTGGCCCTGTGGTGGTTGCTCAGCCTGCCATCCGTTACATGACGCATCAGCAACGTCTTCGGCAGCTGGAGCGAGAAGAGCAGGAGCGGTTGGCGCAGGAACGATTGGAGCGAGAGGAGCAGGAGTGGTTGGCGCAGGAGAGGCTAGAGCAGGAGGAGCAGCAGCAGTCGCAGACACCGCAACCGCCACTGTTGCAGCGGTTTTCCCCACGTGTGAGTGGTCTTCGGACCCTTGGTCTTCCTTCCTTAGCTTGCTGTTGAGGAGTATCCCTTTTGTAGGGAGAATCCTTTTTCAGTAAGTTCGTGAGAGGCGCTGCTATCTTCGCGTACTGCGGCACGCACCTTTTGTAATAATTAGCAAAGCCTAGGAACTGCTGTAGCTCCTTGATATTCTGTGGAACCTTCCACTTCTTGACGACTTCGATCTTCCGCGGGTCTATGTGTACGCCCTCAGCACTCACCATGTGCCCAAGGAACTGCACCTTCTTAAGTGCAAAGTTGCTCTTCGACGGTTTTACATAGAAGTGATTCTTCCACAGGATCTTGAAGACTTTTCGTTCTCCACATGCTCCTTCATATATTTGGAGTAGATGAGAATGCCGTCCAGGTACACCACCACGCACTCATCCAGTAGGGGTTATAGGATGCGGTTCATCTCCACCTGGAATGTTGCTGGTGTGTTGCAGAGTCCGAACGTCATCACCTAGTATTTGTAGGAGCTGTATCTGGTACGGAACGCCGTCTTGTAGATTGTGTTTCCCTCCATCGTAACTTGCTAGTAGCCACCGCAAGTCAATTTTTGAGAATACAGTTGCACTTAGCAGTTGGTCGACAAGGTCGTCTATGCATGGCATGAGGTATTTATTTTTCACTGTCTGTTTGTTGAGAGCCCGGTAGTCGATGCACATATGTAAACTAACGTCTGGCGTAGGAGTGAAGAGAACCGGTGCCCCGTACGGTGAAGTGGAGGGTCGGATAACTCCACAATTGAGCAGGTATTCAATATGTTTCTTTATATCTGCTAGCTCTGCTGGGCTGAGGCAATACGGTGCTTGGAAGGTCGGCTTCAAACCTGGTTCTTCCACAGTCTTGTGCTGGTGAGTTCGCTCCGGTGGCACTCCTGCAAGTAGGTCATCCGGCATGATGTCTTTGTATTCCTCCAAAACCTTCAGTACTGTTGCACGGAGCTCGGAGTTCATATTCTTTTCTTTTGCTGCCATCACCAGTGCCAGGTGACCCATGTTGCTCAAGTTCACAATTTTCTCAAATCGTGCGAGTGTCACCTCGGGAATCTTGGCAGTATTTGTACAGCTTCGTAGCTCCAATCGTCTCTTGTTGTTGTAAATACATGCCTTCTTGTTAACCCAATCAATCTCATGGTTGAACTGCTTCCGAAATCTTGTCCCAAGATGAAATCCAATCCTTTGATGTTCGTGACAGGAAGCGTATGTCTCCACCGCAGCGCCCCTATGTGTAACTGGAGGGTTGACTCGCCATGGATGGGTAGCTTGCTGTCGTCCACCATCGTTGATGCGAATTGGCTCTCCTTATATGACACTCCAATTTTCTCCAACGTCCCAAAGTCACACACCGAGTGAGACGCTCTGCTATCCACTTTTGCCTAAAGGCGTCGCCCTTTGTAGAGCATCTCGCGGAGGAGTGGTTGCGGTCGCCCCGAGTAGCCGAAGATAGTATCATTCTTAGGATCACATGGTACATCAAGCTAAATATCATCCCTAGGTCCTACACCCGATCCGATTTGCAGATTCTATATCAACTTTCATATGAGGGTGGGTTGTATGTTTTATCAGAGGCCGTTTCAGCTGCTCCTGGGCCTGGAACCTTCCCCTAAGCCTTTGCAGTTGTATATGTTTCACCTGTGGGGAGTGGGGATCCTTCCTATGGAGATAATATTAACTCTTCGGAACGTCCGACCCTTCTTGACGCTCCTGAGTTGATTCCCCAACATCTCCGGTATTAGTATAATATCTAAAGGCTTTTTGTTAGCCTCCGATTATCCCCTATTAAGGGCTTTAAATCCACGAGACCGGGATAGTAGACCCCCCCCCCCCCCCCCCCCCCTCTCTCTCCCTCCCCTCGAGTAGTAACCCCCGGGTCTACAACACGGGTAGGGGACTTATCCCATGCATTTTCGAACATAAGACCCCCCCTGGTTGTGCATACTGATTATGACCCCCCATTTTTGTGTTTGATGTTTATTTTACGAGATTATAATGGAAACACAAAAAATCAAGCCAAGCAAGCCTGCATAGTTTATTATACCGTATCCCCCCAGATAGAGGCGCACCAGCGCTTATAATACAACGCACTTTTTTTCCTTTTCTTTTTTTAGGGGTTGTGCTCTTATTGTGTAAAATTTATAGTATAATCTTGTTTGCACTTGCTTGTTCTAGCATAACTTGAGTGGAATATTTATCCTGCGCCTGCTGCAAGTAAGCTGCCATAACTCATTGTTTTGACAACGCCAAGGAAGCAACAACTGCTACTGCACATGAGCTGTTACTGCAACTCTCTCTCTACACGCTCGGACCCTTGGATAGGGGCTGGCCTCGGTCAGGCACCCAAGGACCCTCGGAGGTGACCCTGAGGAGAGAGTTTCAGTATCAACTAAGGTAGTTATTAATTAGTTTAGTACGTGTCAAACGTAACATGGTGTCAGAATATTATGCTCTAGCCTGTAGTGGGGTGCTCTATAGCGAGTACAACCCTTCTAGGGTTTGCTATTTGTATCCTCATTCTTGCTAGTGCAACCTCTCTTCTTCCTACTATTCTCACATGGTATCAGAGCAGGTCGATCCCCTTGGATCGATCCTGTGGGTGGGCTCACCACCTCGTTGCTTCTGCTGCAACTTCCACTACTACCTTCTGTGCCGCACGCCCCGTGGCGTGCGGCAGTTTTTCTTCCCGCCGTGCGCCCCGAGGCGCGCGGCGGTTTTCTGCCCGCCGTGCGCCCCGTGGCGCGCGGCGGTTCTCTGCCCGCTGTGCGCCCCGAGGCGCGCGGCGGGCTTCTACCCCGTCACTCGCCGCGTCGCCCTCGGGAGGCGCTGCGACGGGCGACGGGGACCCCCCCGTCGCCCGTCGTGGCCTGCGCGCGGCCCGTACGGGCTGCGCCAGACCTGCGCGCGGCCCGTACGGGCTGCGCCAGACCCGCGCGCGGCCCGTACGGGCTGCGCCAGGCGCGCGCGCGGCCCGTACGGGCTGCGCCAGGCCCGCGCGCGGCTCGGGCCGCCTGCGCGCGGTTCGGGAGGCTGTGCCAGGCCCGTGGGCGGCCCTTTCCTCGCTGCCCCTGCCCTCCCCGCTGTCCCCCGTGCTTCTGCTGGCGCCCCACCCCTCCTACAGCCCGTTCTCCTGAATTAGGGTTTGGGGGTGAGGGGTATGGGGGTGAAACTACTGTGTGCCGTTCCCTGCTCCTCCTCCTCCTCCGTCTCCCTGTGCTGCAGCTGCCGCTGAGGGGGGGTGGACTTGTTGGAGCCGTTGGAGTGGTGCTAAGGGGGGGTGAAGGGGGAGTGGAGCTAGCGGTGTAGCAGCGGGTGTGTGTCAGGAGGGGTGGTACTGTTTGGGGGAGGTCGAGTGGAGGCAGCAGTCTTGTCGTCAGCAGCAGCAGCAGTCCGGAGGCTACAATCTCCGGTAGTCGCCAGTCGCCCGTGGGTCCGTTGCTCGTCTGCCGCTACTTTTAGCCGCGGGGCCAGTTACCCCAGTAGTCCGGAGCGTTGTTCCGGTAGCCACTGAGCCAGCAGCTCGTCTGTGTGTCTGCAGCGTCAGCAGTCGCCTCCCATCTTCTCTCCCCCACAGTCTCTCCTCCTCCTCACTTGCCCTCTGCGATAGCCTCTAGCTTTGCTCATAATTGTGAACTTTAAACTATTGCTTCTTGAACTTGTGCTCAGAATGTGTGGTGACATTGTGATCCACCCTGAGCTTGTACTGCTGATTACACCCCACTTTGGCTATGGGGGTGTGTCAGAATATTATGCTCTAGCCTGTAGTGGGGTGCTCTATAGCGAGTACAACCCTTCTAGGGTTTGCTATTTGTATCCTCATTCTTGCTAGTGCAACCTCTCTTCTTCCTACTATTCTCACACATGGTCGACCAAAGGTTTGTTCACAAGGAAGTTCCACGCTCCAAGGGCGTGTAAAATCGCAAAAGCACAAAATTTGCAAAATCCGTCGGTCGTGGAATTTGGCATTTTTTGCAAATAAGATGGCAGGTTGGATTAGTCGACACGCACCCGATACCGTGTCGACAACAAACCAGGCAAGTAGTCGACACGGTGAGCAACAGTCACCTGCGACGTCGCACGGTATTGCAGAACGACAGAAAGTGTGAACCTACCGCGGCTTCGCCCTAATGAGAAATATAGACATCAAATGTACGACCTCGTCGCACATATCCGACTACTGTAGCAACTTCAGACTTTACAAGTTCGATACAGCGGCGTGCAAAACGGCCACCAAAAGTGTGGAATTTGCAAAACACCAAATATGTGCCGTAGATTTGTTGACTCGTTGTCGACAAATCCGTCGGCTTTCGCGAAAAAAGAAGTCGACCATTTGGCGGTCATTATCAACGGCATGCAACTTAGCCTAGGAACACTTTTCAGGTGCATGCCATGTTATTGCGCAGGTTTATATACTCTACTCATGTAAAGGTCATGGCGGAGTGTTGAAGTTTACCCTTACCATAACTAGAGTATAAACGGTGTTACAATCCTAAAGAGGACTTAGCGAAGGATCGCCTCAGGGTTCATCGTAGGTTGAGTTGTTGCAGCGGAAGTATTGACCTCAGGTCAGAGTGAATGTAATTGACAGAGTTGATTAAAAGCATGCATACATCGAGTTTATATATAGAGTACAGGGAATACGAAACGACCTAGACTAGCCATGTACTATAAGGGGTACATTCCCTTATTACATCGAAGTTCAACCGTGCGGCGCGGGAACCCGTTTCAAACATGTTCCCGCTCTTTTCAGTTCAAATGCATCCGCCTGCATCGGTCTTGATCTGACGGTTGCCGGTGTCGCTTCGACTCTTCTGACTCCTCGACTTCGTACTCGGTAGAGTCGGCTTCTGCAGCATACAAGAATGCCTTACTCATTTTTCATATCGTAATACTCCCCTTCATTCCTGGTCGCGCAGAGGGCTGACTCGCTTGACTACTCCGGTAAGGTTGGAGCAATGCTGGTACTGCTGACGTGGCAGTCGCTTGGTGAGGAAATCAGCTGCCATCTTGGTGGTGGGGCAGTACGTGAGGTCAACCTTGCCTTGGTCAATTTCGTCCTTGACGAAAAAGTATCGAAGCGTGATGTGCTTCGTGCGGTTGACGAATCCTAGCTTGTTCGCGATCTTGATGGCGCTCTGGTTGTCGCAGTGGAGGCGAAAGGTGGGCGAGGTTGAGATTTTTGCTTCCTGCAGTAGTTCTTGCAGGTAAAGTCCTTCGCGAACTGCTGCTGTCGCGGCGATGTACCCTGCTTCGGCCGATGACAGGGCAGTTAGTTCCTGCTTTTGCAAGTTCCAGGAGATTGGTCCTGTTGGCTCCAGACGGAAAACGAAGCCGGTTCGCGACCGTCGATTGGCTCGGTCAGCAGCATGATCTGTGTCCACGTAACCGTTGAGGTTGAATGATGTTGCTGTCAGCGTGGAGTAGGAGAGCCCGATGTCAGGTGTGGGTATGAAGTACTGTAGGGCGCGCTCCAGGTCCAGGTGGTTCTCTGCTACTGGCTTGCGGGAATACTGTGCCAGTTGGCTGGCGATGTACGAGAGGTCGGGTCGGCAAGTGACGGAGGCAAACAGCAGGCACCCCAGCTGCTGTTGGTTAAGGTGGACTCCTGCGGGTGACAGAGGTTTGTTGTCCGGTTTGTAGTTGGCGCTGGGGGTGCGGTAAGGAGTTGAGAGTGGTGCGGGCGAGAATTTGAAGCGTTCCTCCAGTTGCTTTGTGTACTTAGAAGCTGACAGGTGAATTGCTTCTGGCGCGTAAGAGATGTTCAGCCCCAGGAACTGTGTGACCTAGTGGTTGATGGTGATGTCAACGCGCTGCGCCAGGTTTGCTTCGAACTGGTCCAGGAGCTTGTTGCAGGTGCCGGTGTACAGCAGGTCGTCAACGTAGACTGTCAGGAGGATGTAATCGCCGTTGAAGTGGAGGTGGTACATTCCTGGGTCGTGCGGCAGCTGCCTGAAGCCGATCTCCAGAAGTATCTTGTGCAGGTGCTGCTGCCAGAGACGCGGCGCTTGTTTTATGCCGTAGAGAGATTTCTTCAGCTGGCAGACCCTGTGATATCCTTCCCCTTAGGTGTGAGGTTGCTCCACGAAGATGGTTGCGTCGACCAACGCATATAGGAACGCGTTCTTGACGTCGATCTGCCGCAGTGGTAGGTGCTTAGCTGCAGCGATGGCGAGCAGGATCCTCAAAGAGGTATGGTGACTGACGGGAGCAAAGGTCTGGTTGAAGTCGATGCCGTGGCGCTGGTCGTAGCCGCGTACAACCCAGCGTGCCTTGAAACGCTCGATAGTTCCGTCAGCTGCAGTCTTCAGACGAAAAACCCATTTTCCGCTTAGCACCCTCCTCCCCTTCATTGCTGCACGATCGACTAGGACCCAGGTGTCTCGTGACTCTAGTGCTTTCAGCTCCGCATCCATGGCTGCACGCCACTCCTTGGCGTGTGGTCCGGTGAGGGCCTGTCGTGGGTTCTTAGGTTCGACTATGCGGGGGGCGGAGGTGACTGCCGTGTGCAGGCCGAGAAGTTGAAGGCCTGTGACGTTGGAGGCGCCTTCGGCTTCCTGAGCGGTGACCTCCACTACGTCGTCATCATCGCTTTCGTGGGATGGCGGGGTGTTGCCTGGCGGAGCATGGCGACGTGATGGTCCGGGCGCGGGAGCGTCATCGCTGTCATCGTCGTCGTCGTCGCGTGTATGAGGAGGTACGCCAGGATATTCGTCCGTGGGGTCGCGGTCGAGTGCTGCTGCTGCAGCCTCATCTTCCGGCATAGCGAAGCTACGGCCGTGGTTGGCATAGGCTCGTGTGACATGGCGGAGCTGATCCTCGTTCCACTGCTTCAAGGTGAGTCGTTCATAGAAGAGGATGTCGCGTGCCAGCACGATCTTGTCGTTGTCGATGTCAAGGATCAGCCAGCCCTTGTACTCGTGGCTGAGTCCCAGGTGCACTCCCCATCGTGCACGTTGTGTGAACTTCTTGATGGTCGCGGATGTCGGCCGATACTGCACCATACACCCCCAAACCCTCAGCATGGTGGTATCTCCCCTTGTCCCGGTCCACTTCATGTGCGGGGAGAGATTTCCCCTATTCGCCATGGTGGAGAGGAGGTTGTGCAGGTGCACGGCGTGATTCATGGCGTACGGCCAATACTTCTTGGGTAGGCCGGACTGATTCATGAGGGCGCGAACCTTCGTCATGAGAGTGCGGTTGACTCTCTCTGCGACGCCTTGTTGCTGGTGAGCGTAGGGGAGTGAGATGTCATGCTTGATCCCCTTTTCCGCGAGAAGCCCTTCCAGCTCGTGGCTGCGAAACTCCTTGGCGCCGTCGGTCTGCCAGATTTTCAGCTTCTTTCCTGATTGTCGTTGCGCGAGTGCGAGCCAGATGCGAAAAACTTCAGAGCCTTGGAGCGAGCGTCGACATTTGCGACCCAGACGTGTCGTGAGTACGCGTCCACAAAGGTGAGGGTGTTGTTCTCACCGTTGAGTCCTTCACAGGTGATTACGATGAAATCGCTGTAAACCTTCTGCGGATTCTTGTAGCGATTGGTGCTCGGCTCCAGTGAGGGGAAAGCTTGGTGCGTGAGGGCAGCAGTGGGGCAGACGGTGCAGGTGGTTGGGTGTGATGTGCTGAGGGGTTCCGTGCCGTCAGGGCGCAGGAGTGCTCCTGGAAGGAAGACTTTGGCGCGGAGGCAGTTGTTGAATGTCTGGAGCGAGGGGTGTCCGAGTCGCTGATGCCAGAGATCTTCTCCTGCGCGAACTCCAGCGGTGCGCAGGTAACGTGCGTGATATGCGGCTGCTTCTTCTTCTGTTTCATGCGGAATTTCAAGCACGGGTCCTTCTTCTTCTCCTGGCTCTGTTTCGTCTTCCTCCTCCTCTGGTTCTGGTTTTGCTGCTGTCTCCCCATCTGCAGGTGCTGTTGTGAGGTAAAGCGCGAGGAAGTTGCGGTCGGGATGATGGTGAGTGGAGTCCTGGTGCCCTCGCTGAGTCGGGCGAATGGATCTGGGCGTGAGATTGGTCCAAGCGCGTCGCGAGGCGGGGTTGATGGTACGTTCCCCTCCTCAATCGTAGACCAGTTCGAGCTCCAGTGATAGGGTGACTGTGGCGGAGATGCGCGTCTGTGCGGGGGCCGTCCGAGGGGAATTGCGACTCGTGGGGGTCGTTCTCCGCGTTCGGCGGCAATTTCTCATTCTATCTCCTCCAGCTCTTCTTTGGTAAGCGGGGCATCCGTGTAGTCGTTGTCGCCCCATCCTCCTGCATCACCCCAGCCGCCTGTTCCCCATCCTTGCACCGAGTCGGATGCGCCAGTTGCAGATCCCCATGTTGCGCCAGAGGTGCCGGGATCTCCCCAGGCGCCGCGGCGTGCCGATTCCGGACTCCATCCTGCAGCGATGCGCTCTTGGTACAGTCTTTCTTTCTCCTCTGCTGCCGCTTTCTCTTCCTCTTCTTTTACGTTGAGTTCTTCGGGCTTGTCTGGATCTTTCCACTCTTTGTCAATGGTGCGGCAGACGTCGCGGGGGTAAAGGCGCGGCTGATTCTCCTCATCGAATGTCCCTACCGTGGCTTCTTCCAGGATCCAACGAAGAGTTTCTGCTGCGGGTGTTGGGCGCTCCACAGCTGGCTGACCGAGCTCTTCATTCTTGGTGCCGAAGACGCGGTGAGTGGTTACCGCCGATTCCATTTCTGTCATGCCTGTAGGTTCGGCTTCGGCGCTTTCCGCCTCTTGAATTGCCGCAAGACCTCTCTCCACTTCTTCCGTGCGGCTTGCCGTGGGTGTGAAACATGTGGTGCAGATTCCGTCGGGGCCGGGTTGGTGCAGATTTATCTCATGAGGGTGAGGACTGCGGCGGATCCACGGTCGTCCGTCCGGATGCTGCCATGACTCCACGTTCATGTATGGAAAGTCCAGGGGAACGAGGTCCACGAGCTCGTCTGATGACGCCTGGCAGTTGGGTATTTCGAAGTCGAGCACGTACACACCGTTGAGCACGCGAGCTCTTCCGAGGTATTTGTGCGACTCGACGGGTGTGTCCGGAGGAGCGTAGGTGAGGATGAGGTCGCGCGTGTAAGGATCCGTAGCGAGCATTACTCCGCAGTCCTTGAGTTGTCCTGCGGACATCAAGTTGAAACAAAGGTCTGGCACGTAGAGCAGCATGTTGCTGTCTCGTGCTTGCAGCACGACAATGGCTTGCGCGCAGTTGCTCGTTGTTGGCGACGGTGACGTAGGTGGCGGGAGCGCGGCTGATGTTGGAGATGTAGCGGACGGATCCCACCATGTGCTGGCTGCAGCAGCCGTCCATGTACCAGGTGTTGTGGTTGGTATTGTTGTTGCGCAGGAGGAGTGCGAGCAACGGAGTCACCAGGGTCGCCTTATATCTTCTCTCGTAATACTCATCTTCTCTCTATCTCACGGAAACGAAGTGCTGGTGATCGTGGGGTGGGATTTCCCCCAGTTTGATTGGCTGATGCCAATCTTGCTTGTCCTCGTCGTTGTAGTAGGAGTCTTTTGTGAAGGATTGTTCCACCCTTCCTCAGGTTGAATTAGTCTGCCGATAGGCTCGTCCTCAACATCCGGCGAGGGAGCTCGTGGGCGACGCCGTGTCGTCATGTTTGCGATTACGTTTCTTGCAACTCCACTCTGAGGTGTTTGTGTCTGCTGCTGCTGATGTTGTTGAGTAGGTGGACGAGGAGCTTGGTTTTGCGGCTGAGAATTGCGAGCGTCTTGTCGGCCAGCCCAGTTGTTTTGGTGAGTGGAGTTCTGGGGGCGATTGTTGAACTGGTACCTACAACGGTCCGTTGAGTGTCTGAATATCTTGCATATTTTGCAGTAGTGGCACCTCGGTTTCTGTCGCTCTTCTTGATTGTCGGCGTAGAAGGCGAGTTGGTTCCGTCGTGGCGCGGAGTTGGACTTGCTTGAGTCCATCTTGCTGTTCTGTCAGGAGAGCGGCGCACAAGGCAGCTTCCGAGATTATCCCTCTTTGTCGGAGTAGCGCTTTGCAGGGCTTCCACTCAGGCCCGAGTCCTTGAAGGACTATATTGACGAAGATTTCCTCCAAAATTGCGCTTCCGTGCTACGTGATTTGATCACGAATATTCCGACAGCGATTGATGTACGAATTCGCTTTCTCCCCGTTCCCCATCTTTGTCTCCATGGGTTGCTGCAGGAGCCTGCTGGAGGTGACTGAATCCTTCGGCTGATACACCTCAACGAGGTACTTCCAGGCTTCCAAGGCTGGAGCGGCGCTCTCTTTGTAGGAGCGAATGCCGAGTTGCTCCGCGGGCGTCATGTTCCTTAGCAGCACGCTGTACGCCATGAGTGACTCACTGTAGTATTGAGCCCGGGCGTCTTCGGTGTCTTCCACCGGTTTAGGATAGGAGCCGTCGAAGTAGTGGTAGATCTGCGCTGTCTGTAGGAGGAGCTCTAGCTCAAAACTCCATGTATAGAAGTATTTGCCGTTGAACGCGGCGGTAGTCTTGATTTTTGAAACACTGAGAAAACGTGCTTGAGCTGAATTGATGACTTCATCACTTGGACGGAGGGCTGTTGGTGTTGACTTGTCTGTGTCGAGGGAGAAGGTGTGCGCGGCGGTATCACGGCCTTTTGTGGCCGGTTGAGCATGTTGTGCTGGTTGCGAGGAGGTTCCCGCATCGCCTTTGCGCAGTGCTTGGAGATCTTTCTCCATAGTTGATAGTCGCGAAAACAACTGCTCGAGTGCAGCTGTACTTATCGTAGTTGTCGCCTCATTTGTCGGAGCCGGGTTGGCTTGTCCTTCGGCCGACAGATTTGTTTGGCCTCCGGATCCTCCGGCCATCTTGGTCTTGGAGCGTGTGCCGCTCGCCAGATCTTGGTTCGGCGAATTTTACGGAAGTGATGTTGCGAAGAATCCCTGAGTAGCTCTCCTACCATGTTACAATCCTAAAGAGGACTTAGCGAAGGATCGCCTCAGGGTTGATCGCAGGTTGAGTTTGTCAAACTTATATGTTGCATGTTGTGTTGCCCATATGGGGTACAACCCAATTAGGGTTTGCTACTTGTACTCCTGCATGCTGCTAGTTCATTCATTCTCGTTCATTCTTCTGACATGGTATCAGAGCAGGTCCTCTCCTAGGACCGTTTTTTTAGGGCCCACCGTATAGCTCGCTGCCCGTGTTACTTCCTGGAGGTGCTGGAGGTACTGGAGGTTCTCCGGGTGCCTCGTCGCAGCGGGAGCCTCTCTCTCCACCGCAGCTGCGAGAGTGGTTTGCTCGGCGCTGGAGTCTTCAGAGTGGCGCTGCTGGAGCTGGGGGGCCTGCCGCTGGAGGCCCTGGTCCTGGAGGTGCTGGAGGTGCTGGAGCCGCTGGTCCCGGGGATGCTCGTACTGGGGGTACTGGAGCTGCTGGAGCTGGTGGTACTGCAGGCGTTGGGGCCGGAGGTGCTGGAGCTGCTGGTCCTGGAGGTGCTGGAGGTGCTGGAGCCGCTGGTCCCGGAGGTGCTCGTACAGGAGGTACTGGAGCTGCTGGAGCTGGAGGTGCTGCAGGCATTGGAGTTGGAGGAGCTGGAGCTGGAGCTGCTGGAGGTACTGGAGCTGCTGGAGCTGGAGGTGCTGCAGACGTTGGAGCTGCTGGAGCTGGAGCTGGAGCTGGTGGTGCTACTGGCGTTGGAGGTGGAGACCCTCGAGCTGGAGGTGCTGGCCCTGGGGGTGCTGGTGCTGTCGGTGCTGGTTCTGGAGGCACTGTGCGGCCGCGACCGTACTTCGTTCCGCTGCTTCATCAGGTTCTTGGTCTCCCGCCTTCTATTGGCCTTACTCCTCCCTTACTGTGTCCACCGCCTGACCAGTCGCAAACGCAGTTACAGCCAGCCTCCCCACTGCCTGCTCCTTCTCCCTACACCGAGCAGCCAGGAGGTCCTACAGAGTGTCGTGAGCCTGCGTCTCGTCCTGCGTCGCCTGTTCACGCTGTTCGCACTGGTCGTCGTGTTCCGCGTCAGCGTCCTCCTCCTGTCCATGGCACGCACCAGATGGCCCTTCGTCCTTCCTCTGGTCCACAGCGTGTCCCTCTGCTGTCTCCTCCTGCGTCCTCTCTTCCTGACGTTCCTGACCCGCCGTCAGACCTTGCTCGTGCTGCCAGTCCTACTGTCACTCGTCTTCTAGCCACTGTTGTCACTGACCCTTCGTTTGAGTCTACTGCTGCGTCTGCTCTAGTTGCTGAGCTTGTTGACTTTGCTGCCGCCTGTCGTCTAGACTACGCCGCTAGCCTTGTTGCTGAGCCTGAGTCTGTTTGTCCTCCGTCCGTCGGGGGTGAGTGTGCTCTTGGCACGGACGTCCTTGAGGACAGGCAGGAGGACATTGAGTGTTTTGCAGCTACTGTACCTCATCTCGTGTCCATGCTGATTGCACATGAGGGAGACCCGGATGCACCAGACATCCTGACCCCGCGCTCTTACGCAGAGGCGATTGAGGGTCCCTACTCCTCTCAGTGGCAGACAGCCATGGACGCAGAGATGGCATCCTGGAAGTCCACAGGCACTTACGTCGACGAGGTTCCCCCTCCTGGGGCGAACATAGTCGATGGCATGTGGATTTTCAGGGTGAAGCGGCCGCCGGGTTCTCCGCCTGTCTTCAAGGCGCGTTACGTTGCACGAGGCTTCAGTCAGCGACAGGGATTTGACTTCTTCCAGACCTTCTCCCCTACCCCGAAGATGACCACTCTTCGGGTGCTGCTGCACGTCGCCGCTGAGCGTGACTACGAGCTTCACTCTCTTGACTTCAGCACAGCTTTCTTACAGGGCAGCCTGCACGAGGAGATCTGGCTGCGCTGCCCACCTGGCTTCACTGGGTCGTTTCCTGCAGGTACCCAGTGGAGCCTCCGGCGGCCAGTCTACGGTCTCCGCCAGGCGCCTCGCGAGTAGCACGACACACTGAGGACGACGCTTGCGGCTCTCGGGTTTGCTCCTTCTACTGCTGACCCGTCGCTGTTTCTACGCACCGACACTTCGCTGCCGCCGTTCTACATCCTCGTGTACGTCGACGACTTGGTCTTTGCCACTGCTGACACTGTGGGACTGGCCCTAGTGAAGTCGGAGCTGCAGAAGAGACACACGTGCACAGACCTGGGTGAGCTGCGCAGCTATCTTGGCTTGCAGATTTCTCGGGACAGAGCACGGCGCACCATTACCTTGACTCAGTCACACATGGTGCAGCAGGTCCTTCAACGCTTCCGCTTCACGTACTCCTCGCCACAGTCCACTCCTCTGCCTACCGGTCACTCGCTCTCAGCTCCACCTTCGGACGAGTCCGTATAGCCGAATGGCCCGTATCCAGAGCTTGTGGGCTGCCTCATGTACCTGACGACCTGCACTCGACCTGACCTTGCCTACCCTCTTAGCATCCTGGCACGCTACGTTGCGCCCGGGATACACCGACCAGAGCACTGGGAGGCCGCTAAGAGGGTGTTGCGCTACTTGTGCAGTACGTCGGGCATGTGGCTCGTGCTTGGAGGACGGAGTCGAGTTGTCCTCACTGGACACGCTGACGCTTCTTGGGTTGACGACTTGGCTACGCAACGGTCGTCACAGGGTTACACTTTCAGCCTTGGCTCCGGCTCTATTTCTTGGCGGTCTACCCGCTCGTCTTCTGTTCTCAGTTCCAGTTGTGAGGCTGAGATCTACGCAGGGGCCATGGCTGCACAGGAGTTACGCTGGCTTACCTACCTGCTGACCGACTTGGGAGAGCCGCCTCGTTCTCCTCCAGTTCTGTACGTCGACAACAAGGCCATGATTGCCTTGTGTCAGGAGCACAGGCTGGAGCACAGGACGAAGCACATCGCTCTGCGTTACTTCCTTGCACGAGAGTTGCAGCAGCGTGGTCAGCTTCGTCTTGCTTACGTGGCCTCTCGGGCCAACACTGCTGATATATTCACCAAGGCACTTTAGCCTTGTGATCATCAGCGATTCTGTACTGTCTTAGGCCTTGTGCCTACTTGGTCTCACTTGCTCACTTCTTGACTTTGCTTGTACTGTGATCTATACACTTATACCTGCATGCTTGCACTTGCTAGGTTGTGATCACTGTACTGCTTGCTCTCCATTATATAACTCTGCATGTGAACTGTCCTTGTGTCCATTTGCTTGTGCTCAGAGTGTGTGTTGACTTCGTGATCCACCCTAAGATTGCTTTGCTTTTCTTGACTGGTCTTGTGACCTCTTGTTCTCCCCCACTTTGCCTATGGGGGTGTGTCAAACTTATATGTTGCATGTTGTGTGAAGAATAAAACGAGGAATGAATGAACTAGCAAACAGGTGGGTACAAGTAGGAAACCCTAAAAGTGTTGTACCCCATATTGTCTACCCCACTACAGCCTACACAAATGATGTCATATAAGTCTGACACACCCCCATAGGCAAAGTGGGGGAGAACAAGAGGTCACAAGACCAGTCAAGAAAAGCAAAGCAAGCTCAGGGTGGATCTCAAGGATACCACACAAATTCCGAGCACAAGCAAGCGGTCACAAGACCAGTTCACATGCAGTTTGATATATAAGAAGAGGTACAGTGATCACAACCTAGCAAGTGTAAGCATGCAGGTATATGTATAGAGATCACAGTACAAGCAGAGTCAAGAGGTAAGCAAGTGAGGCACAGTAGGCACAAGGCCTAGAACAGTACAGAAACGCTGATGATCACAAGGATGAAGCGCCTTGGTAAAGATATCAGCAGTGTTGGCCTGAGTGGCCACGTAAGCAAGGCGCAGCTGACCACGCTGCTGCAGCTCACGTGCAAGGAAGTAGCGAAGAGCAATGTGCTTCGTTCTGTGCTCCAGTCTGTGCTCCTAACACAAGGCCAGCATGGCCTTGTTGTCGACGTACAGAACTGGAGGAGAACGAGGCGGCTCTCCCAGGTCGGTCAGCAGGTAGGTGAGCCAGCGTAACTCCTGTACAGCCATGGCCCCTGCGTAGATCTCGGCCTCACAGCTGGAGCCGAGAACAGAAGACGAGCGGGTAGACCGCCACGAAACAGAGCCGGAGCCAAGGCTGAAGGTGTAACCCTGTGACGACCGCTGCGTAGCCAAGTCGTCAGCCCAAGAAGCGTCTGCGTGACCAGTGAGGACAACTCGAGCCCGTCCTCCAAGCACGAGCCCCATGCCCGACGTACTGCACAAGTAGCGCAACACCCTCTTAGCGGCATCCATGTGCTCCTTCCTGTGTCGGCCAGGAGCGACATAGCGTGCTAGGATGCTAAGAGGGTATGCAAGGTCAGGTCGAGTGCAGGTCATCAGGTACATGAGGCAGCCCACAAGCTCTGGATACGGGCCACTCGGCTCTACGGACTCATCCGAAGGCAGAGCTGAGAGCGAGTGACGCGTAGGCAGAGGAGTGGACTGTGGCGAGGAGTACGTGAAGCGGAAGCGCTGAAGGACCTGCTGCACCATGTGTGACTGAGTCAAGGTAATGGTGCGCTGCTCTGTCCCGGGTGATCTGCAAGCCAAGATAGCTTGTCAGTTCACCCAGGTCTGTGCACGTGTGTCTCTTCTGCAGCTCTGGCTGCACGTGGGCGAGTGCCTCAGTGTCAGCAGTAGCAAAGACCAGGTCGTCTACGAACACGAGAACGTAGAACGGCGGCAGAGTGGTGTCGGTGCGTAGAAACAGCGACGGGTCAGCAGTAGAAGGAGCAAACCCAAGAGCAGCAAGAGTCGTCAGTGTGTCGTGCCACTCACGGGGTGCCTGGCGGAGACCGTAGACTGGCCGCCGGAGGCCCCACTGGGTACCAGGAGGAAACGACCCAGTGAAGCCAGGTGGGCGGCGCAGCCAGATCTCCTCGTGCAGGCTGCCCTGTAGGAAAGCAGTGCTGAAGTCAAGAGAGTGGAGCTCGTAGTCACGCTGAGCGGCGACGTGCAGCAGAACCCAAAGAGTGGTCATCTTCGGGGTAGGGGAGAAGGTCTGGAAGAAGTCAACTCCCTCACGCTGACTGAAGCCTCGTGCAACGTAACGCGCCTTGAAGACAGGCGGAGAACCCGGCGGCCGCTTCACCCTGAAGATCCACATGCCACTGACGATGTTCGCCCCAGGTGGGAGAACCTCGTCGACGTAGGTGCCTGTGGACTTCCAGGATGCCATCTCTGCGTCCATGGCTGACTGCCACTGAGAGGAGTAGGGACCCTCTATCGCCTCAGCATAAGAGCGCGGGGTCGGGATGTCTGGTGCATCCGGGTCTCCCTCAAGGGCAATCAGCCTGGACACGAGATGAGGTAAAGCAGTGGCAAAGCATTCAAACTCCTCCTGTCTGTCCTCAAGGACGTTCGTGCCAAGAGCACACTCACCCCCGACGGACGGAGGACAAACAGACTCAGACTCAGCAACAAGGCTAGCGGCGTAGTCTAGACGACAGGCGGCAGCAAAGTCAACAAGCTCAGCAACTAGAGCAGACGCAGCAGTGGACTCAAAGGAAGGGTCAGTGACAGCAGTAGCTAGAAGACGTGTGACAGTAGGACTGGCAGCACGAGCAAGGTCTGACGGCGGGTCAGCAACGTCAGGAAGAGAGGACGCTGGAGGAGACGGCAGAGGGACACGCTGTGGAGCAGTGGACGAGCAGCGCGGATCCAGTCGATCAACACCGCAGTGACCTCACCCTTGCGGCGCAAGGGGAAGACTGTGGTGTAGCGCGAGTAGTCGTCAACAACCAGCAGGAAGTAACGCTCGTGACCCTGTCCACGGACGCGGGCTGGGCCCCACACGTCCATGTGAAGAGTCTGCAGGGGAGCCTCTGTCGGGGGAAACTCGGAGGAGTGAGGAGCAGCGCGCTGCCGGCCCTCGACGCAGGGGACGCAGGTGGGGGTAGGCCCCGGAGGAAGGGGTGGGAGGGACTCAGGAAGACCGGAGACCAGGACACGGGAGGCCATGCCTCGAAGACGAGGCAGGGAGGGGTGACCAAGACGGTGGTGCCAAAGGAGAGTCTCGTGCGCCAGGAGGCGACACGAGCAGGGAGCAGGCTCAGGACCAGACCGGGACGCTGCAGCAAACACCTGACCCGACGCAGCTACCTGACCAGACGCAGTAACCGGAGGAGACTCTGTAGTCAGTGTGTACAGGCTCGACCCCGGCTGACGGGTAAACGTGGCCAAGTGTCGGCCCGTCCGAGCACACGTGCAGTGGGTCACCCGCTGACTCGCAGGAGTGAACTGGTCAACCCCTCCATCCTGTAGGTCAGCAGCACTCACCAGGTTCGTAGAGAACGAGGGGAGGTAAAGACCGGACAGGGAGCCAGACGGGGCCGCCGGACACGGTAGGACAGTGGAGTAGTGGGCAAGGACAGGACCCCCAGAGGGGTCTGCCAGGGAGACTGCAACCGGCCGACTGAGCGGCGTGAGTGTGGTGCAGTCGCGAAAGAAGGAGCGGGAGGCCCCTGAGTCAAGAGTGAAGGTGTGTAAGACCGCAGCAGGCGTAGCACCAGAGAGAGCAGACGCACCAGCACCTGGAGCAGTAGACTCACTAGCGCCTAGAGCAGCAGCCTCACCGACACCTGGAGCAGTAGACTCACTAGCGCCTAGAGCAGCAGCCTCACCGACACCTGGAGCAGGAGACGCACGAGCACCTAGAGCAGCAGCCTCACCGACACATGGAGCAGGAGACGCACCAGCACCTAGAGCAGCAGCCTCACCGGCACCTGGAGCAGGAGACGCACCAGCACCTAGAACAGCAGCCTCACCAGTACCTAGAGCAGCACACTGGATACCGGGGTCAGGCGGCACACACAGGTAACAGGCACCCTCAGCACTAGTAGGCAAGGCATACATGGCAGTGAGGATAGCATCATAGGCAAGAGCATAGATATCTACCCTCTGCCTAAGCAGCTCCACCCAGTCTGGGAGCTCAGCCGCGTCGCCAAACTCTGTACGCCAGGCGTCGCTCAGACGGGTGAAGCAGCGGGACTCTGTGTGACCAAACGTCCCGCAAGGCTGACCAGTCCGAGCACCAGTGCGAATGACGTACGGGCAGCGAGCAGTACTCCGTGACTCTCCACGCTGAGCGTACCACTCACGAAGCTGCTGGGGCGAAAGGACCGCGCGCGGACGACGCTGCAGCTGCACCTGGCCACTACAAGAAGCTCCCGAACTACTCACTCCAGGACGACTCCCACTACGGCCACCCCGACAACCCAAACCAGCGTACCACTCACGAAGCTGCTGGGGCGTGAGGGACTCACGCGGACGTCGCTGGAGCTGCATCTGGCCACCGCCAGGAGCAGCAGTAGCAGTAGTAGCAGTAGCAGCAGTAGCAGTAGTAGCAGTAGTAAGAGCACTAGCAGTAGGAGCAGCAGTAACAGCAGTACGGGCAGGGTAGTGCTCACCAGTGGCGAGAAGGGCAGGCGTACGACGGCGGCAACGGCGAGGCCGCTACCACTGCAGGGCGAGGGCTCCGCGGTAGCTGCTGAAGGGCGGGGCCGCGACCGCGGCAGGGAGCTCCACGGCAGCTGCTGCAGGGCGGGGCCAGGCCGCGAAGGCAGCTGCTGCAGGGCGGGGCAGGGCCGCGACGGCAGCTGCTGCAGGGCGGGGCAGGGCCGCGACGGCAGCTGCTGCAGGGCGGGGCAGGGCCGCGACGTCAGCTGCTGCAGGGCGGGGCAGGGGTGGCCGTCCGAAGGTCGGGCGCGGGGTAGGGCAGGGCGCCGCGGCGGGCAGGGGCGACGCCGCGCGGGTCCCGCAGGGGCGTCGCGACGAGCGGGGGGGGCGACGCCCGGGTCCCGTTGGGGCGTCGCGACGCGCAGGAGTCGCGCCTCGTGGGTCCCGCAGGGGCGTCGCGACGAGGCGGGGGCGACGCGCGGGTCCTGCAGGGGCGTCGCAACGAGGCAGGGGCGACACCCGGGTGGCGATGGGGCGGGGCCGCAACTGGCGACGGGGCGGGGCCGCTACGGGCAACGGGGCGGGGCCGCGAAGGGGCCGCTAAGGGGCCGCGAAAAGGGGGGGGGGTGGGGGGGGGGGACGCTAAGGGGCCGCGAAGGGGCCGCTAAGGGGCAGCGAAGGGGCCGCGAAGGGGCCGCGAAGGGGCCGCTAAGGGGCCGAGAAGGGGGCCACTAAGGGGCCGCGAAGGGGCCGCTAAGGGGCCGCGAAGGGGCCACGAAGGGGCCGCGTAGGGGCCGCGAAGGGGCCGCAAAGGGGGGCCGCGACGGGCCTCAGGAGCAGGGCAGGCCGCTAAGGGGCCGCGAAAGGGTAGGGTAGGGCAGAGCGCGAAGCGCGCTTCGGGCAGGTTAGGAAATTTTTTTTAGTGGTGGGCCCTTAGGAAGAAACGGTCCCAGTAGGGAACCTACTCTATACCATGTGAAGAATAAAACGAGGAATGAATGAACTAGCAAACAGGTGGGTACAAGTAGGAAACCCTAAAAGTGTTGTACCCCATATTGTCTACCCCACTACAGCCTACACAAATGATGTCATATAAGTCTGACATGTTATATAGGCTATAGTGGGGTAGCCCATATGGGGTACAACTCAATTAGGGTTTGCTACTTGTACTCCTGCATGCTGCTAGTTCATTCATTCTCGTTCATTCTTCTGACAGAGTTGTTTCAGCGGAAGTATTGACCTCAGGTCAGAGTGAATGTAATTGACTGAGATGATTAAAAGCATGCATACATCGAGTTTATATATAGAGTACAGGGAATACGAAACGACCTAGACTAGCCATGTACTCTAAGGGGTGAGAAACTGAACGAGAATGAATTGACTAAGGGAAAGTTGGGTACAAATGTAAACCCTAGAAAACTGTACCCCAAATGTGCTACCCCACTATAGCCTACAGTAGCTATGTCATATAAATCTGACACACCCCCATAGGCAAAGTGGGGGAGAACAAGGGGTCACAAGACCAGTCAAGCAAAGCAAAGCAAGCTCAGGGTGGATCACAAAGTCACCACACATTCCGAGCACAAGTTCAAGGCCACAAGGCCAGTTCACATGCAGGATTACATATATATATAAGGCTAGACAAGCAAGAGCAGGTGTATATATATATGCAACAGTACAAACAAGGTCAAGGGGTGAGAAAGTGAGGCAAGGTAGGCACAAGACCTAGCTGAGTACAGAAGCGCTGATGATCACAAGGCGCAAGTGCCTTGGTGAAGATATCAGCAGTGTTGGCCTGAGAGGCCACGTACGCAAGCCGCAGCTGACCACGCTGCTGTAGCTCACGAGCAAGGAAGTAGCGGAGAGCAATGTGCTTCGTTCTGTGCTCCAGTCTCTGCTCTCGACACAAGGCCAGCATGGCCTTGTTGTCTACGTACAGCACTGGAGGAGAACGAGGCGGCTCTCCGAGGTCAGTCAGCAGGTAGGTGAGCCAGCGAAGCTCCTGTGCAGCCATGGCCCCGGCGTAGATCTCAGCCTCACAACTGGAGCCGAGAACAGAAGACGAGCGGGTAGCCCGCCACGAAACAGAGCCGGAACCAAGGCTGAAGGTGTAACCCTGTGACGACCGCTGCGTAGCCTGGTCGTCAGCCCAAGAAGCGTCTGCGTGCCCAGTGAGGACCACTGGTGTCTGCCCTCCAAGCACAAGCCCCATGCCCGACGTACTGCACAAGTAACGCAACACCCTCTTCGCTGCAGCCATGTGCTCCGGTCTGTGTCTCCCAGGAGCAACATAGCGTGCGAGAATGCTAAGAGGGTATGCGAGGTCAGGTCGTGTGCAGGTCATCAGGTACATGAGGCAGCCAACAAGCTCTGGGTACGGGCCACTCGACTCTACGGACTCATCCGAAGGCAGAGCTGAGAGCGAGTGGCGAGTAGGCAGAGGAGTGGCCTGAGGCGAGGAGTACGTGAAGCCGAAGCGCTGAAGGACCTGCTGCACCATGTGTGACTGAGTCAGGGTAATGGTGCGGCGTGCTCTGTCCCGGGTGATCTGCAAGCCAAGGTAGCTGCGCAGTTCACCCAGGTCTGTGCACGTGTGTCTCTTCTGCAGCTCGGACTTCACGTGGGCGAGTCCAGCAGTGTCAGCTGTGGCAAAGACCAAGTCGTCGACGTACACGAGGATGTAGAACGGCGGCAAAGAAGTGTCGGTGCGCAGAAACAGCGACGGGTCGGCAGTAGAGGGAGCAAACCCAAGAGCCGCAAGTGTAGTCCTCAGTGTGTCGTGCCACTCACGCGGTGCCTGGCGGAGACCGTAGACTGGTCGCCGGAGGCTCCACTGGGTGCCAGGAGGAAAAGACCCAGTGAAGCCAGGTGGGCGACGCAGCCAGATCTCCTCGTGCAGGCTGCCCTGCAAGAAAGCAGTGCTGAAGTCAAGAGAGTGCAGCTCGTAGTCGCGGTGAGCAGCTATGTGCAGCAGTACCCGAAGAGTGGTCATCTTCGGGGTGGGAGAGAAGGTCTGAAAGTAGTCAACTCCCTGCTGCTGACTGAAGCCACGAGCCACGTAACGCGCCTTGAAGACAGGCGGAGAACCCGGCGGTCGCTTCACCCTGAAAATCCACATGCCACTGACGATGTTCGCCCCAGGCGGGGGAACCTCGTCAACGTAGGTGCCTGTGGACTTCCAGGAAGCCATCTCTGTGTCCATAGCTGCCTGCCACTGAGAGGAGTAGGGACCCTCTATCGCCTCCGCGTAAGAGCGCGGAGTCGGGATGTCAAGTGCATCCGGGTCTCCCTCAGGGGTAAGCAGTACGGACACGAGAAGAGGTGAAGCAGCAGCCAAACACTGGAACTCCTCCTGCCTGTCCTCAAGGACGTCCGTGCCAAGGGCACACTCACCCCCGACGGACGGAGGACAGACAGACTCAGACTCAACGACAAGACTAGCAGCGTAGTCTAGACGACAGCGAGCAGCAAAGTCGACGAGCTCAGCAACTAGGGCAGACGCAGCAGTGGACTCAAAGGAAGGGTCAGTGACGACAATAGCAAGGAGATGCGTGACAGCAGGACTGGCAGCACGAAGAGAGTCCGACTCCGGGTCGGGAAGAGCAGGAAGAGAGGACTCAGGAGGAGAAGGCAAAGGGGCACGCAGAGGAGCAGTGGACGGACGCAGAGACATCCGGTGCGTGCCAGGGACAGGAGGAGGACGCTGACGCGAACCACGACCACTAGAGCGAGCAGGACGGACAGGCGACGCAGGCTCACGACGCTCAGCCAGACCTCCAGTAGGACCAGTGTAGGGAGAAGGAGCGGGCAGTGGGGAGGCCGGCTGTAACTGTAACTGTGACGGGACAGGCTGTGGACACTCTAAGGGAGGAGGAGGACCAGTAGAAGGCGGGAGACCAAGAACCTGCTGAAGGAGCGGAACGAAGTACGGCCGAGGCCGCGCGGCGACTCCAGACACGGCAGGGACAGCACCAGTACCCCCAGCGGCAGCACCAGCGCCAGCAGCACCTCCAGCTCCAGTACCTCCAGCAGCACCAGTAGCACCCCCAGCAGGACCGCCTCTAGGACCGACAGCAGTAGCCTCAGCGTCAACACCCTCAGCAGCTCCAGCTCCAGTCGTACCCGCAGGCCCAGCAGCTCCAGTACTCCCAGTACGAGCACCTCCGGGACCCGCGGCACCAGCACCCTCAGCAGCCGAAGAACCTCCAGCTCCAGCAGCACGCCTCCAGCGCCGGGCAAACCACTCGCGCAGCTCCTGTGGAGAGAGTGGCTCCCGCCGAGACGAAGCACCCGGAGAACCTCCAGGCTCAGCACCGCCAGACGCCACACGAGTAGGCCCAGCTCCCTCAAGCTCCGCACCCCCAGGCTCAGCACCTCCAGGCGTAGCACCCCCAGGCTCAGCACCCCCAGGCTCAGCACCCCCAGGCTCAGCACCTCCAGTAGTAGCACCCCCAGGCTCAGCACCCCCAGGCTCAGCACCCCCAGGAGTAGCACCCTCAGGCTCAGCACCCCCAGGCGTAGCACCCACACGCTCAGCACCCCCAGAGTCAGCACCCCCAGGCTCAGCACCCTCAGCAGCACCAGAGTCACCAGTAACCTCGACAGGCTCGACGGCGTCTACCTGGGACACACCTGAAGGGGCAGGACCCTGAGGGGGGAGGGGGTCTACCGGGGGGGGACCTGGCACAAGGAAGAGCGGTGGCGGGGGGAGGGACGGAGTGAGGTAGGGGAAGAGGCGGTAGTAGGGGACCGACTCGTCAAACGTGACGTCCTGGGAGGACAGAACACGGCGAGAGGTGGGGTGGTAGAACTGCCACCCTGGCGCGTCAGGGGGGAAGCCAAGGAAGACGCAAGGAGCAGCACGAGGGGACAGCTTGTCCGCAGACAAGTCGCGGACAAACGCCCGAGATCCCCAGACACGGAACGCAGACGCATCGCCAACCTTCCCCGTCCACAGCAAAGCTGGGGAGGTCTCCGGCATGGAGACCCTGGGGTGAAGGTTGATCTGATGCGCCGCGTACCGAACCGCAAACGGCCACAGAAAATGGGGGGCAACCGCATGCATCATGGACGTACGGGCGACGTCCATGACCATGCCAATGCGGCGCTCAGCAATCCCATTTTGCTGTGGAGAGTCCGGAAGCGTGAAGGTCTGGCGGATGCCTCGTGCACGACAGTAGGCTCGCAAAAGGCCAGAGGAGAACTCTCCACCTCTGTCAGAGTGCAGACGCAGAACAGGAAAGTCCGAGCCGAAGCTCTGCCTGAGCTGGAGACGAGCTGCGCGGATCCAGTCGATCAACACCTCAGTGACATCACCCTTGCTGCGCAAGGGGAAGACTGTGGTGTAACGCGAGTAGTCGTCAACCACCAGCAGGAAGTAGCGCTCGTGACCCTGTCCACGGACGCGGGCCGGGCCCCACACGTCCATGTGAAGCGTCTGCAGCGGGGCCTCTGTCGGAGGAAACTGGGAGGAGTGAGGGGCAGCCCGCTGCCGCCCCTCGACACAAGGGACGCAGGTAGGGCCTGGCCCCGGAGGAAGGGGAGGGAGGGACCGGGGAAGACCAGAGACAAGGACACGGGAGGCCATGCCTCGGAGACGAAGCAGGGAGGGGTGACCAAGGCGGTGGTGCCAGAGGAGAGTCTCGTGCGACAGGAGGCGACACGAACAGGGGGCAGACTCAGGACCAGACCTGGACGCTGCAGCAAACACCTGACCCGACGCAGCTACCTGACCAGACGCAGTGACTGGAGGAGACGCAGTGGTCAGTGTGTACAGGCTCGACCCCGGCCGACGTGTAAACGTGGCCAGGTGTCGGCCTGTCCGAGCGTCCGTGCAGTGGGTCACCCGCTGACTCGCAGGAGTGAACTGGTGAACCCCCGCATCCTGTAGGTCAGCTCCACTCACCAAGTTCGTAGAGAACGAGGGGAGGTAAAGACCAGACAGGGTGCCAGAGGGGGCCGCCGGACACGGGAGGACAGTGGAGAAGTGAGCAAGGACAGGACCCCCAGAGGGGTCTGCCAGAGAGACTGCAACTGGCCGGCCAAGCGGCGTGAGTGTGGTGCGGTCTCGAAAGAAGGAGCGAGAAGCCCCCGAGTCAAGGGTGAAGGTGTGGGAGGCCGAAGCCGACGCAGTACCTGAGAGAGCAGACTCACCAGCACCTGAGGGAGCAGACACACGAGCACCTAGAGCAGCAGCCTCGCTAGCACCTAGAGCAGCAGCCTCACCAGTACCTAGAGCAGCAGTCTCAATGGCCGGGTCGGGCGGAAAACATCGGTAACAGTCACCCTCATCACTAATAGTCACAGCATATATGGCAGCAAGAATTGCATCAAATTCAAGGTCAAAGACAGCTACACCCGCCCTAGACAGCTCGCCCCAGCGGGGGATCTCAGTGGCCTCAGGGAACTGGTGACACCAAGCGTCCGTCAGGCGGCCAAAGCAGCGCTGGGTGGAGTGCGCACCCCCGCACTGCTCACCCGCGCGGTCGCCGGTGCGTAGGACGTAGGTGCACGGACCAGTACCCCCACCCCGCTGGCGTGCAGCGTACCACTCACGGAGCTGCTGAGGGGGGGGGATGTCACGAGTGCGCTGCTGCCGCTGCTGCTGCTGCTGCTGGCGCTGACCACCACCGGAGCCGACCCTCTGCGCAGCTCCACCCCGACCAGCTCCACCTCCTCCGCCGCCGCCTCCTCCACCGCCGCCACCTCCGCCACCTCCGCTCCCACCGCCACCGCCGCCGCCGCCTCCGCCTCCACTGCCGCCACCGACACCTCCACCCCCGCCACCACTCCCACCACCACCCCCACCCCCTCCACTGCCTCCACCGCCACCTCCGCCACCCCCGCCAACCCCTCCAGCACCCTTGCCCCCCTTGCCCTTGCCGGTGCGGCGTCTCCCGCTCGGGGCAGACGCAGCGCCGACCGACTCGAAACCAACGAGGTCGGCCGCAGCAGCAGAGGCAACAGAGGGCAAAAGGGGGGAGGGGGAACACCCCTCAAAGACGGGGGTGCGAGGGTCACCACGAGAGGCTCCTACAGCGACTATGCTCTTCTCTGCTGCTAGGAGGGCCTTCTCGAGGAGGTCAACGGTGAGAGTGGTGGGGCAAACTGAGAGGAAGTGGTCCCTGACTACGCAAAGGGAGTCAGGGAGCCGGGTGACTATGTAGTAGAGGGTGATGTACATGGGGGGGGGGGGTTCTTGGCGCAGAATTCAGCAGGAAGCGCAGCGCGGTAGCGAGTGTCACTAGTGCGGAGGTGCGTAATGAGGTCAGCGACTGTGGGAAAGGCAGCAAGGTCAGGGAAGAGGTACGGTAGCATGAGGCGGCTCAGTGCAACAGTGGCAGGGGAGGAGTAGCGCGCAACTACAGCGTCGTACAAGGTGTGAGCACTCTTGTACTGGCTAAAGTGCGCACGCTCAGAGGTAGGCAGGTGGCGACGCACAGCAAGACGTGCAGCAGCATCGCGTGTGGCCCACTGTGAGCGAACAGTGGCGTCGGCATCAGCAGCAGGGGCAGGAGAGGCACCAGAGGTGAGGTCAAAGAGGGAGAGACTGTCTGCCCTATCGCACTGTAGGAAAAGCTGCAGGTCATCTACCCAGACGTCAAAGTCAATGGCCCGACCCTCAGCGTCAAAAGCGAGGACACTAGGGGTAGCCATGACAGCAGTAGACTAGCAGCGCGAACAGTAGGGTAAGGGCAGTGCAGTGACAGAGGCGCTGCTCTTACCGGACAGGGCGGCTCGGGCGGCTCGGCGGCTCGGCGGGTCGGCAACTCGGCGGCTCGGGCGGCTCGGGCGGCTCGGCGGTACGGCGGCTCGGCAGCAACTGCGGCTCGGCGACTCGGCGACTCGGGCAGCTCGGGCGGCTCGGCGGTACGGTGGTGCGGCAGCAACTGCAGCTCGGCGGCTCGGCAACCCGGCGGCTCGGGCGGCTCAGGTGGCGCGGCGGCTCGGGCGGCTCGGGTGGATCGGGCGGCTCGGTGGGGTGGAGCGGCGTCGGGGCCAGTAGAGGCGGCGCCGGGGCCGGGAAGGGTAGCTCCGGGGCCGCAGGGGTAGGCGACGGGGCCAGCAGAGGCGGCGCCGAGGCAGGGAAGGGCGGCGCCGGGGCCGCAGGGGTAGGCGACGGGGCCGCGAGGGCGGCTAGGAGGGGAGGGGTCGCGAGGGCGGCTTGAAGAGGCCGCGAGGGCGGCTAGAAAGGGCCGCGAGGGCGGCGTGAAAGGGCCGCGAGGGCGGCGCGACACGAAGGAGCCGCGAGGGCGGCGCGACGCGGCCGCTAGGGCGGCGCGACGTGAAGGGGCCGCGAGGGCGACGCGACGGGGCCGCAAGCGCGACGCGACGGGGCCGCTAAGGCGGCCCGACAGGGTCGAGAGAGGGGAGCGCGACTCGGGCAGTGGAGAGCGCGCTCCGGCAGGAAAAAAATAATGTGGTGGGCCCTAGGAACAGTTCCCACAGGGGAACCTGCTCGATACCATGAGAAACTGAACGAGAATGAATTGACTAAGGGAAAGTTGGGTACAAATGTAAACCCTAGAAAACTGTACCCCATATGTGCTACCCCACTATAGCCTACAGTAGCTATGTCATATAGATCTGACAAGGGGTACATTCCCTTATTACATCGAAGTTCAACCGTGCGGCGCGGGAACCCGTTTCAAACCTGTTCCCGCTCTTTTCAGTTCAAATGCATCTGCCTGCATCGGTCTTGATCTGACGGTTGCTGGTGTCGCTTCGACTCTTCTGACTCATCGACTTCGTACTCGGTAGAGTCGGCTCCTGCAGCATACAAGAATGCCTTACTCATTTTTCATATCGTAACAAACGGTACATGCATTTTTTTATTGTAGATAGCATGACGTTAGTCACTTACCATTAAATATACATGTAAAGTTTATATTAAAGTGCTAGAGGCATAACTTACAAGCACTCGAGCATATTTATCGTGTTTCGGATTATCATTTGCTAATTAGTGCGTCCCCAAGAAATGTTTGCAGATTTGCCCCGCGCAGCGTCCGTCACCTGAGACAACAGTACAGTTGATCTAGCATTACTTCGTTCATGAAATTCTTGGTGCGAAACAGAATCGCGAGGAGAAATCTGTGAAAAATGCAATCATATCTTCTGGTGACGTAAAAAAATGCAGAATCGAGAGCCAATCATTCGGATTTCGCTTCGCGTATTCCGAAATCAGATCTATTTCCGACTGTTTGTGGCAATTCGAATCGATTTTTCTATTTACTGTGATTCTACGATAGCACGACCTTTACATGAGTAGAGTGTAGAAACCTGCGGAATAACATGGCATGCACCTGAAAAGTGTTCCTAGGCTAAGTTGCATGCCGTTGTTAATGGGCGACCATTTGGTCTACGAAAAGGCAGCCATAAGACAAATTAGCAATTGTTGGGGGATTTTACACGCCCTAAAATCTTCCAAAATGACCCCGCATAGAAATCTGGAAGAAGTCCTTTCAGGGTTGACTCGAATGACCCACAAACGACCCTGAAAGACCGCTTCTAAGGGGTTTGGGACTGTAAAAATTTGCCGAGACAGCACACGCTTTGCTTGCTTGTAGGAACTGTGTGAGATTGACTTGGCGTGGATTATTTCATTTGATTTACACCATGCTGACTCGACATGTGTGGTGTGACGGAATACAGAATCCACTCGAGAGAGGGAGCCTCCCCTCCCCATTTCTGCATATCCACCTGGCGATTGCCGCTGCGGCAAGACACTGTCTAGCAGTGTCCACGCGCATACTCCGACCTCCCTTCCGACCGCTCCTTCCACCTCTACTTCCGACCTCACTCCGACCTTCTGGAAGGGAGAGTCCCTTTCCTCCTTTCCGACTTCTCCCTTCCGACCTCTCCCTTCCCCGTCGTCGCCGTCATCCTCCGATGATCCTCCACGGTTGCCTGTGGGGCTCCTGATTTTTGTAGAGTAGAACCCCCATCCTCCGCTGTCAGCGTCACTCCACTCGTCGTCATCACCGTTTCACTACGCACTCCTCCGCTGTCAGCGTCACTCCACGTCCGTCATCACCGTTTCACGCAGTGACTGCCTCGCCCACCCCACTAAATGTTGACGTCGTAGGACACTACTTATATTGGCACTGGCAGTAGCGCCAGAGAGGATCTTCGCGGTCTGAAGTTGAATTCCGGCTAGTAAAAGGCGCTCAGCGCCCGCCGCCATTTCTCCCCGCCGCCCCTTGAGAAGTCGACTACAGCTGCAGCTGCGATGAAGCAGCAGCGAGCATCATGGCACCTGCTTTCCGCCTTGAAGGCGCCCGCCGAGCTCGCCTCAGCGCTCGCCATGGCGCTCTGGCTTGTCGCCGCCTTCAACGCCTCGTCCTGCGACGCGCAAGTGATCAATGCTTCTCAAGGTAGTAAAAGTACTACCGCTCGCCGTTCCATGCACCCCTCCCTCCCTCCCTCTCTCCCTCCCTCCCTCCCTCCCTCCCTCCCTCCCTCCCTCCCTCCCTCCCTCCCTCCCTCCTCCCTCCCTCCCTCCCTCTCTCCCTCCCTCCCTCCCTCCCTCCCTCCCTCCCTCCCTCCCTCCCTCCCTCCCTCCCTCCCTCCCTCTTTCCCTCCTTCCCTCCCTCCCCCCCTCCCTCCCTCCCCCCCTCCCTCCTCCCCTCCCTCCCTCCCTGAAACAGGAGCTACGGCGCTGCTGCCGCGCACGGCGCGGCTGGCCTGGCCGGCCATCGCGACCAAGGAGAGGGCGAGCGCTGTAGCGAGATTAAGACAAGAGTTGTCACGCAGCTGGAGGGAACTAGGCTAAGCCGAGAGAGAAGCCTAGCTTCAGAGACGTCGACGAGAGAAGATAGGAAGATTGATTCCAAGAAGATAGAATTAGAAGGCGATCCTAGGAGAGAGGAAGCGCGACTCGGACGGAAACCCGTGTCGCCACTCTTTTAGCATGGCATCTTGGCATAGCGCCTCGATGCCATGCTCTGCTGTATTCTAAGGTTTGACGGGGATAGGAGAGTGTTCTCGAGGCTAGCAAGTGCAGAGTTCGGAGCTAGCTAAGAGATACAACTTCTCCCATTCGGAGATTCCCATGGATGCTCGCATGGTGAATCCCGTCTTGTTACACTCCCCCAAGTCCCCTCCCTCCCTCCCTCCCACCCCCCCTGCCCTTTCTCTTCCCCGGCGCCCGCCTCGCACACTATCATGTCAGTTGGTGTCACAGATCACAAGCTGTCAAGCTAGTGGCGATTGGTTTACTCATACCACTCATCTCATCTCTTTCGCCCTCTCGCGTCAGCCTTGTTTCTCAGAGACATCCAGACGGCATGGGGGCCGTTCCCGGGGTGGAAGGTGGGAGGCAAGTGCAGCACTGCGCAAGGAATCGAGTGTGACGCTTCAGGCATGATAACGGCAATGTGAGTGCACACGTTGGTATCTGGGATGGACTGGACACCCCTTCCATCCTCGCACCATCTGCTGCCTGCCACAGCTGCTTCCCGCAGCTCCCAGCCGATCACTCCCACCTCTCATTCTCTCCATCCTTCTACTCCCCATTGAAGCTTCTGAAATCGCTCTAAAATTCTCCCTTGATGCACCAAAGCATCCATCCCCCACGCCAGGCTTGTCGTCTCGTCATCATCTTAACGACCGTGTTACTCACCACCGTTTTATCCAAGCGTGTGTGTTGCTCACCTTCCTCCTCTCACGCCCTTACCCATCACGCCCAACTGACTCACCTCACAAGACTCTTTACGGTTCCGCTATCACGGCACTCACAGTGCTGTAAGAGGCACACTGGGTTTGCTCCACCTGCGTGCTGCTCTGCCCACTGGGTGCTGCATGCCATGTGCGCATCACTGCTGGCACTCCTCCACTGCCCATGCACTCTGCATGCCCACTCCTCCTTCTGTATCCCTTTGCCACTCCTCAATGGTCCCTGCTGCACCAACCTTCTGCACGCGCTTCATTTGGATTCACGTGTCTATTGTTTAAGCAGAACTCACAACTGTCACTGTACAATCTCAACCGGTACAATCTCGCTCCTCTCCATTTGCCTTGCAATAACCCTTCCGAATTGATCATGCCTTCCAAGTTCACACCACCCATAATGGACAGAAATTTGAGCCTCACCCAACTCACTCACCCCCACCCCACCACACAGGGATCTTGGCTCTAACTCCCTCACGGGCATCATTCCCGACAGCATCTCCGCGCTCACGGCACTCACGTCCTTGTAAGAGGCACACTGGGTTTGGTCCACCTGCGCGCTGCTCTGCCTTTTGGGTGCTGCATGCCATGTGCGCATCACTGCTGGCACTCCTCCACTGCCCATGCACTCTGCATGCCCTCTCCTCCTTTCGTATCCATTTGCCACTCCTCAATCGTCCCTGCTGCACCAACCTTCTGCACACGCTTCATTGAATTCACGTGTCTATTGCTTCAGCAGAACTCACAACTGTCACTGTACAATCTCAACCGGTACAATCTCGGTCCTCTACATTCGACTTGCAATAGCCGTTCCCAACTGATAATGCCTTCCAAGTTCCCGCCACCCATAATGGACAGAGATTTGAGCCTCTCGGCTCATCACACCCAACTCACTCACCCCCACCCCACCGCACAGGGATCTTGGCTATAACTCCTTCACAGGCTCCATTCCCGACAGCATCTCTGCACTCACGGCACTCACATTCCTGTAAGAGGCACACTGGGTTTGCTCCACTTGCCTGCTGCTCTGCCCACTGGGTGCTGCATGCCATGCGTGCCAAGAAAGAGGCTTTGATTTGATTGATTATGAAAGAAAGCTCTTGTCCTTAAGCACAAGCAGGGTTGGTATGGGATGAGGAAGGGAAAGGATGGGGTTGGGATTCCAACCAAATCTCAAATGTTGAGTTGACAGAGATGTTGGATCACGTGGGGAATTCCAACCAGAAAAGGCTGGGATAACAAATCTGTACCCAACCTACAAATAACATACGTAATATAAAATTTAGTATACAAATGTTGACAACCTACTAATTCTAGTAACACATCTAGTGCAGGAAGGCCGAACACCCATGGAGGTAAGTAGGCGGTAGTGGTCCTGGCTAGGCTTGAGCGAAATAGCGAACCCCCGTTCGGTTCCTCACGAACTCATTGTGATGAACCAAACGGGGGCTTTTTTTGCAAAAAACGTTCGGGCGAACGCGCCCCCGTTCGTGGCGTTCGCCGCGTTCGCTCTCGCGTTCGCGTCAAAACCAGCGCGTCAAATTTGACGCGCTGGTTTTCTACTTAGGCAGGAGATCAACATTTGAGCTCAACATTGACATTCACGATTCCTCTAGCCTCCGCACCCACACGCGCGTTAAATACAGCTGTTTAAGACGTTTTCGTCCTAGGTTAGATAGTTCATCCGCTAAGTTCTTAGGCTGGAGTGAGGAGATTTAGATCTAGCCCGCAAGGAATAGGTTTCGCAAACATGCCGCACTACGGAAGTAAGACAGTGGACTGGGGTTGGGAGGTGCAGTGCGGTACGATGGGTTTTGAGTGGGGTGGACTGGTTGGGCGAAATTTTGAAATCAGTGCAGCGAGAAAATTCATCCGCGACAGTTCGAACCTTAAAGCCGTTGACCCAAATTGCACAAGTTCTAAAGCCCAAGACCTGAATTACTCAACGGAAGTCAACTGAGTATTTCTAGGTTCGGCGGGCTGCCAGTTGGAGGTTCGGATGGGTTGAGTGACAGGCGAAGCCTCAAAAACACTTTGCGACTGAAAGTAGTTCGCCACAAACTCCCTACATGCTGATTGGTTGTAAAAAGCAGGCAGGGCCCTTCTTCCCAAACTCGACAAACCTGAGAAGCAACGTGCCAGGGAAACTGTGCACGGTTTGAGCAGCCACACATGCACTCGAACAAACATATTAGTTGCTTAGTCCACTTCAGCAGGGCGCCACCTTAGATTCTAGAAATACGCGGAATAGCCGTAGGGAGCGAATGTCCGTGTGGACTGGACCAGCAAAGTGCGATGCTTAGGGTGAGGATAGAGGAGGCTGTTACTAAATGCCAGTGCGGGCGTGAGTTAGCGAGACACATCGAGGCCTGAACTGGCGATTTATTCAGAGAGTCTAAAAGTATAGGCTAATACACAAACACTCGACCACGCTCGCTTCCCATAGGTCACAGGGCGGACGTATCCATCGTCTGCAATGCGTAGCCATCTTACGCCGCGCGTCGGAGCCGATTAGAAACAAACGCGCTAGAGACAGCCTCAGCATCTTGCCTCCCGCCCTGCCCGGGAAATCCCCTCCCCGCCATTTGGTCGCGCCTGCCTTTCACATATCGCATGGTGAGAAGCTTCCCGTCGCCCTCATTCCATCTTCCCGTCGCCCTCATTCCATCTTCCCGTCGCCCTCATTCCATCTTCCCGTCGCCCTCATTCCATCTTCCCGTCGCCCTCATTCCATCTTCCCGTCGCCCTCATTCCATCTTCCCGTCGCCCTCATTCCATCTTCCCGTCGCCCACATTCCATCTTCCCGTCGCCCTCATTCCATCTTCCCGTCGCCCACATTCCATCTTCCCGTCGCCCTCATTCCATCTTCCCGTCGCCCACATTCCATCTTCCCGTCGCCCTCATTCCATCTTCCCGTCGCCCTCATTCCATCTTCCCGTCGCCCTCATTCCATCTTCCCGTCGCCCTCATTCCATCTTCCCGTCGCCCTCATTTCATCTTCCCGTCGCCCACATTCCATCTTCCCGTCGCCCTCATTCCATCTTCCCGTCGCCCTCATTCCATCTTCCCGTCGCCCTCATTCCATCTTCCCGTCGTCCTCATTCCATCTTCCCGTCGCCCTCATTCCATCTTCACGTCGCCCTCATTCCATCTTCCCGTCGCCCTCATTCCATCTTCCCGTCGCCCTCATTCCATCTTCCCGTCGCCCTCATTCCATCTTCCCGTCGCCCTCATTCCATCTTCCCGTCGCCCTCATTCCATCTTCCCGTCGCCCTCATTCCATCTTCCCGTCGCCCTCATTCCATCTTCCCGTCGCCCTCATTCCATCTTCCCGTCGCCCTCATTCCATCTTCCCGTTGCCCTCATTCCATCTTCCCGTCGCCCTCATTCCATCTTCCCGTCGCCCTCATTCCATCTTCCCGTCGCCCTCATTCCATCTTCCCGTCGCCCTCATTTCCCGTCCCGTCGCCCTCGTTTCCCTTCCCGTCGCCCTCATTTCCCTTCCCGACGCCCCCATTTCCCTTCCCGTCGCCCTCAATTCCCTTCCCGTCGCACTCATTTCCCGACCCGGCGCACTTATTTCCCTTCCCATCGCCCTCATTTCCCGTCCCGTCGCCCTCATTTCCCTTCCCGTCGCACTCATTTCCCTTCCCGTCGCCCTCATTTCCCTTCCCGTCACCCCCCATTACCCTTCCCGTCGCAAACATTACCCTTCCCGTCGCCCTCATTTCCCTTTCCGTCGCACTCATTTCCCTCGAGTCCTCCCTCCCCCTCATCCGCCCTTCCTCCACCTCTCCATCCTCTCATCCTCCCTTCATCTCATCCTCCCTTCCTCTTATCCGCCCTTCCTCTCATCCTCCTTTCCTCTCATCCACCCTTCCTCTCATCCTCCCTTCTCTCATCCTGTCTCCCTCTCATCCTCTCTCCCTCTCATCCGCCCTGCGTCTCGACCTTCCTTCCTCTCGTCCTCCCTCCCCGTCTTCCGCCCTCCCCCTCATCCGCCCTCCCTCTCATCCTCCCTTCATCTCATCCTCCCTTCCTCTTATCCGCCCTTCCTCTCATCCTCCTTTCCTCTCATCCTCCCGCCCTCTCATCCGCCCTTCTCTCATCCTCTCGCCCTCTCATCCGCCCTCCCTCTCATCCTCCCTTCATCTCATCCTCCCTTCATCTCATCCACCCATACTCTCATCCTCCCTTCCTCTCATCCTCCCTTCCTCTCATCCTCCTCTCCTCTCATCCTACCCTTCCTCACATCCTCTCTTCCTCTCATCCTCCCTTCCTCTCATCCGCCCTTCTCTCTCTCATCCTCCCGCCCTCTCATCCGCCCTTCTCTCAAGGGCTCGCCCTCTCATCCTCTCTCCCTCTCATCCTCTCTCCATCTCATCCTCCCTTCAAGAAATCCACCCATCCTCTCATCCTCCCTTCCTCTCATCCTCCTCTCCTCTCATCCTCTCTCCCTCTCATCCGCCCTCCCTCTCATCCTCCCTTCATCTCATCCTCCTTTCCTCTCATCCTCCCTTCCTCTCATCCGCCCTTCTCTCTCTCATCCTCTCTACCTCTCATCCTCCCGCCCTCTCATCCGCCCTTCCTCTCGTCCTCCCTTCCTCTCGTCCTCCCTCCCCTTCTTCCGCCCGCCCCCTCATCCGCCCTTCCTCTCATCCAACCTTCCTCTCATCCGCCCTTCCTCTCATCCTCCTTTCCTCTCATCCGCCCTTCCTCTCATCCTCCCGCCCTCTCATCCTCCTTACTTCCCTTCCTTTCGCCCATGGCCCCATCCCTCCACCTGCTTTTCTCGCTGCGTTCACCTTAGGTCTCCCACTGCACTCCAGTCATGACAACATGCACCCCACTCTCCCTTCCACCCTACCTCCGTGCCTCCCTACCTACCTACCATCCCATTCCATTTCCATTCATCCCCCCTGCCTCCTTCCCATCCAGGCTTCGATGGCGAACCATCCAGTGTCGAGTGTGTGTAGCGCATTCAACCAGCGTCATTATACTGTCCACTGGAAACTCAGATCCCCAGTTTGCTACCTGCGTGTGGGGCTAAGCGTGCTTATGCCTGACAATAAAGTGGCTACGCATAACGATATATTATCTGTCTACATGCAAGCTGCGCCACATGTCACAGAGAGGCTAATGAGGGCAGCAAGACACGCAGGTAACCATGGGGAATATGGGTATTTGTCACTTGATACAGTGCTGTAATGTGTACTCCACGTCGTGTACAGTGTGTACTGTGCTCACACGTTGATGTGCTTGCATGGTTTTGCCACAGGTGCGGGTCCTGGGGGAGAGAGCGCTGGCCAAGTTGTGAATTTGCATCTTGAGTCCGACTCGAAGGCCTTCTGGCAGCGCATGGGGAGAGGGACCACAACGGTGGAGGATCTGTTAGCGAGGCCAGATAGATCCCTGATAGGTGTAGAGTTTAAGTTTCCAAAATGGGAGAGAGGAAAAAATGGCGAGCCTAGAAGAGTAGAAGGAAACGGATGGGGCGGGGAACGCAACCAAGCTGCAGCAACCGTCCTGCCGGGTGAAGGTAAGAACCTAGTTAGATGCTAGTGCGAAACATGCGTGCTGCGTTTAAACACCGGATTCCCAGGCGAATGAATATCGTTCCACCAAAAACTTCCCTCCCCCTCCCAGCCCTGTGGGCCTGATGCTTGTTTCCCCCGCGGCACTGCCAAGACTAAAACGATCCCGTCCCCCCTGCCACCTGCACTTCTATTCTGCCTATTATCTCTCACCAACCCTAAATCATATTTCTGTCCCTATTCGCTGAATTCTCTTCCCCGTCGCACTGCCCGGAATTCTGTCGCCCCCCGCTCTGCCCTGGATTCTTGTCCTTTCCACCCTCCCCCGACCTGCCTTGAATCCCTTCCCACTCGACTCTTGAGGGATTCAGTTCCCTCTCAACCATCCTGAATTCTGCACTTCATTCCTAAAGTCTCTTCCCCCCATCTCGAATAATGCTTCCGCCCGCCCTAATTCTTGTGAAGAGCGCTGCATGTCAACAGAAACCCCACAAAGAAATGAGGACGGACATGGGCCGTGCTTGCCGGCCGAGAACGTGTATGGGGTTGAGGGGGTGAGTGTCGAAGACAATACACAACCGCGAGGCGCTCATTCGAGCGAACAAGCGGGTGGCCCTTCTGAGGGGCCAAACAGGTACAAGCAATAATTGTGTGTTGAAATAATAACCCATATGTTCTTTTCCACATTTATTAATAAGATGGTCAGTAGCACGTGCACACCCTCAGAAAAACCAGTCCAGTTTCTTATCCCGCTTGATTTCTGTGCATGCAGACAGGATGCTGGCAGCGTGACGCGCAAGCGTCGTTGGCCTCGTGGTTGGCCAAACCCCCCAAATTGGGAGGATTTTCCTGCCGACATGGTGTGTTTTCTCGATCCGAGGGTGATGGTATCGTTCTTTTGTGGTCGCGCCTTAGGCACGTGCGTGAGGTCTGCGTGCAGAGGTGCAATGCAACTTGAATCGTGGAAGCGGTCATGGGCATGTCTGGGGTGTCAGAATGTTATCTTATGCTCTAGCCTGTAGTGGGGTGCTCTATAGCGAGTACAACCCTTCTAGGGTTTGCTATTTGTATCCTCATTCTTGCTAGTGCAACCCCTTTTTCTCTCTTCTTCTCTCTTCTTTCTTCTAAACTTTAACATGGTATCAGAGCAGGTCGATCCCCTTGGATCGATCCTGTGGGTGGGCTCACCACCTTGTTGCTTCCGCTGCAACTGCTACTGCTACTCTCTGTGCCGCACGCCCCGTGGCGTGCGGCAGTTTTTCTTCCCGCCGTGCGCCCCGAGGCGCGCGGCGGTTTTCTGCCCGCCGTGCGCCCCGAGGCGCGCGGCGGTTTTCTGCCCGCCGTGCGCCCCAAGGCGCGCGGCGGTTTTCTGCCCGCCGTGCGCCCCGAGGCGCGCGGCGGTTCTCTGCCCGCTGTGCGCCCCGAGGCGCGCGGCGGGCTTCTGCCCCGTTGCTCGGCGCGTCGCCCTCGGGAGGCGCTGCGACGGGCGACGGGGACCCGCGCGTCGCCCCCCCGTCGCCCGTCGTGGCCTGCGCGCGGCCCCTGCAGCCCCGTCGCGCCGCCCAGGGGAGCCGCGCGCGGCCCTGCTGTCCCGTCGCGCTGCCCAGGGGAGCCGTGCGCGGCCCCTGCTGCCCCGCCCCGTCCCGGACCTGCCCCGGCCCCGACCTGCCCCGGCCCAACTCCCGTCGCCCGTCGAGGCGACGCTGGGGGGGGCCGCTTGCGGCCCCCCCCAGCGTCGCCTCGACAGGCGACGGGAGGGGAGTATGCAGGGGGCCGCGCGTCCCCCCCCCCCCCCCCCCCCCTCCTACCTCCCTACCCTGTTTTTAGGGTTTGGGGGGTGGCGGTTGGGGGGTGGCGGGTGTGTGGCGTCGCCTGCTCCTCCTCCTCCTCCGTCTCCCTGTGCTGCAGCTGCCGCTGAGGGGGGGTGGACGTGTTGGAGCCGGTGGAGTGGTACTAAGGGGGGGTGAAGGGGGAGTGGAGCTAGCGGTGTAGCAGCGGATATGTGCCAGGGGGGAGTGGGATAGTTTGGGGAAGCTGAATGGAGGTTGCCGTCGTGTCGCCAGCAGCACCTGTATTCCGGGGACTTCGTCCGGTAGCCCAGTCGTAGCCAGCTGTGCCAGCCGCCCGTGGGTCCGTTGCTCGTCTGCCGCTACTTTAGCCGCGGGGCCTGTTACTCCTGTATTCCGGGGACTTCGTCCGGTAGCCGCTGTGCCAGTCTGCCTCCTGTTGCCTGTGTGTCTGCAGCTTCAGCCGTCGCCTCCTATCTCCTCTCCTCTCACTCTCTCTCCTCCTCCTCACTTGCCCGTTGTGACTACCACTAGCTTTGCTCATAATTGTGAACTTAAACTATTGCTTCTTGAACTTGTGCTCAGAATGTGTGGTGACATTGTGATCCACCCTGAGCTTGTACTCCTTTGCTTACTCTGCTGATTACACCCCACTTTGGCTATGGGGGTGTGTCAGAATGTTATCTTATGCTCTAGCCTGTAGTGGGGTGCTCTATAGCGAGTACAACCCTTCTAGGGTTTGCTATTTGTATCCTCATTCTTGCTAGTGCAACCCCTTTTTCTCTCTTCTTCTCTCTTCTTTCTTCTAAACTTTAACATGGGGTTGATGTGGTTGTGCAATGTTTGCTCAGCCAAGGAAGAATTATGGTCAAGTAGTCGAGTGAGAGATGACCTACCTCCCAGCAAGCGTGGTCCACGTAGTCCGCCATTGATGGGTAAGTTGATTGGAGCATTCGCTCTTGCCGGGATCGGGTATCAGCAGATGTGGGAGGTATGTCGCACCCTCGGCGTGCCTAGGCCAGGGCATGAAACATATTACATCGGTGTTAATGATAGGGAGAATGCAGAGATGGATAGGGGGAGAGGGTGAGGGGCGGAGATAATGCATCGGTGGATAGGGGGAGAGGGTGAAGGGCGGAGCAGCAGGAGCGGGTGGAGGACTTTGACGTGGGGGGCATAGAGGCATACAACATGCACAGGGGTGACTGTTGAAGGACGGAGGGTTCTCCTTCGGAATCCCACCTATTCGCTGCAAGTTCTTGGTGAGGAGGGGGAAGGAAGGTTCCATTGCACGCCCCGTGTGTCCTGGCCATAGCAGTTTTATCTCCCTGCCTTTCGCTCCCGGTTCCCATTTCTCCGTCAATTTTTAACCGATCCGGGAGAGGGGAGCACACCCATTTCTTCTGTTCCGCCCATCCCTCCTGTCCCATCCTCTCTTGCCTGCCCGTCCTCTCTTCCCCGTCCCATCCTCTCTTCCGTCCCACATTCCCATCTCCCCCTGCATGTCAGCCAACGGAGAGCATGCTGCAGATCTGTGAAGAGAGTGGCCGAGACCTCGCCAGGGAGGTGAGTCATTGCCCTGTCTGCTCTGCATTGCTCATGCTGTCCGTAGTGCACAGAATGCCCGCCGTGGCCGCCCTGTCCGCACCGCACGCACTACACTGAAAGGCACTTCAAAATGTACAGTCAGCGCTGACCCTAGCACTCTGCACCAATTTAAGCATTCTTGTTTCCCGATCACCTTTCTCCACGTCTCTCCACCTCTCTCGGCCCTCCCGCCTCGATCTGTGCTCAGACCCGCAAGGGCAAGGCCAAGCTGCGCAGCACATCAGCCAAGTCACCACCAGCCATTTCCCTTGCTCCCTGCTCACCCCTTCCTCGCCTAACTCCGTCTCTACAGTACTGGCTCCTTCCTTCGATACCACCTCTTCTCCCCCATCTCCTCTCCCTGCCAACATCGTGCCACTCCCCCCCTCCCCCTGCACAAGCACTTGCTTCCAGCCTGTCTTTCCCCTTCTCCTCTCGCAGCCTACCGTATCCCTCTCACGTGTGGGTAATAATGAGCCATAGCCGCACAAGCTGTGGCAGGGTGACGAACAAAGCAGTACACACCGGCAGCTTCCAGGAGACGCATTGTCTTCAATGGTGCAGCATGGAATGTCTTTCATGCCTGTGCCATAATAAGCGACAGCGGCGTCGCCACTGTATGCTCTACTCGCTCCCCCATGGCTAGAAGCTGGGAATTGAAACATTCCCTTCCCCATCCAGTAACATACTTGACTGCACACAAAGAGCTACTTCATTGATCTGGTTGTCGCTTTGCTGTGATGGTCATCCATCTACCTATCACACTATTGCGGACTGTGTAAAAAGAGTAACACATGTAAATACAATAAGTTGTTCCCGATAACCCTCCCTCCCGCACTAAAAATCAGTAAATTCCAGACTCCTGAGTCGCCAGGTGGACAATTGACGATTGTCTAGCATCGATTGACCTCATCCCAAAATCAATCTCGTCAGGGATGACCCATTCCAGGTTGAACCAGTCCACATCGCCTTGACTACATTTTCTGTAACCCACGCCCGTTGGCTCGGGGTAAAGCGAGCCGATCACGACGTGAATTAGCCATGGCAAAGTCACCTGTGCATACTGATGATCACCTAACAAGGCAGAGTATTGAATGTAGCAACGAAAACGATGGTTCTTTGCCCCCATAGGTTGACCATCCATATCCTCATCCGTGTTTTTTCCCAAGCACACCCTCAGAATGCTCGCCACACTAATTCTCTGACTCCCGGGGCCCTCCTCGTCCGACAATCCGAGCCAATGTCGCGCCCAAGCGTCAAGAACACGATATTGCTTGGCATATCGCGCCTCAAACTCAGATATGGACCACCGTTCTTTTGCATATTGAACCTGTGGGGGTAGTCCCGTTGGTTGCACAACTCTTCGAGATCGAACTCTGGGAAAGGGATGCGTTGTGCTCGCGGCAACCGAACGAGTATGGGCGGAGAGGGTGCCCGTACTTGCCGTGACCATCGACTCCGGTCCACGTCGCCGACCCCTCTCCTCCTCCTCATCCTCGGAACCCTCCTCCCCAACCCTGAATCCAAGCGTCAGCCGTCTCCGAGGAGTACGTCGCCATGATGACATGGCTGATGAGGTGTGTGGTTTAGAGTGTGAGAAACGAGAATATCAGGCAGAAAAACAAGAGAGAGAGAGGGGTTAGGGAGTGAAAGGGGAGGGGGCGGGGGGGCTTCGGTTTCGGATTACGCAAGTCAGTGAAGTGAGTTGGATGTGAAGGGGAGGGTGGGCAGGTCAGGAACTGCACGACAGGTCCGGCAGCTGGACGAGGGAAGGAGACCGTATAGTTGGTCCTCCGGATCGGAGGACCATGAGAACGAACTCTGATAAGGTTTGGAGCAGCGTAGCAAAGGAAGAAAGGGGTGCCAAACCAAAACCACGAGTGAAGGTAGGGGTGCTGGGAAATAAAGGGGCGTGGACTTACAGCGCAAGGACTGAAGCCGGGTTCACAAGCCGCTGTGAAGCAAAGGAAGAAAGGGGAAGAGAGAGGAATGGGAGGGGACGGGGCAATTGCGGATGGGAAAGAGGAGAAGTGAGAGGAATAGTGGTACTATGTGTGCGCCGGTGACGGGAGAGGAATAGGAGGGGACGGGGCAAGTGCGGATGGGAAAGAGGGGTTTGCAGATTTAATTACAAAGAGGTTCGGAGGATGGCAAGGGAGAGATGGCAGATGGGAAGTAAGGCTAATCAGAAACTCAGGATGCGAGGGTGCTGCGATGGAAGAGAGGAGAGGTGGGATGGAAGGGATTGAGGATGGGCAACCCAGAAAGGGGACGGCATGGGAGCTAGAATGGCACCCACGGCAACTCGGTATAATGCAGGGGGATTTCCAACATGGGAAGGCGGTGAGGGTGCTCGCGTATGAGCTTGTGGGACGCGGGGACCCTAAACCCCTAAACTAATGTGAGAGAAGTAGGAAAGGGAGAGTGATGGTTCAGTGTGGAAAAGGGCAATGGGACGGCTAATAGGGGTGATGGAAAGTAGTGTTAAGGGGCTGTGATTTGGAGGAAAGAAGGCAGGGAGAGCACGAGAGGAATGAAGCATCAACCGAGGGACCATATTGAACCTGTGTGGGCAGGAAGATTAGGGATGGAGACTGTGTAATAGGTTCTTGAAATGGGACGGCTGGGGGTTGGGAAGGTAGGGGTGCAGAGATGGAAGGGGGGAGGGCTCCCATCTAAAGAACCGGCGTCGGGTGCACGGGCGCTTGAGTAGCAACAGAAGATCGGGGCGAGTGAGCTGGCGTAGTAGGGGATGGGGGAAGTGCGGATGGGAGGGAGGGAATTGCAGAATTGATGTCAAGGTGCTGTGGATGGCTAGTGATGGATGTCAGATTTGAAGACAGAATACTCAGAAACTATGAATAATGAGGTGGGAATCCCAATGTGGGGAAGCTGTGAGGAGGGTGGTGTCAGAACATTTGGGATGCGAGGCAAAAAATAGGGTGATAAACAGGGAGGGAGGGTGACAGTTGAGTGGGATGGAAGGGAGTGAGGGGGCAAAGATGAGTAGAGGGGGACAAGAGGAGCAGAGGAGGGAAAGAGGAGCAGAGAGCGAAGGAGCCTCACAGGAGAAAAGTGGAGCTGGGCGGAAAAAGAGGGGCATAGGGGGAACAGCGGAGCTTCGGGTTGGAAGTGGTGCAGAAAGGAGGACCAGCGGAAGGGGGTAAGATGAGCATAGGGGGACAAGAGGAGCAGAGGGGGAGCGAGGGCGTACATGTGGGAAATAGAGGGCGTGCAACGAGGGTTTTCTGCGGGCGTGCAGGGGGACTGCGGAAGCACCGCCGTTGCAAGAGTGTGAGAGAGCGACGCCAACGGAGGCTGTCGCGAGACGCGGAGGCAGCGTGGAGAGAGAAGGTGAAGTCCCTCACGCCTCCTAGATCCTCACTGTTGGTGATTTGGAGGAAAGGAGGACGCAATGTGAGTAGAAAGGTGGACGTGCGGTGAGTTGAAAGGAGGACGCAAGGTGAGGAGAGAGGAGGACGCGAGGTGAGGAGAGAGGAGGACGCGAGGTGAGGAGAGAGGAGGACGCGAGGTGAGGAGAGAGGAGGACGTGAGGTGAGGAGAGAGGAGGACGTGAGGTGAGGAGAGAGGAGCACGCAAGGTGAGGAGAGGGGAGGACGCGAGGTGAGAAGAGAGGAGGACGCGAGGTGAGGAGAGAGGAGGACGCGAGGTACAGGAAAGAGGTGCACGCATGGTGTGGAGAGAGGAGCACGTGAGGGGAGGCGAGAGGAGCACGCTAGGGATGGTGAGAGGAGGACGCGCGGGGAGGCAAGAGGAGCGCGTGCGGGGGGGCGATAGGATGCCGCGCGAGTGGCGAGAAGAGCGCACGCGGGAGGCGAGAGGATCTCGCGCGGGCTTACCAGGCAGGTGCGCGCGCTGGGAGGAGAAACGTGTGCGTGTGCACGGGATTCCCGAGTGAGGAAACGTGGGCGCCCCTGTCAGGATAGTGGGAAGTGGTAGGGACCCGCATACGTCGAAAGTGGGTGGTAGCGGAGCCATTTCACGAAGCGTCGCAAGGAGACGGTCCCTCCCTTTAATCCAGTATGGTCGCATGTATTGTGAGGAGAGAGGCGCACGCAAGGTGAGGAGAGAGGAGCACGCAAGGTGAGGAGAGAGGAGGCCTCAAGGTGAGGAGAGAGGAGCACGCAAGGTGAGGATAGAGGAGCACGCAAGGTGAGGATAGAGGAGCACGCAAGGTGAGGATAGAGGAGCACGCAAGGTGAGGAGAGGGGAGCACGCAAGGTGAGGAGAGGGGAGCACGCAAGGTGAGGAGAGGGGAGAACGCAAGGTGAGGAGAAGGGAGCACGCAAGGTGAGGAGAGGGGAGCACGCAAGGTGAGGAGAGGGGAGCACGCAAGGTGAGGAGAGGGGAGCACGCAAGGTGAGGAGAGGGGTGCACGCAAGGTGAGGAGAGGGAGCACGCAAGGTGAGGAGAGGGGAGCACGCAAGGTGAGGAGAGGGGAGCACGCAAGGTGAGGAGAGGGGAGCACGCAAGGTGAGGAGAGGGGAGCACGCAAGGTGAGGAGAGGGAGCACGCAAGGTGAGGAGAGGGGAGCACGCAAGGTGAGGAGAGGGAGAACGCAAGGTGAGGAGAGGGAGCACGCAAGGTGAGGAGAGGGGAGCACGCAAGGTGAGGAGAAGGGAGCACGCAAGGTGAGGAGAGGGGAGCACGCAAGGTGAGGAGAGGGGAGCACGCAAGGTGAGGAGAGGGGAGCACGCAAGGTGAGGAGAGGGGAGCACGCAAGGTGAGGAGAGGGAGCACGCAAGGTGAGGAGAGGGGAGCACGCAAGGTGAGGAGAGGGGAGCACGCAAGGTGAGGAGAGGGGAGCACGCAAGGTGAGGAGAGGGAGCACGCAAGGTGAGGAGAGGGGAGCACGCAAGGTGAGGAGAGGGGAGCCCACGCAGGGTGAGGAGAGGGGAGCACGCAAGGTGAGGAGAGGGAGCACGCAAGGTGAGGAGAGGGGAGCACGCAAGGTGAGGAGAGGGAGCACGCAAGGTGAGGAGAGGGGAGCACGCAAGGTGAGGAGAGGGGAGCACGCAAGGTGAGGAGAGGGGAGCACGCAAGGTGAGGAGAGGGGAGCACGCAAGGTGAGGAGAGGGGAGCACGCAAGGTGAGGAGAGGGGAGCACGCAAGGTGAGGAGAGGGGAGCACGCAAGGTGAGGAGAGGGGAGCACGCAAGGTGAGGAGAGGGGAGCACGCAAGGTGAGGAGAGGGGAGCACGCAAGGTGAGGAGAGGGAGCACGCAAGGTGAGGAGAGGGGAGCACGCAAGGTGAGGAGAGGGGAGCACGCAAGGTGAGGAGAGGGGAGCACGCAAGGTGAGGAGAGGGGAGCACGCAAGGTGAGGAGAGGGGAGAACGCAAGGTGAGGAGAGGGAGCACGCAAGGTGAGGAGAGGGGAGCACGCAAGGTGAGGAGAGGGGAGCACGCAAGGTGAGGAGAGGGGAGCACGCAAGGTGAGGAGAGGGGAGCACGCAAGGTGAGGAGAGGGGAGCACGCAAGGTGAGGAGAGGGGAGCACGCAAGGTGAGGAGAGGGGAGCACGCAAGGTGAGGAGAGGGAGCACGCAAGGTGAGGAGAGGGGAGCACGCAAGGTGAGGAGAGGGGAGCACGCAAGGTGAGGAGAGGGGAGCACGCAAGGTGAGGAGAGGGAGCACGCAAGGTGAGGAGAGGGGAGCACGCAAGGTGAGGAGAGGGGAGCGCGCAAGGTGAGGAGAGGGAGCACGCAAGGTGAGGAGAGGGGAGCACGCAATGTGAGGAGAGGGGAGCACGCAAGGTGAGGAGAGGGGAGCACGCAAGGTGAGGAGAGGGGAGCACGCAAGGTGAGGAGAGGGGAGCACGCAAGGTGAGGAGAGGGGAGCACGCAAGGTGAGGAGAGGGAGCACGCAAGGTGAGGAGAGGGGAGCACGCAAGGTGAGGAGAGGGAGCACGCAAGGTGAGGAGAGGGGAGCACGCAAGGTGAGGAGAGGGGAGCACGCAAGGTGAGGAGAGGGGAGCACGCAAGGTGAGGAGAGGGGAGCACGCAAGGTGAGGAGAGGGGAGCACGCAAGGTGAGGAGAGGGGAGCACGCAAGGTGAGGAGAGGGAGCACGCAAGGTGAGGAGAGGGGAGCACGCAAGGTGAGGAGAGGGGAGCCCACGCAGGGTGAGGAGAGAGGGGCACGCGCAAGGTTGGCGATCGAAGAGCATTGGAGGTGAGGAGAGAGGGGCACGCGCGAGGAGGCGAGAGGAGCACGCAGGGTGAGGAGTGAGGAGCACGTGCGGGGAGGCGTGGGAGGCATGCAAGGTGAAGAGAGAGGAGAACGAGTAGGTGAGGAGAGAGGAGCACGCGCGGGGAGGCTTGAGGGGCGCGCGAGGGGAGGCGAGAGGAGAACGAGTAGGTGAGGAGAGAGGAGCACGCGCGGGGGGGCTTGAGGGGCGCGCGAGGGGAGGCGAGAGGAGAACGAGTAGGTGAGGAGAGAGGAGCACGCGCGGGGAGGCTTGAGGGGCGCGCGAGGGGAGGCGAGACGAGAACGAGTAGGTGAGAAGAGAGGAGCACGCGCGGGGAGTCGAGAGGGGCGCGCGAGGGATGGCGGGAGGAGGCTGCGCGGGGAGGCGAGAGGCGGCCGCGCGGGGAGGCAAGAGATTCGTGAGCATTGAAGGCGAGAGGAGCACGCGAGGGGAGGCGAGAGGAGCACGCGCGGGATGGTGAGAGGAGGCCGAGCGGGGCGGTAAGAGGAGCGCGCGCTGGGATGCGATGGGATACCGCGCGGAAGGCGAGAAGAGCGCGCGCGGGGTGGCGAGAGGTTCCCGCGCGGGCTTACCGGAACGGTGCGCGCGCAGGGAGGAGAAACGTGGGCTTGAGAAACGGGCTTCCCGCGCGTGGAATCGTGGGCCTGACTGTCAGGATAGCGGGGCGTTGTGGGGACACGACGACGCTGAAAGTGGGTGGTCGCGGAGTGGTGCACGAAGCGCCGCAATGGGGCACGACGACGAGGAAGCGATGGGAGGGGATAGGGGTAAGGACGATGGGAGGGCAATGGCGACGGGGACCACGGGGGAAACGAGGGTGACGGTGCGTCAAGGGGGAGGCCGATGTGAGGGGATTTCTTCCATACGCCTCTTGATCCTGTTTAGCGCGACGTCTCGTAATATGGGATTCGAGCATTTTACGCTTGTGACGAGCGCATTCCTAAATTTCGTGTTGCATCGGGGTTGAAGGTGGGAATGTGCTAGGGGCAAAAGCTTAGAGTCTCGCTTAGTAGCCGCACAGGCATTCCTGAATTACCATTTCTAGGCAAACTGTGCACAGGCAGTTCCCTTCTTCCTTCAGCAGGGGTGGTTGGAACTCTCGCCAAGTTGAAGCGTTCTGCTCTACGACGCGGTCTTTGTGGGGTGCGACGTTTTCTGGTAACCCCACTGGCTCGGGAGGTGTTCATTGGGCTCGGAAGGCAAACTGTGCACAGTTTGCCCTTTTTGATTTGTAATTCAGGTCTTGGGCTTTAAAAAGTTGACGTGAGGGAGTTTTGGTAGTTTGGGCTTTGGCGAGTGTTTCTGATTTCGTCAAATTCGTTTTTTTTCGCCAAACCCAGCCAGCCCCTCGTTTTTACCCTTGTGGGTGTGTCAGACCTCGAAAGTTCCAAATTGCAGGTGCGCTTCTTTTCAAAGCTTGCACAGCCCACTTCTTCAAGTTTTAAAAGCTTGACCCGCGCGGCCCGCAATTTGGGACACGGGCTTTAACTGCTGGGGGCGCGAATTAACGCGAATTGTCGCGAAATGTCACTGCAGCAGAATGAATCTGGTCCTCGCATGGTCCCTCGAACTCGAACAGTTCGAGTTCGAGGCAAACACTTACGGGTTCGCACCAAACCCTGAAGCGTTCGCCTATGACCACGAACACTCGAACACCGATTTTGTAAAAAATGTTTGTTGCAAACCGAACGGGTTCGGTTTGCCCATGGTAAGTGTTCGTTGCGATTCGTGGCAAACACGTTCGAGTTCGCCATTTGCTCATGTCTAGTCTTGGCGATCAAGTGACTTGGTGAACAAGTCAACAAGCTTGCAACGGAGGCAATGCGTTTAGACTTCAAATTGCCCGCGCTGCACTAGCTCACGAAGAAAGTAATGACCGATCTCGATGTGCTTGGTGCGGCTGTGGAGAACGAGGTCTTTTGTGAGTTTGATGGTGCTCTCGTTGTCACACCAAAGCGTGGGAGTTTGTTGAGGATACCTGAGTTCAGCAAGCAGGAAGGAGAGCCAACGGGCCTCCTGGGCACAATGGTCCTGGCATACAATTCTGGCTCACAGAAGACAGTGAGACTGAGGATGAATGAGTAGAGCGCCAACTCACAACCCATTGGCAAGGGTAAAACAATATCCCTGAGAAGAGTGTCGATTTTTCTGGTTATCATCCCATGAAGAGTCATTGTATCCCACAAGAGTAATGGGGGAGGAACCCTCAAGAGTGGGGACATGATCCAGTGTGGCTTTGAGATAGCAAAGCACCCGCTTAACAGCAGACACGTGCTGGTGGGTGAAGCGACCAGGTGCACCGTAGCGAGACAGTATACTGACTGGGTAGGCCAGATCAGGCCGAATATACATCATCGCGTACATCAGGGACCCAACAAGCTCGGGATACGACTTGTCACATGGCTCAGGTGAGGGAACGGAGGGTGCAACGAGATGGTGCTGCAGAGCAAGTGGAGTATGAATCGGTGATGCCTCTTGCATCCCAAACTGCTCCAGAATGTTGTTGATGTAAACCTTATGCGAGTGGGTGATGGTGCGAGCCGTTCGATCGCTTGTGACCTCCATGCCCAAATTATTTGTCAGTTTTCCGAGATCCTTCATGTCTAGCTTTTCACCAAGTGCAGTTTTGACTCCAGCTAACTCAGTTTGATCCTTGGTGACAAAGATTATGTCAATGAAATAGACCAGGATAAAGAATTAGGATGGAGTTGTTCGGACGAACAGACCAGGATCAGAGGTGGATGGGTGATAGTCCGAGGACAGTAAGGTGCTCTTGAGCTTGTTGTGTCATTCAGTGGGTGCCTGCTTGAGGCTATACACTGACCGATTCAACTTCCATAGCAGGAAGGTGGCGTGTCAACGTTGCAGCAAAGTGGCTTGCCAGCGTTGCACCAAGGCGGCCTGCCAGCACTACAGCCGCATGTGAACATGTGCGTCACCTACCAAGTAGGTGCAGGTCTTACTTGGCATACCGTTGCGTGCACGTCGTGCATGTGATGCACATTGCGCAGGTGCCACATTGTAGAGCATGTGATGCCATTTCCGCAGGTTTACTTTCGCCAAAACCGCCTGGGGCGAAATTCACGCACATGCAGAATTTCGCCGACCAGTTACTTTGGTCGACTAGAAAAATGCCACTCAACCGACGCCACCGACGAATACATTCCGTCGGTCGGCGCCCCGTCGACGATCAATTTCGTCGGCCACCAAGGCTCAGCGCCGCCCGCTGAGGCTCCCTGTTTAGCTGCGCCGATGCTCCCTGTTCAGCTGCACCGATGAAAAACTAACATGCTGGATTCCTTGAACTAAAATCGAAAGCTGCCACGATATGGCTGAAAAACAGAATCTTATTGAAATTGAAGATGAAATGCGCTGCTGTTGATGGAAGAAGGGATGAGCATGAAGTGATGAACAGGGAAGACAACAGAGGAAATCGCTAAGTGACTTAGTCCGAAATTGGAAAAGCGGATGCCGAGAGGAAGAGGCGCATCGCAACACCGAGGATCGGACTCCGCGTGAGTGGAAATTAGTAGCTCGATACCATGTCAGAAAAGAGGCTTTGAATCGATTGACTGAGAAAGAAGGCTCCTGGCCTTAAGCACACGCAAGGTTGGTATGAGATGAGGAAGGAAATGGATGGGTTGGGAATCAGACCAAATCTCCAATGTTGAGTTGGGAGATCTGTTGGACGGGTGGGAACCCGAACCAGATAAGGTTGGGACAAATAACATCATTCTAACAATGTGCGCATCACTGCTGGCACTGCTCCACTGCCCATGCACTCTGCATGCCGTTCTGCAGTCTCCATCCCTTTGCCACTCCTCAAGTGTCCCTCCTTGCTGCACCAACATTCCGACGCACCTCATTGAATTCACGCGTTTGTTGCTTCAGCAGAACTCGCAACTGCCATATGCAATCTCAACCAAATAATCCCACTCTACATTTTGCCTTCCTCATGCCATCCAACCACCCTATGTGAGCAGGGAGCTTCGCTATAATAAACTCGCCGGGCCTATTCCAGCCACACTGGGGAGTCTTTCTCAGTTGGAAGTCCTGTAAGCTGAGTGGGATGGGTTGCTCTTCTAGCCAATGCTGGGGTCACATATTTCATTGAGGTGCTGTGTTGGTGGTGGACAGGTGCTAGGGAGTTGAAGATGTTTGGGGGATGCTGAGATGTGTGTGGCTTTCATTGCAACACTCATCATTCACCTGCATCGTGTGCTCCATGCACCACTGCTGCACTGCAATATTACCACATGACAAGGTGTGGGCAATATTAGAAGGATGAGTGTCACGAAATCCCACGATTGTCGGCTCATCATCATCTCATCAAGGTGTGTGCTTCTTACTTGCCCTCCTACCATGCCCCCTTTTCTCTTCTCCTCACTCCCTACTCAATCAATCCACACAGGTCATTTTGGAAAAACAGTCTCACGGGCTCCATTCCCGAAAGCATTTCTGCACTCACGGCACTCACATACCTGTAAAGAGGCACACTGGGTTTGCTCCACCTGCGTGCTGCTCTGCCCACTAGGTGCTGCATGCCATGTGCGCATCACTGCTGGCACTCCTCCACTGCCCATGCACTCTGCATGCCCGCTCCTCCTTCTGTATCCCTTTGACACTCCTCAATCGTCCCTGCTGCACCAACCTTGTGGACGCGTTTCATTGAATTCACGTGTCTATTGCTTCAGCAGAACTCACAACTGTCACTGTACAATCTCAACCGGTACAATCTCGGTCCTCTACATTTGCCTTGCAATAGCCCTTCCCAACTGATAATGCCTTCCATGTTCCTGCCACCCATAATGGACAGAGATTTGAGTCTCGGCTCTTCACACCCAAGTCACTCACCCCCCCACCCCACCACACAGGGATCTTAGCTCTAATTCCCTCAGGGGCTCCATTCCCAACAACATCTCCATGCTCACGGCACTCACATTCCTGTAAAGAGGCACATTGGGTTTGCTCCACCTGCGTGCTGCTCTGCCCACTGGGTGCTGCATGCCATGTGCGCATCACTGCTGACACTCCTCCACTGCCCATGCTCTCTGCATGCCCACTCCTCCTTTTGTATCCCTTTGCCACTCCTCAATCGTCACTGCTGCACCAACCTTCTGCACGCGCCTCATTGAATTCACGCGCCTCATTGAATTCTCAACCGGTACAATCTCAGTCCTATACATCTGCCCTGCCCTAGCCCTTCCCACTTGTCATGCCTTCCAAGTTCCCGCCACCCATAATGGACAGAGATTTGAGCCTCTCGGCTCTTTACACCCAACTCACTCACCCCCACCCCACCACACAGGAATCTTGGCTATAACTCCTTCACGGGCTCCATTCCCGAACGCATCTCCACACTCAAGGCACTCGCAGTGCTGTAAGAGGCACACTGGGTTTGCCTCACCTGCGCGCTGGTCTGCCCACTGGGTGCTGCATGCCTTGTGCGCATCACTGCTGGCACTCCTCCATTGCCCATGCACTCTGCATGCCCACTCCTCCTTCTTTATCCCTTTGCCACTCCTCAATCGTCCCTGCGGCACCAACCTTCTGGACGTGCTTCATTGAATTCACGTGTCTATTGCTTTAGCAGAACTAACAACTGTCACTGTACAATCTCATCTCAACTGGTAAAATCTCGGTCCTCTACATACGCCTTGCAATAACCCTTCCGAATTGATAATGCCTTCCAAGTTCCCGCTACCCATAATGGACAGAGTTATAAGCCTCTCGGCTCTTCACACCTATCTCACTCAACCCCACCCCACCACACAGGGCTCTTTGCTATAACTCCCTCACGAGCTCCATTCCCGACAGCATCTCTTCTCTCTCGTCAATCAATTACCTGTAAGAGGCACACTGGGTTTGCTGCCCACTAGGTGCTGCATGCCATGTGGGCATCACTGCTGGCACTCCTCCACTGCCCATGCACTCTGCATGCCCGTTCTTCCTTCTGTATCCCTTTGCCACTCCTCAATCGTCCCTGCTGCACCAACCTTCCGGACGCGCTTCATTGAATTTTCTTGTCTATTGCTTCAGCAGACTTGACAACTGTCACTATACAATCTCAACCGGTACAATCTCAGTCCTCTACATCTGCTTTGCTCTAGCCCTTCCGACTTATGATGCCTTCCGTATTTCAATCACCCTCTGTGGAAGGGGATTTAAGCTTCTCATCTCATCACACCCAAATCACTCAACCCCACCCCACCACGCAGAAATCTTGGCTCTAACTTCCTCACGGGCATCATTCCCGACAGCATCTCCGCGCTCACGGCACTCACGTCCTTGTAAGAGGCACCATGGGTTTGGTCCACCTGCGTGCTGCTCTGCCCACTAGGTGCTGCATGCCATGTGCGCATCACTGCTGGCACTCCTCCACTGCCCATGCACTCTGCATGCCCACTCCTCCTTCTGTATCCCTTTGCCACTGTACAAACCTACCTTCTGCACGCTCTTCATTGTATTCACATGTCTATTGCTTTAGCAGAACTCACAACTGCCACTATACAATCTCAACTGGTACAATCTCGGTCCTCAACATTTGCCTCGCAATAGCCATTCCCAACTGAAAATGCTTTCCAACTTCCCGCCACCCATAATGGACAGAGGTTTGAGCCTCCCGACTCTTCACACCCATTTCATTTACCCCCACCCCACCACACAGGGATCTTAGGTCTAACTCCCTCATGGGCTCCATTCCCAACAGCATCTCCGCACTCAAGGCACTCACATACCTGTAAAGTGGCACACTGGGTTTGCTCCACCTGCGTGCTGCTCTGCCCACTGGGTGCTGCATGCCATGTGCGCATCACTGCTGGCACTCCTCCACTGCCCATGCACTCTATATTCCCGCTCTTCCCCCTTCTTCAGTCTGCATCCCTTTGCCACTCCTCAAGTGTTCCTCCTTGCTGCACCAACCTTCTGTCGCACCTCGTTGAATTCATGCGTTCGTTGCTTCGGCAGAACTCGCAACTGCCACTACGAAATATCAACCAAATAATCCCACTCTACATCTGCCTTCCTGTGGCCGTTTTGGACTGATCATGCCATCCAACCACCCTATGTGGACAGGGAGTTTCGCTATAATATACTCGCCGGGCCTATTCCAGCCACACTAGGGAGTCTTTCTCAGTTGGAAGTCCTGTAAGCTGAGTGGGATGGGTTGCTCTTCTAGCCAATGCTGGGGTCACATATTTCATTGAGGTGCTGTGTTGGTGGTGGACAGGTGCTAGGGAGTTGAAGATGTTTGGGGGATGATGAGATGTCTGTGGCGTTCATTGCAACACTCGTCATTCACCTGCATCGTGTGCTCCATGCACCACTGCTGCACTGCAATATTACCACATGACAAGGTGTGCGCAATGTTATAAGTATGAATGTCACCAAATCCCACATTGGTCGGCTCATCATCATCATCTTATCAAGGTGTGTGTGCTTCTTACTTGCCCTCCTACCATGCCCTCTCTTCTCTTCTCCTCACGCCCTACTCAATCAATCCACTCAGGTCTTTTTGGAGCAATAGGCTCACGGGCTCCATTCCCAACAACATCTCCATGCTCACAGCACTCACATTCCTGTAAAGAGGCACATTGGGTTTGCTCCACCTGCGTGCTGCTCTGCCCATTGGGTGCTGCATGCCATGTGCGCATCACTGCTGGCACTCCTCCACTGCCCATGCTCTCTGCATGCCCGCTCCTCATTTTGTATCCCTTTGCCACTCCTCAATCGTCCCTGCTGCACCAACCTTCTGGACACGCTTCATTGAATTCACGTATCTATTGTTTAAGCAGAACTAACAACTGTCACAGTACAATCTCAACCGGTACAAATCTCGGTCCTCTACATCTGCCTTGCTGTATCCCTTCCCAACTAATAATGCCTTCCAAATTCCAATGACCCTTTGTGGAAAGGGGTTTGAGCTTCTCATCCCATCGCACCCAATTCACTCATTCCCACCCCACCACACAGGGATCTTGGATCTAACTCCCTCACGGGCTCCATTCCCGACAACATCTCTGCGCTCACAGCACTCACGTCCTTGTAAGAGGCACACTGGGTTTGGTCCACCTGCGTGCTGCTCTGCCCACTGGGTGCTGCATGCCATGTGCGCATCACTGCTGGCACTCCTCCACTGCCCATGCACTCTGCATGCCCGCTCCTCCCCCCTTGTGCAGTCATCCCTTGGTCACTCCTCCCTGCTGCTGTACCTCATTGAATTCATGGTTTTGCTGCTTCAGAACCACCCAATCCCAACCTGTACACTCGTCATGTGCCTTCCTCCGGCCTTTATGAACTGACCATGTCCTCCAGTTACCCTTTGTGAACAGGAATTTTAACCATAATCAACTTGCTGGGCTTATTCCAGCCAAACTTTCGAGTCTTTCTCGAATGGATTACTTGTAAGCTGAGAAGGATGGATTGCTGTAGCCTGTGGTGTGGTCTTTTGTTTCGTTGAGGTGCTATGCTGCTGGTGAACAAGTGGAAGGGAGTTGAAGCTGAGTGACACGTGCAAAGATAGCAGTACGAGTGTCATGTCCAGACGTGTGCTTGCTTCCCCTCCTGCCCTGCCCTCTCTTCTCATCACACCCAACCCACAAACCCCACACACGGCACTCACGGGCTCCCTCACGGGCTCCATTCCCCACAGCATCTCCGCACTCAAGGCACCCACAGTGCTGTAAGAGGCACACTGGGTTTGCTCCACCTGCGTGCTGCTCTGCCCACTAGGTGCTGCATGCCATGTGCGCATCACTGCTGGCACTCCTCCTCTGCCCATGCAGTCTGCATGCCCGCTCCTCCTTCTGTATCCCTTCGCCACTCCTCAATCGTCCCTGCTGCACCAACCTTCTGCAAGCGCTTCATTGAATTTACGTGTCTATTGCTACAGTAGAACTCACAACTGTAACTGTACAATCTCAACCGGTACAATCTCAGTCCTCTACATCCGCCTTGCCCTAACCCTTGCAACTTATCATGCCTTCCAAATTTAAATCACCCTCTGTGGAAAGGGATTTGAGCTTCTCAACTCATCACACCCAAGTCACTCACTCCCACCCCACTATACAGGAATCTTAGGTCTAACTCCCTCACGGGCTCCATTCCCAACAACATCTCCGTGCTCACGGCACTCACATACCTGTAAAGAGGCATACTGGGTTTGCTCCACCTGCGTGCTGCTCTGCCCACTAGGTGCTGCATGCCATGTGCGCATCTCTGCTGGCACTTCTCCAGTGCCCATGCACTCTGCATGCCCACCAATCCTTCTGTATCTATGCAAAACTCACAACTATCACTGTACAATCGCAACCAGTACAATCTCGGTCCTCTACATACGCCTTGGAATCCTTCCGAGTTGATAATGCCTTCCAAGTTCCTGCCACCCATAATGGACAGTAATTTGAGCCTCTCGGCTCTTCACACGCAACTCACTCAACCCCACCCCACCACACAGGAATCTTAATCATAACTCCCTCACGGGCTCCATTCCTGACAGCATCTCCGCCGTCAAGGCACTTACATTCCTGTAAAGAGGCACACTAGGTTTGCTTCACCTGCGTCCTGCTCTGCCTAATGGTGCTGCATGCCATGTGCACATCACTGCTGGCACTCCTTGTGAAAGTGGTAACTTGGCAAACAGAAGAACGAATGACTAGAAACAAGAAACAAACAAGATATAGCAAACCCTAAACCTAGTGCTAGGACAAATGTAACACAATGAAAATCACATAGACTAGAATTATACAAACTATATAATTATTGTTTGACACACCCCCATAGTCTAGGTGACGGCACACGAAGTCACCACACATTCCGAGAGCAAGCAAGGGTCACAGGTTCATTCAACAAGAACAAGCAATGGTCACAAGACTTGTCCACAAGAATAAGACAAATCTCAGGGTGGATCTCAAGACCACACATCGTTTCAGAGCAAGGAAAGGGCCAAAAGGCCAATCCACATGCAAGAATATAGCAAGTATAAAAGATGCAATAGTACAAGACAAGCAATAAAAGCATCTCTATGTAAACAAGTGTCGACGGGCAGGCACAAGGCCCAGCTAGGTGCAGAAACGCTGGTGGTCACAAGGCGGCAACGCCTTGGTGAAGATATCTGCAGTGTTGGCCTCAGAGACCACACGGACAACGCGAGCCTGGCCACGCTGCTGCAACTCGCGCAGAAGGATGTAACGAAGCTGGATGTGCTTCGCCTTCCGAACAAGTCTAGGCTCCCCGCACAATAGGACAGCAGACCTGTTGTCAGCGAACAAGACTGGGGGAGAGCGAGGCATCTCACCAAGGTCGGTGAGGAGGAACGACAGCCAGCGAAGCTCCTGGGCGGCCATGGCCGCAGCGTACACATCTGCCTCACAGCTGGAGCTAGCGACGGACGACGCTCGAGTCGACCTCGACGAGACAGCTCCGGTCACAAGGCTGAAGCAGTAACCCTGAGTAGTCCTATAGGTCTGGCCACAGTCCGCATACGACGAGTCCAAGAAACTTGTGAGTGTAACTGGCTGCTTCCAAGGACGAGTCCCATGCCTGATGTGCTCGCCACATACATCAGCACCTTCTTAGTTTTGATCAGTGAGAAGGTCGGTGTCTCCCAGGCGCAACAAAGCGCGCCAGGACGCTGAGAGTGAAAGCGAGGTCTGGGCGAGTACAGGTCATCAGGTACATGAGACAACCCACCAACTAACGACATGGACCACTAGATTCAAATGACTCGTCCGAAAGTGGAGCCGTGAGCACACGATCCACAGCAAGAGGGGTGAGGTGTACCTTGGAGAACGGGAAGCGAAACCGCGTGAGGATCTGCTCGACCATATGCGACTGCGTCAGCGTAATGGTGCGAGTTGCCCTGCCGCTGGTGATCTGCAGGCCAAGGTAGCGCCGCAGCTTACCAAGGTTAGTGCAAGTGTGTTTCCTCTGCAGTTCCTCCTTCACGGAGGCCAATGCTGTGCGGTCGGGAGTGGCGAAAACTAGGTCGTCGACGTAAACCAGAATAAAGAACGGGGTCGAGGTACGACGAACGAACAGCGAGGGGTCAGCAGTTGACGGAAAAAATCCAAGTGCCACTCGCGGGGAGCCTGGCGCATGCCGTAGACCGGTCGACGCAGCTGCCACTGGGTCCCACGAGGGAAAGAGCCAGTGAATCCAGGCGGACGACACAGCCAGATATGCTCGTGTAGGCTCCCCTGAAGGAACGCCTTGGAGAAGTTCAAGGAGTGCAACTCGTAGTCGCGCTGGGCTGCATCGTGCAGCAACGCCCGAAGAGTGGTCATCTTCGGAATGGGAGCGAAGGTCTCGAAAAAGTCTACCCCCTCTCGCTGACTAAAGCCTCTCGCCACGTAGCGCGCCTTGAACACCGTTGGTCCAAGAGAGGCTTATAGAGCCACATGCCACTGACTAAAGCCTCTCGCCACGTAGCGCGCCTTGGTACCCCTTCACCTTATAGAGCCACATACCACTGACGACGTTCGCCCCAGATGGTGGGACTGCGTCGACGTAGGTGTCTGTGGACCTATAAGATGCCATCTCCGCCTCCTCAGTTGCTATCCAGTACGGGGCGTAAATTTCCGCGACCGCCTCCGCGTGAGTGCGAGGGGTGGGGATGTCAAGGGCGTTGGATCCCCTTCAGGGGCAAGCAGCATGGCGCAGAGATGAGGAAAAGCGGCCGAAAGGAAACCAAGCTCGAACTGCCTGTCCTCCAGAGACGGGAACACGTCCAGTGGACGGAGAACGAGCAGGGCCACTCACCAGGTGAGAGGCGTAGTCAAGGCGGTGGGACGAGGCAAAGGCACTTACGGTAGCAACCAGGGCCGAGACAGACGACGGAGGAGCAGTTGGGTGTGCGACCAACGACGACAGAACACGAGAGACCACATGACGAGCAGCACGACGAGAGTCTGAAACTGGGTCAAGCGGGACAGGAATAGACGACGCAGGAGGCGACGGGAGACTCGAACGGGGTGGAATACGAGGACGGAGAACAAGGTGAAACGGACAGTCGGCACGGTAATGGGACGGACGATACTCTGGAGACACAGCACGACTGAGAGGAGTACGACGAGACCAAGGGACGAATCTAGTGACGGGTCAGGGTGAACAGGAGGAAGAGACGGCAACGGGCCACGTACGAAGCGCGTAACTGCACCTGCTGCTGTGGCTGTGGGTCCTCCTCTGCACTCTCTTGCTGCGGCTGTAACTGAACCTGCTGCTGCGGGTGTGGCTCCTCCTCCACTCGCTCCTGCTGTGATTGCAACTGCACCTGCTGCTATGGATGTAGCTCCTCCTCTACACTCTCCTGACGCTGCAACTGAAACTGCTGCTGCTGCTGCTGCGAGTGCTGTTGCTGCTGCTGCTACGGCTGCTACTGCTGCTGGGCCCTCTCAGCCCGCTCCTGCTCCTCCCTCTCCAACCGTAGAAGACGCTGCTGACGGGTCATGAAACGTGCACTGCGCGGTGTAGGCGCCGAAGTGCCAGCGCCTCCAGCTCCAGCACCCCCAGAACCAGAACCTCCACCAACTACACCCTCAGCACCTCCAGGACATCCCGCAGGAACACCCCCAGGCTCCGCAGCGACTGGCCGTGGAGACGAGCGAGGGGGGAACTGCGGGACTGACGGGAAGCCAGGTGGTGAGGCGGGGCGAGGCCGCCGAGTCGAGGCAGCCGTGTCCTCCATATCAGTGGTCTCCACTCCCATACCCCCTGAACCCACAGGACCTGCACCACCAGCTCCAGCAGCCCGAATACCCTCACCCTCCGCAGCTGCACCTCCCGCACCCCCAGACACGACAAGGACTGGACGCTGCGGGAGAGACAACTGCGGAGTGACATGCGACACACCTGACGAGGGAGGACGCGAAGGGGGGTGGGCTACCGAGGCGACTGGGGGGGGCTCATGGGTGAGGAACAGCGGGGGGGGAAAGGCCTCAGAACCTCCGTGGGGGCGACTCCTGTACTAACAGACCGACTCGTCGAAAGTGACGTCATGAGAACTGAAAAACTGGTAGGTGATCGGGTCGTAGAACGCCCAACCTGTGGCGTCAAGAGAAAAGCCAAGAAAGATGCAGGCACGACTGCACGGAGACAAGTTGTTCGCGCCAGGGGCGGCAGGGAACCCCAGACGCGGCAGTCAGCTGCTACACCCGGAGACCCTGTCCAAAGAAAGACCAGCGTCACCGTGGCCGTGCGTCACTGGGCCACAAGTTCAGCTGGTGCACTGCGTAACGGACAGTCTGAGGCCACAGGAACTGGGGGGCACCGGCATGGCACATAGAGGCACGGGCAACCTCCATGACCAGGCCGATGCGTCACTCAGCGACCCCGTTCTGCTGCGGCGAGTCTGGTAGCGTTTAAGACTGGGTGATCCCCTGACTTTGACAGAACACCCTCAGGCGAGTGGAAGCAAACTCACCACCACGGTCCGAGTGTGGACGGAGTCCACGCATGCCCTAGGCGCCACCCCTCGTTAGTAGCCACGGCTCGAGGACGGTAGCCACGTCGGCCTTTCGTCGCAAGGAAAACACCGTGGTGTATCGGGAGTAGTCGTCCACTACAATCAGAAAGTAACGCTCCTGACGTGGGTCAAGGATCGGGGAGGGGCCCCAGACGTCCAAGTGAAGGGCCTGTAAGAGCGTCGTGGTGGGGGGGAACGAGGAGGAGTGAGAGGCAGCGCGCTGCCGCCCCTCGACGCAAGGGGCGCACGGCGGTGCAGGCGAGCGGGGAAGCGGGGCGAGAGACGCGGGGAGACCTAAGACCAGACGGTGACGTACCATCCTACTGAGACGTGGGAAGGACGGGTGACCAAGACGGTGGTGCTAGAGGACCGACGGGGGGTGAGTGACCGACAGTCGCACGACACAGCAGCTACCTGACCTGACCTGACCCAGTGTGAAGCGAGTACAGACCAGAGCCGGGCTCCCTGTAAAAAGTGTCCAGAGGTGCCCCAGTGACACCATCTGTGCAGGAGGCAATTGGCTTGTCCGTAGGAAAGGTGGTGACTACTCCGAGGTCGTGGAGGTGGTTGACACCCACCAAGTTCTCGGAGAACGAGGGGGTGTAGTAAGTAATCTGTAAGGACCCCAAAAGGAGCCGCCGGATTCGGGAGAGTGGTGGTGCTGTGGGCAACGACAGGTCCCACTGAGGGGTCAGCCAAGGCGACAGTGACTGGAGTGCGTAGTGGCGTGGTGCAGTCGCGAAAGAAACAGCTGGACGCCCAAGAGTCGAATGTGAAGGAAAGCGGCGCAATCGCTGAGGTCGTACCCGAGCCAGCGTCAAAGGCTGGTTCTAGGCTAGCGGTAGCTGCAGCTCCCACACGGAGATTCTCAGAGGCACCTAGGCTAGAAAATACACACGCACCAAGACTGGAAACACAAGTCCTTACTCGCGCAGCCGAGAAAGGTCCTAGATGCGGTAAGTGCGACTAAACTGGTCCAACAGTACTCTGGCGAAGACGCGAAGGCCAGTGCGGTGGAATCGCGTCAGGTCCAAAACGCTCACGGTGGAGGTCGTCGAGGCGAGGCTAGCAGCGGGACACGGAATGGTCAGGACTCCAGCATGTACTGCCAGCACCAGGGACAGTCAGGATCCGGTACCCGCAGGGACCGACGTCTCGCCCACTGCTGGCTGAGCCGCTGCTGTAGCCGCCACTCCTTGGACCCTCAGGTCCCCACTATTGGAAGTGCTGCGGCTGCTGTCGCTGCGGCTGACCTTGCTGCTGTAGTAATCTAGTAGACGCCATGTAAGGAGCTAGAAACGGGGTATGGCTACTGGTATTGGGGTACGGGTATAGATAGCAGGTAGCGGGTGCGGGCCACGGGGCCTTCTGGTTGGGGCCGGCGGGGCCTTCTAGCTGGGGGCCGCGGGGCCTTCTAGATCGGGGCCGTGGGGCCTTCTAGCTGGGGCACGAGGCCTTCTAGCAGGTAGTGGGTACGGGCAGCGGGTACGGGTAAAGGCTATCGCGGTCCAGCGCGGTTGAGTCCAGTTGTGCGCGGTTGGATGCGGTGGAGCGTGGTTCAGTGCGGTACTCGGTGGTGGCGGCTAGCAGGTTGGGCTGGCGGGTACAGGGTGGGGGGGCGGGTACAGCGTGGGGCGGCGGGTATAGGGTGGGGTGGCGGGTACAGGATGGGGCAGCGGGTACAGGGTGGGGCGGCGGGTACAGGATGGGGCAGCGGGTACAGAGTGGGGCGGCGGGTACAGGGTGGGGCGGCGGGTATAGGGTGGAGCAGCGGGTACAGGGTGGGGCGGCGGGTACAGGATGGGGAGGCGGGTACAGGGTGGGGCGGCGGGTACAGGGTGGGGCGGAGGGGAAGGGGACGGGTAGGCGACGGGGAAGGGGACGGGGATGCAACGGGAGGCGACGGGGAGGGGAAGGGGTGGCGACGGGGAGGGGACGCGACGGGGAGGCGACGGGGAGGGGAAGGGGAGGCGACGGGGAGGGGACGCGACGGTCAGGCGACGGGAAGGCGACGGGGAGGGGACGCGACGGGGAGGCGACGGGGAGGGGACGCGACGAGGAGGCGACGGGACGGGGACGCGACGGGGAGGCGATGGGAATGCGACGGGGAGGGGATGCGACGGGGAGGCGACAGGGAGGGGGACGCGACGAGGAAGCGATGGGGAGGGGACACGACGGGGAGGCGACAGGGAGGGGACGTGACGGGAAGACGACAGGGCGGGGACGCGACGGGGAGGCGACGGGGAGGGGACGGGGAGGGGACGCGACTGGGAGGCGACGGGGAGGGGGACGCGACTGGGAGGCGACGGGGAGGGGACGCGACGGGAAGGTGACAGGGCGCTTCGGGCTACAGGGCACTACGAGCGACGGGGCGCTTCGGACAACGGGGCTACGGGCGACGGGGCGCTTCGGGCTAGGGCGTGGTATGGGGCGGTGGGCCCATCGGATCGATTCCGAGGCTCTATACCATGTGAAAGTGGTAACTTGGCAAACAGAAGAATGAATGATGAAGGAAACAAGAAACAAGCAAGATATAGCAAACCCTAACCCTAGTGCTAGGACAAATGTAACACAATGAAGAACACCTAGACTAGAACTGAACAAACTATATAATAATAGTTTGACACTCCTCTACTGCCCATGCACTTTGCATGCCCGCTCTTCCTTCTGTATCCCTTTGCCACTCCTCAATCGTCCCTGCTGCACCAGCCTTCTGGACGCGCTTCATTGAATTCACGTGTTTATTGCTTCAACAGAACTGACAACTATCACTGCACAATCTCAACCGGCACAATCTCAGTCCTCTACATCTGTTTTGCTCTAGCCCTTCCGACTTATCATGCCTTCCAAATTCCAGTCACCCTCTGTGGAAAGGGATTTGAGCTCCTCATCTCATCACACCCAATTCACTCACCCCCACCCTACCACACAGGAATCTTGGCAATAACTCCCTCACGGGCTCCATTCCCGCCAGCATCTCCGCTCTCACGGCACTCACGTCCTTGTAAGAGGCACATTGGGTTTGCTCTACCTGCGTGCTGCTCTGCCCACTAGGTGCTGCATGCCATGTGCGCATCACTGCTGGCACTCCTCCACTGCCCATGCACTCTGCATGCCCGCTCCTCCTTCTGTATCCCTTTGCCACTTCTCAATCGTCCCTGCTGCACCAACCTTCTGGACACGCTTAATGGAATTCACGTGTCTATTGTTTAAGCAGAATTAACAACTGCCACTGTACAATCTCAACCGGTACAATCTCGGTCCTCTACATCTGCCTTGCTGTATCCCTTCCCAACTAATAATGCCTTCCCAATTCCAATGACCCTTTGTGCAAAGGGGTTTGAGCTTCTCATCCCATCGCACCCAATTCACTCATTCCCACCCCACCACACAGGAATCTTGGCAATAACTCCCTCACGGGCTCCATTCCCAACAGCATCTTCGCACTCACGGCACTCACGTCCTTGTAAGAGGCACACTGGGTTTGCCCCACCTGCGTGCTACTCTGCCCACTGGGTGCTGCATGCCATGTGCGCATCACTGTTGACACTCCTCCACTGCCCATGCACTCTGCATGCCCACTCCTCCTTTTGTATCCCTTTGCCAATCCTCAATTGTCCCTGCTGCACCAACCTTCTCGACACGATTCATTGAATTCACGTGTCTATTGTTTAAGCAGATCTCACAACTGTCACTGTACAATCTCACTCCTCTACATCTGCTTTTCTCTAGCCCTTCTGACTTATCATGCCGTCCATATTCCAATCATCCTCTGTGGAAAGGGATTTGAGCTTCTCACGTCTTCACACCCAATTCACTCACACCCACCCCACCACACAGGGATCTTGGCTCTAACTCCCTCACGGGCTCCATTCCCGACAGCATCTCCGCGCTCTCGGCACTCACGTCCTTGTAAGAGGCACACTGGGTTTGCCCCACCTGCGTGCTGTTCTGCCCACTGGGTGCCGCATGCCATGTGCGCATCACTGCTGGCACTCCTCCACTGCCCATGCACTCTGCATGCGCGCTCCTCCTTTTGTATCCCTTTGCCACTCCTCAATCGTCCCTGCTGCACCAACCTTCTGGACGTTCTTCATTGAATTCGCGTGTCTATTGTTTAAGCAGATCTCACAACTGTCACTGTACAATCTCAACCGGTACAATCTCAGTCCTCTACATCTGCTGTGCTCTAGCCCTTCCGACTTATCATGCCTTCCAAATTCCAGTCACCCTCTGTGGAAAGGGATTTGAGCTCCTCATCTCATCACACCCAATTCACTCACCCCCACCCTACCACACAGGAATCTTGGCAATAACTCCCTCACGGGCTCCATTCCCGCCAGCATCTCCGCTCTCACGGCACTCACGTCCTTGTAAGAGGCACACTGGGTTTGCTCCACCTGCGTGCTGCTCTGCCCACTGGGTGCTGCATGCCATGTGCGCATCACTGCTGGCACTCCTCCACTGCCCATGCACTCTGCATGCCCGCTCCTCATTTTGTATCCCTTTGCCACTCCTCAATCGTCCCTGCTGCACCAACCTTCTGGACACGCTTCATTGAATTCACGTATCTATTGTTTAAGCAGAACTAACAACTGTCACTGTACAATCTCAACCGGTACAAATCTCGGTCCTCTACATCTGCCTTGCTGTATCCCTTCCCAACTAATAATGCCTTCCAAATTCCAATGACCCTTTGTGGAAAGGGGTTTCAGCTTCTCATCCCATCGCACCCAATTCACTCATTCCCACCCCACCACACAGGGATCTTGGCTCTAACTCCCTCACGGGCTCCATTCCCGACAGCATCTCCGCGCTCTCGGCACTCACGTCCTTGTAAGAGGCACACTGGGATTGGTCCACCTGCGTGCTGCTCTGCCCACTGGGTGCTGCATGCCATGTGTGCATCACTGCTGGCACTCCTCCACTGCCCATGCACTCTGCATGCCCGCTCCTCCTTTTGTATCCCTTTGCCACTCCTCAATCGTCCCTGCTGCACCAATTTTCTGGACGTGCTTCATTGAATTCACGTGTCTATTGTTTAAGCAGATCTCACAACTGTCACTGTACAATCTCAACCGGTACAATCTCAGTCCTCTACATCTGCTGTTTTGTAGCCCTTCCGACTTATCATGCCTTCCAAATTCCAGTCACCCTCTTTGGAAAGGGATTTGAGCTCCTCATCTCATCACACCCAATTCACTCACCCCCACCCTACCACACAGGGATCTTGGCAATAACTCCCTCACGGGCTCCATTCCCGCCAGCATCTCCGCTCTCACGGCACTCACGTCCTTGTAAGAGGCACACTAGGTTTGCTCCACCTGCGTGCTGCTTTGCCCACTGGGTGCTGCATGCCATGTGCGCATCACTGCTGGCACTCCTCCGCTGCCCATGCACTCTGCATGCCTGCTCCTCCTTTTGTATCCCTTTGCCACTCCTCAATCGTCCCTGCTGCACCAAACTTCTGGACGTGCTTCATTGAATTCACGTGTCTATTGTTTAAGCAGATCTCACAACTGTCACTGTACAATCTCAACAGGTACAATCTCACTCCTCTACATTTGCTTTTCTGTAGCCCTTCCGACTTATCATGCCGTCCATATTCCAATGATCCTCTGTGGAAAGGGATTTGAGCTTCTCACCTCATCACACCCAAATCACTCACCCCCACCCCACCACACAGGGATCTTGGCTCTAACTCCCTCACGGGCTCCATTCCCGACAGCATCTCCGCGCTCACGGCACTCACGTCCTTGTAAGTGGCACACTGGGTTTGCCCCACCTGCATGCTGCTCTGCCCACTGGGTGCTGCATGCCATGTGCGCATCTCTGCTGGCACCCCTCCACTGCCCATGCACTCTGTATGCCCGCTCCTTCTTCTGTATCCCTCTGCCACTTCTCAATTTCCCTAGTGCACCAACCTTCTGGACACGCTTCATTGAATTCACGTGTCTATTGTTTAAGCAGAACTAACAACTGTCACTGTACAATCTCAACCGGTACAATGTCGGTCCTCTACATCTGCCTTGCTGTATCCCTTCCCAACTAATAATGCCTTCCGAATTCCAATGACCCTTTGTGGAAAGGGGTTTGAGCTTCTCATCCCATCGCACCCAATTCATCATTCCCACCCCACCATACAGAAATCTTGGCAATAACTCCCTCACGGGCTCCATTCCCAACAGCATCTTCGCACTCACGGCACTCACGTCCTTGTAAGAGGCACACTGGGTTTGCTCCACCTGCGTGCTGCTCTGCCCACTGGGTGCTGCATGCCATGTGCGCATCACTGCTGGCACTCCTCCACTGCCAATGCACTCTGCATGTCCGCTCCTCCTTCTGTATCCCTTTGCCACTCCTCAATCGTCCCTGCTGCACCAACCTTCTGGACACGCTTCAGTGAATTCACGTATCTATTGTTTAAGCAGAACTAACAACTGTCATTGTACAATCTCAACCGGTACAAATCTCGGTCCTCTACATCTACCTTGTTGTATCCCTTCCCAACTAATAATGCCTTCCAAATTCCAATGACCCTTTGTGGAAAGGGGTTTGAGCTTCTCATCCCATCGCACCCAATTCACTCATTCCCACCCCACCACACAGGAATCTTGGCAATAACTCCCTCACGGGCTCCATTCCCAACAGCATCTTCGCACTCACAGCACTCACGTCCTTGTAAGAGGCACACTGGGTTTGCCCCACCTGTGTGCTGCTCTGCCCAATGGGTGCTGCATGCCATGTGCGCATCACTGCTGCCACTCCTCCACTGCCCATGCACTCTGCATGCCCGCTCCTCCTTCTATATCCCTTTGCCACTCCTCAATCGTCCCTGCTGCACCAACCTTCTGGACGTGCTTCGTTGAATTCACGTGTCTATTGTTTAAGCAGATCTCACAACTGTCACTGTACAATCTCAACCGGTACAATCTCACTCCTCTACATCTGCTTTTCTCTAGCCCTTCCGACTTATCATGCCGTCCATATTCCAATCATCCTCTGTGGAAAGGAATTTGAGCTTCTCACCTCATCACACCCAAATCACTCATTCCCACCCCACCACACAGGGATCTTGGATCTAACTCCCTCACGGGCTCCATTCCCGACAGCATCTCCGCGCTCACGGCACTCACGTCCTTGTAAGAGGCACACTGGGTTTACCCCACCTGCGTGCTGCTCTGCCCACTGGGTGCTGCCATGTGCGCATCACTGCTGGCACTCCTCCACTGCCCATGCACTCTGCATGCCCGCTCCTCCCCCCTTGTGCAGTCATCCCTGTAAGAATTTGAGCTTAGAATCCATGGATTAGTAATGAGCTCGAAGCTCTTTTAAGTACATCCAGGATGGGCAAGGAAAGGATGGGAAGGGAATCAGGGGCAATCTCTAGAGATTGGGGGTAATCCCAAGGCAATCTCCAATTGGTGGGTTGGAGATTGCTTGGAGATCACATTTGGGTTTGGTTGGGACGTAGGTGTACACCCAACCAAACACAAAGTGCAAACTACACTCTGCTTGGATAGAAAGTACAAAATACAAAGTGTGAGATTGAGGTCTTACACTAACAATCTCTTGGTCACTCATTGAATTCATGGTTTTGCTGCTTCAGAACCACCCACAACTGCCATTACGCAATCCCAACCTGTACATTCGTCATGTGCCTTCCTCCGGCCGTTCTGAACTGACCATGTCCTCCAGTTATCCTTTGTGAACAGGAATCTGAACCATAATCAACTTGCTGGGCTTATTCCAGCCAAACTTTCGAGTCTTTCTCGAATGGATTACTTGTAAGCTGAGAGGGATGGATTGCTGTAGCATGTGGTGTGGTCTTATGTTTCGTTGAGGTGCTATGCTATGTTGCCATATACGCGTATAGCGTATATACGCGTGTCGTATATACGCATGCGTATATACGCTATACGCTAAGGGCCCCAATCCAGGGATACGCTTTTTTGGGCAGGTTAAAAAAACCCGAGCAGGTCGAAAAAAGCACCCTAGGTATTAGTTTACAGGGGGGATTCACGGGGGTTGTGTTTCAGGTTTTTTTTTTTCCCGATTAGGCTGAAATGCTTGTAGACTTCGTGCTCAACATCGGGAAGGTACTCCCTAATCTCACGAATTGGACGTGGCCTATTGTTATCCTGTGTGAGATCAGATGGCGGGTTAGGAACTGCAGTAGAAATTATCGCGTATGGTACTAGGAGGAGTGAGCGACCAGGTAGAATGGACGGATGGGGGAGGGAAAGTGAAGTAGATCTGACGAGAAACGATGTGTTGGAGGGGACGTAGTGGAAAGGTTGGAGTTCGTAAATTGGGTTCGGTTCAAAGCGGTGGAACCCTGAAATTAGAAATTGCAACTCCAACGCGAATCCAAACATTGAAGCCACATTCCCGCTACCCTAAATCTTCGATGAGCATTTCGACCATGGCGAAATGATCGCCGTGAAAAACGGTAAATTTTTATATATTCCCGAACATTTTCACCTTGGGCTGCCCAGAAAAAAACGCCCGAGCATATAGCGTATTTGCTAGCGTTCAGCGTATAGCGTGTAAATGCTAGCGTATAAACGCTATACGCTCAAGGCCAAAAGCGTATATGGCAACATAGGTGCTATGCTGCTGGTGAACAAGTGGAAGGGAGTTGAAGCTGAGTGACATGTGCAAAGATAGCAGTACGAGTGACATGTCCAGACGTGTGCTTGGTGATAGAACTGGAGCTTGGAATGATACATTAGTAATGAGCTTGAAGCTCATTAAGTACATCCAAAATGGGCAAGGTATGGATGGGGAGGGAATCGGGGCAATTTCTAGGGATGGGGGGTAACCCCAGGGCAATCTCCAATTGGTGGGTTGGAGATTGCTTAGTGATCACATTTGGGATGTACGTGTACACCCAACCAAACACAAAGTGCAAACTACACTAAGCTATGATATAAAAAGTACAAGTACAAAATGTGAGATTGAGGGCTAACACTAACACCCTTCCATAGACGTCAATCGAAGTCAAGGCAGAGAAGGTGGGGCACACAGCCCCATGGCGCCAAGAAGATGATGGTGTAGAACCTTCCCAAGGGGCTTGGTGAATAGATCAGCCAAGTTGCAGTCAGACGTTATGTACTGTATCTTCAGCTGATCACGCTGAACAATGTCACGAATGAAAAAGTGGCGAAGTTCGATGTGCTTGGTGCGAGTGTGAAACACTGGTCATGGGAGAGGTGGATGGCACTCTTGTTGTCACACCAGAGGGTGGGTGGGGACTGAGGGTAGCCAAGTTCCTGGAGGAGGAAAGTGAGCCAACGAGCCTCCTGAGCCGCCATAGTCACAGCGTATGGTTCTGCCTCACAGGATGAGAGGGAGACCTCTGAGGATCTGGTGGAGCGCCAGCTGACAATTCACTGCCAAGGGTGGAGCAGTAGCCCTGAGAGGAGCGTCGGTCGGTCTGGTCATCAGCCCAAGAGGAGTCACTGTAGCCCTCCAGACGAGGAGGTGAAAGACCACCAAGTGTGAGGACATGAGACTTGGTGCAGTGCAGATAGCGCAGCACCCGCCTTCGGCGGCTTCCTGTGGAGATCGGTGAAGCGTCCAGGAGCCACATGTTGAGAGAGGACACTGACAGGGTATCCCAGGTCAGGTCGGGTGCACATCATGGCGTACATGAGGGACCCAACAAGCTCCGGGTATGGCTCAGAGCAAGCCTCTGGTGTGGGTATAGCTGGTGCTATGAGGAGGTGCTGCAGCGGCAGTGGGGTGGCATTAGGTATGTAGGATACCATCTCAAACCGCTTGAGAACATTGTCGATGTAGAACTCCTGGGAGAGCGTGATGGTGCGAGCCCGACGATCACGAATGATCCCCATCCTCAGGTAGTGTTGGAGGTCACCAAGGTCCTTTATCAAGAGGACCTTGCTCAGGGTCGTCTGGACCGAAGTCATCTGAGCGGGGTCCTTGGAGACGAGATTGAAGTTGTCAACGTAGACAATGATGTAGAACGGCACAGAGTGACGGCAAATGAAGAGAGTCGGGTCAGCAAATGACGGGTGGAAGTCCAGTGAGAGGAGCAGGGTTAAAAAAACGGCCGTTGTTTTTTGAAAATTTACCGTAAAAAACGGTATTGTAAAAAACGGTAGCAAAAAACGGTTTAAAACGGTTCCAGAAGGTGTTTTTCTGCTTAAGAACAACACATTCACTTTATGGGACCAAATTGAACCAGAAATTCAGCAGGATGAACGGGACGGACCCCTTCTTGCATGCGTGCAGTTTTTGGCATGATTGAACAAGTATTTGACCTTGTTTTTCCTTTTTTTTTCTCGGTGAACAGAGTTCTCTAACAAAAAAAACAGCCGATTTTTTTAGAAATCACCATTAAAAACGACCGTAAAAAACGGACCGTATTTTACGAAAACCGTATTTTTTAACCTTAGAGAGGAGGATCTCATTCAACTTATTGTGCCACTCACGAGGAGCTTGCTTGAGGCCGTAAACATGGCAATTCAGCTTCCAGACAGTGTTGAGGTAAACTTTTCGGGAAAGCCTTCAGGTCGTTCCATGAACACTGTCTCTTTTAGGTGTCATTGCAGGAATGCCGAGGAGGCGTCCATGGATTTGATCTTTATGTTTTCTCGTGCGCATGTTTAACCCATGCCATGATGGCCTCTAGAGCCTCGGCCTTCGTGTGGAGGAGGTGCACAGAAACGTAACGAGAGTGGTCATCAACTATTGAGAGGAAGTAGAGGTGACCACCTCGTGCAGCAACCGGGGCAGGACCCCAGACGTCCATGTGCACTAGATCCAAGAGGGCTGTTGCGACTGAGGGTGAGGCGGGGTGAGGCTATTGGCGCAGCTTGCTCTTAGTGCAGCACAGGCACGTGGGAGCAAGAGAGTCAGGTGGTGGAGGAAGTGAGGCTGGTAGGCCGAAAAGAAACTTCTTGGAGGCCATGTCAGCGAGCGTGCGGAAGTTTGGGTGTCCAGGCCGATGGTGATAGAGGATGGTGGGAATGGCAAGGCTGCGACATGAGCATGGAGTGACATCAGCCTGTGCTTGGCCGGTGGACACCTGTGGGGCCGATAAACGCAGCGTGTAGAGATCGCTGCTGTTGAGGGTGAAGCGAGCTAAGAGCTTGTTGGTGAGTGGGTCGATGATGTCACAGTAGTCAGCATGTAGAGGAAAGATGGTGAGGACCCCCGCCTTCTGAAGATCTTTTGGGCCACTAGATTGTGGCGTAGTGAAGGCATGCACGTGCCAGTCACTGTGCCGGATGGGAAGGCGGGGCACATGACTGTGGACGACCCCTTAGCATGAGTGGTGAAGCTCGAATCAGCTCCCAAGACAAGAATGGGTGCTGAGGAGGGTTGGAAGGATTGTTTCTCCTTGAGCACCGTGTGAGTGGCCCCACTGTCGAGTGTGAATTTCATGGACGTGGGTGCGTGTGATGAGCCGAGGTACTGCGCAATCGTTTCATTATTAATGGCAGTTCCGGGAACAACATGTTAAGACGCACATCAGCAGGAGCACTAGCTCTTGCACTAGCCTGAGCGGGTTCCTGTGCCTCGACTTGGTTGACCTTACGAGAGCGCATCCAGTTCGGTGGCTTCTTGTAGACTCGATGGACGGCACCCATTCGTCGTCCTTATTCTTAAAGCAAGTAGCGAGGGGGTGGTTAGTGCCACCACACTCTTGTCCCTTGCGGTTGCCATACTTGACGACGTAGGTGCATGGAGGGAAACGGTTGCGTTGAAAGGGCGCCGAGGTAACACTTGCTTGAGGCAGGGGAGCAGGGAGGGCGTAGGCCTTGGCTTGAGCCGTGGTGTCTTTCTCGGCGGAGAGGAGTGCAGAAGAGACCTTAACAAATGTGAGGTCTTCCGCCGAGAGTGTGAGGAGCATCTTCCTCGTGACTTCGTATGCCGAAGTGAGGCCGACAAGAATAGTGGCCTCGGGGAAGACTGTGTCAAGTTCCTTGAGCTCGCCATGAATGGTTTGAACTTTGGCTATGTAGTCGGCCATGCCTGGGGAGTCCTCTAGACGGACCCCTGGAACATGTTCGGGATGAGAACGGCCACCCCAACCGCCGCCTTGTTCATAAAACGATCCTGGAGATGCTTCCATATGGCGTTGGAGGTAGGGTACTTGTGGAATGTGTTGACAAGATCGGGTGGGGTTGTGCCGATGAAGACGCTGATGATAGCCGCATCGGCGGTGATTGTCAACGGCTTCCTCGTACTCCCTAGTTGCCGCCGCATTAATAGGATCAGACGGCGCCGTGGGGACAGGGGGCTGTTTTCCATAACCATGGTAGAGCAGGACATCCTTGAGATCCAACCCTTGCACCTCACGGCTCAAGAGGTGCTTGTCAACCCCTTAGCTCCATGCCTTGTAGTTGGAGCTTGTGCCGTCGGCTTCGAGGCGAAGAGGGGTGATGGGATTGGCGATAGTCGAGGAAGCGAATGCCATGATGACTATATCTTTCTTCCTTTTCGCGCGGAGCGCAGCTCTTAAGTCGCCGTAGGCGAAGAGCGGGCTTCGCGAAAAAAGGGACTTTCCGAGAGCGATTTATGTGCAATTTCAGAAGGAAATACTTCGGATTGAGGGTTTAGATCCAGTCATTGCAGGGCGAGAGGCGGCAGCCCGAAGCTGAGGGGACGCGCAGCTGCAGGGCGACGGGCGGCAGCCCGAAGAGAAGTGATGCTGCGGGGCGACGGGCGGCAGCCCGAAGGTGACGCTGCAGGGCGACGGGCGGCAGCCCGAAGAGAAGTGCCGCTGCGGGGCGACGGGCGGCAGCCCGAAGGTGACGCTGCAGGGCGACGGGCGGCAGCCCGAAGAGAGGTGACGCTGCAGCGCGACGGGCGGCAGCCTGATGTTGAAGAGGTGAGAAAACAGGGCCATGCCGAATCGGGGCGAACGGCGGAATAGAGCCGTGCTGATGCGGGGCGAACGTCGAAACAGAGCCGCGCCAATGCGGGGCGAATGGCAAAACAGAGCCGCGCCAATGCGGAGCGAACGGCTAAACAGAGCCGCGCCAATGCGGAGCGAACGGCGAAACAGAGCCGCGCCAATGCGAATTAAGGAGGCGCCGATATGCGAGAAAAAGAACCGATGCTACGTACTTAGATATAAGCGTTAGCGCCGGGCTAGTCGCAGAAGGATATGAATTCGCGTATGCGGAATAAGAGCTCTGATACCATGATAGAACTGGAGCTTGGAATTATACATTAGTAATGAGCTTGAAGCTCCTTAAGTACATCTGAAATTGGCAAGGTATGGATGGGGAGGGAATCGGGAGCAATCCCTAGGATTAGAGGTAATCCCAAGGCAATCTCTAATTGGTGGGTGGAGATTGCTTGGTGATTACATTTGGGCTTGGTTGGGATGTGGGTGTACACCCAACCAAACACTAAGCTGGGATATAAAAGTACAAAAGGTGAGATTGAGGGCTAACACTAACACTCGCTTCCACTCCTGCCCTGCCCTCTCTTCTAATCACACCCAACCCACAAACCCCACACACGGAACTCACTGCACTCACGGGCTCCCTCACGGGCTCCATTCCCCACAGCATCTCCGCACTCAAGGTATCCACAGTGCTGTAAGAGGCACACTGGGTTTGCTCCACCCATGCCGCTGCTGCTGACCAATCAGAGCCTGTGATTTCACCCAAGCAAGGAAGTAGCGCAGAGCGATGTGCTTCGTTCTGCGCTCCAGTCTGTGCTCCTGACACAAGGCAATCATGGCCTTGTTGTCGACGTACAGCACTGGAGGAGAACGAGGCGGCTCTCCAAGGTCGGTCAGCAGGTAGGTGAGCCAGCGTAACTCCTGTGCAGCCATGGCCCCTGCGTAGATCTCAGCCTCACAACTGGAGCTGCGAACAGAAGACGAGCGGGTAGACCGCCAAGAAACAGAGCCGGAGCCAAGGCCGAAGGTGTAACCCTGTGACGACCGCTGCGTAGTCAAGTCGTCAGCCCAAGAAGCGTCAGCGTGACCAGTGAGGACAACTGGACCTCGCCCTCCAAGCACGAGCCCCATGCCCGAAGTACTGCACAAGTAGCGCAACACCCTCTTAGCAGCATCCATGTGCTCCTTCCTGTGTCGGCCAGGAGCGACATAGCGTGCGAGGATGCTAAGAGGGTAGGCTAGGTCAAGTCGAGTGCAGGTCATCAGGTACATGAGGCAGCCCACAAGCTTTGGATACGGGCCACTCGGCTCTACGGACTCGTCCGAAGGTGGAGCTGAGAGCGAGTGACCGGTAGGCAGAGGAGTGGACTGTGGCGAGGAGTACGTGAAGCGGAAGCGCTGAAGGACCTGCTGCACCATGTGTGACTGAGTCAAGGTAATGGTGCGCTGTGCTCTATCCCGGGTGATCCGCAAGCCAAGATAGCTTGTCAGCTCACCCAGGTCTGTGCACGTGTGTCTCTTCTGCAGCTCCGACTTCACGTGGGCGAGTGCCTCAGTGTCAGCAGTAGCAAAGACCAGGTCGTCTACGTACACGAGAACGTAGAACGGCGGCAGAGTGGTGTCGGTGCGTAGAAACAGCGACGGGTCAGCAGTAGAAGGAGCAAACCCAAGAGCAGCAAGAGTCGTCCTCAGTGTGTCGTGCCACTCACGGGGTGCCTGGCGGAGACCGTAGACTGGCCGCCGGAGGCTCCACTGGGTACCAGGAGGAAACGACCCAGTGAAGCCAGGTGGGCGGCGCAGCCAGATCTCCTCGTGCAGGCTGCCCTGTAGGAAAGCAGTGCTGAAGTCCAGAGAGTGGAGCTCGTAGTCACGCTGAGCGGCGACGTGCAGCAGAACCCGAAGAGTGGTCATCTTCGGGGTAGGGGAGAAGGTATGGAAGAAGTCAACTCCCTCACGCTGACTGAAGCCTCGTGCAACGTAACGCGCCTTGAAGACAGGCGGAGAACCCGGCGGCCGCTTCACCCTGAAAATCCACATGCCACTGACGATGTTCGCCCTAGGTGGGGGAACCTCGTCGACGTAGGTGCCTGTGGACTTCCAGGAGGCCATCTCTGCGTCCATGGCTGACTGCCACTGAGAGGAGTAGGGACCCTCTATCGCCTCTGCGTAAGAGCGCGGGGTCGGGATGTCTGGTGCATCCGGGTCTCCCTCAGGGGCAATCAGCATGGACACGAGATGAGGTAAAGCAGTGGCAAAGCACTCAAACTCCTCCTGTCTGTCCTCAAGGACGTCCGTGCCTAGAGCACACTCACCCCCGACGGACGGAGGACAGACAGACTCAGACTCAGCAACAAGGCTAGCGGCGTAGTCTAGACGACAGGCGGCAGCAAAGTCAACAAGCTCAGCAACTAGAGCAGACGCAGCAGCGGACTCAAAGGAAGGGTCAGTGACAACAGTAGCGAGGAAACGTGTGACAGTAGGACTGGCAGCACGAAGAGAGTCAGACTCTGGGTCCGGACCGTCAGGAAGAGAGGAAGCAGGAGGAGACGGCAGAGGGACACGCTGTGGAGCAGTGGAAGGACGCAGAATCATATAGTGAGTGCCAGGGACAGGAGGAGGACGCTCACGCGGAACACGACGACCAGTGCGGACAGCTCGGACAGGCGACTCTGGATGAGACTCAGGCGACGCAGGACGAGACTCAGGCTCACGATGCTCCGTAAGACCTCTAGTCGGCCCAGAGTAAGGAGAAGGACTAGGCAGTGGAGAGGCTGGCTGGAACTGTGACTGCGACTGGACAGGCGGTGGACTCAGTAGGGGAGGAGGAGGACCAGTAGAGGGCGGGAGGCCAAGAACCTGCTGAAGGAGCGGAACGTAGTACGGCCGCGGCCGCGCAGCACCTCCTGAACCAGCAGAGACAACACCAGCACCCTCAGCTCCAGGGTCTCCAGCTCCAACTCCCGCAGCACCACCAGCAGCTCCAGCAGCTCCAGTACCTCCAGCTCCAACTCCCGCAGCAGCTCCAGTCCCAGTAGCTCCAGTACCTCCAGTACGAGCACCTCCAGGACCAGCGGCTCCAGCAGCTCCAGCACCAGCAGCACCTCCAGCAGCTCCAGCACCAGCAGCATCTCCAGCAGCACCAGCACCAGCAGCACCAGCAGCACCTCCAGCAGCACCAGCACCAGCAGCACCTCCAGCAGCACCAGCACCAGCAGCACCTCCAGCAGCACCACCAGCAGCTCCAGCACTAGCAGCACCTCCAGCAGCTCCAGCACCAGCAGCACCTCCAGCAGCTCCAGCACCAGCAGCACCTCCAGCAGTAGGCCCCCCAGCTCCAGCAGCACGGCTACAGCGCCGAGCGTACCACTCATGAAGCTGCCGTGGAGAGAGGGGCTCCCGCCTCGACGGGACACTCGGAGGACCTCCAGTCTCAGCACACCCAGACTCAGCAACCCCAGGCTCAGCACCCCCAGGCTCAGCACCCCCAGACTCAGCAACCCCAGGCTCAGCACCCCCAGGCTCAGCACCCCCAGACCCGGCACCCTCAGGCTCAGCACCCTTAGCAGCACCAGAGTCAACAGCTACCTCAACAGGCTCGACTGCGTCTACCTGAGACACACCTGAGGGGGCAGGACCCTGAGGGAGGAGGGGGTCTACCAGAGGAGGACCTGGCGCGAGGAAGAGCGGCGGGGGGGGGAGGGGAAGAGGCGGTAGTAAGGAACCGACTCGTCCAACGTGACGTCCTGAGAGGACAGAACACGGCGCGAGGTGGGGTGGTAAAACTGCCAACCAGGCGCGTCAGGGGGGAAGCCAAGGAAGACGCAGGGAACGGCACGGGAGGACAGCTTGTCCGCAGACAAGTCGCGGACAGAAGCTCGAGATCCCCAGACACGGAACACAGACGCATCGCTAACCTTCCCCGTCCACCGAAGAGTGGGGGTGGTCTCCGGCATGGAGACCCGGGGCTGGAGGTTGATCTGATGCGCCGCGTACTGAACCGCGAACGGCCACAGAAAATGGGGAGCAGCCGCATGGATCATGGACGTACGAGCGACATCCATGACCATGCCAATGCGGCGCTCAGCAATCCCATTTTGCTGTGGAGAGGCCGGAAGCGTGAACGTCTGGCGGATGCCCTCCGCCCGATAGAAGGCTCGCAGAAGGTCGGAGGAAAACTCTCCACCTCTGTCTGAGTGCAGACGCACAACAGGAAAGTCCGAGCCGAAACTCTCTCTGAGCTGGAGACGAGCAGCGCGGATCCAGTCCATCAACACCTCAGTGACCTCACCCTTGCGGCGCAAGGGGAAGACCGTGGTGTAACGCGAGTAGTCGTCAACAACCAGCAGGAAGTAACGCTCGTGACCCTGTCCACGGACGCGGGCCGGGCCCCACACGTCCATGTGAAGAGTCTGCAGGGGAGCCTCTATGGGGGGAAACTCGGAGGAGTGAGGAGCGGCGCGCTGCCGGCCCTCGACGCAGGGAACGCAGGTAGGGGCAGGCCCCGGAGGAAGAGGTGGGAGGGACTCAGGAAGACCGGAGACCAGGACACGGGAGGCCATGCCTCGAAGACGAGGCAGGGAGGGGTGACCAAGGTGGTGGTGCCAAAGGAGAGTCTCGTGGGCCAGGAGGCGACACGAGCAGGGGGCAGACTCAGGGCCAGACCGGGACGCTGCAGCAAACACCTGACCCGACGCGGCTACCTGACTAGGAGGAGACTCAGTGGTAAGGGTGTACAGGCTGGACCCTGGCCTACGGGTGAACGTGGCCAGGTGACGGCCCGTCCGAGCACACGTGCAGTGCGTCACACGCTGATAGGCAGGGGTGAACTGGTGAACACCCCCATCCTGAAGATCAGCACCCGCCACCAAGTTCGTAGAGAACGAGGGGAGGTGAAGACCAGACAGCGAGCCGGACGGAGCAGCAGGACACGGGAGGACAGTGGAGGAACGGGCCACAACTGGTCCCCCAGAGGGGTCAGCCAGAGAGACTGCCACCGGCCGACTGAGCGGCGAGAGTGTGGTGCAGTCGCGAAAGAAGGAACGGGAAGCACCCGAGTCAAGGGTGAAAGTGTGCAAGACCTGATTCGACGCGGTACCTGAGAGAGCAGCCTCACCAGCACCTGGAGCAGCAGACTCACTAGCACCTAGAGCAGCAGCCTCAATGCCCGGGTCGGGCGGAACACACAGGTAACAGTCACCCTCAGCACTAATAGACACAGCATACATAGCAGCAAGGATAGCATCATAATCAAGATCAAAGATAGCAACCCCCGACTTAAGCAGAATATCCCAGCGAGGGATCTCAGAGGAGCCAGGGAACTTAGTACGCCAGGCGTCAGTCAGGCGGCCGAAGCAGCGTGGTGTGGTGTGCGGGCCTCCGCACGTCTCTCCACTGCGGTCGCCGGTGCGAAGAATGTAGGTGCAGGGACCAGCACCCCAAGACCTCCCACGCCCAGCGTACCACTCACGAAGCTGCTGAGGCGACGGGGTCTCACGGGAGCGCTGCTGCTGCTGGCGCTGGCCACTGCTAGAGCCTCCCCGCTGCCCACCACCACCCCCGCCACCCCCACCTCCTCCGCCGCCGCCGCCACCTCCACCCCCACTCCCGCTGCCTCCGCTGCCTCCACCTCCACCGCCGCCACCGAAGCCCCCACTCCCGCCACCACTCCCACCTCCACCCCCACCCCCTCCGCCTCCTCCACCGCCACTACCGCCGCCCCCGCCATCCCCTCCACCCCCCTTGCCCCCCTTGCCCTTGCTGTTGCGGCGCCTGCCACTAGGAGCAGACGCAGCGCCGACCGACTCGGTGCCAACGAGGTCGACAGCAGCAGCAGAGGCAACAGAGGGCAAAAGAGGGACGGGGGAGCACCCCTCAAAGAAAGGGGCACGAGGGTCACCACGAGAGGCTCCTACAGCGACTATACTCTTCTCAGCTGCAAGGAGGCGCTCCTCGAGGAGGTCAACGGTGAGCGTGGTGGGGCAAAGAGAGAGGAAGTGGTCCCTGACCGAGCAAAGGGAGTCAGGGAGCCGGGTAACGAGGTAGTAGAGAGTGATGTACATAGGGGGGGGGTTCTTGGTGCAGAACTCGGCAGGAAGCGCAGCGCGGTAGCGGATGTCACTAGTGCGGAGGTGCGTAATGAGGTCAGCGACTGTGGCAAAAGCGGCTAGGTCAGGGAACAGGTACGGCAGCATGAGGCGGCTAAGGGCAGCAGTGGCAGGGGAGGAGTAGCGCACAACAACAGCAGTGTACAGAGTGCTAGCAGTCTTGTACTGGCTAAAGTGTGCGCGCTCAGCAGACGGCAGGTGACTACGGACAGCAAGACGGGCAGCAGCATCGCGCGTGGTCCACTGTGAGCGAACAGTATTGGCAGCATCAGCAGCAGGTGCAGCGGAGGCGCCAGAAGTGAGATCAAACAGTGAGATACCGTCCTTGCTATCGCACTGCAGGAAAAGCTGCAGATCATCGATCCAGACCTCAAAGTCGACAGCTCGACCCTCAGCATCGAAGGTAAGCACATTGGGACTAGCCATGATAGCAGCAGCAGCAGGCTAGCAGCAGTAGCGGCAGCGCGACTCGGCTAAAGGGCGCGGCTCGGCAGGGCGGCGCGGCTCGGCGGTGCGCTTACCAGGGGCGGGTGGGTAGGGTGGCCGCGACTGGAGGGGCAGGGCCGTGGTGCGCCGGCAGGGTCGGGGCCGCAACTGGGCGGCAGGGCAGGGCCGCGGCTCGACTGCAGGGCAGGGCCGGGGCAGTAGCGACGGCAGCGGCGGTGGCGGCTTGCAACACCGGCGGAGGCAGGCTCGGCGGCGGCGGCAGGGACAGCAGCTGCTGCAGGGCTCCTCGGCGGCTGCTGCAGGTGGAGGCCGCGACCGGCGAGAGGGGCAGGGCGGGGCCGCAGCGGCGGGTCGACGCGCGGAGCCGGCGACGGCAGCTGCTGAAGGGTAGGTGGCCGCGACAATGGCGGCAGGGGCGGCGACGACGGGGCGGCGAAGAGCCGCGAAGGGCCGCGAAGGGGGGCCGCGAAGGCCGCGAAGGGGCCGCGAAGAGCCGTGAGGGGGCCGCGAAGGGCCACGAAGGGGCCGCGAAGGGCGGCGAGGGGGCCGCGAAGGGCCGCAAGAGGGGCCGCGAAGGACCGCGAAGGGGCCGCGAAGGGCCGCGAGAGAGGCCGCGAAGCGCCGCGAAGGGGCCGCGAAGGGCCGTAAGAGGGGCCGCGAAGGGCGCAAAGAGGCCGCGAAGGGGCCGTTACAGAGCGCGACGGGGCGCTTAAGGGCAGGCGCGAAGCGCGCTTCGGGCAGGTAAGGAAGAAAAATCGTAGTGGTGGGCCCTTAGAAAAAAAAACGGTCCCACTAGGGAACCCGCTCTATACCATATGAGAATAATACGAGGAATGAGATGAATTGACAGCATTGGGAGTACAAGTACCTAAACCTAGAATGTTGTACCCCCTAAGGCTAAACCCACTATAGCCTACAGAATAGAAACATATATAATGTTTGACAGTCAAGTACGGTAACTATAGTGCATTTTCGCAGTGATTGAACCCATGAGTGATGATGATTGCAGTGGTTTGACTTGAGTAGATACAGTCAGGCAGGGCCCCATATTCACTTCTAGGGACACTGATCTATCAGCCTCCCTATAAGAAGAAGAAGAAGAAGAAGAAGAAGAAGAAGAAGAAGAAGAAGAAGAAGAAGAAGAAGAAGAAGAAGAAGAAGAAGAAGAAGAAGAAGAAGAAGAAGAAGAAGAAGAAGAAGAAGAAGAAGAAGAAGAAGAAGAAGAAGAAGAGCAGGGACACCAGGTGCTCAATCCCCTTCTCGGTGAAGAGTTTCTTGAACTCGGTTGAGAAGAACTCCAAGCCGCCATCTGTCTGGTAGCCTTTTAGCTTTAGTCCAGATTGGCGTTCGACACGCATCATCCAAGACACGAAGCATTCGAAGGCGAGGGAGCGACAGCCGGTGTTGACGGCCCAGACGTAGCGAGTACATGCGTCGATGAAGGTTAGGGTATAATATTCACCGTCAAGTCCTTCTTGGCTGAGAATCATAAAGTCGCTGTAGACTTTCTCGAGTGGCTTGTAGCGTTCGTAACCAGGAGGTAAGTCGGGGAAAGGTTTGTGGGCAAGCGACGCGGTAGGGCAGACGATGCACGGCGGGTCGGCTGAGTCTGCCGTGAGGGAGCCTCCTCGAGGAAGGAGCAATGCGTCTTCGTCAAAGACTCCGGCCTTGAGTGAGTTCTTGAGCGTGGCGTGAGAGGGGTGTCCGAGTCGTTGATGCCATGTTTCTGGTTCCGCGCGATAACTGACGGTCTTCTGGTAGTATTTGTTCCTTTCTGTTGCGTCGTTCTGCTCCTTTTCAGGTCCCTTGTCGGTGGCGGCGTCGGCATCTGCTGCAAAGGCTCGAACGGAGAGGTGCTCCAGTACCTCTTTCAGGAATTTGGCGACGTCATCCGTATCTGCGGAGTGAACTGCGTCGCTCGTGACGAGCCGTTGCGGAAAGGATGCTGCTTCGGGCCATTCAGAGGCGGGAAGTCCTTCCATCGGGACGCGATGGTAGAGGTACTCGTCGCCGGTGACCGAGATTAACTGAGGTCCTTGTTCCAGCGGCGGCGCTTCCTTGGTAGGTCCGGGCAGTTCCGCTGCTTTACTGAAGAACTCGTAAGTCACTTCTTCTGACTCTTCTTGTACGTCTTCTGGTGTGTCAGGGGCATACTTGTCCGGAAGAGGAGGTCCGCCCCAGTTGGTACCGCGTGTTGCCCAGTATGGGTCGACTTCGGCGACAGGTTCGGGAGGAAGGCCTGGAGCTTCTGGGTAACCCCATTCGTTGCGGGAGGTGGAAGTTCCCCAGCCTCCTTCGCCCGAAGCGCCCATCGGCACTGATCCCCATCCTTCTTCTTCTGTTGTTTCGGCGCCACCTGGGTCTCCTTCAGCGGTGCCTTCCGCCGCCTCTTCTGGCACTCGGAAGGCATCCCAGCCGCCTCCGGGTGTTGTTCGGGGTGGTTCAATGACTCCCCATGGCCCGATTGTAGGAGACAGAGTTCCCGAGCCGGTTCCTGCTGCCGGAGTTGTTCCCCATCCTCCGGGGTCAGCTTCTGCAGTTGCTGACCCTCCGTTGTTTTCTTCTTGCTCCATTGTCGCAGGTCCAGTGACGCCTGGATTGGAGGTTGAGGCGGTTGGGACGGCTCACAGGCGGAGAAGTCCATCCGAGGCAGGACTCTCGAGGTCCATCTCGTCGGGGTGTGACCGAGTTGGTGCTTCGGTGGGAGTCGTCTTCAGGAGTAGAGTCCGTTCGGAGTCGCATGTCGTGCCTTCCGCCGTGAAGTTTAATACGAAGACTCCGTCATCGTCGACGACCTTGCCGATGTAAGTATTTTTGTAAAACAGTTCGAAGGTATTGTCTTCGCAGTTGCTCCGAATGTCGACTCCACATCTCATGAGTTGCGCCGAAGAAAGGAGGTTGTATTGCAGATCAGGAACGACCAGCACGTCTCCGATGTGGATGGTGAAGTGAGTGTCTTCGGCCTCAAGGTAAACCTCTCCGATTTCGTAAGTCTTGAGACGGTTGTTGTTGGCGACTGTGATTTTGCACGGTCGCCGCATGCGCTTTGATTTGCTAATAAACGTCGGTGATCCCACCATGTGTTGACCGCAGCAGCTGTCGAGATACCAGGTATTGTAGTTTTTGCGGTTCCGTTGCGCAATCCCAGCGATCTTCGGAGTGATGATGCGGTCGAAGTCTCCAGTGTACGGCGAGAGGTCAATGTATCTTCTCGCGGGAAAACTAGGAGGAGACTCCGGAGTGCTCGGAGGTAACTCGAAGTCAGGTGGGATGTCGATTGGTCGATTCATCCAGCTGCTGAGGGTGGGGTCATTGTTCGGACTTGGCGTGATGGGACTGATGGGCACGATTGGTGGGTATTCGATGTTGTCGTAGTATCGAATGCCTCTGCGACGTCGCGCCATGCAACTCATGATTGATCCCTTGCCTTTGTCCTTGGACGTGATGCGTGCAGGAGTTTGCGAGGTGCTTGCGACGGAAGGCGGTGACATAGTCGTTGTCGCAGCAGGAGATGCCGAGGGTGCCGAGGGCAACTGATTAGAGGAGTTGTTGCGCCTTTCGTCAGCGTCCTTTCGCTTGTAGCAGCGGTCGATAGTGTGCCCGAGTTTCTTGCAGTACTTGCAGAATGTTCCCTTCTTTCTATGCTGCTCCCCTTCAGCCGCTCCAGTGAAGAATACTAACTTCTCCCGCTTGCTGTTCTTCTCATTGTACATATCGATCTCCTTCTGCTCGGAGAGAAGCGTGGCGCACAGGGCGGACTCGGAAATAGTTGCTCGAGCGCGGAGCAACGATTGGCATTGGCGCAAGGCCGGAGAGAACCATCGAGACGAACATGTCGTCGGGGACGGTTCCGCTGCACTTCTTAATGTGGTCGCGCAGATTGCGGCATCGGTTGATATACGGTCCCGCTTTCTCCCCTTGTTGCATTTTAACCGATGTCAGTTGGCTGAGTAGGCGACTCATCGTAACCGGATCTGTTGCCATGTATGAATTTTTCCGGTGCTCCCAAGATGCATACGCGGGTGCCCACTCTGATTTGTAGGAGCGAATACCAAGCTGCTCAGAAGGGGAGAGGTTTCGGAGAAGAGTGGTGTACGCGAGAAGAGATTCGTGGTATTATTGATGCTTCTCTTTGATGGTTCCTTCCGATGGGAAAGGTAAGCTTCCGTCGTAGTACATCCAGATCTGAGCGGTTGTTGCGAGGAGTTCGAATTCGAAGCTCCAAGTGTAGAAATCCTTGCCGTAAAAAAGAATTGAGGTCTTCAGCTTTGAAGTCAAAACGAACTTTGTTTGCATGGTTGCGATTGTTTCTGAATGCACACGTTGTTGACTGTCTTGTGCAGGAGCTGAAGCTTGACGGTTGTCAAAGGTGAACGACCTCTCGGAGTTGACGCGGCGGTCTTCTTCAGGGAGAGGGAGTCCAGCAACTCCTCTTGCGTAGCTTGAGCCATCGATGCTCATGGCTTGATGGCTCTTAAGAGCGTTGATGCGAGTGACTAGCTGATCAACAAGAGCGGCGCTGTTGCGGTACTGATACAGACGCGTTGCAGCCCGCGCTCGCCCCTGCAGCCGCGCTCGCCCCTGCAGCCCGCGCTCGCCCCTGCTGCCCGCGCTCGCCCCTGCAGCCGCGCTCGCCCCTGCAGCCCGCGCTCGCCCCTGCAGCCCGCGCTCGCCCCTGCAGCCGCGCTCGCCCCTGCAGCCTGCGCCCGCCCCTGCAGCCCGCGCTCGCCCCTGCTGCCCGCGCTCGCCCCTGCAGCCCGCGCTCGCCCCTGCAGCCGCGCTCGCCACTGCAGCCCACGCTCGCTCCTGCAGCCACGCTCGCCCCTGCAGCCGCGCTCGCCCCTGCAGCCCGCGCTCGCCCTTGCAGCCGCGCTCGCCCCTACAGCCCGCGCTCGCCCCTGCAGTCGCGCTCGCCCCTGCAGCCCGCGCTCGCCCCTGCAGCCGCTCTCGCCCCTGCAGCCCGCGCTCTGTTAGAAACTGAGAGAGAACGAGAATGAATGAAACTGGCAGAAAGTGGGTACAAGTAGGAAACCCTAAGTTTGTTGTACCCCCTAAGGCTAAACCCACTATAGCCTACACAATAGAAACATATAATGTTTGACACACCCCCATAGGCTAAGTGGGGGAGAACAAGGGGTCACAAGACCAGTCAAAGCAAGGCAAAGCAAAACAAGCTCAGGGTGGATCTCAAGGATACCACACAAATTCCGAGCACAAGCAAGTGGTCACAAGACCAGTTCACATGCAGTTTGATAATATAACAAGAGGTACAGTGATCACAACCTAGCAAGTGTAAGCATGCAGGTATATATATAGAGATCACAGTACAAGCAGAGTCAAGAAGTGAGCAGGTGAGGGAGAGTAGGCACAAGGCCTAGAACAGTACAGAAACGCTGATGGTCACAAGGCTGAAGCGCCTTGGTGAACACATCAGCAGTGTTGGCCCGAGTGGCCACGTAGGTAAGACAAAGCTGACCACGCTGCTGCAGCTCTCGAGCAAGGAAGTAGCGCAGAGCGATGTGCTTCGTTCTGTGCTCCAGTCTGTGCTCCTGACACAAGGCAAGGGCGGCCTTGTTGTCGACGTACAGCACTGGAGGAGAACGAGGCCGCTCTCCCAGGTCGGTCAGCAGGTAGGTGAGCCAGCGTAGCTCCTGTGCAGCCATGGCTGTGGCGTAGATCTCAGCCTCACAACTGGAGCTGAGAACTGAAGACGAGCGTGTAGAACGCCAAGAAACTGAGCCAGAGCCAAGGCTGAAGGTGTAACCCTGAGACGACCGCTGAGTAGCCTGGTCGTCAGCCCAAGAAGCGTCTGAGTGTCCAGTGAGGACAACGTCGCGCCGTCCTCCAAGCACAAGCCCCATGCCCGACGTACTGCACAAGTAGCGCAACACCCTCTTAGCGGCATCCATGTGCTCCTTCCGGTGACGGCCAGGAGCGACATAGCGTGCTAGGATGCTAAGAAGGTATGCAAGGTCAGGTCGAGTGCAAGTCATCAGGTACATGAGGCAGCCCACAAGTTCTGGATACGGGCCACTCGGCTCTACGAACTCATCCGAAGGCAGAGCTGAGAGCGAGTGACCGGTAGGCAGAGGAGTGGGCTGAGGCGAGGAGTACGTGAAGCGGAAGCGCTGAAGGACCTGCTGCACCATGTGTGACGGAGTCAAGGTGATGGTGTGCTGTGCTCTGTCCCGGGTGATCCGCAAGCCAAGATAGCTTGTCAGCTCACCCAGGTCTGTGCACGTGTGTCTCTTCTGCAGCTCCGATTTCACGTGGGCGAGTGCCTCAGTGTCAGCAGTAGCAAAGACCAAGTCGTCTACGTACACGAGAACGTAGAACGGCGGCATAGTGGTGTCGGTGCGTAGAAACAGCGACGGGTCAGCAGTAGAAGGAGCAAACCCAAGAGCAGCAAGAGTAGTCCTCAGTGTGTGTGGTGCCTGGCGGAGACCGTAGACTGGCCGCCGGAGGCTCCACTGGGTACCAGGAGGGAACGACCCAGTGAAGCCAGGTGGGCGGCGCAGCCAGATCTCCTCGTGCAGGTTGCCCTGTAGGAACGGAGTGCTGAAGTCAAGGCAGTGGAGCTCGTAGTCACGCTGAGCAGCGACGTGCAGCAGAACCCGAAGAGTGGTCATCTTCGGGGTCGGGGAGAAGGTCTGGAAGAAGTCAACACCCTCTCGCTGACTGAAGCCTCGTGCAATGTAACGCGCCTTGAAGACAGGCGGAGAACCCGGCGGCCGCTTCACCCTGAAAATCCACATGCCACTGACGATGTTCGCCCCAGGTGGGGGAACCTCGTCGACGTAGGTGCCTGTGGACTTCCAGGAAGCCATCTCTGCGTCCATGGCTGTCTGCCACTGAGAGGAGTAGAGACCCTCCATCGCCTCTGCGTAGGAGCGAGGGGTCGGGATGTCTGGTGCATCCGGGTCTCCCTCAGGGGCAGGTAAAGCAGCAGCAAAGCACTCAAACTCCTCCTGTCTGTCCTCAAGGACGTCCGTGCCAAGAGCACACTCACCCCCGACGGACGGAGGACAGACAGACTCAGACTCAGCAACAAGGCTAGCGGCGTAGTCTAGACGACAGGCGACAGCAAAGTCAACAAGCTCAGCGACTAGAGCAGACGCAGCAGAGGACTCAAAGGTAGGGTCAGTGACAACAGTGGCAAGGAGACGCGCGACAGTAGGACTGGCAGCACGAGCAAGGTCTGACGGCGGGTCAGCAACGTCAGGAAGAGAGGACGCAGGAGGAGACGGCAGAGGGACACGCTGTGGAGCAGTGGAAGGACGCAGGGTCATATAGTGAGTGCCAAGGACAGGAGGAGGACGCTCACGTGGAGCACGACGACCAGTGCGGGCAGCTCGGACAGGCGACTCTGGACGAGGCTCAGTGGACGCAGGACTAGACTCAGGCGACGGAGGACGAGACTCAGGCTCACGACGCTCAGTAAGACTACCCGTCGGCGCAGTGTAAGGAGAAGGACCAGGCAGTGGAGAGGCAGGCTGTAACTGTGACTGGACAGGCGGTGGACTCAGTAGGGGAGGAGTAGGAGCAGTAGAGGGCGGGAGACCAAGAACCTGCTGAAGGAGCGGAGCGTAGTACGGCCGCGGCCGCTCAGCAACTCCAGCTCCAACCCCCTCAGCAGCTCCATTCCCAGCAGCTCCAGTACCTCCAGTACGAGCACCTCCAGGACCAGCAGCTCCAGCAGCTCCAGCACCAGCAGCACCTCCAGCAGCACCAGCACCTCCAGCAGCTCCAGCAGCACCGCCAGCAGTAGCAGTGCCTCCAGCAGCTCCAGCACCAGCAGCACCAGCACCAGCAGCACCTCCAGCAGCACCAGCAGCACCAGCACCAGCAGCACCTCCAGCAGCTCCAGCAGTACCTCCAGCAGCTCCAGTAGCACCAGCACCAGCTGCACCTCCAGCAGCACCAGCAGCACCAGCTCCAGCAGCACCAGCACCAGCAGCACCTCCAGCAGCTCCAGCAGTACCTCCAGCAGCTCCAGCAGCACCAACAGCACCTCCAGCAGCTCCAGCAGTACCTGCACCAGCAGCACCAGCAGCACCGCCAGCAGCAGCACCACCTCCAGCAGCTCCAGCAGCACCAGCACCAGCAGCACCTCCAGCTCCAGGGTCCGCGACACTAGTAGCTCCACTCCGGAGACTGCAGCGACGAGCGTACCACTCTCGGAGCCGCTGGGGAGAGGGCAGCTCCCGCCTAGGAGGGGAAGCACGAGCACGAGCTCCAGCAGCACCTCTCCTGAGGCTGCAGTACTGTAAGTACCACTCACGCAGCTGCTGTGAGGAAAGAGCGCCTCCAGGTGTAGTACTCTCAGTCGCAGCACCCTCTGGCTCAGTACCCTCAGACGTAGCACTCCCAGGCTCAGCACCCCCAGACTCAGCACCCCCAGACTCAGCACACGCAGCCTCCGCACCCCCAGACTCAGCAACCCCAGGCTCCGCACCCCCAGGCTCCGCACCCCGAGCAGGACGAGAGTCGACAGCTACCTCGACAGGCTCAACCGGGTCTACCTGGGACACACCTGAGGGAGCGGCACCCTGAGGGGGGAGGGGGTCTACCACAGCAGCACCTGGCGCGAGGAAGAGAGGCGGGGGGGGGGAGCGGGGCAGTGCGGTAGGGGAAAAGGCGGTAGTAGGGCACCGACTCGTCAAAAGTGACGTCCTGAGAGGGCAGGACACGGCGCGAGGTGGCGTGGTAAAACTGCCAACCAGACGCGTCCGGGACAAAGCCAAGGAAGACACAAGGAACAGCGCGGGAGGAGAGCTTGTCCGCGGACGTATCGCGGACAAAAGCTCGAGATCCCCAAACCCGGAAACGCGACGCATCGCCAACCTTCCCCGTCCACAGCAGTGTGGGCGAGGTCTCCGGCAAGGAGACACGGGGCCAGAGGTTGAGCTGATGCGCAGCGTACCGGACCGCAAACGGCCACAGAAAGTGGGGGGCATCCGCATGGATCAAGGAGGTACGAGCGACCTCCATGACCAAGCCAATGCGGCGCTCAGCAACCCCATTCTGCTGTGGAGAGGCCCTCAAGAGGTCGGAGGAAAACTCCCCACCTCTGTCAGAGTGCAGACGTAGGACAGGAAAGTCGGAGTGGAACCTCTCGCTGAGCTGGAGACGGGCAGCGCGGATCCAAGGGATCAAAACATCAGGGACTTCACCCTTGGTGCGCAAGGGGAAGACCGTGGTGTAGCGCGAGTAGTCGTCAACAACTATCAAGAAGTACCTCTCCTGACCCTGTCCACGGACGCGGGCTGGGCCCCACACGTCCATGTGTAGCGTCTGCAGGGGAGCAGTCGTCGGGGGAAACGAGGAGGAGTGAGGAGCGGCGCGCTGCCGCCCCTCGACACAGGGAAGACAGGGAGGAGCAGGCGAGGGTGGCAGGGGAGGGAGAACCCTGGGAAGACCAGAGACAAGGTACCGTTTGTGCATGCCACGAAGGCGCTGCACTGACGGGTGACCAAGGCGGTGGTGCCAGAGAACAGTCTCGTGCGCCAGAGAGCGACACAAGCAGGGGGCAGACAGCTGACCTGACGCAGACGCAGACGCAGCTACCTGAGGGGACTCAGTGGTCAGTGTGTACAGGTCCGACCCTGGCTGCCGAGTGAAGGTAGCCAGGTGACGGCCCGTCCGAGCACACGTGCAGTGTGTCACGCGCTCGTAGGCAGGGGTGAACTGGTGGACACCCCCGTCCTGGAGCGCACAACCCGCCACCAAGTTCGTAGAGAACGAGGGGAGGTGGAGACCTGACAGTGTGCCCGACGAAACCGCAGGACAAGGAAGGACAGTGGAGGAGGTCGCAATGACCGGACCCCCAGAGGGGTCAGCGAGGGAGACAGCAACTGGCCGAGCAAGCTGCTCAAGGGCAGTGCGGTCACGAAAGAAACAGCGAGAAGCACCTGAGTCGAGAGTGAAGGTGTGCAGTGCCTCAGTAGACTCAGTACCAGGGGGCGCAGACTCACTAGCACCTAGAGCAGCAGCCTCACCAGCACCTGGGGCAGCAGACACGCAAGTACCTGGAGCGGCAGCCTCACCAGCACCTAGGGCAACAGACGCACTAGCACCTAGAGCGGCAGCCTCACTGGTCCGAATGCCCGGGTCGAGCGGAACACGCAGGTACTGGGCACTCTCTCCACTAGTAGACAACACATACATGGCAGTGAGAATAGCATCAAAGTCAAGAGCATAGATATCAATGTTCTTCTTCATCAGGTCAGCCCAGCGGGGCAGCTCAGTGGCAGCAGGGAACTGAGTGCGCCAAGCGTCGTCAAGGCGGGAGAAGCAGCGCTGCGTGGTGTGCGCCCTCCCACACGTCTGGCCAGTGCGGTCACCAGTGCGGATGACGTACGTGCAGCTAAGGCCACCCCCCCCCCCCCCGTGCTGAGAGTACCACTCACGAAGCTCCTGGGAAGACGGAGTGTGCTGCTGGCTCTGGCCACCGCCAGCGCCTCCACGACCACCACCGCCGCCGCCACCACCTCGACCACCACCGCCCCTGCCGCCTCCGCGTCCACCGCCACCCCAACCACCGCCCCCACCCCGGCCACCTCCTCCGCTGCTGCCGCCACCACCCCCACCGCTGCCACTAGCCCCTCCAGCCCCGCCACCGCCCCCACCGTCGCCACCGCCCCCACCACCGCCTCCCCTGCCGTCACCTCCACCTCCCTTGCCCCCTTTGCCCTTGCCGCTGCGGCGCCAGCTCGGAGCGGACGCAGTCCCGACCTGCTCAGTACCAACGAGGTCGACAGCAGCAGCAGAGGCGACAGAGGGGAGAAGGGGGGAAGGGGAACACCCCTCGAATAAAGGGGTGCGGGGGTCGCCACGAGAGGCAGCTACAGCGACTATGCTAGTCTCAGCTGCAAGCAGTTCCTTCTCGAGTAGGTCAACGGTGAGCTCAGTGGGGCAGCGAGCGAGGAAGTGGTCCCTGACCGCACGAAGAGAGTCAGGGAGACGGGTGACCAGGTGGTAGAGAGTGAGCCAGAGCGGGGGGGGGGTGGGTGGCAAGAAACTCAGCGGGCATAGCGGCACGGAAGCGGGCCTCACTAGTGCGGAGGTGCGTGATGAGGTCAGCGACTGTGGAGAAAGCGGACAGGTCGGGGAACAGGTAGGGGAGCGAGAGACGGCCTAGCGCAGCAGAAGCAGGTGAGGAGTAGCGTGCCACTACAGCAGTGTACAGTGCCTGCGCTGTTTTGTGCTGGCCAAAGTGCTCACGCTCATCGATCGGCAGGGAGTTGCAAATAGCGAAGCGTGTGTGGGCGTCACGAGTCTGCCACTGTGAACGGGCAGTACTGTCAGCAGTAGTAGCAGGGGCAGCAGCATGGCCTAGCCCGTGGGTGCGGAAGAGCGCACAAGGCTATCTCTTACTTGGGCAAGCGTTGGGGAGCAGTCAGATCCGTCACATCAAGCCATTCCAGCGTGAACCAGAGAAAGGACCAAAGGCATGGGCTGCTCTCAAGGGTGTACATGCTCCTGCAACAGCGGCGGTAGCGGTGGTGTTGGAACGGCAAATGGCGGCACTACGAATTGAAGAAAACGAAGCGGTTGAAGAAGGGGTGCAGAAATTCTTCGACTTGTTGACGCGGCTTGAGGGAGCTGATTTGAACTACAGTGAGCTCCAAAAGAAGACCAAGTTGCTGGCCTTACTCCCAGAGTCATGGTCCTCGCTCATCATCAACCTTAATCGCGGCTTGCCCCGCCTCTCGCTTGAAGACGTGAAGCGAGCTATCCTTCAAGAGGATTTCCGCCGCCGTGAGTTGGCGAGTGCGGATGGCGCTGGGGCAGCGAGCATCGGCCGTGGATATGGTCGAGGAAGAGGCAGAGGACGAGGGGGAGGAAGGTTTGGTGGCAGCAACTTCGGCGGAGGCCGCAGGAGTGGCGGTTACGGCAGCGACGACAAGAGCTACGGACGCGGTCGCGGCCGATTCGACGGCGAGTGTCACTATTGCCACAAGAGCGGACACATGTGGCGCGACTGCTACAAACTCCCTGATGGTTGGACCCCTGCTCAAGGCCAAGAGGGTAGAGGAGCAGGAGGAGGGAGAGGACGAGGCCGTGGAGGCCGTGGCGGTCGCGGTGGCGGAGCTGCAAACATGAAGAGCGGAGACAACGACAAGGACCCGAGCGACGATCGATACCCGGGTCTATTCTACTTCGTGTCGACGCAAGTACCCGGCTGGTCCAGAGAAGGATGAAGGCTTTGAGGAGCCAGCAGCTGTGGGGAAGGTGGCCCTACACCCCCTGGACTATTGGGTGATTGATAGTGGCGCTACCTATAGCACGACACCTCGCCCGGACTTGCTCACCGAACTCGAGCCGTCACCGGTGAAGCATGTCACATCGGCTTTGGGGCAGCGAGCAGAGGTGAAAGGCATGGGCAAGGCCATGTTCAAGGGTGCTGATGGGAAGATGGTGGGCCTCAAGAACGTGCTTTGGGTGCCCAGCCTTGCTGCAAACCTGATTTCCGTGCGGCGGTTGGCAAAGGCCGGCATGGACACGAACTCGAAGGGAGCCAAGACCTACACCGCAAGGCTTGGTGATCGAATTCTTTGGGACCTTCATGAGGACAGGGATGTCTACAACGAGATGTGGCAGATCCCAGTGGTCCCTATGCCTAAGGAGAGGCAAGTGGCAGCAAGCATCAGCACCAAGGATGGAGCGGTCGGTAGCGACGATGGCGCGAACGGTCGCGCTAAGGAGAATGAGCTCAAAAAGAGCAAACCTGGAGGGACCAGCAAGTTCAGTGAACCTAAGGAGAGTGGTGCAGCAACCAAGGAGCAGCAAAAGGGTGAGGAAAACCCAGAGGCAGCAGCGGAGGAGGACTACGGAGAGAGTATGTGGGGCGCTATTGCGAGCGCGGCATTCTCCAATCCAACTTCGGCTACGGGGGAGTGTGATTGGCTCACCTTGCATCGACGCATGGGGCATGTGGCCCTGCCCATCTTGCAGCAGCTAGTGAAGAATGAGATGGTTGCTGGCATACGTGTGAAGGGGGAGCCCGATGAGGTGCTTGGCTGCCCGACGTGCATTCAAGCCAAGTTCACCCGGTTTCCGTTCCCTAGTTCGGAGGCAACGGCAAAGGCACCGCTTGATGAGGTGGTGATGGACGTGGTGGGCCCCCTGAAGCTTGGAGCTGCTGGAGCTGAGTATTTTCTCACCATTGTCGACGTCTACACCCGCATGACTTGGGTGTACGTGCTGGCCAAGAAGAGCGACGTGGCTGAAACGTTGAAGACGGATTGGTTCCCGATGGTGGAGCGGCAACAAGACCGTCTAGTCAAGTCAATCCGCACCGATCGAGGGGGAGAGTTCCTGAGCAAGGAGTTTGGGTTGTGGCTGAAGAAGAATGGTATTCGGCACTCCCTCACCATGCCATACTCCCCTGCAATGAACGGCATCGCCGAGCGAGCGAACCGCACAATCACGGAGGCGGCACGCGGGTTGCTCATTGAAGCCGGGCTACCCGACTATTTCTGGCCTGATGCGGTGCGGAGCGCGTGTGTGGCCAAGAACAGAGCCTTGACTCATGTGGGAGCAGACAAATGGGTGCCCTATGTGGAGTGGCTAGGAAGGAAGCCAAAGGTGGATATGCTTCGGGTGTTCGGGTGCATGTGCATGGCGCTCGTGCCTAAGCATCTTCGGCACAACAAGCTTGGTGCCAAGGCGGTGTGGGCCGTGCACTTGGGCATGGCTCAAAACAGCAAGGGATGGCTTCTTTGGGACCCATTCACCAAGAAGTTCTTGGTGAGCAGGGACTGCAAGTTCATGGAGAACTTCATGTACAAGGATTGGAAGGCGGAGAATGAGGCGAAGATAGGCGTGCGGTTTGGGGAGGTGAAGAGTTCCGGTTTGGAGCATGTGGAGCTGCCTTTGGAGCTGAGCAGCGGCAGCACAACCACAAGGCAATCCTCCCTTGTGAATGGGGGAGAGGAGGCCAATGATGCAGAGGAAGAAGAGGAGGAGGTGCAGCAAGTGAGCGAGCGTGCACCGTCACTCCCTTCCCGTACTACGAGTGCTCCACGGATTCGAGCCACACCGCAGCAACGCCAAGGCCTTCAAGTCCCTGCAGCTGAGGAGGAAGGAAGGGGGAAGAGGAGAGTTCAACCCCCTAATAGGCTGACCTATGATGCGCCGGGAAAGCAGGGCAAGACAGCCCTGGCCGGAGCGGCAATGATGGTCGGAGACGACGAGGAGAGTGACTACGAGGAGTGTGCCTTCGCGTTCTTCTCTCCGGTGGAGATGCCGGGAGAACCAGCAACTCTCAAGGAGGCTTTGGAGAGTAGTGATGCTGAGGAGTGGAAGAAGGCCATGGAGAGTGAGCTGAAGAGCATCGAGGAGAATGACACGTTTGAATTGGTGGAGCTACCGGAGGGGCGTACGGCGATAACGTCCAAGTGGCTCTTCAAAATCAAGTCGGATGCCGACGGCAAGATCGAGCGCTACAAGTCTAGGCTTGTAGCCAAGGGGTACCAGCAGAAGGAGAAGGTGGACTTCAAGGAGCTGTTTGCCCCTGTGGTGAAGCCGACGACGCTGCGAACCCTATTCGCGGGAGCCGCCATCAAAGGATGGGTAGTAAAGCAAATGGACATCGTAACGGCATTCCTTAACGGCATCCTTGAGGAGGAGATTTTTATGGCGCAGCCAGAGGGGTTTGATGATGGTAGTGGCAGAGTGTGGAAGCTGAAGAAGGCCCTCTATGGGCTGAAGCAGGCCCCTAGGCAATGGTACATGAAGCTGCGCGAAGTGTTGGAGGGGATCGGCTTCACTCCCTCAACGGCCGATCACTCCTTGTTCATGCTTGGCGAGGGGGAGCAGAGGAGTTTCATGGTGGTTTATGTGGATGACATCCTCATTTTCTCACCCTCTTCTGACCTTGTGAAGGAGGTGATGCTGAAGCTTCAAGACAAGTTCAAGTGCAAGGCCCTTGGTGACGTGAGCTTCTACCTTGGGCTCCACATCGAACGAGATGTGGAGAAGCGGTGCATGCGGGTGCATCAACGAAAGTACCTGGAGGCATTGGCTGCCAACTTTGGGCAGAGTGAAGGCCATGTGGCTACACCATTTCCCTCTGGGTTCAAGTGTGTGAAGGGACCAGAGGAGGAGAGCGTTGGTCCTCCTTGGCAGTGAGCTGGAGGAATAGGTGCAGGTCATCGAGCCAGGTCTCAAACTTCAGTGGGCGGCCCTCAGCATCGAAAGCTAGTACAGAGGGGCTAGCCATAGTTGCAGTAGCAGCAGTAGCAGTAGCAGGAGTAGCAGTAGCAACTGTAGCAGTAGTAGCAGTAGTAGTTGTTGGTGGGGCACAGTAGGGCGGCGCGACTCGGCCAGGGCGGCGCGGCTCGGTTCGGGCGGCGCGGCTCGGTTCGGGCGGCTCGGCTCGGCTCGGACTGGGCTACATGGCGGAGCGCGACGGGGGGGGCGTGCGCGTGGGCGGCTGTAGCGGGCGGGCCGTGGCTGTGCGTGGGCCTGACTAGCGCGCGGGCGGCGGCCTAGAGGGGTGTCGCGGGGGCCAAAGGGCGGGCTGCGACGCTCTGGGCGGCGGTCGACGGGCGGCTAGGGGGCTGCTCGTGGGCGGCGACGGTCGCGCGGGCGGCTAGGGGTCGGCGCGCGCTTAAAAAACGGTCGCGCGCGGGCTGCTAGCGGGCTACGCGCGCTAAAAAAAAGGCCGCGCGCGGCACTAGCGAGCTGCGCACGGGCAGCAGGAGGAAGAGAGGCGCACGAGGGCGCACTAGGAGAGAGGCGCTCGAGGGCGCTAATGAGATACGGCGCTCGAGGGCGCTTCTAGCGGAACGGTGGGCCCTATCGTTCGGTCCTAGGTTACGACCTAGGCTCGTAATACCATGTTAGAAACTGAGAGAGAACGAGAATGAATGAAACTGGCAGAAAGTGGGTACAAGTAGGAAACCCTAAGTTTGTTGTACCCCCTAAGGCTAAACCCACTATAGCCTACACAATGTAAACATATAATGTTTGACACGCTCGTCCCTGCAGTCGCGCTCGCCCCTGCAGTCCGCGCTCGCCTCTGCAGCCCGCGCTCGCCCCTGCAGCCGCGCTCGCCCCTGCAGCCTGCGCTAGCCCTTGCAGCCCGCTCTCGCCCTTGCAGCCCGCTCTCGCTCCTACAGCTCGCGCTCGCCCCTACAGCTCGCGCTCGCCCCTGCAGCCGTGCTCGCCCCTGCAGCCCGCGCTCGCCCCTGCAGCCGCGCTCGCCCCTGCAGCCCGCGCTCGCCCCTGCAGCCCGCGCTCGCCCCTGCAGCCGCTCTCGCCCCTGCAGCCCGCGCGCTGCCCAGCCCTGCAGCCCGCGCGCCTCTGCTCCCCTCCGCCCTGCGTGCGCCCTGTAGCCCGCGTGCACCCTGCAGCCCGTGCTGACCTACCGCCCATGTGCCCTACTACCCACGCACAGCCACTCCAACAGTTGCTACTGCTGTTGCAGCCACAGCGACCACCGCTACTGCTACTGCTGCAGCTACAGCAACTGCTACTCACGCCCTTGCGCCGCTGCTACTGACTGCCACTGCCTGTCATGACCACTATCACGGTCGTAGCAGCGTCTAGGGGTGGACAACAGCAGCCACTGCCTCACCCGGACACTTTATCACCGCAGCAGCTTCGCGAGTGGGTTATTCAGCGATGGTATATTCTAACAATGCGTGTCTGCATATTTCAAAGAGATATCTTGCCGATCATCGTTACAAAAGGTTGAGTGGTACACCACTATGACAGTGAAGTCATTTTAAGATGGACTTGATCGGTGTAGATATTTCTTTGGGATTTGCAGACTGTATTGCGATGTCATTGTTATCGTTTATACTGCTGACTTCCTCCCCATACTAGGCTGGGGAAGCGGTAGTATAAATTTTGGGTTCGTTAACTCACGAAAAATGTTTGTCTGTTCAAACCATGAGACATATTCATCAATTCATTTTGATGAATATGATTGCGTCTCGTGTATACTAAATGGTATACACCGAGGGAGAAATGCAATGATCGTTTGGTTGGTCGGTCATTGTATTTCACTAATGATTTTCAGAGTTTGAAGTCTCGCAAATATATGTAGATGACCAGTGTACAACAGAAAAATATGGAGTGGTTGTAGCCAGAAATATTATTAAGAAGGACAAACAAGTGTGGCAGATAAGTTATGATTATCAAGCTTCCAAATTTTCTTCTTTTTCTACCTTTTTTTCTAGGATTTAAACAAATTCACGAAAAAAAAAAAATCTCTGTCGATTGCAATAGGTTGCTCCGCAACCGAAAAAAAAAAGAACACAAAAAAACAACAAAAAAAAAGGGCTGAAAATCTGTCAAATCAGCGTAAAAACCCTGATATATGAGGGCCTGGTTGGCAGGGAATCATTCCCTGCCAACTTGCGCGAGATTCTCATTCCCTGCCAACCCTAAACCCTAGTTTTGACTCGATTCAAATCGCAAGAACGAGATGTAAAGTTTGGTGTAAAAAAAACTAATTTCATACATGTCATTATATAAGCGCCGGAGCTTTGAAAAAAACTTGGTTGAATGTGTTACGAATAGTAATTATTGAAGCATCACTGTGCACTCCTCACCGCAGCAATCGAAGCACGCACTACCGAGAATGAAGACGAAAGGACGGAAGTGACGCGAAGGGTCGTACGGTTACGAAGGCATCTGGACCGTCGGGCAGACAGCATCAGGCAGCAGCAGTGGCGAGGATTCTGCCCAGGCAGTTTGTAACCGTCTGGAGTCGCACGGTTGGGTTTCGCTGCAATAAGGGAATGTACCTCTTAGAGTACATGGCTAGACTAGGTCGATTCGTATTCCCTTGTACTCTTATTTATATTCCTGTACTTGCATGTTTTTATCATCTCAAGCATTTTACATTCACTCTGCTATTGAGGTCAAGGGCCCACCACCACTACTCAAACGTGTGCGAACCTTCCTGAGGTGATCCTAGGTACGATCAACTTCTGATCGCAACATGGTATGAGAGCGACTCAGGAATCCTTCGCACCGCCACCACCGACATCCTCGGCGAACGGAAAGTGGCGTCCGGCACACGCTCACGCGTGAGAATGGCCAGAGGATCTGGTGGTCAGACGAATCTGACGGCTGAAGCGCTGACCAACCCGGCTGCGACAATCGAGGAAACGACGACGATTGGAACCGCCGCCCTCGCACAGATGCTTCAGCGACTCACCAGCCTGGAGCAACGACTCCAGACATTGCGGAACGGCGACGCGGGAACTTCTTCCCAACCCTCTCAACCGGCCTCGAACGGCAACAATACCGCCCCGCATACCTTCTCCCTTGACACTAATGGCTCAACTCCCAAAACTCCCTGTCCCAGCGAAGAAGCAATTTTCTCTGCGCGATCAAGGTTTTTGAGCATATCAAAAATAAAGACAACTGTGTGCTTTGACGGCAGAGACTTCTATACGTGGAGCTTCGAACTGGAGCTGCTGCTGCAAAACGCGCAGATTTTCCACTATTTCGACGGGAGCTACTCGGGACCCGCCGAAGACACCGACGACGCCAAGGCAAGGTACTACAACAAGTCCCTGATGGCGTACGGAGTTCTTCCGCGAAATATGTCGCCGGCGGAGCAGTTGAGCATTCGCTCTTACAAGACGACTCCTGCTCCAGCCCTCGATGCTTGGCGCCACCTAAACGGCGTGTACCAACCGAAAGATTAGATTTCATCGAGCCGCCTGCTCCAGCAGCTACTGGAGACGAAGATGGCCTTAGGGGAGAAGGTAAAAAACTACATCAACCGCTGTTGGAGCTTACGCGATCAAATCGCGAAACTGGGAAGCACAATCTCAGAGGAGATTTTCGTGAACATCGTGCTTCTAGGGCTCGGCCCAGAGTGGCGGCCCTGCAAGGCGCTTCTCCAACAGCAGGAGGTCATCTCGGAGGCCGCCCTATGCGCCGCCCTTCTCGTCGAACAACGGGATATGGACCAGCAGCGACCAGCCCCGCGACGAGACAGGGAACGCCTCGCCTTCTACGCCGACAACACGGAGGAGCGACGGCCGGGGCGCCTTTACTGCAAGATTTGCAGAAATTTCGGGCACCTGGCAGATCGATGCAAATACCGATCTCGCCCTCGTCAGACCAATCCGAGCAACTGGTCCGGCCGACAAGACGCACGGAATGACACGCGTCCAGCCCAGGGGCATCAACCCCCACCGCGCAACCTGAATCCAACGATTCAGCATCAGCAGCAGCAGCCACCGACTGTGCCCGTCCGCAACATCATGGGCAACATGACAATGACGAGCGGATCCCGTCGTCCCCGTGCGCGCTCACCATCACCTGAGCCAGAACGCAAGCCAATCGTAGTGTTCTCAAACAACAATCCGTTCAGTACGCGCCACGATTTCACCGACGACGACGACCAGGACTGGAATCTCCCAGTCCCGCTGCTCGAGAGCCCCCCACACGTACATACTACGAGGGCGGCACCGATCAATTGGATCGCGCGCGAACAGTTTCTGAAGTTTGACACACCGCATATCGTTACCCCGCGACTGGCGCTGCTCGCACGTAACGACAACAGGCGCTACAACACGTGGTACCTGGACAGTTGTTGTGGGCAGCATATGGTGGGTTCCGAGCGTTACATATCCAACGCCGTCTCCACCCCCGCCGTCACCTACGTCAGGAGGCGAACAACACGCGCTTTCGCGCAAGCGCGCAAGGCATCGTTGTGCTAAAGGCCCGAGGGAGCAGGACGCACATCACGCTGAACGACATTCTGATCGTGCAGAATCTATGCTTCAATCTCCTCTCGGCGGCGCAACTCATGGACTGCGGGGTCGACCTCAGCACCGACCCCGAGACACGTGGCATTTTGCTCCACTTCACGATGCCGAACAAGACGCGTAAGCAGATCGGGCGAGCGCACTCCGAAAACGGAGTTTACATCCTCGACTTCAGTATTCCCGACTGCAGTGGTGACTCGCAGGAGCTCATCGACCTCGTCCCCCTGCGCTTCGAACACCCACCATGACTGGAAGCACCCTGATGGAAGACCGTGGGTGCCGCATCACGCTCACCCGCGCGAAACGGCGCTACATGACCCCGACCCCGACGGCATCTGCAGAGATTGCCATACCCCCACGGCATCAACGAGCGCGATTGCCGGCCGTGGCCTCGCCGCCATCGCCGAAGAAGAGCGGGAAGCACCGCATGAAGAAGGACTGTCTCACCTGGAGCTCGAGACTGCCACGCGCATCGTTTTCGGAATGGAGGAACATCCCCTCCCCGGACCTGCATCACAACATCTTCGGGGCATGCTGCGCGGCGTCAGCGTCGGCACCTTCGATGCGCATGGAGTCCCGCGGCCCTACACAAAGGATAAATTTCTGGAGATCTACACTCACCAGCGCGACTCTACGAAGAAGCTTACAGTGGTGCAAGAGGAGGAATTGGCGCGCCGCGAAGCGGAAGAGCTTCGCCAACGGAGCCTTGCGAAGTCACGCGGCACATTCGCCTGGAGCGGATGGGGCGAAGAAGAGAGCGCCTCCAATGAAGGGGGGTGGGGAAGCGCTGGCGGATGGGGCACGAGCGACTCTGGCGGCGATACCGGCAGATGGGGAGCCGCAACTGGCGGCAACACCGGCGGATGGGGAGCAGTCACCGGCGGCAACACTGGCGGATGGGGCGCCGCATCTGGCGGCGAAACAAGCGGATGGGGCACTTCCGGCGAAGGCTGGGGGGCTTCCCGCGAGGACCAAAGGGGGGAAGAAGAGGAAATCGAGGTCGAACCTCCTGTTGTTCCTCTTGGTCGCCCTCCGCGCCGCACTGCACCTACACTGCCCCCACCTGACATCCAACCAGGGAGTGACCCCTGGGACACCATCGACTGGGGGAATGAGCCATCCACTCCGCGACGCACCGTCTACGGGCCTGCCCCCGAGCCGCGCGAACCAACCTTCTTCCCGGGAACTATCCCCGGAACTAATATTCCCCTCTCCACCATCCTTGACAGGGAATTTCTTGCGCTAATGCTGACGACGGCGAACGAAGAAGAAGAAGCTGAAGAAGCAGCGGCGACACCTGCTCAAGCGCCTGACGAGGATCCCGCAGAAGCACACGCGCGCTACATGCGCACCTCTGGATTCCGCGCCGACGATGCCATCTGGCACTAGCGCCTCGGTCACCCCTCGCGCGTAACACTGAAGAACTGCATCGAGGCCGGCGTGTTTGCGCCTGGCGCACTCCTGCGCCCTGATGGCACCGAAGTAAGGGGCGCGACACATCCGCGCAACTGCACCGTCTGCCCCGAAGCCGCGCTGAGCCACCAGCCGTTCCCCCTGCTAGAGCCCGGAATTAACCACTACACCAAACTGGAGAAGGTGTACAGCGACTTCCTCAACGTGGGACATTGCGGCATCAACGATGAACTGTACACGCTCACCTTCGTCGACGCCGGAACGCGCTACGTATGGGTCGTAAACGTGGAAGCGCGCAGCAGAGCATACGAAGTGTTCCGCCTGTGGCTGGCGCACGCGCAGCGGCAATCTGGGGAGAAGTTGAAGATCTGGCAATCTGACGGCGCGGCGGAGTTCAGGAGCAAGGAGCTGCAAGATTACCTCGCGCAGAAGGGAATCGAGCACCACATTTCCCTCCCCTACGCGCACCAGCAGCAGGGCGTAGTTGAGCGCACGAATCGCACCCTCATGACGAAGGTGCGGGCGCTGATGAAGCAGTCGAAGCTTCCGCCGACCTACTGGACCTACGCAATGCACCACGCCGTGCGGGTGCACAACCTGCTGTCAACCACCGCCATCACCGGCAACTCATCGCCGCATGTGAAGTGGACGGGGACCAAGGGCGACACATCCATGCTCCGCGTGTGGGGATGCATGGTGCAGTACCGCTCGCCAACATCGACTATCGGGAAGTTTGCAAGCCCCGCGCGCTGGGGGATTCACCTCGGCATCAGCCACGAGCACAAAGCATGGCTCATTCTGGACCTCTTAAATCAAGAACGTGCGCGATGTCATCTTCTACGAGCGGCTCTTCCTTCGGCAATTCCGCGAGGACGAGGAAGCGAACGCGAATCGTGTCTACGCTAACGACGGGCACAACTACGCTTCACCTGAGGACGAAGCTGCAGCAGCAATTCTGGAGCAGGACCCCAGAGGTGAGTTCACGAGAGGCGATCACCGCGACGGCGACGACGACGACGACGACGATTCTCCTGCAGGAGGAGCAGGCGCAACAGGCGGAAGCAGAAGCGCAAGCGGCAGAGGCGCAGCACCACCAGCACCGCCTGAACCTGAGAGCGATGACGACGACGTACAGGAGGTCACTCCACAGCACCGCCACGACAGCACCGTCACTGGACTCCAGCTCCTCGGGCTCCACACCGCCACCTCAAGAGCGCCACGTGTCATCGAGCCGAAGAACCCTCGCCAAGCACCCACGGGACCACACAGCAAGGAATGGCGCGAGGCGATGGATGCAGAAATCAAGGCGATACCTGGGTGCTAGTCGATCGAGCGGCAATTAAGGGGAGAAGGATTCTCTCTGGGAAATGGGTCTTCCGCGTGAAAACTGCAGCCGACGGCACGATCAAGCGATTCAAGGCGCGCTGGGTAGTGCGCGGTTACGATCAGAGGCACGTCATCGACTTCGACCAGACATTTGCACCGGTCAGCCGTCATACCTCCGTCCGAATCCTCCTCGCCATCGCTGCCGCACGACACCTCCCGCTCCGAAAAATCGATGTGAAGAACGCGTTCCTGTACGCGTTAGTGGATGCAGTGATCTACGTGGAGCAGCCGCACACGTACGGCGAAGGGGATTCGCGTGTCTGCCAGCTGCGAAAATCCCTTTATGGGATCAAACAGGGGCCAAGGCTCTGGCAGCAGTACCTGCACAACATACTGTCTGAAATTGGGTTCAAGCAGTTGCCTCACGATCCTGGGATGTATCGCCGCGATTTCCGCGGCGAATACATCCTACTCACGGTCTACGTCGACGACCTCCTCTACACAGGGTCAAGCAACGAGTTGCTTGAGCAGTTCGAGAACAACCTCGCAGGGCGCGTCGACATCACTTGCAACCATGACGTGAAGCAGTTTCTCGGGCTCAACATCTCCTACTCGCCGGAAGCCATTCATCTCTCAGCAGCCAAGTACGCAGAGGAACTTAGCAAGCGCTTCAACATTGCGTCTGCACCACTCTCCACCCCTTAGCGCACTCCAGGACCCAACCACAAGCCTGACAACAAAGCCCTGTCCCCTGTTGGGCTTCAGACTTACCAGCAGCAGTTGGGATGCCTACTCTTTGCATCTATTACCTGCAGGCCCGATCTCTCCTACATCGCGAGCCAGTTGGCTCAGTACTCTCGCAAACCAACGGCTGAGAATCTACTAGATTTCCAGCGGGCACTTCAGTTCTTCATCTCCACGCCCAATGTTGGGCTCTGCTACTCCACCATCCCAACATCGTCCTTCAACCTCATCGGCTACGTGGACGCTGATCACGCCGCTGACCCCGACAATCGACGGTCCAGGACAGACTTCCTTTTCCGCCTCGAGCCCAGCGGTCCCATCTCCTGGAATTCACAGAAGCAGGAGTTGGATGCCCTGTCATCGGCGGAAGCTGAATTCATCGCAGCAATAGCAGCCGTTCGCGAAGGCCTCTATCTTCAGGAGCTGCTGCAGGAGGCGAAAATTCCAGCCTCGACGAACTTTCGCCTGCACTGCGACAATCAGAGCGCGATCAGGATCACGAACAAGCCTGGATTTGTCAACCGCACCAAACACATCGCGCTGCGGTACTTCTTTGTCAAGGACGAAGTCGACAAGGGCAAGGTTGACCCAACCTACTGCCCGACGGGTGACATGGCAGCTGACTTCCTCACGAAGAAGCTGTCACGTCAGCAGTACCAACACTGCTCCGAACTCAGCGGAGTAGTCAAGCGGGTCAAGACTCGCTACGGCCAGGAGTGAAGGGGGGTGTTACGAATAGTAATTATTGAAGCATCACTGTGCACTCCTCACCGCAGCAATCGAAGCACGCACTACCGAGAATGAAGACGAAAGGACGGAAGTGACGCGAAGGGTCGTACGGTTACGAAGGCATCTGGACCGTCGGGCAGACAGCATCAGGCAGCAGCAGTGGCGAGGATTCTGCCCAGGCAGTTTGTAACCGTCTGGAGTCGCACGGTTGGGTTTCGCTGCAATAAGGGAATGTACCTCTTAGAGTACATGGCTAGACTAGGTCGATTCGTATTCCCTTGTACTCTTATTTATATTCCTGCACTTGCATGTTTTTATTATCTCAAGCATTTTACATTCACTCTGCTATTGAGGTCAAGGGTGTCAAGAATGAAAGTGTTGGTTTGACTAAGGTTGGTTGGGGTACATAAACCTAACCCTAATAGTTGTACCCCCTATAACACACATCACTAAGACTACAACATTTGACACACCCCCATAGTCTAAGTGAGGGGTGTCAAGCAAAACCAAAAGTGTACGGTCACAAGACCAGTCACAAAGAAACAAAGCTCAGGGTGGATCACAATGTCACCACACACTCCGAGCACAAGCAAAAGAGCCACAAGGCCAGTTCAAGAGTTCACAGAGGTATATATAAAGCGTACAAACAAAGCAAGCAAAGAACTCAAGACTACGCAAGGCGAGAACCTGTGTCAACAGCCTAACTGCACACAACACCTCTGGTGGTCACAAGGCGGAAGCGCCTTGGTGAAGATGTCTGCAGTGTTGGCCTCGGACTCCACAAAGTCGAAGCGAGCCTGTCCACGCCTCTGCAACTCTCGCAGAAGAAAGTACCTGACGTTGATGTGCTTCACTCTGCTCTCCAGTCTCGGCTCTCGACAGAGGAGGATCGACGCCTTGTTGTCAGTGAACAAGGTCGGTGCAGAGCTCGGCCGCTCACCAAGGTCGGTGAGCAAGAAGGTCAACCAACGCAGCTCCTGTGCAGCCATGGCTCCAGCGTAGGTCTCGGCCTCAGCAGTAGAGGTCGAGACCGAGGAGGAACGCGTGGACCTCCACGAAACAGCTCCAGAGCCCAGGCTGAAGCAGTACCCCTGAGTAGACCTGTGAGTCTCGGCGTGGTCAGCGTAAGAAGAGTCACAATGTCCAGTAAGTACAACAGACTGCTGCCCTCCAAGAACCAGCCCCACGCCTGATGTCGTCGCTAGGTACTTCGCCACCCTCACAGCAGCTGTCCAGTGAACTGGGCAGTGTCTCCCTGGCGCAACAAAGCGAGCAAGGATGCTGAGAGGGAAGGCGAGGTCCGGGCGAGTACAAGTCATCAGGTACATGAGGCAGCCCACAAGCTCTGCGTAAGGACCACTAGGCTCAAACGGCTCGTCGGGGAAGGGTCCAGTGAGTCTGTGGTCAACAGCAAGAGGTGTGCGCTGTACTGTGGAGTGCTGAAGCTCGAACCGCTGAAGGACCTGCTGCACCATGTGTGACTGTGATAGTGTAATGGTGCGAACGGCTCTGTCCCTGGTCATCTGCAGGCCAAGGTAGTGGCGCAGCTCACCAAGGTCAGTGCACGTGTGTCTCTTCTGCAGTTCCCGCAGCACGTCAGCCAAAGCAACCCTGTCAGCAGTGGCGAAAACCAGGTCGTCGACGTAGACCAGTACAAAGAACGGTGTGGAGCCACGCCGAACAAACAGCGACGGGTCGGCAGAAGACGGCTGGAAACCGAGGTCAGACAGGGTAGAACGAAGGGTGTCGTGCCACTCACGAGGAGCCTGACGGAGACCGTAGACCGGTCGCCTCAGCCTCCACTGGGTCTCAGGAGGGAAGGTGCCAGTGAAGGCAGAGGGACGACGCAGCCAGACCTCCTCGTGTAGGCTACCCTGAAGGAAAGCAGTAGAGAAGTCGAGAGAGTGTAACTCGTAGTCTCTCTGTGCTGCTACGTGCAGTAACACCCGAAGAGTGGTCATCTTCGGGGTAGGCGCGAAGGTCTGAAAGAAGTCAACTCCCTCGCGCTGACTGAAAACTCTAGCCACATAGCGCGCCTTGAAGACCGGAGGAGATCCCGGTGGCCGCTTCACCCTGAAGATCCACATGCCATCGACTACGTTCGCCCCAGGGGGGGGAACCTCGTCGACGTAAGTGCCTGTGGATCTGTAGGAGGCCATCTCTGAGTCCATGGCAGCTCTCCACTGAGAGGCCCAAGGCCCTGACACTGCCTCAGCGTAAGTGCGAGGAGTCGGTATGTCAAGGGCGTCGGGGTCTCCCTCAGGGGCGAGCAGCATGGCACAGAGATGAGGGGAAGCGGCTGCTAGGAACTCTAGCTCAAACTGCCTGTCCTCTAGGGCGTCACAGCCAAGGGCAGACTCACCCCCAACAGCCAGAGGACTGGTAGGAGGAGCAGCCACAAGACTGGTGGCGTAGTCAAGGCGGCGAGTAGAGGCAAACTCAGTGACTGCGGCAGTAAGAGCGGAGACAGAGGACAGAGAAGCACGTGGGTCGGTAACAAGAGAGGCGAGAACACGAGAGAGGACAGGACGGTACGTGCGGTAGTAGTCTATGACAGGAGTAGAGAGGGAAGCAGTGAGAGCCGACTCAGGAGGAGAAGGAAGTACAGAAGGAGACGAACGAGGTGGACTAGAACGAAACAGGGCAGTACGCGAAGGTCAGTGAAGGGAACAGGAGACGAGTGACGAGCACGAGGAGAGCGACACGAAGACCAAGTGTGAGAAAGAGGAGGGGACAACGGGGGCAGAGGAGGAGGGAAAACAGCTGGGGAGGGGTCAGGAGGAGGAAGCGGAGGACCAGAGACGGGAGGAGAGGGGGAGGAGGGAGGAGAGGGAGAGGGGAGACCAAGGGTCCGAAGACCAGAGACAGGAGGAGGAGGTGGCTGCTGCTGCTGCTCCTGCTGCGGCTGCGACCGCTGCTCCTCCAGCTGCGGCGGCTGCTGCTGCTCCTGCTGCTGCGGCTGCTGCTGCGGCTGCTGCTGCTGCTGCTGCTGCTGCTGCTGCTGCTGCTCCTCCAACCGCTGTAGCTCCAGCTGCTGCCGCTCCAACTCTCTCTCCTCTCGCTCCACCTCCAGCTGCTCCTCACGGGCACGGCGTGCACGGGCCTGGTGCCGGGTCGGGTAGGGGTGGGGGGGAGGAGTAGTGTCCGGAGCGGTGGTAGCCCCAGGACCGCGATCCAAAGAACCAGTCGCACCACCCCCAGAGCCAGCACCACCAGAAGTAACAGGGTCCGTCCCAGGCTCTCCAGGTCCAGCAGAGGGTGCACCCCCAGTCGTAGCACCCCCAGGGACAGCTCCACTAACACCAGCTCCCTGAAGACTAGAGTCTCCTGCAGTCACGGGCTCAGCTCCAACTCCAGCACCCCCAGAACCAGGACCTCGCACAGGTACGCTCTCTACTCCAACTCCAGCACCTCTAGATCTAGCACCTCCAGGGTCCTCGCCACGAAAACCGGCTCCCGCAGGGTCTGCTGTAGGCTGGGAGGAGGACTGCGGGGAAGGAGGCTGCACCTGAGGGGCTACCGAGGGGGGAGGGGTAGCGTGGGACACACCTGACGGGGCGGGACCAGGGGGGGGAGGCTGTACCGGGGGAGCAGGAGGGGGAGCTGAAGTCAGGAAGAGAGGGGGAGGAGGAACTGGGAGACCTCGACAGGGGTACCTGACGTAGTAGGGGACGGACTCGTCGAAACGGACATCACGAGAGTCAAAGAACCGGTGAAGGGGAGGGTGGTAAAAGGTGTAGTCAGAGGATTCAGCAGGGAAACCAAGGAAAACGCAGGAAACAGCGCGAGGCGAGATCTTGTCCGCGGAGGTGTCGCGAACAAGTGCCAAGCAACCCCAGACACGAAAACGCGACGCAGCACCAGGGGACCCGGTCCAAAGACTGGTCGGTGAAACCTCTGGCCGAGAGACACGTGGCCAGAGGTTCAGCTGGTGAGCGGCGTACCGAACCGCGTAAGGCCACAGAAAATGGGGGGCACGGGCGTGAGTCATGGAGGTGCGGGCGATCTCCATGACCAAGCCTATGCGGCGCTCAGCAACCCCATTCTGTTGTGGGGACTCTGGAAGCGTCCAGGACAGACGGATGCCCTGCTCGCGACAGAATCCAGCGAGAACGCCAGAGCAAAACTCACCCCCGCGGTCGGAGTGAAGACAGCTGACACGACGACCACGAGTGTCCGCAGTGGTAAGTAACCACCGGATCAGCGTAGAAGTCACGTCGGACTTCTTCGCCAGGGGGAACACTGTGGTGTAGCGGGAGTAGTTGTCAACGACCACGAGAAAGAAACTCTCTCGCTCAGGGCCAGGGCGCGAGGCGGGGCCCCAGACGTCCAAGTGGAGAGTCTCGAAGGGCTCGGTGGCCGGACGAAGGGAGGAGGAGCGAGGGGTGGCACGCAGCCGACCCTCGATGCAGGGACCGCAAGGTGGTGCAAGCGAAGGCGGCAGCGACGGCAAGACTCGCGGGAGGCCTAAGACAAGACGCTGACTAGACATAGCGCGCAGGCGAGAAATGGACGGGTGCCCCATCCGGTGGTGCCACAAAACAGTGGGGTGGGCAAGTGACCGGCAGGAGCACGACGCAGCAACTGGACCAGATACCGGAACCTGACCAGACACAGCTACCTGGGGAGACGCGGCAACCTGGTGAGACGCGGGAACCTGACGGGGGGCAGTGACAGGGGCCGGGGGCAGTAGCTGCTGCTACTGCTGCCGCTGCTGCTGCTGCTGCTGCTGCTGCTGCTGCTGCTGCTGCTGCTGCTGCTGCTGCTGCTGCTGCTGCTGCTGCTGCTGCTGCTGCTGCTGCTGCTGCTGCTGCTGGTGCTGCCGCTGCTGCTGCTGCTGCTGCTGCTGCTGCTGCCCTCGGGGGCCGGTGTGAAGTGTGTAGAGACCAGAGCCCGGCTCAGCGGTAAAGGTGGCGAGAGGCGCGTACATGTCCCCGTCGACACAAACCACAGTCTCGCCAGAAGGCTCAATCCACACACCCACGTGCTGATTCACGAGCGGCCTCACGCCCACCAAGTTCCTCGAGAACGAGGGGACGTGGAAGCCGGTCAGAGAACCGGAGGGAACAGCCGGGCACGGAAGCGTAGTAGTGTAGCGAGAAGTGACTGGTCCCGAAGTGGGATCACCCAGTGCTACAGAGACCGGCGTAGGAAGCGGGGTAAGTGTCGTGCGGTCGCGGAAGAAACAGTGCGAAGCTCCGGAGTCCAGAGTGAAAGACAGCGAAGCGTCCTCCGGAGCAGCTCCTGGACTAGTGTCTACACAAGTACCTACACTAGCAACAGGCACCTCAGCAAGACTAGCACCTAAGCTAACAACACTCGAGTAAACAGAGTCAGAAGCACTAGAGTCAACAACAGCATACATAGCATGAGGAGTTCCTAAGAGATCAACCAACTGAGAAGCCGACATGCCCCACAGAGCGGGGCCGTACGTCTAAACAAGGGGAAGCCAGTCAGGGGCAGGGCCGTCAACGCCGTAGGCCAACCGAACCGTGTCAGTAAGCTGAGCAAAGCACTGACCTGGTGGGTGGCTGCGGCCACAAGGCTGGCCGCGGCGGGCACCTGTCAGAACGTGATAGGTGCAGGGAGAGTGGACGACACCGCGCTGCAGCTGACGCTGTCCTGACCCCTGCCTCAAAACCTGCTGCTGCCGCTGCTGCTGCTGTGGCCGCTGCGAGGGGAGGGGCTGCTGCTGCTGTCGCTGAGTCAGGTACCACGCCGCTGCTCCACCCCCTGCGGCTGGCAGACCAGTAGGTGGCTGACGAATCCGGGCGTCGCCTCCACCAGCTGCAGCAGGGGAGTCACCGGCCGCTGTACGAGACGCTCCTCCAGCCCCTGCACTCCCGCCGTCGCCGCTCGCCACGTCACCCCCACCGCCTCCGCCGCCTCCGCCCGCACCCTGACCGCCCCTCCTGCCACTCCTACCCCGAGACCGCGAAGAAGTCGTAACAGCAGCTGCGGTCACGTCAGTAGCGGCCGTGGCGAGGGAGGCAGTAAAGGTGGGCAGCTGAGGGACAGTGCACCCGTGAAACAGTGGAGGGGGCACAGCACCAGAGGCAGATGCTACCGAGCAGAGGTTGCTCTCGACGTCCTTGAGGGCCGACTCAAGGACCTCGATAGTGAGCTCGCTAGGGTGCTTCAGAAGAAGCGCGTCACGAACCGATGCAAGGCGGTCAGGGAGGCTAGTGGCGATGAAATAGATAGTAATCGCCATGGGGGGGGGGGAGCAGTGCAAGCTGTGCGTCAGTGCAAGCAGCGCGGTAGCTAGAATCGAGCGAGCGCAGATGAGTGATCAAGTCAGCAGTGCGCTCAAACGAGGCGAGGTCAGGAAACAGGAACGGAAGGAACAGGCGACCAAGAGAGACATTGGTGGGAGTAGCGTAACGGGCCTTGATCGCAGTCAGGAACTCACTAGTCGTGCGAACCTGAGTGAAGTGGGTCTCCTCATACTCAGGGAGGAGGCTGCTGAGGGCGATGCAGGCCGCAGCGTCACGCGACTTCCACGCGGTCACGTCAGCACGCGCGCGTGCATAACGGTCACTGTCTGCAGGTGTGGGGTCAGCTGCTAAGGGTGCAGGGTCGTCGGGCTTAGGAAGGTCGCCAGAAGCGTGTGCCCACAGATACTCATCTGCGTGAACCTGACTCTCTAAAAGGCGGCGCGCACGCAGGAGCCAGACGGAGAACTCAAGCGGCCTACCCTCGGCGTCAAAACGCAGGACCCTAGGGGTCGCCATAGCAGAAGCTAAGAGGTGGTAACCGCTGTTGCCGAAACCCTAAACGCCTAAAGGGCCTGCGTAGGGCGTGACAGACAGTGCGGCGCGACGGGACAGGACGCAACTGGCAGGGACGGGCGCGACAGGTGCGGACAGGCAGGGCGCACAGGGCGCGACGGACGGGCAGGGCGCAGCGGGGGAGCGACGGACGGGCAGGGCGCACGGGGCGCGACGGACGGGCAGGGCGCAGCAGGGGCGCAACGGACGGGCAGGGCGCACGGGGCGCGACGGACGGGCAGGGCGCACGGGGCGCGACGGACGGGCAGGGCGCAGCAGGGGCGCGACGGACGGGCAGGGCGCACGGGGCGCGTGCGACGGGACGGGACGGGAAGCGCGACGCGGACGGGACGGACGGCGCGACGCGGCGGGACAGCGCGACGCGACGGGACAGCAGGGACAGGCGCGACGCGACGGGACAGCAGGGGGCGACGCGACGGGACAGCACGGGCGACGGGACGGGACGGGACAGCAGGGGCGACGCGACGGGACAGCAGGGGCGACGGGACGGGACGGGACAGCAGGGGCGACGCGACGGGACAGCAGGGGCGACGGGACGGGACGGGACAGCAGGGGCGACAGGACGGGACGGGACAGCAGGGGCGACGGGACGGGACGGGACAGCAGGGGCGACGCGACGGCAAGCGCAGCGGGCGCTAGGGCACGAGAGAGACGAGCGCGATAGGCGCTAGGGGACCGTACGGGCGTAACGGGCACTAGGGTACGGGACAGGCTTGGGCGCTACGGACGTGAACGAGAGGAACGGGATCCCACAGGATCCTAACCTAGCTGATACCATGTCAAGAATGAAAGTGCTGGTTTGACTAAGGTTGGTTGGGGTACATAAACCTAACCCTAATAGTTGTACCCCCTATAACACACATCACTAAGACTACAACATTTGACAAAGGGCCCACCACCACTACTCAAACATGTGCGAACCTTCCTGAGGTGATCCTAGGTACGATCAACTTCTGATCGCAACAAAATGCGTACCCCGTAAAAAAGAATGTTTAATTACAAACCCAAGGGCGCCTATATCCGGGGGCTGATGCTTGTAGGTACTGATGCTTGTGCAAAATATAGAACTTAACTGTGAACAAGGAAACGCTATAAGCAATCGGCTGTAGGCTCGCACGTGTCGTACAGTACGACGCTCTAAGGGAGGCGTAAGTAAATCCAGTGTAATATTTCATGCCTAGCTTTTATTATAGCCGTCGCTTTTGTCCGACTTGTTTTTGACTCGGCTAGAAAACCGGCACACACGGAAGGCGCACAGCCGTAGCTGCGTTCTGCACGGCAGTGCTTCGTAGTAACTTCTAGGGTTTGGTTTGCAGGCAAAATCTGTTTATATCGCGAGGCCCGCGCGCCATGGCGGGTGAGCGAGAGGGCGTGCCGTCGGATTTGGAGCAGCGGCTGCAGCGCGCGTGGATGCACGTGCAGCTCAAGACGTGCCGCATCGTGCAAGGTCCGTGCCGTCCGCCCGTCGCCCTGGCTCTTATGCCGTCCTTATGGTTCGTGCGTGTTCGTGCCGTGTCTCGGTAACGAGATCCTTCTGTATCCCCGTCTTCATTACCGCCGGTAGTGCAATATTGCTCTCACATGCTCCCCGCGCTACCCGTTCCTCCCCCGCGCTCCGTTCTATCGTCCCCCGTGCTCCCCGCGCGTTCAGATCATCCGTGCGGCGGCCACCAAGGCGCGCACACGCACTCGCACGGCGGCAACACGCGCGGCGGCGGTCAGCAGCAGCCGTCGCTACCGCCGCCGCAACGCACGGCGCGGGATCTGACAGCGACGCTGCAGCAGCTGTGGGGCAACACGCAAGAGCCGCTCGTTCCGCCCTCCGACCACCGCCAGGCCCCCCCACAGCCGCGACCTCCGCCGCAGCCGATTTCCTATCCGTGCTCCCTTCCGCCCGCCACCTCTGGCGCCTCGTCGCAGGGCACTCGCACAGCGTCGCCCGGGCCGTCCGCGAGCTCGTCCTCCTCGCACTCCAATGGCCTCACGCCACGTCAGCACGCACAGCCGGCGGCCGTGCCGCTAAACTCCGCGGGCCAGCCCTTCCAGCAGCTCTCCCCCTCCCCCTCCACCTCCGGCGGCCAGCCCAGCCCCGGCGGCTCCCCCGCGCCGTGCCCCTTCGTGCCGGGGCAGGCGGGCGGCATCGGCGTGTGGCCGCGGCACGGGCCGAACTCGGTGGCGGAGCAGCTGCGCGAGCTGAGCGCGGCGGAATGGATGGCGCGCGTGCAGCAGGTGGAGCCGGTGGCGCTGGGCGCGGAGTACATGGAGGCGGACTTCTTCCGCGGACTGGACGAGCTCACCTTCGCCTTCGACGAGATGGAGTCGCTCCTCCCCCACGACCTCAACCCCGCCTTCCTCTCCGCTCCCCCGGGCGCCTTTCACGGCGCATCAGGGGACGCAGGCATGGGCATGGGCGCGGGCGGGGGGATGGGCATGGGCATGGGCATGGGCGCGGGCATGGGCGAGGAGGAGCTGCTGGGGATGGCGGTGGACCGAATGGTGCCCGCCCCCCAAGGCATGGCGCCCGCGCATCCCCCCACCAGTTGCGCCAGGGATGGCGGGCAGGGCGCGGGGCAGCAGGGCGGGGGAGTTGAGGGGACAGGGAGTGCGAGGTCGGGGGAGAGCCAGGGGCGCGCGGATAGCCAAGGGCGCGCGGAGGAACTGATGGCGCAGATGCAGAGGGCGGCGCTCAACAGCCCCAGCGGCTCCCAAGAGGAGTGGCAGCAGGGGGGGCAGCAGCAAGGGGGGCAGCAGGCGGGGCAGGCGATGCAGCAGGCGCAGCATGGAGGGCAGGCGGCGGCAGGAGGAGGAGCAGGCAGCAGCGGTGGCACGGGGCGGTCGGCGGTGATTCAGATGCTGCTCGACATCGCAAAGGCCATTGTGTCCGGCGACCACCACCGCGTGAGTTGAAGGGGGAGGGGGAGCGGACGAGAGGGAGAGCGGATGAGAGGCAGAGAGAATATGAGCGTGTGTCCGCCTACTTCCTCGAGGGGCTGCTCGCCCGCCCCCCCCCCCCCATTCGCTCACGCGCGCACCCCTCCCCCCCTCCTTTCCCCCCCCAGGTGCACGTGTTGGTGGAGCGCCTGACAGCGGTAGCCTCAGTATACGGGGACGCCACCCAGCGCGTGTCCGCCTACTTCCTCGAGGGGCTGCTCGCCCGCGCCTCCGGCACGGCGCCCACGGGCCCCGGCTGCCCTGGCAGTGACGGTGCGGGGGCAGCGGGTGCGCTGGGCATCTACCGCTCCATTGACTGCGACGCGCCGCTGCTGCGCGCATTTGAGGTCAGTCAGCTGCTTCAGAGTGGGCGGCTTGGAGATGAGGGGGGGGCTGTAAGGGCTGTGAGGGCAGATGAGGTGCGCTGGGCATCTACCGCTCCATTGACTGCGACGCGCCGCTGCTGCGCGCCTTTGAGGTCAGCCACGGCTGTCATGGGGGACGGGGAGGGCTTAGAGGTTGGGGGGGCGGCTGTAAGGACGGTTGGGATGGGGGTGGTGGGCTTAGAGGTTGGGGGGCCGGCTGTAAGGACGGTTGGGATGGGGGTGGTGGGCTTAGAGGTTGGGGGGCCGGCTGTAAGGACGGTTGGGATGGGGGTGGTGGGCTTAGAGGTTGGGGGGGCGGCTGTAAGGACGGTTGGGATGGGGGTGGTGGGCTTAGAGGTTGGGGGGCCGGCTGTAAGGACGGTTGGGATGGGGGTGGTGGGCTTAGAGGTTGGGGGGGCGGCTGTAAGGACGGTTGGGATGGGGGTGGTGGGCTTAGAGGTTGGGGGGCCGGCTGTAAGGACGGTTGGGATGGGGGTGGTGGGCTTAGAGGTTGGGGGGGCGGCTGTAAGGACGGTTGGGATGGGGGTGGTGGGCTTAGAGGTTGGGGGGCCGGCTGTAAGGACGGTTGGAATGGGGACAGGAAGGGCTGTAAGGGCGGTTGAGGTGCTATTCAAATGTCTGAGGTGGGACAGTGGCTGTAAGGAAGCATGGTGTTGTTGTGGCCTTGGCAGAAGGACTATTGCATGGCAGGGGGCTCGTGAGTAAGATCCAAGTGCTTGGACAGTCGCCCCACCCTTCACTCCACACACCCCCATATCCCCCTGCCCTCACGCCCCCCCACGGTCCCACCAGGTGCTGGTGAGTGCGTCACCGTACCTGACGTTTGGGCACGTGGCGTGCAACAGCGCCATACTGGAGGCGATCCAGGGCGCGCGCAAGGTGCACATAGTGGACTTCGGGCTGGGCCACGCCGTGCAGTGGCCGCCACTCATCCAGGCGCTGGCCGTGCTGCCGGGGGGCCCGCCGCACCTGCGCATAACGGGCATCGACCGCCCCTTTGTGGCCGGCATCCACAAGGGCTACTGCCTCCGCCAGGCTGGCCAGCGCCTCCGGGTCTGTACCTCCACCACTCGCCCTCCTATCTCTCTCCTTATCAACTCCCTCTCCTTTCGTCTGCCTTTCCGTTCCTCTCCTGTGTCTGCCATCACCCCTTTCGCTTTCACCTCCTCGCTTGTCTCCATCGTGTCACAAGTCATAACTCACAACCTCGGCTTCACTCACATATGACACTCTTCTCCTCGCCCACTCCCATGCCATCCCTTCCCCTGTACGTGAACGCCACAGAGCGTGGCGCAGAGCTGGGGGGTGCCGTTCACGTTCAACTTCATCCCAATCAACCTGCCGGAGCTGCAGCCATCCATGGTGCGCTGCGAGGCGGACGAGGTGCTCGTGGTGAACTGTGCGCTGCGCCTGCACAACCTCATGGACGAGTCCGTCACGCCCTCCAACCCGCGCGCCGCCGTGCTGCGCACCATGCGCGCGCTCGCACCCGCCGTCACCACGCTGGTGGAGCAGAACACCAATCACAACTCGCCCTTCTTCCTCAGCCGCTTCCTGGAAGCCCTCCATTACTACGCGTCCATCTTTGACGCCCTCGATGCCTCCGTGCCCGCGGACTCCATGGAGCGGCGGTTGTTTGAGCAGCGGGTGCTGGGGCGCGCCATTGTGAACGTGGTGGCGTGTGAGGGGCAGGACCGCACGGAGCGCCAGGAGCCGCTGGGGCAGTGGGAGCGCCGCGTGCACCGCGCGGGGTTCGTGGGGTACCCGCTTAGTCGCGAGGTCGTGGCCACCGCCACCGCCCTGCTCTCCACGTGAGTGGCTTGTCGACCCGCCCGTGCCGTGCGTGTAGTGGCTTGGCTGATGTCTGCTCTTGACTTGCATGGGCCGCTGGGGCAGTGGGAGCGCCGCGTGCACCGTGCTGGGTTCGTGGGGTACCTGCCCAACCGCGAGGTTGTGGCCACCGCCACCGCCCTGCTCTCCACGTGAGTGTGTGCCGTTCCAGCCTCACGTGCCCTCTGTGTGCTGGGCTTGGCTGGCTGGTGTATGCACTTGACCTGCGTGGGCCGCTTGTGATGCCACCCTGCTCCCTCCTTTCCCCTGTTCACCTGGTGCCTTACCCTCCCCTCCCCATGGCAGGTACAAGGGCCCGTACTCGCTAGCGGCAGAGCAACCCAACAGCCTCACTCTCAACTGGAAGGACCAACCACTGCTTGCCATGTCAGCGTGGCGGCCCAACAGCTAATCACAGCACATTGTGCACGTGTGGAGGTGAAGTGCCATGTAGTGACGGGCAGCACGATGCCGAGGTGGTCCTGTGGGGATTGCTGGAGCGGCATGTTTTGTTGCCGACTGGTCTAATAAACGCATTTACGTACGGCACACTTAGGGGTGCGTGTGTGGTGTTGCGCTGCCGCAGCTGCATACATAAGACATGCCAGTTTTGGTTTGCATGGTGATGGGCATGGGCGATGGTGGATCCATTGGCCGCTGTAAATCAGGATTCTGGAGGAGCTCTACTCTTCCTGACCTGACCCCTTAGCAGTTCACATCACACCTTTCACCATCCGCTCTGCACTGCCCCTACTGGGCTGGAGCGTTTACCCTTCTCTGTTTTATGTTGGGGCAAACTCTAAGGCCAAGTTTTACGGTAGTTGAGGCACCGTTCTGGATGTGCCACGGCACCCATCACCGTAGGATGTACTACAACATTTACTACATATAATGTCTGCTACTTGTCTTATATACTTGTAAGGGCGTGTGTCTTTTGGAGTGTATGTAAAGTTCATGTTTTTTTTTCGACTTTGTGCATTTGAGCCTCGGTCGACCTGTAGTCGACTGTCCCAACAATTTTCTTTTTTTCCCTTATCAGCTTTTCCTTCTTTTTTCACATCAAGCACATGGACCAACAAAGTTCGACTGTCGAAGGTCGACTTTATACAGTAAATCCCGAGACGCGCCTACGATTCGTAGGTTACCCGGTTTACAAAAACAAGTTCGTGGCCGAATCCGGAATCGGTAACTCGTTACGATGCAGTTCGTTTCTGTCGTAATTTTCGCTGCTGCTTCGTGCGTGAGCAGAGGAACACACGATTGGAAAAACGTGGACGAAAAAATCGAAAGCGAGGTCGACCCCAGTTCAGTGTCCTCCTGGTTTCTCAAACATTCTACATGGACACAAGAACGTCGCAAACAGTGTTAATCGAAATTAACGAAGCTGGTTACCAGCAAAAGGTCGACCTTTTTTTCGAACGTCTACACCAGAAGAGACACGCCCTAATGCAGTGAAGCAGCACCATCAGATGCAGCGTAACACCTATGCCCTCGCCAGAATAATTGTCAATCAAGATCAAGGTTCATCCAGGGAAGATAATCTCGCACGCCTCTGACTGGAAGTCGCTTTTCATATGTTTTGCGACGCTCGCCGACGTCGCAACCAGGTCGCACCACATTGTGATTCTGCACTCGACTCCCTTTTCCAAAAAACTGGGCAGCCGCACACATGTGTGCGATTCGACTCCAAACGATGAATCTACGTAACCCTGTGCCTTCGCTGGGAGAATCCAAGGTGCTGAGCGCGAACCCCAGGGGACATTTGAAGGGAGCAGATCCGCGATAGGTGTGACCTGCGCTTTTGCGCCACTCCCCATCCCCACCCTCTCGATATCGTATTTTTCCCGCCGATCCCTTTTGACGCGCTCCTTGAGCCCCCCACCTCCGTTCCCCCATGCCACCCATTTTGAAATTCTACATCATCACCACCCCTCCAGGCTCCAGCTATGTATTCCGCGCCCGCCATCTCTCAACTCTATTGCTCTCCCCCTGTCACTCCCCTCCACCCCCCTCCACGCACCTCCTTGATTTCGATCCTACGCAGGATCGCTTCTTTACAGGTTTTAAAAAGGTTGGAAAAGCTTTAGTTTGTAATTGCAGGTTTCCAGTGCGGTGGCGGATCGAAATTTCACTTTCGATCGCCAAAATCGGTGCGAGTGCCCGCGTCCTGAGTGTGACGGGCAACCAATGAGAATATGTGAAGGCTACCAATCACCTTCGCATCTTCTGTGAAGGCTACCAACTTCCCCGTTATCTTGAGCAAATGAAGGAGAGTGGACAGGAATTTACGGTAGTAGGCAAATGTTATAAGGCTGGGGCATTGGTTGCGGAAGAGCCATAGATGATTTTGAAGCATTGCGTGACAAGGACAGGTTTCAGCGTGAGTCGTTGCCGCCATGAAGCGAGCTTATAAGCCGCGAGTATCGGAGAAGTTTATATGGGAGGAAATGGAGATTGTCGAGCATCATGGCGATCCGGGTGTGACAGATTCCGATGTAAACCCTCATAATCTGGCGTGATTGCTCTTCTCGATAGAGTTTCGCGTTCCTCAGCTCTATCACTTCCCCTGTCGCACAGCTTTCTAATAATGACAACGCTAGGCCATCGCTCCGTGTCGCTGCCGCAGCTGCACCCGTGGATTCGCGGCGTCGAGCACGAGGAGCGCGGCAGCGAGGCCGTTCGTGAGGCTCAGTGCGGGGAGCCGAGCGACGTCCCCGTGCGCATGCATTCGAACAGGCCGGACGATCAGCAACGGCAGCCGCAGCAGCAACAGGTGCAGCAGCAGGAGCAACAGGTGCAGCAGCAGGAGGAAGAGGTGCAGCAACAGCGGCAGCAGCAGCAGCAGCAGCAGTCCGCCAGCGCTGTGCTGGGTCCTCGCTCCGTGGCCGTCTCCCTCACCGTCGACCACGCATTCGGCTTCGCATCCCCAGCAGCCCTCCCGCCCGCTGTGCTCTCCGCCCTCGCAGCGCTCGCGGACTCAGCACGCCACCAGGCTGGCGGGTGCTCCCCGCTCACAGCGGATGGCACGGCGGACTGCGCCTTGCCTCCCGCGCTTGAAGGCATCTTACGGAGCGCACCTCCCAACGGCCCAGGCGACGCGGGATCGGATGGTGGGTCGGCTGTTGCAGAGAGGCATGGGCAGTGGAGCGGTGAGAGCGGGTCCTACTCCTTGCTGCTGCCCGCTGATGCCCCTGCCGTCGCAGCAGCCACTGTCGGCGCAGCTGACAGAGCAAGCCCGTCGGAGACCCAACAAGCAGCAGCAACAGCGGCATCAACAGGAGCAGGCGCAGCAGTAGCAGCGACAGCAGCAGCGGCAGTGGCGGTGGAGGCTCAGTCAGCGAGTGTGGAGGCAGTACAAGGAGCGCTTGCAGGCAAGGCCAGCAATTGGGGACTTGCCAGCGCTGCGCCTGCTGCCGTGCCACCCGCTGTAGCAGCCGAGGCGGAGGCAGCGGCGGGCGAGGGCGAGGAGGGGGCGGAAGCCGCGCTGCTGGCGGTGGAGGTGCGGTGGAAGGGCGCGCGCGCGGGGCTGATGGGGTCCATGTTCGGGCGCGCCGTGAAGCGCGGGTGCAGCAGCGCGCAGCCCCCGCGCGGGGCGCACGGGATGGTGCGGTGGGAGGAGGGCTTCGCGCACGACTGCCACCTGCTGCCCTGCCCCGCCGCCGTGCGCGCCGCCCGCGGGCAGGGCGAGGCGTGCGGCAAGGGCTGCCTCTTCCAGCCGTGGGAGATCGTGCTGCTCGTGCACAAGGTGGGGTTTGTGAAGGGGCTCATCTCCCATGTGTCAATCACATCTCCACTCACGCTTGCTCCATGTCTTTCATAACACAAGGATGTAATCACGTTCAGTGTCTTTTTCCTATATATAGTAGCCCTAGCTCTTGGCTTGTCAAACCTTACCTACCCCACTCCCATCCATTTCCCCTTTTTGCCGCACTACAGCATGCACCCAGCAGGCCCAGGGAGCGGCCCCAGCAGGTGGCGTCGGTGGTGCTGGACGTGGCGCCGCTCGCCTCGCCGCTCTCCGCGCACCCCCTCACGCACCACCTGCTGCTCCTCTTCGCGCCCCCCGACTCGCCCCCTGTCGGCCTGCTGCAGGTCGCCACTCACGCCACTGCCCCTGCCCGCCCCGCACTGCCCTGCACCTGCACCCTCTCACCCCTTTTTCCATTCAGCCATAAGCCCGCTATTCCGTTTCGCTGTGCCAAGCCAACAGTACCCTGAGGCGTTCCTCTTCTGCTTGTGTGTGTGTGTGCTGCTGTGCGCGGGGCAGGTGACAGTGGAGTGCACTCAGCTCCCACAAGCAGCATCCGCCCCCCCATCCCCAGCCGCACTCCAGTCGGCAGCACCAGTCCCGGCCCAAGCCTCAGCACCGGCGGCAGGGGCAGCCGCGGGCGCGCCAGCAGCAGCAGGGACGGGGGTGAGGGAGGCTGGGGTAGGCGGGGTGCACCTGGGGGGGCTGTGGGGGTGGCAGCGGCGCAGCCGGGAGAGCAAGAGCCCCGCGCTGCCCCTGAACGCGGCGGGTATTGTAGGCGAGAGCGAGGGGCATGGTGCTGCAGGCAGCGGCAGCGCGGAGCAGAGCAGCGGTGGTGGGCAGCAGGAGGAGGCCGATTGGGAGCGAACGGACGGCGATACAGAGTGGGAGCAGGTGGAGCGGAGGGCGAGTGACGGCGAGGGCGCAGAGGGGGAGAATGGGCGTGGCGGGCAGGGATGGGAGGGGCGGCAGACGAGGGAGATAGGCGGTGCCGTGGAGCAGCAGAGAGAAAATGGCGCTGCTGTGGCGGAGGTGGAAGGCGAATCGGCAGACAACAGGGGGGCGTCCGGCAATGGGGGTGTGGATGTGGCTGTGGGCACAGGCGCTGGCGCGAGCACGGGTGCGGGTGCAGGCACGGGCACGAGCATGGGCATGGGTATGGGACTGCTGGATGTGCTGCGGGGAGGGGTGTGGCGGCGGTCAGTGTCGGTGGATGGGGCAGGACGGGTGCGGGGCAGGCCAAGCGGGAAACAGGCGGCGGGGCTAGGAGGGAGGGGTGAAGAGGGGACGGGGGAGGAGGGCGAAGAGGGTGAGAGCAAGGAGCGAGGGAGCAACACCTTGTGGGAGGGGAATGGGGTCTTGACGAGTGAGTTGGCAGTGTGGGAGAAGGCAGCGGAGGATACGTACAGGGAGATGGGAGGAGAGGCAGAGAGCGAGTGTGAGGAGGGCGAGGAGGAGATGGTAGCAGCGGAGGCGCTGTGCTATGGGCCGCTGGCAGAGGTGAACCTGGGAGGGCACGTGGGAGGGCCCGTGCACACACGCATGCGCATGCTGCACCTGCTGCCCCACGCCCTGCCCTCGCCCCCTCGCACCCTCTCCCTGCCCGCCCACCCGTCCAGCGTGCATAGTGACAGAGGGCAGGCTGCAATGCAAGAAACGCACATGGCGTCACTGGAAGGAGGCAGGGAGGGAGGTGGCGAGGAGGGAGCAGTGGGAGCAGTTGGCGCAGAGGGTGTGGGAGGTGCAGCGGAGGAGGAGCAGCGAGTGACTGCTCCTTTGAGGTCGCCCTTAGCGCCACGCCTCTTCACCTTCACCTCGCCCTTCCTCTTCTTCTCCTCCACCCCCCGCCCGCCCCCTGCTCCTGCGCCCACACCCGACCTGCCCTCGCCACCAGCGCCACAGCCCGCATCGTCAGCACCAGAAGCCACATCCGACCCCGCACCTGCTGCTGCCTGTGCCGGCTCCACCCAAGGCGTGCAAGGCCCTCCCCCTCCCCAAGGCAGCAGGGACTCGTCCCCCATCTCACCGCTCGACCCCCTCCCTGCCGACGCCCCTCCCCCTTCTAAGTCCTTTCTCCTCCCGCCCTTCCTCCCAGCCAAGCCCCTTGCTGCCACCTCGGGCGGAGGTGGGGCAGGGGGCGGAGGCGGAGGGGGTGCGGGCGTGGGCGCGTTTCTGCGGCGGCCGCTGCTCTTCCTGCGCACGCTGTCACTGCAGGAGAGGGGCGAGCCGCTGCTGCACAAGGCGTACGGGGAGGAGGGGGGGGACGAGATCGACTGGGACAGGCGCAAGGCACTGGAGGCCGAGCAGGAGCATCCCCTTTATAAGCTGCCTCTGGAGGAGCAGCAGGCAGCAGCGAGTGCGGAGGAGGCAGAGACAGATCCAGTGTCCCCATCGGCATCGAGTGTGCGGGAGCTCTTCGGGGACGAGTTCCGTGTCGGCCGCTGGGAGCGCCGTGAGGTGGTGAGTCGCGACGGCACGGCACGGCTGTGTGCGCCGGTGTTCCTGGCAACAGTGGACCAGTGCCACGCCAGCGCGGCAGGCGAGGGCGCGTGTGCGCTGCTGGTGGCGCACATAGCAGCGTGGGTGCATCTGCAAGAGCATGCACACGGGGAGGGCACGCTGCCAGGGCAGGCGGAGCTGGACGACCTCATCCGTGCCGGGTCGGCTGACTGGCGCCGCCTGCGCGCCCTCAGCGACTTCCACCAGCGCTTCCCTGATGGGCACTTTGACCTCGACACCGTGCTGGCTGCCGTGCAGCACTCGCATGCCAACACGGCCCCCCATGCACCCTCCCATGCGCAGTCCGACTGTGGCGGGCAGGCCGTGGGTGCAGAGGCTCACGAGCGGGCAGCTGATATGGATGGTGGAGGAAACACGGACCCTGGTGCCAGCCATGCTGGCAGTGGTGGAGGGGCGGCAGCCATGCCACGGCTGCCGCTGTGTGTGGTGCCCAGCCAGTCGTTCGTGGGGTTCTTCCACCCGCCCTGCCTGGCCGCCGCACGTGCCATGGAGGTCGCGGCTCGCACGAAGGGCAGCAGCGCAGCAGAGGGTGATGCGGCGGATGTGTGCAGGGGCGAGGTGGGTGCGAGCACTGTGGACGAGAGCGGTAGAGGCACAGAGGAGGGGGATGGGGGGAAGGAGGAGGAGGTAGTGGGGAAGCGCACAAGCAGTTCGCCAGACGTAGAAGCAAAAGGAAATGGGACTGAAGCGTCGTTGGAAGGAGGAAAGCAAGAGCAGGCGTCTAGTGCAGAGAGCCCGGAAGACGTGGGGAATAAGGGCATGGAGGAGAAGGGCATGGAGGAGAAGGGCATGGAGGAGAAGGGCATGGAGGAGAAGGGCATGGAGGAGAAGGGCATGGAGGAGAAGGGCATGGAGGAGAAGGGCATGGAGGAGAAGGGCATGGAGGAGAAGGGCATGGAGGAGAAGGGCATGGAGGAGAAGGGCATGGAGGAGAAGGGCATGGAGGAGAAGGGCATGGAGGAGAAGGGCATGGAGGAGAAGGGCATGGAGGAGAAGGGCATGGAGGAGAAGGGCATGGAGGAGAAGGGCATGGAGGAGAAGGGCATGGAGGAGAAGGGCATGGAGGAGAAGGGCATGGAGGAGAAGGGCATGGAGGAGAAGGGCATGGAGGAGAAGGGCATGGAGGAGAAGGGCATGGAGGAGAAGGGCATGGAGGAGAAGGGCATGGAGGAGAAGGGCATGGAGGAGAAGGGCATGGAGGAGAAGGGCATGGAGGAGAAGGGCATGGAGGAGAAGGGCATGGAGGAGAAGGGCATGGAGGAGAAGGGCATGGAGGAGAAGGGCATGGAGGAGAAGGGCATGGAGGAGAAGGGCATGGAGGAGAAGGGCATGGAGGAGAAGGGCATGGAGGAGAAGGGCATGGAGGAGAAGGGCATGGAGGAGAAGGGCATGGAGGAGAAGGGCATGGAGGAGAAGGGCATGGAGGAGAAGGGCATGGAGGAGAAGGGCATGGAGGAGAAGGGCATGGAGGAGAAGGGCATGGAGGAGAAGGGCATGGAGGAGAAGGGCATGGAGGAGAAGGGCATGGAGGAGAAGGGCATGGAGGAGAAGGGCATGGAGGAGAAGGGCATGGAGGAGAAGGGCATGGAGGAGAAGGGCATGGAGGAGAAGGGCATGGAGGAGAAGGGCATGGAGGAGAAGGGCATGGAGGAGAAGGGCATGGAGGAGAAGGGCATGGAGGAGAAGGGCATGGAGGAGAAGGGCATGGAGGAGAAGGGCATGGAGGAGAAGGGCATGGAGGAGAAGGGCATGGAGGAGAAGGGCATGGAGGAGAAGGGCATGGAGGAGAAGGGCATGGAGGAGAAGGGCATGGAGGAGAAGGGCATGGAGGAGAAGGGCATGGAGGAGAAGGGCATGGAGGAGAAGGGCATGGAGGAGAAGGGCATGGAGGAGAAGGGCATGGAGGAGAAGGGCATGGAGGAGAAGGGCATGGAGGAGAAGGGCATGGAGGAGAAGGGCATGGAGGAGAAGGGCATGGAGGAGAAGGGCATGGAGGAGAAGGGCATGGAGGAGAAGGGCATGGAGGAGAAGGGCATGGAGGAGAAGGGCATGGAGGAGAAGGGCATGGAGGAGAAGGGCATGGAGGAGAAGGGCATGGAGGAGAAGGGCATGGAGGAGAAGGGCATGGAGGAGAAGGGCATGGAGGAGAAGGGCATGGAGGAGAAGGGCATGAGGAGAAGGGCATGGAGGAGAAGGGCATGGGAGGAGAAGGGCATGGAGGAGAAGGGCATGGAGGAGAAGGGCATGGAGGAGAAGGGCATGGAGGAGAAGGGCATGGAGGAGAAGGCATGGAGGAGAAGGGCATGGAGGAGAAGGGCATGGAGGAGAAGGGCATGGAGGAGAAGGGCATGGAGGAGAAGGGCCATGGAGGAGAAGGGCATGGAGGAGAAGGGCATGGAGGAGAAGGGCATGGAGGAGAAGGGCATGGAGGAGAAGGGCATGGGAGGAGAAGGGCCAATGGAGGAGAAGGGCATGGAGGAGAAGGGCATGGAGGAGAAGGGCATGGAGGAGAAGGGCATGGAGGAGAAGGGCATGGAGGAGAAGGGCAATGGAGGAGAAGGGCATGGAGGAGAAGGGCATGGAGGAGAAGGGCATGGAGGAGAAGGGCATGGAGGAGAAGGGCATGGAGGAGAAGGGCATGGAAGGAAGGATGAGGAGAAGGGCATGGAGGAGAAGGGCATGGAGGAGAAGGGCATGGAGGAGAAGGGTCATGGAGGAGAAGGGCATGGAGGAGAAGGGCATGGAGGAGAAGGGCATGGAGGAGAAGGGGCATGGAGGAGAAGGGCATGGAGGAGAAGGGCATGGAGGGAAGGGCATGGAGGAGAAGGGCATGGAGGAGAAGGGCCATGGAGGAGAAGGGCATGGAGGAGAAGGGCATGGAGGAGAAGGCATGGAGGAGAAGGGCATGGAAGGAGAAGGGCATGGAGGAGAAGGGCATGGAAGGAGAAGGGCATGGAGGAGAAGGGCATGGAGGAGAAGGGCATGGAGGAGAAGGGCCATGGAGGAGAAGGGCATGGAAGGAGAAGGGCATGGAGGAGAAGGGCATGGAGGAGAAGGGCATGGAGGAAGAAGGGCATGGAGGAGAAGGGCATGGAGGAGAAGGGCATGGAGGAGAAGGGCAGGAGGAGAAGGGCATGGAGGAGAAGGGCATGGAGGAGAAGGCATGGAGGAGAAGGGCATGGCAGGAGAAGGGCATGGAGGAGAAGGGCATGGAGGAGAAGGGCATGGAGGAGAAGGGCATGGAGGAGAAGGGCATGGAGGAGAAGGGCATGGAGGAGAAGGGCATGGAGGAGAAGGGCATGGAGGAGAAGGGCATGGAGGAGAAGGGCATGGAGGAGAAGGGCATGGAGGAGAAGGGCATGGAGGAGAAGGGCATGGAGGAGAAGGGCATGGAGGAGAAGGGCATGGAGGAGAAGGGCATGGAGGAGAAGGGCATGGAGGAGAAGGGCATGGAGGAGAAGGGCATGGAGGAGAAGGGCATGGAGGGAGAAGGGCATGGAGGAGAAGGGCATGGAGGAGAAGGGCATGGAGGAGAAGGGCATGGAGGAGAAGGGCATGGAGGAGAAGGGCATGGAGGAGAAGGGCATGGAGGAGAAGGGCATGGAGGAGAAGGGCATGGAGGAGAGGGCATGGAGGAGAAGGGCATGGAGGAGAAGGGCATGGAGGAGAAGGGCATGGAGGAGAAGGGCATGGAGGAGAAGGGCATGGAGGAGAAGGGCATGGAGGAGAAGGGCATGGAGGAGAAGGGCATGGAGGAGAAGGGCATGGAGGAGAAGGGCATGGAGGAGAAGGGCATGGAGGAGAAGGGCATGGAGGAGAAGGGCATGGAGGAGAAGGGCATGGAGGAGAAGGGCATGGAGGAGAAGGGCATGGAGGAGAAGGGCATGGAGGAGAAGGGCATGGAGGAGAAGGGCATGGAGGAGAAGGGCATGGAGGAGAAGGGCATGGAGGAGAAGGGCATGGAGGAGAAGGGCATGGAGGAGAAGGGCATGGAGGAGAAGGGCATGGAGGAGAAGGGCATGGAGGAGAAGGGCATGGAGGAGAAGGGCATGGAGGAGAAGGGCATGGAGGAGAAGGGCATGGAGGAGAAGGGCATGGAGGAGAAGGGCATGGAGGAGAAGGGCATGGAGGAGAAGGGCATGGAGGAGAAGGGCATGGAGGAGAAGGGCATGGAGGAGAAGGGCATGGAGGAGAAGGGCATGGAGGAGAAGGGCATGGAGGAGAAGGGCATGGAGGAGAAGGGCATGGAGGAGAAGGGCATGGAGGAGAAGGGCATGGAGGAGCAAGGGCATGGAGGGAGAAGGGCATGGAGGAGAAGGGCATGGAAGGAGAAGGGCATGGAGGAGAAGGGCATGGAGGAGAAGGGCATGGAGGAGAAGGGCATGGAGGAGAAGGGCATGGAGAGAAGGGCATGGAGGAGAAAGGCATGGAGGAGGAAGGGCATGGAGGAGAAGGGCATGGAGGAGAAGGGCATGGAGGAGAAGGGCCATGGAGGAGAAGGGCATGGAGGAGAAGGGCATGGAGGAGAAGGCATGGAGGAGAAGGGCATGGAGGAGAAGGGCATGGAGGAGAAGGGCATGGAGGAGAAGGGCATGAGGAGAGGGCATGGAGGAGAAGGGCATGGAGGAGAAGGGCATGGAGGAGAAGGGCATGGAGGAGAAGGGCATGGAGGAGAAGGGCATGGAGGAGAAGGGCATGGAGGAGAAGGGGCATGGAGGAGAAGGGCATTGGAGGAGAAGGGCATGGAGGAGAAGGGCATGGAGGAGAGGCATGGAGGAGAAGGGCATGGAGGAGAAGGGCATGGAGGAGAAGGGCATGGAGGAGAAGGGCATGGAGGAGGGCATGGAGGAGAAGGGCATGGAGGAGAAGGGCATGGAGGAGAAGGGCATGGAGGAGAAGGGCATGGAGGAGAAGGGCATGGAGGAGAAGGGCATGGAGGAGAAGGGCATGGAGGAGAAGGGCATGGAGGAGAAGGGCATGGAGGAGAAGGGCATGGAGGAGAAGGGCATGGAGGAGAAGGGCATGGAGGAGAAGGGCATGGAGGAGAAGGGCATGGAGGAGAAGGGCATGGAGGAGAAGGGCATGGAGGAGAAGGGCATGGAGGAGAAGGGCATGGAGGAGAAGGGCATGGAGGAGAAGGGCATGGAGGAGAAGGGCATGGAGGAGAAGGGCATGGAGGAGAAGGGCATGGAGGAGAAGGGCATGGAGGAGAAGGGCATGGAGGAGAAGGGCATGGAGGAGAAGGGCATGGAGGAGAAGGGCATGGAGGAGAAGGGCATGGAGGAGAAGGGCATGGAGGAGAAGGGCATGGAGGAGAAGGGCATGGAGGAGAAGGGCATGGAGGAGAAGGGCATGGAGGAGAAGGGCATGGAGGAGAAGGGCATGGAGGAGAAGGGCATGGAGGAGAAGGGCATGGAGGAGAAGGGCATGGGAGGGTGAGAAGGGCATGGAGGAGAAGGGCATGGAGGAGAAGGGCATGGAGGAGAAGGGCATGGAGGAGAAGGGCATGGAGGAGAAGGCATGGAGGAGAAGGGCATGGAGGAGAAGGGCATGGAGGAGAAGGCATGGAGGAGAAGGGCATGGAGGAGAAGGGCATGGAGGAGAAGGGCATGGAGGAGAAGGGCATGGAGGAGAAGGGCATGGAGGAGAAGGCATGGAGGAGAAGGGCATGGAGGAGAAGGGCATGGAGGAGAAGGCATGGAGGAGAAGGGCATGGAGGAGAAGGGCATGGAGGAGAAGGGCATGGAGGAGAAGGGCATGGAGGAGAAGGGCATGGAGGAGAAGGGCATGGAGGAGAAGGGCATGGAGGAGAAGGGCATGGAGGAGAAGGGCATGGAGGAGAAGGGCATGGAGGAGAAGGGCATGGAGGAGAAGGGCATGGAGGAGAAGGGCATGGAGGAGAAGGGCATGGAGGAGAAGGGCATGGAGGAGAAGGGCATGGAGGAGAAGGGCATGGAGGAGAAGGGCATGGAGGAGAAGGGCATGGAGGAGAGGAGAAGGCATGGAGGAGAAGGGCATGGAGGAGAAGGGCATGGAGGAGAAGGGCATGGAGGAGAAGGGCATGGAGGAGAAGGGCATGGAGGAGAAGGGCATGGAGGAGAAGGGCATGGAGGAGAAGGGCATGGAGGAGAAGGGCATGGAGGAGAAGGGCATGGAGGAGAAGGGCATGGAGGAGAAGGGCATGGAGGAGAAGGGCATGGAGGAGAAGGGCATGGAGGAGAAGGGCATGGAGGAGAAGGGCATGGAGGAGAAGGGCATGGAGGAGAAGGGCATGGAGGAGAAGGGCATGGAGGAGAAGGGCATGGAGGAGAAGGGCATGGAGGAGAAGGGCATGGAGGAGAAGGGCATGGAGGAGAAGGGCATGGAGGAGAAGGGCATGGAGGAGAAGGGCATGGAGGAGAAGGGCATGGAGGAGAAGGGCATGGAGGAGAAGGGCATGGAGGAGAAGGGCATGGAGGAGAAGGGCATGGAGGAGAAGGGCATGGAGGAGAAGGGCATGGAGGAGAAGGGCATGGAGGAGAAGGGCATGGAGGAGAAGGGCATGGAGGAGAAGGGCATGGAGGAGAAGGGCATGGAGGAGAAGGGCATGGAGGAGAAGGGCATGGAGGAGAAGGGCATGGAGGAGAAGGGCATGGAGGAGAAGGGCATGGAGGAGAAGGGCATGGAGGAGAAGGGCATGGAGGAGAAGGGCATGGAGGAGAAGGGCATGGAGGAGAAGGGCATGGAGGAGAAGGGCATGGAGGAGAAGGGCATGGAGGAGAAGGGCATGGAGGAGAAGGGCATGGAGGAGAAGGGCATGGAGGAGAAGGGCATGGAGGAGAAGGGCATGGAGGAGAAGGGCATGGAGGAGAAGGGCATGGAGGAGAAGGGCATGGAGGAGAAGGGCATGGAGGAGAAGGGCATGGAGGAGAAGGGCATGGAGGAGAAGGGCATGGAGGAGAAGGGCATGGAGGAGAAGGGCATGGAGGAGAAGGGCATGGAGGAGAAGGGCATGGAGGAGAAGGGCATGGAGGAGAAGGGCATGGAGGAGAAGGGCATGGAGGAGAAGGGCATGGAGGAGAAGGGCATGGAGGAGAAGGGCATGGAGGAGAAGGGCATGGAGGAGAAGGGCATGGAGGAGAAGGGCATGGAGGAGAAGGGCATGGAGGAGAAGGGCATGGAGGAGAAGGGCATGGAGGAGAAGGGCATGGAGGAGAAGGGCATGGAGGAGAAGGGCATGGAGGAGAAGGGCATGGAGGAGAAGGGCATGGAGGAGAAGGGCATGGAGGAGAAGGGCATGGAGGAGAGGGCATGGAGGAGAAGGGCATGGAGGAGAAGGGCATGGAGGAGAAGGGCATGGAGGAGAAGGGCATGGAGGAGAAGGGCATGGAGGAGAAGGGCATGGAGGGAAGGCATGGAGGAGAAGGGCATGGAGGAGAAGGGCATGGAGGAGAAGGGCATGGAGGAGAAGGGCATGGAGGAGAAGGGCATGGAGGAGAAGGGCATGGAGGAGAAGGGCATGGAGGAGAAGGCATGGAGGAGAAGGGCATGGAGGAGAAGGGCATGGAGGAGAAGGGCATGGAGGAGAAGGGCATGGAGGAGAAGGGCATGGAGGAGCGAAGGGCATGGAGGAGAAGGGCATGGGAGCTGGAGGAAGGGCAGGAGGAGAAGGGCATGGAGGAGAAGGGCATGGAGGAGAAGGGCATGGAGGAGAAGGGCATGGAGGAGAAGGGCATGGAGGAGAAGGGCATGGAGGAGAAGGGCATGGAGGAGAAGGGCATGGAGGAGAAGGGCATGGAGGAGAAGGGCATGGAGGAGAAGGGCATGGAGGAGAAGGGCATGGAGGAGAAGGGCATGGAGGAGAAGGGCATGGAGGAGAAGGGCATGGAGGAGAAGGGCATGGAGGAGAAGGGCATGGAGGAGAAGGGCATGGAGGAGAAGGGCATGGAGGAGAAGGGCATGGAGGAGAAGGGCATGGAGGAGAAGGGCATGGAGGAGAAGGGCATGGAGGAGAAGGTCATGGAGGAAAGGGGGAGAAGGGCATGGAGGAGAAGGGCATGGAGGAGAAGGGCATGGAGGAGAAGGGCATGGAGGAGAAGGGCATGGAGGAGAAGGGCATTAGGAGGAGAAGGGCATGGAGGAGAAGGGCATGGAGGAGAAGGGCATGGAGGAGAAGGGCATTGGAGGAGAAGGGCATGGAGGAGAAGGGCATGGAGGAGAAGGGCATGGAGGAGAAGGGCAGGAGGAGAGGGCATGGAGAGAGGGCATGGAGGAGAAGGGCATTGAGGAGAAGGGCATGGAGGAGAAAGGGCATGGAGGAGAAGGGCATGGAGGAGAAGGGCATGGAGGAGAAGGGCATGGAGGAGAAGGGCATGGAGGAGAAGGGCATGGAGGAGAAGGGCATGGAGGAGAAGGGCATGGAGGAGAAGGGCATGGAGGAGAAGGGCAGGAGGAGAAGGGCATGGAGGAGAAGGCATGGAGGAGAAGGCATGGAGGAGAAGGGCATGGAGGAGAAGGGCATGGAGGAGAAGGGCATGGAGGAGAAGGGCACATGGAGGAGAAGGGCATGGAGGAGAAGGGCATGGAGGAGAAGGGCATGGAGGAGAAGGCATGGAGGAGAAGGGCATGGAGGAGAAGGCATGGAGGAGAAGGGCATGGAGGAGAAGGGCATGGAGGAGAAGGGCATGGAGGAGAAGGGCATGGAGGAGAAGGCATGGAGGAGAAGGCATGGAGTGAGAAGGGCATGGAGGAGAAGGGCATGGAGGAGAAGGGCATGGAGAGAAGGAGCATGGAGGAGGAAGGGCATGGAGGAGAAGGGCATGGAGGAGAAGGGCATGGAGGAGAAGGGCATGGAGGAGAAGGGCATGGAGGGAGAAGGGCAATGGAGGAGAAGGGCATGGAGGAGAAGGGCATGGAGGAGAAGGGCATGGAGGAGAAGGGCATGGAGGAGAAGGGCATTGGAGGAGAAGGGCATGGAGGAGAAGGGCATGGAGGAGAAGGGCATGGAGGAGAGGGCATGGAGGGAAGAAGGGCATGGAGGAGAAGGCATGGAGGAGAAGGCATGGAGGAGAAGGGCATGGAGGAAGAAGGGCATGGAGGAGAAGGGCATGGGAGGAGAAGGGCATGGAGGAGAAGGGCATGGAGGAGAAGGCATGGAGGAGAAGGGCATGGAGGAGAAGGGCATGGAGGAGAAGGGCATGGAGGAGAAGGGCATGGAGGAGAAGGGCATGGAGGAGAAGGGCATGGAGGAGAAGGGCATGAGGAGAAGGCATGGAGGAGAAGGGCATGGAGGAGAAGGGCATGGAGGAAGGCATGAGGAGAAGGGCATGGAGGAGAAGGGCATGGAGGAGAAGGGCATGGAGGAGAAGGGCATGGAGGAGAAGGGCATGGAGGAGAAGGGCATGGAGGAGAAGGGCATGGAGGAGAAGGGCATGGAGGAGAAGGCATGGAGGAGAAGGGCATGGAGAGAAGGGCATGGAGGAGAAGGGATGGAGGAGAAGGGCATGGAGGAGAAGGGCATGAGGAGAAGGGCATGGAGGAGAAGGGCATGGAGGAGAAGGGCATGGAGGAGAAGGGCATGGAGGAGAAGGGCATGGAGGAGAAGGGCATGGAGGAGAAGGGCATGGAGGAGAAGGCATGGAGGAGAAGGGCATGGAGGAGAAGGGCATGGAGGAGAAGGGCATGGAGGAGAAGGCATGGAGGAGAAGGGCATGGAGGAGAAGGGCATGGAGGAGAAGGGCATGGAGGAGAAGGGCAATGGAGGAGAAGGGCATGGAGGAGAAGGGCATGAGGAGAAGGGCATGGAGGAGAGAAGGGCATGGAGGAGAAGGGCATGGAGGAGAAGGGCATGGAGGAGAAGGGCATGGAGGAGAAGGGCATGGAGGATGAGAAGGGCATGGAGGAGAAGGGCATGGAGGAGAAGGGGCATGGAGGAGAAGGGCATGGAGGAGAAGGGCATGGAGGAGAAGTGCATGGAGGAGAAGGGCATGGAGGAGAAGGGCATGGAGGAGAAGGGCATGGAGGAGAAGGGCATGGAGGAGAAGGGCATGGAGGAGAAGGGCATGGAGGAGAAGGGCATGGAGGAGAAGGGCATGGAGGAGAAGGGCATGGAGGAGAAGGGCAATGGGAGGAGAAGGGCATGGAGGAGAAGGGCATGGAGGAGAAGGCATGGAGGAGAAGGGCATGGAGGAGAAGGGCATGGAGGAGAAGGGCATTGGAGGAGAAGGGCCTGGAGGAGAGGGCAGGAGGAGAAGGGCACATGGAGGAGAAGGGCATGAGGAGAAGGGCATGGAGAGGAGAAGGGCATGGAGGAGAAGGGCATGGGGAGAAGGCATGGAGGAGAAGGGCATGGAGGAGAAGGGCATGGAGGAGAAGGGCATGGAGGAGAAGGGCATGGAGGAGAAGGGCATGGAGGAGGAGAAGGGCATGGAGGAGAAGGGCATGGAGGAGAGGGCATGGAGGAGAAGGGCATGGAGGGAGAAGGGCATGGAGGAGAAGGGCATGGAGGAGAAGGGCATGGAGGAGAAGGGCATGGAGGAGAAGGGCATGGAGGAGAAGGGCATGGAGGAGAAGGCATGGAGGAGAAGGCATGGAGGAGAAGGGCATGGAGGAGAAGGGCATGGAGGAGAAGGCATGGAGGAGAAGGGCATGGAGGAGAAGGGCATGGAGGAGAAGGGCATGGAGGGAGAAGGGCATGGAGGAGAAGGGCATGGAGGAGAAGGGCATGGAGGAGAAGGGCATGAGGAGAAGGGCATGGAGGAGAAGGGGCATGGAGGAGAAGGGCATGGAGGAGAAGGGCATGGAGGAGAAGGGCATGGAGGAGAAGGGGCATGGGAAGGGAAGAGAGGGCCTGGAGGAGAAGGGCATGGAGGAGAAGGGCATGGAGGAGAAGGGCATGGAGGAGAAAGGGCATGGAGGAGAAGGGCATGGAGGAGAAGGCATGGAGGAGAAGGGCATGGAGGAGGAAGGGCATGGAGGAGACGGGCATGGAGGAGAAGGGCATGGAGGAGAAGGGCATGGAGGAGAAGGGCATGGAGGAGAAGGGCATGGAGGAGAAGGGCATGGAGGAGAAGGGCATGGAGGAGAAGGGCATGGAGGAGAAGGGCATGGAGGAGAAGGGCATGGAGGAGAAGGGCATGGAGGAGAAGGGCATGGAGGAGAAGGGCATGGAGGAGAAGGCATGGAGGAGAAGGGCATGGAGGAGAAGGGCATGGAGGAGAAGGGCATGGAGGAGAAGGGCATGGAGGAGAAGGGCATGGAGGAGAAGGGCATGGAGGAGAAGGGCATGGAGGAGAGAGGAGGCATGGAGGAGAAGGGCATGGAGGAGAAGGGCATGGAGGAGAAGGGCATGGAGGAGAAGGGCATGGAGGGAGAAGGGCATGGAGGAGAAGGGCATGGAGGAGAAGGGCATGGAGGAGAAGGGCATGGAGGAGAAGGGCATGGAGGAGAAGGGCATGGAGGAGAAGGGCATGGAGGAGAAGGGCATGGAGGAGAAGGGCATGGAGGAGAAGGGCATGGAGGAGAAGGGCATGGAGGAGAAGGGCATGGAGGAGAAGGGCATGGAGGAGAAGGGCATGGAGGAGAAGGGCATGGAGGAGAAGGGCATGGAGGAGAAGGGCATGGAGGAGAAGGGCATGGAGGAGAAGGGCATGGAGGAGAAGGGCATGGAGGAGAAGGGCATGGAGGAGAAGGGCATGGAGGAGAAGGGCATGGAGGAGAAGGGCATGGAGGAGAAGGGCATGGAGGAGAAGGGCATGGAGGAGAAGGGCATGGAGGAGAAGGGCATGGAGGAGAAGGGCATGGAGGAGAAGGGCATGGAGGAGAAGGGCATGGAGGAGAAGGGCATGGAGGAGAAGGGCATGGAGGAGAAGGGCATGGAGGAGAAGGGCATGGAGGAGAAGGGCATGGAGGAGAAGGGCATGGAGGAGAAGGGCATGGAGGAGAAGGGCATGGAGGAGAAGGGCATGGAGGAGAAGGGCATGGAGGAGAAGGGCATGGAGGAGAAGGGCATGGAGGAGAAGGGCATGGAGGAGAAGGGCATGGAGGAGAAGGGCATGGAGGAGAAGGGCATGGAGGAGAAGGGCATGGAGGAGAAGGGCATGGAGGAGAAGGGCATGGAGGAGAAGGGCATGGAGGAGAAGGGCATGGAGGAGAAGGGCATGGAGGAGAAGGGCATGGAGGAGAAGGGCATGGAGGAGAAGGGCATGGAGGAGAAGGGCATGGAGGAGAAGGGCATGGAGGAGAAGGGCATGGAGGAGAAGGGCATGGAGGAGAAGGGCATGGAGGAGAAGGGCATGGAGGAGAAGGGCATGGAGGAGAAGGGCATGGAGGAGAAGGGCATGGAGGAGAAGGGCATGGAGGAGAAGGGCATGGAGGAGAAGGGCATGGAGGAGAAGGGCATGGAGGAGAAGGGCATGGAGGAGAAGGGCATGGAGGAGAAGGGCATGGAGGAGAAGGGCATGGAGGAGAAGGGCATGGAGGAGAAGGGCATGGAGGAGAAGGGCATGGAGGAGAAGGGCATGGAGGAGAAGGGCATGGGAGGAATGGAAGGGCATGGAGGAGAAGGGCATGGAGGAGAAGGGCATGGAGGAGAAGGGCATGGAGGAGAAGGGCATGGAGGAGAAGGGCATGGAGGAGAAAGGGCATGGAGGAGAAGGGCATGGAGGAGAAGGGCATGGAGGAGAAGGGCATGGAGGAGAAGGGCATGGAGGAGAAGGGCATGGAGGAGAAGGGCATGGAGGAAGAAGGGCATGGAGGAGAAGGGCATGGAGGAGAAAGGGCATGGAGGAGAAGGGGCATGGAGGAGAAGGGCATGGAGGAGAAGGGCATGGAGGAGAAGGGCATGGAGGAGAAGGGCATGGAGGAGAAGGGCATGGAGGAGAAGGGCATGGAGGATGAAGAAGGGCAGATGGAGGAGAAGGGCATGGAGGAGAAGGGCATGGAGGAGAAGGGCATGGAGGAGAAGGGCATGGAGGAGAAGGGCATGGAGGAGAAGGGCATGGAGGAGAAGGGCATGGAGGAGAGGGGCATGGAGGAGAAGGGCATGGAGGAGAAGGGCATGGAGGAGAAGGGCATGGAGGAGAAGGGCATGGAGGAGAAGGGCATGGAGGAGAAGGGCATGGAGGAGAAGGGCATGGAGGAGAAGGGCATGGAGGAGAAGGGCATGGAGGAGAAGGGCATGGAGGAGAAGGGCATGGAGGAGAAGGGCATGGAGGAGAAGGGCATGGAGGAGAAGGGCATGGAGGAGAAGGGCATGGAGGAGAAGGGCATGGAGGAGAAGGGCATGGAGGAGAAGGGCATGGAGGAGAAGGGCATGGAGGAGAAGGGCATGGAGGAGAAGGGCATGGAGGAGAAGGGCATGGAGGAGAAGGGCATGGAGGAGAAGGGCATGGAGGAGAAGGGCATGGAGGAGAAGGGCATGGAGGAGAAGGGCATGGAGGAGAAGGGCATGGAGGAGAAGGGCATGGAGGAGAAGGGCATGGAGGAGAAGGGCATGGAGGAGAAGGGCATGGAGGAGAAGGGCATGGAGGAGAAGGGCATGGAGGAGAAGGGCCATGGAGGAGAAGGGCATGGAGGAGGACGGGCATGGAGGAGAAGGGCATGGAGGAGAAGGGCATGGAGGAGAAGGGCATGGAGGAGAAGGGCCATGGAGGAGAAGGGCATGGAGGAGAAGGGCATGGAGGAGAAGGGCATGGAGGAGAAGGGCATGGAGGAGAACGGCATGGAGGAGAAGGGCATGGAGGAGAAGGGCATGGAGGAGAAGGCATGGAGGAGAAGGGCATGGAGGAGAAGGGCATGGAGGAGAAGGGCATGGAGGAGAAGGGCATGGAGGAGAAGGGCATGGAGGAGAAGGGCATGGAGGAGAAGGGCATGGAGGCAGAAGGGCATGGAGGAGAAGGGCATGGAGGAGAAGGGCATGGAGGAGAAGGGCATGGAGGAGAAGGGCATGGAGGAGAAGGGCATGGAGGAGAAGGGCATGGAGGAGAAGGGCATGGAGGAGAAGGGCATGGAGGAGAAGGGCATGGAGGAGAAGGGCATGGAGGAGAAGGGCATGGAGGAGAAGGGCATGGAGGAGGAAGGGGCATGGAGGAGAATGGGCAATGGAGGAGAAGGGCATGGAGGAGAAGGGCATGGAGGAGAAGGGCATGGAGGAGAAGGGCATGGAGGAGAAGGGCATGGAGGAGAAGGGCATGGAGGAGAAGGCATGGAGGAGAAGGGCATGGAGGAGAAGGGCATGGAGGAGAAGGGCATGGAGGAGAAGGGCATGGAGGAGAAGGGCATGGAGGAGAAGGGCATGGAGGAGAAGGGCATGGAGGAGAAGGGCATGGAGGAGAAGGGCATGGAGGAGAAGGGCATGGAGGAGAAGGGCATGGAGGAGAAGGGCATGGAGGAGAAGGGCATGGAGGAGAAGGGCATGGAGGAGAAGGCATGGGAAGGGCATGGAGGAGAAGGGCATGGAGGAGAAGGGCATGGAGGAGAAGGGCATGGAGGAGAAGGGCATGGAGGAGAAGGGCATGGAGGAGAAGGGCATGGAGGAGAAGGGCATGGAGGAGAAGGGCATGGAGGAGAAGGGCATGGAGGAGAAGGGCATGGAGGAGAAGGGCATGGAGGAGAAGGGCATGGAGGAGAAGGGCATGGAGGAGAAGGGCATGGAGGAGAAGGGCATGGAGGAGAAGGGCATGGAGGAGAAGGGCATGGAGGAGAAGGGCATGGAGGAGAAGGGCATGGAGGAGAAGGGCATGGAGGAGAAGGGCATGGAGGAGAAGGGCATGGAGGAGAAGGGCATGGAGGAGAAGGGCATGGAGGAGAAGGGCATGGAGGAGAAGGGCATGGAGGAGAAGGGCATGGAGGAGAAGGGCATGGAGGAGAAGGGCATGGAGGAGAAGGGCATGGAGGAGAAGGGCATGGAGGAGAAGGGCATGGAGGAGAAGGGCATGGAGGAGAAGGGCATGGAGGAGAAGGGCATGGAGGAGAAGGGCATGGAGGAGAAGGGCATGGAGGAGAAGGGCATGGAGGAGAAGGGCATGGAGGAGAAGGGCATGGAGGAGAAGGGCATGGAGGAGAAGGGCATGGAGGAGAAGGGCATGGAGGAGAAGGCATGGAGGAGAAGGGCATGGAGGAGAAGGGCATGGAGGAGAAGGGCATGGAGGAGAAGGGCATGGAGGAGAAGGGCATGGAGGAGAAGGGCATGGAGGAGAAGGGCATGGAGGGAGGAAGGGCATGGAGGAGAAGGGCATGGAGGAGAAGGGCATGGAGGAGAAGGGCATGAGGAGAAGGGCATGGAGGAGAAGGGCATGGAGGAGAAGGGCATGGAGGAGAAGGGCATGGAGGAGAAGGGCATGGAGGAGAAGGGCATGGAGGAGAAGGGCATGGAGGAGAAGGGCATGGAGGAGAGGGCATGGAGGAGAAGGGCATGGAGGAGAAGGGCATGGAGGAGAAGGGCATGGAGGAGAAGGGCATGGAGGAGAAGGCATGGAGGAGAAGGGCATGGAGGAGAAGGGCATGGAGGAGAAGGGCATGGAGGAGAAGGGCATGGAGGAGAAGGGCATGGAGGAGAAGGGCATGGGAGGAGAAGGGCATGGAGGAGAAGGGCATGGAGGAGAAGGGCATGGAGGAGAAGGGCATGGAGGAGAAGGGCATGGAGGAGAAGGGCATGGAGGAGAAGGGCATGGAGGAGAAGGGCATGGAGGAGAAGGGCATGGAGGAGAAGGGCATGGAGGAGAAGGGCATGGAGGAAGGGAGAAGGGCATGGAGGAGAAGGGCATGGAGGAGAAGGATGGAGGAGAAGGGCATGGAGAGGGCATGGAGGAGAAGGCATGGAGGAGAAGGGCATGGAGGAGAAGGGCATGGAGGAGAAGGGCATGGCAGGAGACGGGAATGGAGTGAGAAGTGCATGGAGCGAGAAGGCATGGGAGAAGGAGCATGGAGGAGTAAGGGCATGAGGAGAAGGGGCATGGAGGAGAAGGGCATGGAGGAGAAGGGCATGGAGGAGAAGGGCATGTGAGGAGAAGGGCATGGAGGAGAAGGGCATGGAGGAGAAGGGCATGGAGGAGAAGGGCATGGAGGAGAAGGGCATGGAGGAGAAGGGCATGGAGGAGAAGGGCACTGTGAGAGAAGGGCATGGAGGAGAAGGGCATGGAGGAGAAGGGCATGGAGGAGAAGGGCATGGAGGAGAAGGGCATGGAGGAGAAGGGCATGGAGGAGAAGGGCATGGAGGAGAAGGGCATGGAGGAGAAAGGGCATGGAGGAGAAAGGGCATGGAGGAGAAGGGCATGGAGGAGAAGGGCATGGAGGAGAAGGGCAATGGAGGCGAGGGCATGGAGGAGAAGGGCATGGAGCGAGAAGGGCAGGAGGAAGGAATGGGGGCATGGAGGAGAAGGGCATGGAGGAGAAGGGCATGGAGGAGAAGGGCATGGAGGAGAAGGGCATGGAGGAGAAGGGCATGGAGGAGAAGGCATGGAGGAGAAGGGCATGGAGGAGAAGGGCATGGAGGAGAAGGGCATGGAGGAGAAGGGCATGGAGGAGAAGGGCATGGAGGAGAAGGGCATGGAGGAGAAGGGCATGGAGGAGAAGGGCATGGAGGAGAAGGGCATGGAGGAGAAGGGCATGGAGGAGAAGGGCATGGAGGAGAAGGGCATGGAGGAGAAGGGCATGGAGGAGAAGGGCATGGAGGAGAAGGGCATGGAGGAGAAGGGCATGGAGCAGCTGGCGTTCTTGGAGGGCATGCTGTCGTTTGATGACATCTGGGAGGCGGTGGTGCAGGCGGGCGAGGGCGTGTACATCGTGGCGTGGAACGACCACTTCTTCCTGCTGCTCCTGCGCCGGCCCCACCCCCACCAGCACCAGTACCACCAGCACCAGCCCCACCAGCACCAGCACCAGCACCAGCACCAGCAGCACGGGCGTGGGGGGGTGCAGGCAGCATTGGATGGGGCGGCAGGGGAGCACACAGGTGAATGCGTAGCCCATGGCGGCACAGGGGGGGAGGCGAGTGAGGAGGAGGTGGAGTGTGTGGTGATCGACACGCTGGGCGAGCGGCTGCAGGAGGGGTGCTCGCAGGCCTTCATGCTGCTCTTCAATGCCTCCTCCTGGGTGGACGTTGGCCTGCCGCCCGCTGCAGCGCCGGGAAGCACTGCTGCAGGCGGGGCAGGCGCAGGAGTAGGAGGAGGAGAGGGTGGTGCAGGTGACGGTGGTGGGGGACAGGCGAAGGCGCAGGGTACTGTTGACAGTTGTGAGCAAGGTGGCAGGGCAGACGAAGCAGAGAGGGCAGAGGGTAAGGCAGGCGGCATTAGTGCTCAGGTGCCCAAGGCAGAGACAGGCAGGCGATGGGGTGTGAAGGCAGGCAAGGGCGGTGGCAAGGGCAGAGATGGCAATGGGAAGGGCAAAGGCAGTGGTGGGGTGGATATTGGAGCAGGGGGGGTGGGTGCCCATTCCCATGGGGTGAACCACATGGTGAGCTGTGATGCAGATGTTGCTAAGGGGGTAGACGTGAAAGAGGGAGCAGCACAAGGAATGCATGTGGCAGAGGTTGAGGAGGTGGTGCTTCAAGCAGGGCAATTGAATGAAGACATCACTTTGCTCCCTGCTGACTCTTATGGCGTGCCCACTGCCATCACTGTCACTCCAAACCATGTAGATAGTCACTCGGCAGACAACTGCAGCCCACCATGCGGAAACGAGTCAGCATCCTCCGCAGCTGACTCAGTGCTTCCTACAGCAGTGCATGCAGCCGAGGCAGCATGTCTGCTGACAAACACTGACGGTCCATCACGGTCACCCATACACGAGACCAAAACCAGCACCACCAATTTTGACGGGTGTGCAAGCAGTAAGCAGCCCACCCAAGCCGCGTCGTGCGCTGCTGCCTCGTCTCCTGCCTGCACAGCCACCGCCGCCTCCCCTCCCACCTTGACAGCACCTGCTTGTGGCGGGGAGGGCGAGGGGGAGGCAGCTCCGGTGGCGGCAGGGAGGAGGGTGTGGGGAGCGGAGGCGTGCCGAGAGTACCTCAAGGCGTTCCTGGCGGCGGTGCCGTTGGCGGAGGTAGAGAGTGACCTGCGCAAGGGGCTGTTGGGGTCGCCCGAAGCCATCCACCGCCGCCTGCAGGTGGAGCTCCACTTCACCCGCCTCCTCTGAATATACGTCTTTTGAGAGGTCACAAAACACTTCTTTTTATTACCTGGCGGAGGTGGAGAGTGACCTGCGCAAGGGGCTGCTGGGGTCGCCTGAAGCCATCCATTGCCGCCTGCAGGTGGAGCTCCACTTCACCCGCCTCCTCTGAATATACGTCACACTGGACTGGCCATAATAAGGCCTTACATACAGACATCTGCCCCATTGGCAGAAGGGTTTTTTCTCTACCCTGTCATCATTTTATCATCCCATCAGTGTACCACAGGGTCTACCAGACATACTGCATTTTATCTCCCTAAATTTATCATAATTAATGTAAAAATGTAAGACGCCTGGTCTAAAAACCCATGCACAAAGTTACCGGCATACGGTCATACCCAGGATTTAAATATGCACCCCACGCTGTACGGCTATACAACCTCCTCTCCACTACGGCGATCACCGGAAACTCGTCGCAGCACGTGAAGTGGACGGGCAAGAAGGGCCACACTTCGATGCTCCGCGTGTGGAGCTGCATGGTGCAGTACCAGGCGTCAAACTATATATATTTGTATGCTAGGATGTAGTGAGGCTCACAGTAGGGAGAATTTCTAGGGTTTGTACTTGTACTCCAAGCCTTGCTAACCCAACCATTCCGCTGTTGTAATTTTTTTAGATTATATCAAAGCGAGGCCGCTCACCAAGGTCGGTGAGCAAAAAGGCCAACCAGCGAAGCTCCTGCGCAGCCATGGCACCGGCGTAGATCTCTGCCTCTGCGTTAAACTGTGCCACAGACGACGACCGAGTACATCTCCACGACACAGCTCCAGCGCCCAAGCTAAACCAGTACCCTTGTGTAGACTTCTCTGCACGTCGTCGGCGTAGGAAGAGTCGCAGTGACCGGTCAGCACAACTGGCTGTGTCCCTCCAAGCACAAGCCCTATGCCTCTTGTAGTCGCCAGGTACTTCGCCACCCTCACAGCAGCCGTCCAGTGAACAGGACGGTTCTCCCAGTCGCAACAAAACGAGAAAGGACGCTGAGGGAAAAAGCGAGGTCCGGACGAGTACAAGTCATCAGGTACATGAGGCAGCCCACAAGCTCTACGTAGGGACCACTGGACTCAAAGGCTTGTCGGGAAAAAGGCCGGTGAGTCTGTGGTCAACGGCAAGAGGAGTGGGCTGTGTGGTGGAGAACTGAAACACGAACCGCAGAAGGACCTTGCACCATGTGTGACTTAGTCAGTGTGATGGTGCGAGTGGCCCTGTCCCTGGTGATCTGCAAGCCAAAGTAGCGGGCAGTTCACCCAGGTCAGTGCACGTGTGTCTCTTCTTCAGTTCGGACTTCACCTCAACCAAAGCAACCCGGTCTGCTGTAGCGAAGACCAACTCGTCGACGTAGACGAGGACGAAGAAAGGAGTAGAACCAGTATCAGGGCCTCAGATTGGTTGTGGGCTAGTCTGAATAATCAGAGTTGGTACAAAATGTTTTGCTGAAAATCAGACAAATCCGCCATTTTATGTCATGTTACACTACAAACCTCATAACTTTTCTTGTTTCTTTCCAAACATTGTTGTAAAAGCAGCCTCGATTTTAAAATAAGTATGGAATTTCAACGTTTTTTACCTAAATCATACATTTTTTTCTGGAATCTGAGGCACTGACCAGTATGAACAAACAACGACGGGTTGGCGGACGAAGGACGGAACCCGAGGTCAGCAAGAGTGATGCGTAGCGTGTCGTGCCACTCGCGGGGCGCCTGGCGAAGACCGTAGACTGGTCGTCTCAGGCTCCACTGGGTCCCACGCGGGAAAGTGCCAGTGAAGCCAGGAGGACGGCGCAGCCAGATCTCCTCGTGCAGACGGCCATGGAGAAAGGCAGTGGAGAAGTCGAGGGAGTGCAGCTCGTAGTCTCGCTGTGCTGCAACGTGAAAGTAATACCCGAAGTCATCTTCGGGGTCGGGGCGAAGGTCCGGAAGAGGTCAACTCCTTCACGCTGACTGAAGCCCCTAACCACGTAGAGCGCCTTGAAGATAGGTGGTGATCTAGGCGGCCGCTTCACCTTGAAGATCCACATGCCATCGACTACGTTCGCCCCAGGAGGGGGAACTGCGTCGACGTAGGTGCCTGTGGATCTCCAAGACGCCATCTCTGAGTCCATGGCCGCTATCCACTGTCGGAATCTCTCTCTGTCTTGCTTCAGGTTGCCCGGCCTTGCCTCCTGTTGGCCCTGCCTCCTGTGCTCCTGATGCTGGGGTGTTGTCTCTCTTCTGCAACCTTCCTCGTCACTGCATTAGTGCCCTCAGCTCTCTGGGTACCTGCCTTGCCTTGCCACCTGCATCCTGCACTTAAAAGCTCCTCTACTCTCTGAGAGGAGATTGCTTCCACTGGGGGCTGAGCTCGGCAGACTCACTGCTCTTCCTTGGCTCAGATCGTGCTTGCTAGGATTGGCTCCACTCGTGCTAGGTGCTAGGGGTTTCGCCAACCTGAATTGTAGCTTAGTGTGAAAACAAACTCGCAAGCAAAGATCCCCTACTTGCGCTACTGCTTAAGTAATTGTGAGCGGTGGTTACCGTTGCCGAGCAACGGTGCTTTCGCACGGCTCGCTTTGTGTTCCCGCTCGAGCATTCCCCTTTTCCCCCTTACTTCTCTACAGTCTATTACGCTCCTTCACAATGTCATGCACCTATCTTATTATATCTATACTAAGTATAAAAGCATGACAGCTGTCGGAATCTCTCTCTGTCTTGCTTCAGGTTGCCCGGCCTTGCCTCCTGTTGGCCCTGCCTCCTGTGCTCCTGATGCTGGGGTGTTGTCTCTCTTCTGCAACCTTCCTCGTCACTGCATTAGTGCCCTCAGCTCTCTGGGTACCTGCCTTGCCTTGCCACCTGCATCCTGCACTTGCCCCCTCCTCGGCTGCCTAGCTCCTGCTGCAAGCCGATGGACTCCTTCTACTCCTGGCTGCTGGATTCTTTCTTCTGCCGTTCCTGCACCGTCTTCCTTAGCTCCCCGCCTTGGTCGGGCTCGTGCCACGTTGGTCTGATGGTCTTTCTTCTCCCTGCCTCCCTCGCTCACCAGCACTACTACTCCTGACTCTTTCACTTCCTTGACCTTCCAGCGCTCGTTGCTGAGGCCTATGTCCATCATGTCGTGCCTCGCTTGCTTCAGATATACCTCCTCCCCTACTCCCAGCTGCTTTTCCTTAGCGGCTCCCTGTCCCTCCCTCCTCTTCTTGTATCGCTGCGCGTCTCTGAGCTGAGCCACGTGCAAGTTCTCTAGCGCTGCAGGTAGCAGTTCTCTTAGGTACCTGGCCCGTGCCTCTGCCAGCCCCACCCAACTCTCCGCTGATGCCACTGTCACGGTTCCTGTCAGCAGCTTCGGTGCGTCTACTGGCAGTATGGGCTCTCTCCCCAGCAGTAGGTAGTATGGGGACACGTCCTTCAGAGCTGCCTGTTTACTGAACCGGTATCCTGCAGCTACCCAGGGCAGTCGTGCATCCCAGTCTCGCTTGAATTTCTCTCCGTAGGCCCGCAGTCCCCTCTTCATAGTCTGGACAAACCTCTCTGTCAGCCCATCGCTCTAGGGGTGGTAGCGGGATGTCCTTCGGTGCGTGATTCCTGTCGCCTGTAGTAGCTTCTCGAACTCTCCTAGGAATTCGGTCCCTTGGTCGGTCAGGACTTCTCCGCATGCGCCGAATCTGGTGAGGACTTGCTCCTCAAACGCCTCTGCTATCTTCGCCGAGTTCTTACTGGGTAACGCCTTGACCTCCACCCACTTGCTCCCGTGTTCTATCATGATGAGTATGTACCGCTTCCCTCTGCGGCTCAGCGGCATCTCTCCTGCCAAATCTAGCGACCATCGAAACCCTAGTCCTCGTATGGGAAGTGACTGCAACTCCTCTCTTCCTCTCTCCAGCTCTGCCTTGTTCCTGCTACACAGCTCGCATGAATCTACCCACTCTTTTATCTCTCTCCGCATTCCCGCCCACCACCACCCGGTCTCTACCAGCTGGCTGGTCCTCAGACTTCCATAGTGCCCCAGCGTCCGATGCACCTTGGCTATTATCTGCTCTCTTTCTTCTCTCCTTGGCACCAGCTTCCACCCGTCCTTAGTGTTTTTCTGCAGCTGGTCCTGGTACCATCTGTAGTGCACCCCTCTTGCCCGGGCTCGCTCGCTGGCTGGCCCGGCCTCTGTCGTTTTGCCTTGTATCCAATTCAGCACCTCTTCATCCTCCCACACATCATCGGGCCCTCGCTCCTGCTTCTTCCTGGCCCCTTCTCCGTCAATCTCTCGGGCTAGTGCGACCAGGCAGGCTGTGGGGCTGTCCGGTGGAGGGTTCCTGGAGAGGCCGTCTACATGCTGCAGCGTCTTCCCCGGTCGGTGCCGGATGGTCAACTCGTACTCTTGCAACCGCATCGCCCACCTGGCGTTCCGACCGGTGAGAGCTTGGTTGGTCATGAGCCAAGTCAAGGGTTGATGGTCTGTCACTAGGGTGAAGGGCCGGCCCTGCAGGTACACACGGAAGTGGGTGACCCCCCACACGGCTGCCAACCCTTCTCCCTCGTAGGAGCAGTAGTTGGCCTCTGCCGGGTTGCAGCTCCTGCTGGCGAAGGCCACTACCATCTCCTGCCCCTCTTTCTCCTGACACAGTATGGCTCCCATGCCTGCACTGCTCCAGTCGGTGTAGAGCACAAAGGGATCCTCCTTACTGGGCAGGGTTAGTACCGAAGCCGTCTTCACAGCGGTGAGTAGAGCCTCCAGCGCCCCTTGCTCGGCCTCTCCCCACTGCCATGCTTGCTCTTCCCGCAGTAATCGATTCAGTACTGCTGCCGTCCGGCTGAAGTTGGGCACGAACTTGCGGTAGTAGTTCAAGAAGCCCAACACCGCCCTTAGTGTTGTCCGGTCCTTGGGGGCGGGTACTCGATCCAGCACCTCAACCTTGGCCTGCTGGATGCTCATCTTCCCTCCCTGCACCTCAAATCCCAGGTACTTCACTGCCCTGCTGCCGAACTCACACTTCTTCGGGTGGCAGGTTAATCCAGCTCCCTGGATGGCCTCCAGGGTGGCCTGCACGTCCTTCACGTGTTGCTCGGGGCTGGGACTGAAGACGATGACATCGTCTATGTAGCAGGCAGCGGCTGGCACGTTCCTCAAGACTGCGTCCATCACTCGCTGGAATAGCGCCGAGGCATTCCTCATGCCAAACGGCATGCACCTCCACTCGTACAGTCCGTCTGGCCCATGGAATGTTGTCTTCTTTCGGTCCTCTGCTCTGATGGGTATCTGGTTGAAGCCTTGTCTGAGATCTAGCGTCGAGAACACAGCTGCCCCCTGTTGCTTGTCAAATATTTCTTCGGCGGATTGCATGGGGTATCGGTCTGCCACGGTGACCTTGTTCAGGCCCCTGTAATCCCCGCACATTCTCCTCGCCGACACCTCCCCTATGAGGTCCTTCCTCGAGGCCACTACTGTCGCTGCTGCGTAGTCACTTTCTGAGCGCTGGATCAACCCTGCCTCTAGCAGCTCCGCACACTTTTCCATGCATATGTCGATGTCTCCTGGGCTCATCCGTCTCTTCCTCTGGTAGATCGGTATCTCCGTGGTGAGTTTGATTTCCATGACGTGTGCCTTGCATTCTCCTAGCTCCTGCAGCGTGTAGGCGAAGCACTGTCGGTGTTGCCTTAACACCTCCTGTAGTTCCCTGGCTGCTGCTGCCGAGCCTATGGGCCATTCCTCTTCTGGTGTCCTCTCCCTTTCTTTCACTGCTCCTGCCTTCGTCTCCTCCTCAGCCTCTTCCTCTCTCTTCTCTCCTCCTTCGCATTCCATGGCCATGCATGCCCAGCCTTCTCTGATCCTTTCTTCCTGCTGCTCCTCCATGGCTTGCAGCTGCCTTTTTCCCCTCTCCACTTCCAAGTCCTCCTGGTATCTCACGCTTATCTCTATCTCCCTTTGAATGTCTTTCGTCTTGAGGTGCATGCGAATCGTCTCAATCAGCCAGCTCATGACGTTGAGGTCCATCGCCCTCCCTATCGCCGCTCTTCTCTGCTTCTCTGTCACTCTCGGATGTGCCGTGGCGTCCCACCTGTGCCCCATGGCTGCTTCCCTTTCCCGTGCAGTCGGCTCTTCCCATTTCCCGGCTCTGACGTCGTAGATCATTCCTGGCCCTGGGAGATCTCCCTCCATGCGGAAACCCCAGGATCCTTCGTACGCGACCAGGGTGGGCAGCGCCTGCCGTGGCTTTCCGGGCTCATTGCATTGGTACTGTGAAGGATGGTCTGGGATCTTGACGGGCGCCGGCAGTCTGTTAGGCCCCAGGATATCGCTCACCAGCCTTGGTTCCGGGCGCTGCATCTGGGCCAGGGAGTGTCTCAAGCTAGCTTCTGACACCCCGTTCTGCCAGTATCTCCTGGGCCGATGCGCCCTGGATCCTAGCTGGGCGGCGTCCACTGCCACCCCTCTTCCCACTGCCGCCTCTATCTCTGCAAAGGCTAGCTTCACGGGCTCCCTCCTGTCCTCCGCCAGGTCTACATTCTCCAGGATGTAGATTACCTCTCCTTGCTTCCTTTGTATCATCTCCAGCACCTTCTGCAGATCCCTGAAGGAAGCACCCCGTGGGTCCTCCATCCCTCTTCCTTCCCCCGCACGGGAGTACCCCTGGCACTCCCATCCGGCCACCACTAGATCCACTTGCCCCCATCTCTCCAGCTGCTCCTCGGTGATATCCCTCACGTCATCCACGGAGGCTTCATCTTCTGCGGGGATGGCTGTACTTAACATCTGCTGGGGGTAGTCTTCTAGCAGCTTCAAGGCGTGATGCCTGGCCATCCTCCGGACCACTGGGTCTTTCTCCACATGTACCCACTTCCGGACGAAGCAGCCCGCCTTCAGTGCCGCCGCCAAGCCCGTCCCGATGCCTCCATACAGCTCCAGTACACAGAGGGCACTCTCCAGTGCCCACACTCTGCTCACCCTTTCCTTCAGGGAGGGCGGATCTTCCCCTCTCGCTCTCCTTTCGGTCCTGCCCTCGTACTCCTCTGCGTACTGCTCCCAGCTCCAGTCGTCTAGCTCCTCCGACAGGTCCTTCCTCTGCGCCTGGTACGCCTCCCTCGGCTCCTGCCTTACGAATTTCACCGGTAGAGTGCCGACCGAGCTCTCTGGGTCCCAGTACTGCACTCTGTAGAGAACCTTTTCCTGCCAAGTGCATATGGTGGCCCCCACCCTGTAGAGGAGCTCCATGCCCACCAGTATGTCATAGTCCTCTGACTCCGAGACCCCGCAGTTGAGCCTGATGCAACACTCCTTCTCTGTCCCTGGCAGCAGTACCACCTCAATGGGCCTGCGGGTGCGTGGCATCCATTTCGGCTCCCCCCCTTCGGCGGTCATCAGAAGAATACCTCTCTCTACCAGGCGTCCTGGTAGATCCAGCTTCAGGTGCTTCGCCAGGCCCTTGCCGATCAGAACGTGGTGGGCTCCGGTATCTATGATGGCCTGCCCCACGAGCAGGCCTCCTACCGTCAGGCTGCCCTTGTCGGCTATGAGGACGGAGGCTTGGCAGACCAGCCGCTCGTTTGGGTGCCTGCGCATCCCCGTTCCGCTGCCTCCCCCCGCCCGCTCGTATCGCCGGCTTCTCTCTGCCGTCGTGCCACTCTCTTGCGTCGTTGGGTTTCGGGGCCTCAGGTCTATCTCGTCTCTTTCGCGTGGGTAAGCCATGCAGGAGTACTCCTTGATGTATTCTTCCTCTTCCTCCTCTACTCCCTCCACTTCCTCGTATGCCAGCATGGCTCTCTCCTTGTGCGTGGAGGTCCCCCTTCCTTGCAGCTTCAGCTGCAACCGCTTGATCTCTGCTTGCAGCCCTTCCCTTGTCTCCGGCCCCTCTTCTCTCTTCCTGCTGTAGCACTCCGCCCTTTTGTGCCCCCGCTTTCCGCAATTCTCGCAGGTGGGAGCTTTCGGGCAATCCCGCTTCAGGTGTCCCGCGTCTCCGCATTCGTGGCATCTCCTGCTGTCTGGGCGGCTCACCGCGGCTTGCTCTGGCTCCAGCATCGCGGCTGCCGCCCAGGTCGTTTTGGGCTTCGTCCGCGTCTCTCCGTCCTCGAGGTCAAGCAGGCGTTGCGCATGTTCTGTCCTCTTCGCCAACCCATACACCTCCTTCAGTGTAATGTCGGCTCCAATTCCGTACACGTTGTTGCGCACCACCCCCTTCAGCTCCTCGTCCAATCCGCGCACGAACTTGCGCACCAGCAGTCTCTCCTCCTTACACTCCAGGTCGTCGGCCAACTCTTTGAGCCGGCAGTAGTACGCGAGCAGGGACTCGTCCTTCTTCCGGCGGAACTCGCGGAACTCCTCTACTCGCGATTTGGTTTGCCCTAGGAACTCTTTTTTTAGCATCTCTAGGAACCTCGCCGTCGGGTTCTCTATTTCTTGGCATTCTGCTTCCTCCAGTATCTCCTGACGCACCATCCGATAGTAGGTCTCCGCTTCTCCCGAGAGCGTCACCACCATGCGTCTGAAGAACTCACCGGGATCCATGCCGTCTCTCTCCCAACAGTACTTGACCGTCTCCAGCTGCATAAGGTAGTTTTTCAGCGACGGTCCCACTCCTGGAATTCCTGTGAATCGCTCGGCGACTTCGATCTTGGGCAGTCCGGCGGTGGTCCAGCGATGTGCCTTGGGAGATTCTGGGCGAGGCCGTGCGTCAGTCGGGATCGCGACTCTGCTTTCCATCAGCGCGCGGTCTCGCGGGGTCAGCTGTCCCCCGCTGTCGTTCCGCTGAGCCCACTCCTCCTTCTCTTCTCCGGCTTGCCTTCTCATTCCCGGCATCGTCCTCGGCGACCGGGTTTCGTATCTGGTCTCCCACCGCGCTCTTGCTTCGCTCGCCCATTGCGGGTTGATCGGGGTTCCTCCTGGATCCGAACTAAGGTGTCGCTTCTCCCCCATTTCGCGTACTCCTTCTCGCGCTCTCTGGTGCGGGGTGCGATACGACAGGGGAGTTAGCCGCGGGCTTTGGCGATCGGCGGTCTGTCCGTCGCCCGTCGTCACTACCCTCGGTTGCGCTCTCCAGCTGGGCGTTGCTTGCTGGCTTTCTCTGGCGTAACTCAGTCTAGAGTTGAGTCGAAACTCGTCGGTCATTGCTTCTTACGCTAGCGTTTGCTTGCGAGTTTGTTAAAAGCTCCTCTACTCTCTGAGAGGAGATTGCTTCCACTGGGGGCTGAGCTCGGCAGACTCACTGCTCTTCCTTGGCTCAGATCGTGCTTGCTAGGATTGGCTCCACTCGTGCTAGGTGCTAGGGGTTTCGCCAGCCTGAATTGTAGCTTAGTGTGAAAACAAACTCGCAAGCAAAGATCCCCTACTTGCGCTACTGCTTAAGTAATTGTGAGCGGTGGTTACCGTTGCCGAGCAACGGTGCTTTCGCACGGCTCGCTTTGTGTTCCCGCTCGAGCATTCCCCTTTTCCCCCTTACTTCTCTACAGTCTATTACGCTCCTTCACAATGTCATGCACCTATCTTATTATATCTATACTAAGTATAAAATCATGACACCACTGAGAGGCCCACTTCCCTGACACTGCCTCACGGTACGTGCAATGAGTCGGTATGTCAAGGGCGTCGGGGTCTCCCACAAGGGCTAGCAGCATGGCACAGAGGTGGAAAGAAGTGTCTACCAAGAATGCCAGCTCAAACTGCCTGTCCTCTAGGACGTCACATCCAAGGGCAGACTCACCCCCAGCGGACAGAGGACGGGCAGCCACCACGCGGGTGGCGTAGTCAAGGCGGCGAGTGGCGGCAAAGTCACGATAGCGGCAACAAGAGCCGAGACAGACGACGAAGAGGCACGAGGGTCCGTCACAATAGAAGCGAGAACACGTGAGACAACAGGACGAGCAGCGCGGTAGTAGTCAGTAATAAGGTGAGAGGAGGCTGTAAGAGACGACTCAGGAGGTGACGGGAGAATAGACTTAGGCGGAGAACGACGAGGACTAGAACGAAGCAAGACAGTGCGGATGTCGTCAACAGGAGACAAGGGACGAGCACGTGGGGGACAGGGGGTGACCCAAGAGTGCGGGACAACAGGAGGAGCGGGCTGTGAACGAGGAGGAGAGAAAACAGTCGGGGACGAGTCCGGAGGAGGAAGATCGTGAGCAGTAGGAGGCAGTGAGTGGTCTTGAGAGGAGGAAGGGTGTGAGAGTACGACGGCTTATGCTGGCTTTGCTAGCTTGCCTGGACATTATTATGCTATTACTAGCTTAGGTTTTATTTATCATGCATAGATATGCTTGATTTCCTAGGTTAGGTGCATTCCTATATGTTATTATAGTTATAGCACCGAACCAGGTTACGTGTACCGAACTCAAGCCTTTTCGGTTCCCACCGAATTGCTTTCTACCGAGTTCGGGAAGGTTCTGTTCGGGACGCTTCGCGACCCTCAGAACATTCGCGTAACACCTGAGTTACCTGCCTTGTGTCGAGCCTATACATAGCCTCGTCTTGTACCCAGGTGAATCATTCAATAGATTTATCTTTCCTGAACCAGATCCTCACAAAGGGAGACCAAGGGCCCGAAGGCCAATCACAGGTGGGAATAGCTGCTGCAAAAGTGACAGCTGGGGCTGCTGCTACGGCTGCTGCTGCTGCTGCTGCTGCGGGTGTTGCAGCTCCTGTTGCTGCAACCCCTGCTGTTGCTGTTGCTGCTGGTGCAGCTCTTGCTGCCGCAACTCCTGCTGCTGCAACTCCTGCTGCTGCTTCTCCAGCTCCAACCTCTCCTGCTCCAACCCCGAGCGCTCGTCACGCCCGAGCCGAAGAATCTCCTGGAAACGCGCCGGGTAGCTGTGGGGAGGCGGAGCAGGCGCCGCAGAAGCAGTGCCTCCAGCTCCAGTCTCCCCGAAACGAGCACCTCCAGCGCCAGTACCCCCAGCTCCAGCACCCCCAGAACTAGGACCTCCAGTGCCGGTACCCGCAGGTCCAGCACCCTCAGTGTCACTACCCTCAGCTCCAGCACCAGCACCTCCAGCGCCCGTGCCTCCAGCACCAACACCCCCAGAGTCGACTACAACCTGTGCGGTAGTGCCGACGGCTGCTGCGGTGACTGTGAGGTCGACTGTGGGGAAGGAGGCGGTCCCTGACGTGCTACCGAGGGGAGTGGGGTAGCGTGGGACACACCTGACGGGGCAGGACTAAGGGGGGGCGGGTGTACCGGAGGAACAGGAGCAGGAGGAGGAGCGGGGGCGAGGAAAAAATGGGGGGGGGGGGGGGCGGGGGAAGGGAACCGGGAGACCTCGACAGGGGTAGCGGGTGTAGTAGGACACGGACTTGTCAAAGGTGACGTCACGGGAGTCGAGGAACCGGTGGAGGGGCGGATCGTAAAACGTGAAGTCAGGGGCATCCACCTGGAAACCAAGGAAGACGCAGGGGAGGGCACGAGCCGAGAGCTTGTCCGCAGAGGTGTCGCAGACAAGCGCAAGGCAGCCCCAGACACGAAACTCCGAAGCAACACCAGGGGACCCGGTCCAAAGACTGGTCGGTGAAGCCTCTGGCCGTGAGACACGAGGCCAGAGGTTCAGCTGGTGGGCGGCGTAGCGAACCGCGTAGGGCCACAAAACATGGGGCGCACGGGCATGGATCATGGAGGTGCGGGCGATATCCATGACCAAGCCGATGTGGCGCTCAGCAACCCCATTATGTCGTGGGGACTCCGGAAGTGTCCAGGACTGGGTGATGCCCTGCTCGCTACAGAATCCGCGAAGAATGCCGGAGCGAGACTCACCCCCACGGTCGGAGTGGAGACAACGGGCACGACAACCACGAGTGGCCTCAGTGGCCAGTAACCACCTGATCAGGGTAGAAGTCACGTCGGACTTCTTCGCCAGGGGGAACACCGTGGTGTAACGGGAGTAGTCTTCAACGACCACCAGAAAGAAGCTCTCCTTCTTGGGCCCAGGGCGAGGGGCGGGGCCCCAGACGTCCAAGTGGAGAGTCTGGAAGGGTGCGCTGGCCGGACGAAGGGAGGAGGAGTGAGGAATGGCGCGCAGCTGACCCTCGACGCAAGGAGTGCACGGCGGCGCAGGCGAAGGAGGGAGCGACTCAAAGACGCGCGGGAGACCGGAGACAAGACGCTGACTAGACATGCTACGGAGGCGTGGGAGGGACGGGTGACCAAGACGGTGGTGCCACATGACTGTCAGGTGGGTGAGAGATCGACAGGAGCACGACACAGCAACCTGACCAGACGGAGCTACCTGACAAGATAGAGCTACCTGGGGAGACTCAGTGTGCAGTATGAAGAGACCGGAGCGGGGCTCCCGGCGGAACGTGGCCAGGGTAGCGAAGGTGTCCCCGTCCACGCAGGTCGCAACCCACTCAGACGGAGGAAACCAGGTGCCGGCGTGGAGGCCCTGAAGGTGTCCAACACCCACCAAGTTCCTGGAGAACGAGGGGATGTGGAGACCAGTGAGGACACCAGTGGGGGCAGCTGGGCACGGGAGGGTGGTAGAGTTGCGGGCAACTGCTGGTCCTGAAGTAGGATCAGCCAGTGCAACCGGAACCGGCGCAGGAAGCGGTGTGAGAGTCGTGTGGTCGCGGAAGAAGCAATGAGACGCGCCAGAGTCTAGCGTGAAAGAGAGCGACGCGTCAGTCGTAGGTGCACCTGGGCCAGTAGCTACACAAGCACCTAGACTGGAAGCACAAGCACCTACACTAGCAACAGGCAAGGATCCTAAGATACGAACACGCAAGCAAACAGATCGAGCAGCACTCTAGTCAACATCGGCATACATCACAGAAGCAGATCTCAAGGCACCAATTAACTCTACCGCAGACATGTCCCACAAAGCAAGATCATGAGAGCGAGCAAGCGAGGCCCAGTCCGGAGAGGGGCCAAAGCCGTACTCGGCGCGGATGCGGTCCGTGAGCTGCGCAAAGCACTCACCCGGAAGGTGAAAGCGGCCATAGCGCTGACTTTGATGAGTGCCCGTCTGAACAACGTACGAGCAGCGAGGAGAAGTGACACCACGCGGCGCCACGCTGGGTGGACCACCGTCACGACCAGTGCTCCCTGGTCCACCAGGTCCCCACTGCTGAGGCTGCTGCTGCACCTGCTGCTGAACCTGCTGCTGCGGCTGTCCCTGCTGCTGTTGCTGTCCCTGCTGTGGCTGCTGCTGCTAGGTCTGCTACTGCTGCTGTGCCGTGTACCAAGCAGCCGCTCCAGCACCCCCTCTCGTCGGGCCCACAGGCCCAGAACCACCTCCAGTGCCGCCTCCACCAGACGCACTAGTGCCACCAGTAGCTCCGCCACCCCATCCACCACCACCAGCGCCACCACCCTTCCCCCCTTCCCTACCTCCCTTGCCCCTGGGCCGCCCACCCGTGGTGGACACGGCTGCAATCTCATCAGAAGCAGGAGACGCAGTAGAGGCAAGAGAAGCAGTGAAGGACAGTACACCCCTGAAAGAGCGGGGGAACGATGGCGCCAGAAGCGGAGGCAACGGAGCGGATGTTGCTCTCAACGTCCTTGATAGCTGCCTCAAGTACGTCGACAATGAGCGCACTAGGGTGCTTCCGAAGAAGCGCGTCGCGTACATGTGCAAGGCGATCAGGGAGGCTGACTATGAAGTGAATAGTGATTTGCATGGGCGTGGGGAGGAGCAAACTCAGCCTCAGTACAAGCAGCATGGTAGCTGGTGTCGAGCGAGCGCAGGTGGGTGACAAGGTCAGCAGTACGGTCAAACAGTCCTAGGTCGGAAAACAGGAACGGCATGAAGAGACGACCAAGAGAGGCGGAGGAGGGAGTGGAGTAACAGGTCTTAATCGCAGCAAACAAGTCCTTAGCAGATCGAACCTGGGTGAAGTGGGCCTCCTCAGTCTCGGGGAGAAGGCTGCCGAGAGCAATGCAAGCTGCAGTGTCACGAGACTGCCACACCGACAGAGCTGTATGGGCCCTGTAAAAAGCGCTCTCGGTCTGCGTCAGTAGGCTCGCCGGGCAGGGCAACAGGGGGCGGAGGCGAAGGCAGGTCATCCGAGGCGTGCGCCCATAGCGTATCATTATCCTTCCGCTGACTCTGGAGGTACCGCTAGGCGCGGAGGAGCCAGGTGGGAAAGTCTAGTGCTCTACCCTCCGCGTCGAAACGCAGCACTCGAGCGGACGCCATGGGTAGTGAGGTACTGGACTAGGAACGAACGGCTATGAACGGTCGAAGCAAGAAGCGAAAGAAGTCAGAACGGGTAGCCTAGCAACGACCGGAGCGAACGGAGTTTTTTTTTTTTTTTTTTTTTTTTTTGAGTAAAAATTAATGAGGAGAATGCATACAACAATAACAGTCGTAACTGAGCGTGAGGGCAGACACCTTGCGCTGCCCAACAAGATGACTAGGGCGGTAGGAAAGCCCTCCTTGGTTTGTTCCAGATTGCTGCAAAATTGGTCGTCCACTTCCATTTCTTGTCACCAACCTCCCTGATCCTCATTAGCATTTTTTTTTATGCTTCAAACACACCTCTGACCCTCTTGTGCTTCCCCGACGTGCCCGGCTTCAGACACTTGGCCCCCGTTGCCCTCGTGTACACCCTTGCATGCAGCCGAAAAGCTGTTCCAGTTCTCCTCAGCACCCGACGGGCCCTGAAATTCTGCCCACGGAAACTTGCGTCACAACGTTCCACCCACAGCTGGTGGAAAGTGATGGTCGTTAGTGTGGCTTATGGAAAGTCCGACTCAGTTCCAGTTTCCTGGAACAGGAGGTCACCCAGCGAGGCAGGTGCCCGCCCAGCGCAGAGCTTGGCGGAGGCCAGAAATCACCGGCTGTATCCTCGGGCAGCTGAAAAGACAGTGCTCCTGAGACTCCGTGACCCCGCAGTATGGGCACTTGGGCTTGCTGCTGAGGAAATCCACCCTCTCCCCAGCTGCCCATTTACAAAGACCGCCAAGCGAAAGATAGACGCTGCTGCATGTTCACCCCCTCCGGACGTGGTGACAGAGCCATGTTCCCTTTCCCCCACTTCCTCCTGCCCCGTGTCCGGGACAAGTAGGGTTTTCCACACCTGCGGGGCTGCTGCGAAGGCCCTGAGAGCCAGCCGAGCCGAATCTCTGCTCCTCAATTCTTTCTCCAGTGTGTCAACATACTTAATCTCCGCTACTCCAGCTTGAGAGGTGGTTACCAGATCCCCCAACCGCGCCCCCCATAGCCCTTTCGCCTCCTTCTGCCCACCGACTGGGTTCGTGCCGTTCAGAAGCAACCTTCGGTTAAAGACGATCCTTTCCTGAGCGACTTCCTCTCTGCTGCAGGACTTCCCGGTGTCAGCGATTGGCGACTTCATGAAGGCTTCACACGCCTGCTTCCAGCGCTCACCATCCCCTGTCCAATGCTTCAACAACTTCTCGTGAGCCATAAAAGTATCCGACCCAAGTGGGAGATTCGCGTGGAAAGAGATCTTGCGGCAATCCAAGAGGCGGAAAGCGCTGAGGAAGAGCCCACTGGGATGATCGAGATGGAGCTCGCTGTCACTACTCACCGCATCTTCGGGGAAGAAAATGAAAGGTTTGGACAACGACGGCAAGAGCGCCCAACGCCTCGCGCAGAAACCCTTCGATGGGTCCTAGAAGCAAACATCGGAACCTTCGATGACGAAGGACGCTCGCCCCCATACACCCGCGACGTCTACCGCAAGGAGATCGACAAAGGGTGGAAAGATCCTGACGCAAAAGAAGAGCTGAGCGTCAAGGAAGAAGAAGACACGGCAAAGGCAGAAAAGAAGCAGAAACTATATGAGGAGCGCGTAGCGGCCGGATGGGACGAGGAGTCAACACGACGTGGCGCATGGGGAGACGACGACTACACACCAGAGGACGGTGCAACATGGGGATCCGCAACTGGCGCATCAGGCATCGTGCGAACTGGTGGATGGGGCGATGCAGGAGGATGGGGAGAAAGCGAACACGTGGATGCCCCGCTTACCAAAGAAGAAGAAGAAGAAATAGAACGAGAAATGGCTGCAGAACGCGGAGAGCGATCACCACGTGTCCCCATCCCACTCGGACGACCTCCACGTAACATCCCCTCACCACCCGACTCACCTTACCGTTGGTCGAATCCTTGGTCGGAGATTGAGGAGGAGAATGTCCCTACCACTCCAGCTCGCGACTCACTTGGTCCAATCTCCCGCCCAGATCCATTCGCCCGCCTTATCGAAGGCACGAGGACTCCGCTCAACATCATCCCCGACCGCGAATTCCTTGCGCTCTACCTCACGACGGCACCTGCAGAAGGGGAGACAGCAACAGAAGCAGAAGCAGAGGAACCGGACAACGAAGCAGAAGAGGAAGAACCTCCACTCCAGATTCCGCAAGAAATAGAAGCGGAAGCGGCAGAACACCGTGCTCGTTACATGCGCACTTCCGGGATCCGCGCCGAAGATGACCTCTGGCATTAGCGACTCGGTCACCCCTCGCGCCAGACGCTCAACAACTGTCTCCGCGCCAAAGTGTTTCCCCCAGGAGCACTGCTGCGCCCCGACGGCACGGAACCCCACAACACCCCACACCCAACTACCTGCACCGTCTGTCCCACAGCTGCCCTCTCTCACAGTGCCTACCCCTCCCTGTAACCAAGCACCAACCGCTACAAGAAGCTGCAGAAGGTGTATAGCGACTTCATCGTGCTCACCTACGATGGCATTAACGGCGAGAAATACACGCTCACCTTCGTGGACGCCTACTCACGTCACGTCTGGATCGCCAACGTCGAAGCCCGCTCCAAGGCTCCAGAGGTCTTCCGCATCTGGCTCGCACATGCGCAACGACAATCGGGGAGGAAACTAAAAATCTGGCAGAGCGACGGGGCCAAGGAGTTCCGCAGCAACGAGCTGGAGAGCGTTCTCACGGAGAAGGGGATCAAGCATGAGGTTTCTCTCCCCTACGCTCACCAGCAGCAAGGCGTCGCAGAGAGGGTTAACCGCACCCTCATGACAAAAGTGCGCGCCCTCATGAACCAATCCGGCCTACCCAAGAAATACTGGCCGTACGCCATGAACCACGCTGTGCGCCTGCACAACCTTCTCTCCACCACGGTCAATCGGAACAACCTTTCCCCGCACATGAAGTGGACCTGCTCAAAGGGAGATCCCTCTATGCTGAGGGTTTGGGGGTGTATGGTGCAGTACCGGCCGACGACCGCGACAATCGGCAAGTTCACTCACCGCGCGCGCTGGGGAGTCCATCTGGGACTCAGTAACGAGTACAGGGGTTGGCTCATTCTTGACATTGACAGCAAGCAGATCGTCTCCGCTCGTGATGTTCTCTTCTATGAGCGACTCACCTTGCAGCAGTGGATCGACGACGAGCATCGCAACGCAGCACGCGGCTACGTCAACAGCGGCCGCAGCTTTGCATCCCCAGAGGACGAGGCAGCAGCGGCAGCATTCGACCGCGATCCCGCCGACGAACATCCCGGCGTTCCGCCTCGCCCGCGCGACGACGACGACGATGATGACGACGACACACCCGCGTCAGGACCATCGCGTCGCCAACCTGAGCCCAGCACTACCGCAACTGCCCACGAGAGTGACGATGACGATGTGGTGGAAGTCACCACCGGCGACACCACCAATGTGTCCGGCCTGCAGCTTCTCGGCCTACACACGTCTGTCACTACCCTCACGCGCGCCGTCGAACCCAAGAACCCTCGCCAGGCTCTGACCGGTCCTCACGCCAAGGAGTGGCGTGCTGCTATGGACGCGGAGCTGAAGGCACTGGAATCACGCGACACATGGGTCCTGGTCGATCGTGCAGCAGTGAAGGGGAGGAGGGTGCTAAGCGGAAAATGGGTATTCCGTCTTAAAATCAACGCTGATGGCACTATCGAGCGCTTCAAAGCACGCTGGGTCGTACGCGGGTACGACCAGCGCCACGGCATCGACTTTGATCAAACCTTTGCTCCCGTCAGCCGTCACACCTCCGTCAGAATTCTACTCGCCACTGCCGCCGCTAAGCACCTACCACTGCGGCAGATCGACGTGAAGAACGCGTTCTTATACGCGTTGGTGGATGCAACCATCTTCGTGGAGCAGCCACACACCTACAGGGAAGGAGACCCTAGGGTCTGCCAGCTGAAGAAATCCCTCTACGGGATAAAGCAAGCGTCGCGTCTCTGGCAGCAGCATCTGCACAAAATCCTCCTGGAGATCGGCTTCAGGCAGCTGCCGCACGACCCGGGAATGTACCGCCTTCACTTTAACGGCGACTACATCCTTTTGACAGTCTACGTCGACGATCTGCTGTACACCGGCACCTGCAACAAGCTCCTTAATCAGTTCGAGGAGAACCTGGCGCAGCGCGTTGACATCACCATCAACCACAACGTCACACAGTTCCTGGGGCTGAACATCACCTACGCGCCAGAAGCAATTCACTTGTCAGCCTCCAAGTACGCAGAGCATCTGGGGGAACGCTTCAACATTTCGCCCGCACCACTCTCAACCCCTTACCGCAACCCCAGCGCCAACTACAAACCGGACAACAAACCTCTGTCACCCGCAGGACTCCAAATGTACCAGCAGAAATTGGGGTGCCTGTTGTTCGCCTCTGTCACCTGCCAACCCGACCTTTCGTACATCGCCAGCCAACTGGCACAGTACTCTCGCAAGCCAGTAGCAGAGAACCAGCTGGATCTGGAGCGTGCCCTGCAGTACTTCATTTCCACACCTGACATCGGGCTCTCCTACTCCACGCTGACGACAACCTCCTTCAACCTCAACGGCTACGTGGATGCAGATCATGCCGCTGATCCTGCAAATCGACGGTCCCGAACCGGCTTTGTTTTTCGCCTGGAACCAACAGGACCAATCTCCTGGAACTCGCAGAAGCAGGAGCTGGTTGCCCTGTCATCGGCCGAAGCAGAATACATCGCCGCGACAGCAGCAGTTCGCGAAGGTTTGTACCTGCAGGAGTTACTGCTGGAAGCGAAAATTGTCAGAATATATTATATATATATTTCTGTGTAAGTGCATGTAGTTCTAGCTGTAGTGTAGTTACATAGCTGTTCTGTTTGGTGGTGCACACTCCTTGCATGTTTCTCATCTACTTGTACTTGCAATTCTATAGTGAAGCCCCTTTTTGCTCTCGACACTCTCTTTGGCCTAGCCTAAACCCTAGGCTCCTAGTTCTAACTTATGAAGCTATTTTGACATGCTATCAGAGCAAGTAAGATCCTGGCCTGTTATTTTTAATTACCCCATGGGCCCACCGTTAGCTTCCGCCAAATGCGCTCTGCTGCCCGTCATAGACAATGAGGCCAGCACCCAACATAGACACCCCTCGTGGTTCAAGGTGAGAGTCAATGAGGTGAGGCCAGCACCCAGCATAGACACCCCTCGTGGTTCAAGGTGAGAGTCAATGAGGTGAGGCCAGCACCCAGCATAGACACCCCTCGTGGTTCAAGGTGAGAGTCAATGAGGTGAGGCCAGCACCCAGCATAGACACCCCTCGTGGTTCAAGGTGAGAGTCAATGAGGTGAGGCCAGCACCCAGCATAGACACCCCTCGTGGTTCAAGGTGAGAGTCAATGAGGTGAGGCCAGCACCCAGCATAGACACCCCTCGTGGTTCAAGGTGAGAGTCAATGAGGTGAGGCCAGCACCCATCATAGACACCCCTCGTGGTTCAAGGTGAGAGTCAATGAGGTGAGGCCAGCACCCAGCATAGACACCCCTCGTGGTTCAAGGTGATTGTCATTAAGTTTGCTCGTGCCCAATCTAGTCACGCTTTTTTGGCACCTCTCCTATCCACCTTCTCCCATCCACCTTCTCCCATCCACCTCCTCCCATCCACCTCCTCCCATCCACCTCCTCCCATGCATCCCCTGTAGCCCTTACATTCCCTGCTTTCCCTTGCACGTGTCGTCACTGCATTGACAGCACTGACTGCATTGACTGCACTTACTGCATAGACTGCACTGACTGCACTGACTGCATTGACTGCGTTGACTGCATTGACTGGATTGACTGCATTGACTGTATTGCAGGGTGCCCTTTCAGCAGAAGCTGTTGCTGTGCTGCTTCCACGCTCCTTGTCACGATGCCTGAGCATCCCGTGTAGCCCTTACCTTAGTTGGAGTATACGCTCGAATCTTTTTGCGTTTTGAGTTTATACGCGCTAAAAAAACGACCGCTGCGTTTTTGGTGTGGAAACGCAGAAAAACGCTCGGGCAGCCCGGGAAAAAAAATCAGAAGTTGGGTTTGAGCTAGCGACATGGCGAACTGAAAATTAGGGCATCGCACATTTGGGATCTCAACTTCGAAATTGAATTTCGAAGCAGATCCACAACAACCCCTTCTGTATACCATTGCGCAACCCACTCCACCCCATTCAATCCCAATTCCTTCCACTCAATGTCGAGTGGAGGAGTTGGATTCAACCAGACTCATCTCTCCTAGCAGAAATGCGGCTCTAATTCTCCATTCGATGTTCATCGTTCGGATTTTTTTTCCTCGTTTTTACCTACCTCGTTCGTATCGACGAGTATGACTAGACTGCGGGCACCAACTTCGTGCTTTGCACGCATTGACTGCATTGACTTCATGCCTGTTTTCTGCAGGAGCAATGAGCCCACATTGACTGCATTGAATTCATGCCTGCTCTCCGCTGCAGGTGCCGTTTTGGCAGGTGCACTTGGCGTGCTGCTGCCAGTGGGTCCTCTTTCTCGACTGCATAGCCCCCATTGACCGCATTGTCTGCATTGACTCTTCCCTGCTCTCCTTTGCAGGTGCCGTTTCTGCAGGAGCAGCTGGCGTGCTGCTGCCAGTGGGTCTTCTTTCTCGACTCAGATGCATACATGCGAATGAACCACCACCGCCTCTCGATTGAAGCTTGGATTCAAACCCTCAAGCAACCTGTGAGTGGGCTCTTGTCTTTCTAAGCCCATCATGCTCCTGCCTACATCATTTGGATCTTCTTTCTTTTTTAGAGCGTAGTACGATTCGACGCTCAGAGCCCCAGGCACTTTGACACAAAACGAGAAATGCTCGAATTAACATTTAACCGTCATGATGTTATCAATAACATTATTATTGTTGTTTTTGTTGTTATCGGTCCAATGTCTTTGCCTTCCCCCCTCCCCCTCCTCCGCCATCCGTCACGTTGATTTTTTATTTTTCTACTCACCGGGATTTTGTCTCCTGCCTTTGCAAGCGTACTCTAGGCGCGTATACGATAGCATATACACACAATACACCTTCCCGCCAAGCATGTTTTCCACACTTGCCTTCCTTCACTTGCCTTCCCTCACTTGCCTTCCCTCACTTGCCTTCCATCACTTGCCTTCCCTCACTTGCCTTCCCTCACTTGCCTTCCATCACGTGGCTTCAACTAGTAGTGTCCTGTGCCTCTCATATCCCTGTATGCCCCTTCCATCAGAATTATTTCGATTGGTTGTTGAAGGCTAACCGTACGGAATCACTGGAGGGACAGGTGTGGGTCCCACAGGACCCTGCCCTGCTGCTGCAGCCGACCAACGCGCTACAGCCGGAGGGGCCTGTGGTTCTGTTACCACGGAATGGGGACCTGGGAGCGGGGTTTGAGGGGGGCGTCGGGACGCTGTTTAAGGAGCAGACAAATTTCATCAATGCGGGAGTGATGCTGTGGAGGAGGTCGCGAGATAGCTTCAAGGTTAGTCTGAATTATCTTAACTTGATATGTCTTCATTGGTTTGCTCTTTTGCCTTTGAGGATAATAGTTTTTGTGTCAAATAAGTAAAACGTTTGTCCCTTCCCCTACCATACACTTTGGCCAAAGTCATTGATGTAGTCACACTCGAGAGCATCCGGATTGTATGTATGAAGCATGCAAATGCGGGAGCGATATACGGATCTCTAGTGCAATCATGTTGTTCCCCTCCCTTCCCACCATCCCCACAGTTCTTTCAACAATGGTACAATGTGAAGGAGGGTACGAGCTATGATCGAGTATGAGCATTACCATCACGTGTGGGAGCAGGCAAACCTGAACAACATTGCTCGCCCTTTGAGACATCTCAAAGGCGATATAAGGATCTGTAATGCAATCCTGTTGTTCCGCTCCCCTCCCACTATCTCCCACAGTTCTTTCGCCAGTGGTAGAATGTATGTAAAGACGAGTACGAGCAGTAATCGAGTTTTGAGGCGTCTCAAACCCTGATTTTCCCCTCCCTCCCTCTGCCTCTTGCAGTTCTATCAACAGTGGTAGAATGTACGAGACGGCGAGTACGAGCTGTACCATCATGTGCGGGAGCAGGCAAACCTGAATGTTGAGTTGACTGAGGAGTCACCTCATCCTGTTGTTCCGCTCCCCTCCCTTTGCCCCCCGCGGCTCTATCAACAGTGGTAGAATGTACGAGACGGCGAGTACGAGCTGTACCATCATGTGCGGGAGCAGGCAAACCTGAATGTTGAGTTGACTGAGGAGTCACCTCATCATGTTGTTCCGCTCCCCTCCCTTTGCCCCCCGCGGCTCTATCAACAGTGGTACAATGTACGAGACGGCGAGTACGAGCTGTACCATCATGTGCGGGAGCAGGCAAACCTGAATGTTGAGTTGACTGAGGAGTCACCTCATCCTGTTGTTCCGCTCCCCTCCCTTTGCCCCCCGCGGCTCTATCAACAGTGGTACAATGTACGAGACGGCGAGTACGAGCTGTACCATCATGTGCGGGAGCAGGCAAACCTGAATGTTGAGTTGACTGAGGAGTCACCTCATCCTGTTGTTCCGCTCCCCTCCCTTTGCCCCCCGCGGCTCTATCAACAGTGGTACAATGTACGAGACGGCGAGTACGAGCTGTACCATCACGTGCGGGAGCAGGCAAACCTGAATGTTGAGTTGACTGAGGAGTCACCTCATCCTGTTGTTCCGCTCCCCTCCCTTTGCCCCCCGCGGCTCTATCAACAGTGGTACAATGTACGAGACGGCGAGTACGAGCTGTACCATCACGTGTGGGAGCAGGCAAACCTAAACATCGTCGCTCGTGAACCAGAGTGGAGGGGGAAGGTGATAGTCGTGCCACATGCCGAGCTTACGGGCCCGCAAGGGGCGTTTGTTCGGCATGTGTGGGGTGGTTTGCTTGAGGGAGAACACGACCGGGTGGTGGTTGAGGCGCTGGAGGAGGCACTGGGGTTTCTGCAGAGTGGAGGGGGAAGGTGATAGTCGTGCCGCATGCCGAGCTTACGGGCCCGCATGGAGCGTTTGTTCGGCATGTGTGGGGTGGGTTGCCCGAGGGAGAACACGACCGGGTGGTGGTTGAGGCGTTGGAGGAGGCACTCGGGTTTCTGCAGGGAGGACGGGGAAGGTGATAGTCGTGCCACATGCCGAGCTTACGGGCCCGCAAGGGGCCTTCGTTCGGCATGTGTGGGGTGGGTTGCCCGAGGGAGAACATGACCGGGTGGTGGTAGAGGCGTTGGAGGAGGCACTGGGGTTTCTGCAGAGTGGAGGGGGAAGGTGACAGTCGTGCCATGTGTTGAGCTTACCGGCCCGCAAGGGGCGTTTGTTCGGCATGTCTGGGGTGGGTTGCCCGAGGGAGAACATGACCGGGTGGTGGTAGAGGCGTTGGAGGAGGCACTGGGGTTTCTGCATAGTGGAGGGGGGAGGTGATAGTCGTGCCATATTCGGTGCTTACGGTCAAAAGGAGGGTGTGTAGCACTTTGATGCTACAGTACCATTGCCATGCTGGCTACGCCCTCGCCCTGGCAATATATTATCATATTCATATATTTTAATTGCAAGCTTCATCAAGGTCATACGGTATTTGAAATCTTGGAAGTACCTCCAGTAGGGGCAAGAGTAGTTAGTGAGAGCAAATCAATGACTTCAACTTGAAGTGTACCATATAGAGGATATTGCCTTCAGCCAAGCCAATGATGTACTATTGGCAAATTGTGAGTCTCTAACAGTTCATATTGTAAAAAAGGCACGCCTGCATGCTAACAGCAATGTTTTTGCTATCTACGGTGCCATCGTGTGGTACCGTAGGTTGCACCAATGTATTGCTTGCATGTATTGCTGTATGTGTTGCGATCAGATGTTGATCGTGCCTAGGATCACCTCAGGAAGGTTCGCACACGTCTGAGTAGTGGTGGTGGGCCCTTGACCTCAATAGCAGAGTGAATATAAAATGCTTGAGATAATAAAAACATGCAAGCACAGTAATATAAATAAGAGTACAAGGGAATACGAATCGACCTAGTCTAGCCATGTACTCTAAGGGGTACATTCCCTTATTGCAGCGAAACCCAACCGTGCGACTCCAGACACTTACGAAACTGTCCGGGCAGAATCCTCGCCACTGCTACTGCCTGATGCTGTCTGCCCGACGGTCCACATCCTTTCGTGACTGTACGACCCTTCGTGTCACTCCTGTCCTTTCGCCTTCATCCTTGGTAGTGCGTGCTTCGATTGCTGCGGTGAGGAGTGCACAGTGACGCTTCAATAGTTACTATTCGTAACACCCCCCTGCACTCCTAGCCGTAGCGAGTCTTGACCCGCTTGACTACTCCGCTGAGTTCGGAGCAGTGTTGGTACTGCTGACGTGACAGCTTCTTCGTGAGGAAGTCGGCTGCCATGTCACCCGTCGGGCAGTAGGTTAGGTCAACCTTGCCCTTGTCAACTTCGTCCTTGACGAAGAAGTACCGCAGCGCGATGTGTTTGGTGCGGTTGACGAATCCAGGCTTGTTCGCGATCCTGATCGCGCTCTGATTGTCGCAGTGCAGGCGAAAGTTCGCCGAGGCTGGAATTTTCGCCTCCTGCAGCAGCTCCTGAAGATAGAGGCCTTCGCGAACGGCTGCTGTTGCTGCGATGAATTCAGCTTCCGCCGATGACAGGGCAACCAGCTTCTGCTTCTGTGAATTCCAGGAGATGGGACCGCTGGGCTCGAGGCGGAAAAGGAAGCCTGTCCTGGACCGTCGATTGTCGGGGTCAGCGGCGTGATCAGCGTCCACGTAGCCGATGAGGTTGAAGGACGAGGTTGGGATGGTGGAGTGGCAGAGCCCAACATTGGGCGTGGAGATGAAGAACTGAAGCGCCCGCTGGAGATCTAGTAAGTTCTCAGCCGTTGGTTTGCGAGAGTACTGAGCCAACTGGCTCGCGATGTAGGAGAGATTGGGCCTGCAGGTAACAGAGGCGAAGAGTAGGCATCCCAGCTGCTGCTGGTAGGTGTGAAGCCCAGCAGGGGACAGGGCTTTGTTGTCAGGCTTGTGGTTGGGCCCTGGAGTGCGGTAAGGGGTGGAGAGTGGTGCAGGCGCAATGTTGAAGCGTTTGCTAAGTTCCTCTGCGTACTTGGCTGTTGAGAGATTAATGGCTTCCGGCGAGTAGGAGATGTTGAGCCCGAGAAACTGCTTCACGTCATGGTTGCAAGTGATGTCGACACGCCCTACGAGGTTCTTCTCGAACTGCTCAAGCAACTCGTTGCTTGACCCTGTGTAGAGGAGGTCGTCGACGTAGACCGTGAGTAGGATGTATTCGCCGCGGAAATCGCGGCGATACATCCCAGGATCGTGAGGCAACTGCTTGAACCCAATTTCAAGCAGTATGTTGTGCAGGTACTGCTGCCAGAGCCTCGGCGCCTGTTTGATCCCATAAAGGGATTTTCGCAGCTGGCAGACACGCAAATCCCCTTCGCCCTATGTGTGCGGCTGCTCCACGTAGATCATTGCATCCACTAACGCGTACAGGAATGCGTTCTTCACATCGATTTGTCGGAGCGGGATGTGTCGTGCGGCAGCGATGGCGAGAAGTATTCTGACGGAGGTGTGACGGCTGACCGGCGCAAATGTCTGGTCGAAGTCGATGCCGTGCCTCTGGACGTAGCCGCGTACGACCCAACGCGCCTTGAATCGTTCAATCGTGCCGTCCGTTGCTTTCTTCACGCGGAACACCCATTTCCCAGAGAGAATCCTTCTCCCCTTGATTGCCGCTCGATCGACGAGCACCCAGGTGTCGCGGGACTCAAGTGCCTTAATTTCCGCATCCATCGCTTCGCGCCACTCCTTGCTGTGTGGTCCCGTGAGTGCTTGGCGCGGATTCTTCGGCTCGATGACACGTGGCGCCGTTGAGGTGGCAGTGTGGAGCCTGCGAAGTTGAAGTCCCGAAATTGTGCTGTCGTGGTGGTGCTGTGGGATGACTTCCTGCACATTGTCATCGTCGCTTTCTGGTTCAGGTGGTGCTGGCGGTGCTGCGCCTCCGCCGCTTCCGCTTCCGCCTCCGCCTGCTGCGCCTGCTCCTCCTCCAGGAGAATCGTCGTCGTCGTCGTCGTTGTCGTGATCGCCTCTTGTGAACTCGCCTCTGGGATCCTGCTCCAGAATGGCTGCTGCAGCTTCGTCCTCAGGTGAGGCGTAGCTGTGTCCGTCGTTGGCATAGACGCGGTTCGCGTTCGCCTGCTTGTCTTCGCGGAATTGCCGAAGGAAGAGCCGCTCATAGAAGATGACATCGCGCACGTTCTTGATTTTCTGGCTCAAGAGGTCCAGAATGAGCCATGCCTTGTGCTCGTGGCTGATGCCGAGGTGGATCCCCCAGCGCGCGCGGCTTGCAAACTTCCCGATAGTCGATGTCGGCGGGCGGTATTGCACCATGCATCCCCACATGCGGAGCATGGATGTGTCGCCCTTGGTCCCCGTCCACTTCACATGTGGTGATGAGTTGCCGGTGATGGCGGTGGTCGACAGCAGGTTGTGCACCCGCACGGCGTGGTGCATCGCGTAGGTCCAGTAGGTCGGCAGAAGATTCGACTGCTTCATCAGCGCCCGCACCTTCGTCATGAGGGTGCGATTCGTGCGCTCAGCTACGCCCTGCTGCTGGTGCGTGTAGGGGAGGGAAATATGGTGCTCGATTCCCTTCTGCGCGAGGTAATCCTGCAACTCCTTGCTCCTGAACTCCACTGCGCCGTCGGATTGCCAGATCTTCAGCTTCTCCCCAGATTGCCGCTGCGCGTGCGCCAGCCACAGGCGGAACACTTCGTATGCTCTGCTGCGCGCTTCCACGTTTACGATCCATACATAGCGCGTTCCAGCGTCGACGAAGGTGAGCGTGTATAGTTCGTCGTTGATGCCGCAATGTCCCACGTTGAGGAAGTCGCTGTACACCTTCTCCAGTTTGGTGTAGCGGTTAGTTCCGGGCTCTAGCAGGGGGAACGGTTGGTGGCTCAGCGCGGCTTCGGGGCAGACGGTGCAGTTGCGCGGATGTGTCGCGCCCCTTACTTCGGTGCCATCAGGGCGCAGGAGTGCGCCCGGCGCAAATACGCCGGCCTCGATGCAGTTCTTCAGTGTTACGCGCGAGGGGTGACCTAGGCGCTGGTGCCAGATGGCATCGTCAGCGCGAAATCCAGAGGTGCGCATGTAGCGCGCGTGTGCTTCTGCGGGGTCCTCGTCAGGCGCTTGAGCGGGTGTCGTCGCTGCTTCTTCAGCTTCTTCTTCTTCGTTCGCCGTCGTCAGCATTAGCGAAAGAAATTCCCTGTCAAGGATGGTGGAGAGGGGAGTATTAGTTCCAGGGATAGTTCCCGGGAAGAAAGTTGGTTCACGCGGCTCGGGGACAGGCCCGTAGACGGTGCGACGCGGAGTAGATGGCTCATTCCCCCAGTCGATGGTGTCCCAAGGGTCACTCCCTAGCGGGATGTCAGGTGGGGGCAGTGCGGGTGCAGGGCGACGCGGAGGACGACCAAGAGGAACAACAGGAGGTTCGGCCTCAATTTCTTCTTCTTCCCCCCTTTGGTCCTCGCGGGAAGCTCCCCAGCCGCTTGTCTCGCCGCCACATGCGGCGCCCCATCCGCCGGTGTTGCCGCCGGTGACTGCTCCCCATCCGTCAGTGTTGCCACCAGTTGCGGCGCCCCATCCGCCGGTATCGCCGCCGGTGTCGCTCGTGCCCCATCCGCCAGCGCTTCCCCACCCCCCTTCATTGGAGGCGCTCTCTTCTTCGCCCCATCCGCTCCAGGCGAATGTGCCGCGCGACTCCGCAAGGCTCTGTTGGCGAAGTTCTTCCGCTTCGCGACGCGCCAGTTCCTCCTCTTGCACCACGGTAAGCTTCTTCGTAGAGTCGCGCTGGTGAGCGTAGATCTCCAAAAATTTCTCCTTTGTGTAGGGCCGCGGGACTCCGAGCGCATCGAAGGTGCCGACGCCGACGCCGCGCAGCATGCCTTGAAGATGTTGTGATGCAGGTCCTGGGAGGGGGTGTTGTCAAACTTATATGTTGCATGTTGTGTAGGCTATAGTGGGGTAGCCCATATGGGGTACAACCCAATTAGGGTTTGCTACTTGTACTCCTGCATGCTGCTAGTTCATCCATTCTCGCTTACTGATTCTGACATGGTTTTAGAGCAGGTCCTGACCTAGGACCGTTTTTTTTTTGGCCCACCGAATCGTTCCCTGCCCGTAGCGCGTTACCCTGCCCGTAGCGCCCTACCGTGTTCGTCACGCTGCCCCGCCAGTCGCATTACCCTGCTCGCGCGCCGCCCTGCTGGCTGCCGCGCTGCCTTGTTTCGCCCGCTATGACTTCTCTTCGTGGTGACGGTGGGAGTGGTGGCGGCGGTGGTGGCCTCAGTGGGAGTGGTGACGGCGGCCGCAGCGGCAATCTCGGTGGAGTTGTTCGGTGTGTAGTTTCTGGCGGTGGCCAGATGCAGCTCCAGCGGCGTCCGCGCGAGACCCTCACGCCCCAGCAGCTTCGTGAGTGGTACGCTAGTTGGGGTTGTGGCGGCGGCCGTAGTGGCAGTCGCCCTGGAGCTGGTCAGTGGGGAGTTTCTGGCGGTGGCCAGATGCAGCTACAGCGGCGTCCGCGCGAGACCCTTACGCCCCTGCAGCTTCGTGAGTGGTACGCTCAGCGTGGGGCGTCTCGGAGTACTGCTCGCTGCCCGTACGTCATTCGCACAGGTGATCGGGCTGGTCAGACTTGCGGGACAGTTGGTCACACACAGTCCCGCTGCTTCGCCTGTCTGAGCGACGCCTGGCGTGTAGAGTTTGGCGACGCGGCTGAGCTCCCCCGCTGGCTGGAGCTGCTTAGGCAGGGTGTGGATATCTTTGCTCTTGACTATGATGCTATCCATACTGCCAAGTATGCATTGACTGTTAGTGCTGAGGGTGATTGTTACCTATGTGTGCCGCCCGACCCAGGTATAAAGGCTGCTGCTCTAGGTGCTAGTAGGTCTGCTCTCTCTGGTACTGCGCCTGCTGCGGCCTTGCACACCTTCACGCTTGACTCAGGTGCTTCCCGCTGTTTCTTTCGCGACAGTACCACAGTCACACCGCTCCCTGCACCTGTTGCTGTCTCTCTGGCTGACCCCTCTGGGAGCCCAGTCCTTGCATGTTCCTCCACTGTTCTCCCATGTCCGGCGGTTCCGTCTGGCTCACTGTCAGGTCTTCACCTCCCCTCGTTCTCTACGAACTTGGTGAGCAACGCCGTCCTTCAGGATGTATGGGTTGACACCTTTACTCCAGGAGGGCAGCGTGTGGCGATCTGTACGTTCTCCCGGACTGGCCGGCACCTGGCCACGTTCACCCGTCGGCCTGGGTCGAGTCTGTACACACTGACTACTGAGCCTCCCCAGGTAGCTACGTCTGCGTCTGCGTCAGGTCAGCTAGCGGCCCCCTGCTCGTGTCGCGCCCTGTCGCACCAGACGCTCCTTTGGCACCACCGCCTTGGTCACCCCTCAGTGCAGCGCCTCCGTGGCATGCACTCCCGTCTCCTTGTCTCTGGTCTTCCCAGGTCTCTGCCTCCCCTCCCACCCTCGCCTGCCCCTCCCTGCCTTCCCTGTGTCGAGGGGCGGCAGCGCGCCGCTCCTCACTCCTCCTCGTTTCCCCCGACGACTGCTCCCCTGCAGACTCTCCACATGGACGTGTGGGGCCCAGCCCGCGTTCGTGGACAGGGCCGCGAGCGCTACTTTCTGCTGGTTGTTGACGACTACACGCGTTACACCACGGTCTTCCCCTTGCGCAGCAAGGGGGAGGTCCCTGATGTCTTGATCCCTTGGATCCGCGCTGTCCGAAGATGCCGTGTGTTGTGATTGTGAGTTCCAGGTTTGACATTCCCTCTTCAGGCGGTGCTTCCCGCTCTGCTTCGGCGATGGCGGCAAGGCCACGGCCGGCAATCGCGCTCGTTGAGGCTGTGGGCGTATGGCAATCTCTGCAGATGCCGTCGGGGTCGGGGTCATGCAGCGCCGTTTCGCGCGGGTGAGCGTGATGAGGCACCCACGGTCTTCCGTCAGGGTGCTTCCAGTCACGGTGGTGAATGTGTTCGAAGCGCAGGGGGACGAGATCGATGAGCTCCTGCGAGTCACCGCTGCAGTCGGGAATACTGAAATCGAGGATGTAAACTCCGTTTTCGGAGTGCGCTCGCCCGATCTGCTTGCGCGTCTTGTTCGGCATTGTGAAGTGGAGTAAAATGTCACTTGTCTCGGGGTCGGTGCTGAGGTCGACCCCGCAATCCATGAGCTGCGCCGCCGAGAGGAGATTGAAGCGTAGATTCTGCACGATCAGCACGTCGTTCAGCGTGATGTGCGTCCTGCTCCCGCGGGCCTTGAGCACAACGATGCGCGCTTGCGCGCAGGCGTGTGTTGTTCGCCACGGTGACGTAGGTGACGGCGGGGGTGGGGACGGCGTTGGATATGTAACGCTCGGAACCCACCATATGCTGCCCACAGCAGCTATCCAGGTACCACGTGTTGTAGCGCCTGTTGTCGTTACGTGCGAGCAGCGCCAGTCGCGGAGTAACGATGTGTGGTGTGTCAACCTTTAGAAAATGTTCGCGCGCGATCCAATCGATCGGTGCCGCCCTCGTATCAGGTACGTGTGGGGGGCTCTCGAGCAGCGGGACTGGGAGATTCCAGTCCTGGTCGTCGTCGTCGGTGAAATCGTGGCGCGTGCTGAACGGATTGTTGTTCGAAGACGCTCCGATTGGATGGCGTGCTGGCTCAGGTGATGGTGAGCGTGCATGGGGACGACGGGATCTGCTCGTCATTGTCATGTTGCCCATGACGTTGCGGACGGGCGCAGTTGGTGGCTGCTGCTGCTGATGCTGAATTGTTGGATTCAGGTTGCGCGGTGGGGGTTGATGCCCCTGGGCAGGACGCGTGTCATTCCGTGCGTCTTGTCGGCCGGACCAGTTGCTCGGATTGGTCTGGCGAGGGCGAGATCGGTATTTGCATCGATCTGCCAGGTGCCCGAAATTTCTGCAAATCTTGCAGTATAGGCGCCGCGGCCGTCGCTCCTCCGTGTTGTCGGCGTAGAAGGCGAGGCGTTCCCTGTCTCGTCGCGGCGCTGGTCGCTGCTGGTCCATATCCCGTTGTTCGACGAGGAGGGCGGCGCATAGGGCGGCCTCCGAGATGACCCCCTGCTGTCGGAGAAGCGCCTTGCAGGGCCGCCACTCTGGGCCGAGCCCTTGAAGCACGATGTTCACGAAGATCTCCTCAGAGATCGTGCTTCCCAATTTCGCGATTTGATCGCGTAAGCTCCGACAGCGATTGATGTAGCTGTTGGCCTTCTCCCCTGGTGCCATTCTTGTTTCCAGTAGCTGCTGGAGTAGGCGGCTCGACGAAACCGAATCCTTCGGTTGGTAAACGCCGTTCAGACTCCGTACGCCATCAGGGACTCGTTGTAGTACCTTGCCTTGGCGTCGTCGGTGTCTTCGGCGGGTCCCGAGTAGCTCCCGTCGAAATAGTGGAAAATCTGCGCGTTTTGCAGCAGCAGCTCCAGTTCGAAGCTCCACGTATAGAAGTTTCTGCCGTCAAAGCACACACTTGTCTTTATTTTTGATATACTCAAAAACCTTGATTGCGCAGAGAGAATTGCCTCTTCGCTGGGACGGGGAGTTTTGGGAGTTGAGCCATTAGTGTCAAGGGAGAAGGTATGCGGGGCGGTATTGTGGCCGTTCGAGGCCGGTTGAGAGGGTTGGGAAGAAGTTCCCGCGTCGCCGTTCCGCAATGTCTGGAGTCGTTGCTCCAGGCTGGTGAGTCGCTGAAGCATCTGTGCGAGGGCGGCGGTTCCAATCGTCGTCGTTTCCTCGATTGTCGCAGCCGGGTTGGTCTGCGCTTCAGCCGTCAGATTCGTCTGACCACCAGATCCTCCGGCCATTCTTACGCGTGCGCGTGTGCCGGACGCCACTTTTTGTTCGCCGAAGATTTCGGTGGTGGCGGTGCGAAGGATTCCTGAGTCGCTCTCATACCATGTTGCGATCAGAAGTTGATCGTGCCTAGGATCACCTCCGGAAGGTTCGCACACGTCTGAGTAGTGGTGGTGGGCCCTTGACCTCAATAGCAGAGTGAATATAAAATGCTTGAGATAATAAAAACATGCAAGTACAGGAATATAAATAAGAGTACAAGGGAATACGAATCGACCTAGTCTAGCCATGTACTCTAAGGGGTACATTCCCTTATTGCAACGAAACCCAACCGTGCGACTCCAGACAGTTACGAAACTGTCCGGGCAGAATCCTCGCCACTGCTGCTGCCTGATGCTGTCTGCCCGACGGTCCAGATCCTTTCGTGACTGTACGACCCTTCGTGTCACTCCTGTCCTTTCGCCTTCATCCTTGGTAGTGCGTGCTTCGATTGCTGCGGTGAGGAGTGCGCAGTGATGCTTCAATAGTTACTATTCGTAACAGTATGAAGTGAATGACGCTTTGTTGAAGATACATGACAGAATTGTATGCGGTACATCTGTAATCCTACCGGCGTTTTTCATAACGGATGCCATAGGTACATTGCTGCCACCTACCACATTTCTAAACATGGTACGTGTACTGTACAGAAGTGTGATGGGCTGGGTGTGGGCACCCATCGATGCACCTGCTCCTGTGCTTGTCCCACGATAGATGCGTAAAACAGGATTTAGGGTTAGTTATTGTACTCGGTGGCATTTTGTTGCCTGGCACTCTGGCAGTTTCTGTTCAACGAAAACGTTCGTTTCTTCAAAGCAAGTTGAGTAAATACGCCCTCCTACGATTGTGTCCTCGAGATGATCTTATCCAAGTTTAGGAACCAAGACCAGCAGTCGCACACAGAAATCGAGATTATCCTGTGGAGGTGATCGAAGCTACCAGCATTAGTAGGTAGAACCAACCCAATCAGCATTTCCAGGTTACACTAGCAGAAGCAGGAGGAGTAGCAGTAAGAGTAGAAGCAGGAATTCCCTGCGTGGGTGGCTTCCGGCCTTCGCAGTAAGAACTGGTTCCCAAGGGCTGGCTGGTTTGCGGCTCCTTCGGTCAGCAACTGGCCTTCTCGCACCAATGTTGGTTCGTAGATATCCAGAATGACCGACAGGAAGCTGGTCATTGTCGACGTGGAGGCCACTCGTCATTCCTGCTTTTGAGAAACTTAGAAAGCAACTTCCACGGAATCTTTATGGAAGTGGAAAAGTCGAGGTTAGCATGCGGATGCGAGAGCCTGACAAGGGTTTCGCTTCCTTTCGCCACTGCTCTCCGCCTTCCTTCGCCATCCTTATCTGCATGCTCCATAGCTCCTTATTGTCATCACTATCGCCATCAGGCTAATGCCGGCTGCGCGCTTCGATTCCATTAAGAACCCATGGCGCTTCGATGCCAGCAACGCTCGTCCATCCACCTAGACTGCATCATAGTCACTACCGAATGTAGGTAGCATTTTAGACTACATTCCAGGGTGCCTTTTAGGATTCAGGTATTACATTTTAGTGCATTTCAAAGCGGGATATCGCGTGTTCGTGGTTCGTTACTCTGGATTCAAGCTTCGGGTCGAAAATCATTAGCTCCCTCCCAATGGGACTTCTGGATTGAAAGGAAAACGTTGTCTCGTCCTTCTCCAGAGTTACGCCATTCCACCGTATTTTACCGTATACGACCGGATTCGACCGTACCGCAATTTACCATAATATATACTGAGACAAGACACTGCATTCTTCGGTCCTTCTGCCTTACCAGCATCCTAGTTTATAGGGTTTCATCCATTTCTTTATCCATATTTATTTCGTTCAAAACACATTCCGTCATGACGAGCAAAAACGACAAATCCCACCGACGCTCCGCCTCGTCTTCAATTGGCGGAGCCGCCCATGTGTCCCCGCAGCAGCTCTCCAAAGCAGCAACGCTGATGGAAAAACTCCAACAGCCCGAAAACGCCGCCAACACGCGTCAGGTGGCCAAAGCGCGCCAAGTCATGACGCTCCTGCAACAGCAGCAGCAGCAGTCGCCGACGGGTCAACAACCGGCCCGGCCGTCTACAAGCGGCGGTCGGCCGGCGGCCGTCAGCCGGCCGACAAGTTCCGGCGGCCGACCGGCAGCGCAGCAGCAACTGCTTGAGAGGCCGAGCACTCCTAGTAAGGGCGACGGCGGCGGTCGCATCTCCGCGAGCGCGGGAAGCGGCGGGAGTGGCGGAAGCGGAAGCGGAAGAGGCGGATCGGGTTCTGCGTTTTCCGCAGCTGGCAGATCTATGTCGTGTAGCGGCCGCGGTTCGCCACTTACGCCGCCCGGAATGCACGGCGCAGCGTCTCCGGGATTCGACGATCGGCAGGGGGCCAGCGGCGGTAGCAAGGGCGGTGGTGTCGCGGGGAGGTCGTTTCGGCGGCAAAACAGCACAGAGGCGGAAAGGCCGCCACGTGGCACTCCGCCGCCCGGCGGAAGCGCGGGGCGGGCGGGGAGGGAGAGGGAGGGGAGGCGGAGAGGTGAGGGGAGGAGAGGGGAAGAGGAGGGGGAGTGGGAGCGGGAGAGAGAGTATGGGAGGGAGAGGGAGTATGAGAGGGAGAGGGATAGGCATGGGGAAGGGAGGAGGCGCGGTGGTGAGATAGACAGAGATCCCGAGCGAGACCTGGATGAGCGTGATTTTAACGAATCTGATTATAAAGGGCGTGACTACAAACAGCGGGAATCGGACGGAAGTGAGGATTCAGAGCCTGAAAGGAGAGCGTACGAACGGGATCATAATGAGTATGGTGGGAGTGGGGGTAGGGGGCAGGGGAGAAAGGAGGAGAAACAAAGGGCAGGGAAAGTCGGAAGGCGGGAGGATGGAGAGGAGGAGGAAGAAGAGGATGAGGGAAGGGGAGAGGGGAGGGGGGATAACGGCAGTGAGGACTATGAAAACGGGGAGGAGGAATGGCATGGGAAGGGAAGAGGGGGAGCGAGGAGGGGGGAGGAGAGGGCGGGAGAGGCGGAGGAGAGTAATGAATCTCCCCTCGAAAGTGAGAGCGACGGTGGGGAGGAGGAGAGGCAGAGAGAACGCTACCGGCGGGATGACGGCATAGGCTCGGATGAAGGCTTGGGTGAAGGCTCGGAAGCAGGCTCAGATGACGAGGGGGGGGCAGAGAGATATGGGGCGGAGGAGTATGAGGCACGGGGGATGGGCGCAGATGGGTATGCGGACGGGATGGGGGAGGAGGGGGAGGAGTGGAAGAAGAAGGGAAGGGGATGGAAGGGGATGGAGGGGGAGGAGGAGGAGGAAGGGGAGGAGTGGGAGGAGGGAGAGGAGGGAGAGGGGGCTAGAAGCAGGAGGGCGAAGGAAGGGAGGGGAAGCATGCAAGGTGATGATAGCCGTGATATATACAGCACCCGCAGTGCTGACAGCGCTACTGCCAACCTGCGGGAAAGAGGGCTGCCCCCCAAAGCTGGTGAGCGAGCGTGAGGTGTTTCTTGCTAATATCATAGCCGAGACATCTACGGCACCCGCAGTGCTGACAGCGCTGCTAACCTGCAGGACAAAGGGTTGCCCCCCAAAGCTGGTGAGCGTGAGCATGGGTGATTTTTTGCTAATATCCTAGCCGTGACATCTACGGCACCCGCAGTGCTGACAGCGGTGCCAACCTGCGGGAAAGAGGGCTGCCCCCCAAAGCTGGTGAGAGTGAGCATGGGTGATTTTTAGGCGCCACTAGAAGATGACAGTTCCCCGAGTTTTGAGTCGACTCAGAAGTCGTTGCAAGAAACCCCGGCTCAGAAGTCGTCGCAAGAAAATGCAGTTCCCCGAGTGCTGGTACCCGCGGCTGGTATGGCACCCGCAGTGGTGACAGCGCTGCCAGCCAGTCTGCAGGACAGAGGGCTGCCCCTTAAAGCTGGTGAGTGAGCGAGCCATGGGTTGGTTAAACTTAAAGGGGACAATTGGCAGAGGCGCAGAGGTGACCTATGCAGCACCCACCCATGAATCATGTTTCCTCCTCGCTCCCCTCCCGCCCCTTTCCCCATTCCCAGCAGCGCCAGGAGCGCGTTTGCTGCTCAAGTCACTGTCCGAACAAAGCATTTCCACCAGCAGCAGCGGTCCCACCCGTGAATCCTGTCTCCTCCTCTCTCCCCTCCCCCCCTTTCCCCTTTCCCAGCAGTGCCAGGGGCGCGTGTGCTGCGCAAGTCACTCTCAGAGCGAAGCATTTCCACCACCAGCAACTCTGCCTTTGATACAGACCTCGATGCTAGATGCTGCCGCTGCCCTTGATTCCTCTCTCCTCCCCGCTCCCCTCCTCTCTTCCCAGCAGCGCCAGGGGGTCGTGTGCTGCGCAAGTCACTCTCTGTCCGAAGAAAGCATTTCCACCACCAGCTACCCGGATTGCCAAGCAGTCCTTCATCTTCCAACTCCACTCTCCTCCCCACTCCCCTCTCCCTCCCCCCTTCCCAGCAGCGCCAGGGGGTCGTGTGCTGCGCAAGTCGCTCTCTGAGCGAAGCATTTCCACCACCAGCGATTCCGCCTTTGATACAGACCTCGATGCTGCTGCCGCCGCTGCTGCCGGTGTTCCTGGGATGGAAACTCTCAGGCAAGAGAGCCTTCCCTTAGACCCCAGGCGCGGAAGGGGATTGACCGAGCCTGGAGTAGGAGGGGGGAAGGGCGAGGGGCGGGCGGATTGGGATGAGGATGGGGGGAGGAGGAGAGGGGGAAGAGGGGCGTCCGGGACTGGGCTTCCCCCTGTTGGCGGGGGGGTTCCCCCTGGTCTTCCCCCTGGCCTTCCCCCACCTGCTGGAGGCGCTTCTCCTGGCCTTCCGCCTGTTTTTCCTGGTAGGAGCTCTTCTGGGGGTGGCGAGGAGGCTTATGACGGGGATGAGAGGGTGAGGGGGAACAGGAGGCGGTCGTTTGCGGAGGAGGAGAGGGAGAGGGGTGGGGGTGGAAGGGGAGGGGAGAGAGGAGAGAGGGTGGAGAGGGGGGGAAGGCTGCCTAGGCAAGCGAGTGAGGGAGGTGCTATGCTGAGAAGGTATGAAGAGGAGGAGGGGGAAGAGAGGAGGCATAGGATGAGCAGGCAAAGCAGCTTGGAGAAACGGGAGAGGGAGGAGGGGAGGGGTGAGAGGAAGGGGCGAGGGGAGAGGGATGAGGGAAGGGTGGAACGGAGGGGGGAAAGGGACGAAGTGAAAGGGGCTAGAATTCCGCGTGTGCCCCGTCAATCGAGTGTAGATGGCGGGGTGGCGGAGAGGGAGAGGGAGGAGAGGCGGGGGGATAGAATCCCGCGTGTCCCTCGACAAGGGAGTGTAGATGGTGGACGGTCGGAAAGGGATAGGGAGGAGAGGCGGGGAGGGGATAGGATTCCCCGGGTTCCTAGGCAGGGTAGTGTAGATAGTGGGGGATGGGAGAGAGAGAGGGAGGATAGGCGAGGTGAGAGGGGAGGTGAAAAGGAGGAGCGGAGGGGAAGGATTGCGCGTCAAGCGAGTGTTGACAGCGGGAGGGAGAGGGATTGGGAGGAGAGGAGGGAAAGAGAGAGGGAGTGGGAGGAGAGGAGGGACCGGATTCCTCGTCACTCCAGCGTTGATGAATGCAGGGATAGGGACAGGGATAGGGAGAGAGAGAGGGAGAGGGAGAGAGAGAGGGAGAGGGCAAGGGCTGATGAGGCAAGGCGAGGACCACGTATCGCCAGGCAAGGGAGTGTGGACGCGGGGTGGGGAAGAGAGAAAGACAGGGAGCGGGAGAGGGAGAGGGAGAGAGAGAGGGAGATGGAGAGAATTCGAGGTGGGAGGCCAGGGGGTGGGGTTCCAAGACAGGTGAGTGCAGACAGTGGGAGAGAGAGAGAGGGAGAACGAGGGGGAGATGGAGTACGGGGAGAACCCAAGGGACGGATTGCTAGAGGATCCAGTATGGATGTGGGTGCAATGCTGGGAGGGGGAGCTGTGGAGAGGAAATACGTGGGGCAGGGGCAGGGGCAGTCACACCCTTCTCACTCCTCTCTGCCACGGTCCCAATCGCAGTCGCTGCAGCAGTATCACCTGCAGCAGCAGCAGCACCGGGCGCCCTTACCCAGACGTGCTTCTGTTGAAAGTGACCCTCATTCCCCTCATCGCCTCTCTGGGAGTGCTGGTGGGAGTCCCCATAGCCCCGGCGCATCTGCTGCTGCTGCTGCTGCTGCTGCTGCTGCTGCTGCTGCTGCTGCTGGGGGTGCTGCCGGTGCTGCCACTGGTGCTGGCAGCGCAGGAGGAGACAAGAAAATCTCCCGCCTCTCCTCTCTTTCCGCGGAAGACCTGAACGCGTTAGGGGCAGTGGAGGGGGACGCAGCATGCACTGTGGAGGAAATCCAGTCCTCCTTTTTCAAATCCAGCAAGAAGGGGGGGCTGTTAGGGTTTGCTAAGAGGGGCCTGGCACAAATGAAGCGAGGGTTCTTTGGGAGTGGGGGCGGGAGCGTGCTTGGGCGGGAGTTTGGGCGGCTGGACAAGAAGTATCTGATGATGGAGAAGGAGCTTGGGGCGGGGCAGTTTGGAGTGACGCGCGTGGTGCAGTGCAAGCAGACCGGGCGGCAGCTGGCTTGCAAGTCGATCAATAAGGGCGACCTGAAGGTGAGAGTGGGAAGGGTGCAAGGTGTGGGGAAATGGGATGGGTGCAAGGGGAGCCATGCTGCCTTCTTCCAACACTCACCTCATTCTTGTGCAGAGCAAGGCAGATGTGGAGGCAGTGAAGAGGGAGGTGATGGTGCATGAGGTGGTGGTTGCGACACTTAAAGAGCCATGCTCCCTTCCATACTGCCCCGTCTCCCTTCCACACTCTTGCCCTTTGCCACCCATGCCCCGGCTGCCCCGTCTCTCCTCCCACACACTGCAGAGCAAGGCGGACGTTGATGCAGTGAAGCGGGAGGTGATGGTGCATGAGGTGCTGGGCGGGCATGTGTATGTGCTTTTAGACTCCATCTGTTCCCTCTCGCTCCCCGCGCGCCCCGTCCTTTCTCCTTGTCCCCCCTGCGTTTTGCAGAGCAAGGCGGACGTTGATGCAGTGAAGAGGGAGGTGATGGTGCATGAGGTGCTGGGCGGGCATGGCGGTGTCTCCCACTCTCCTTCCCTTTGACACCCATTCCCTCCCAACCACTTCCGCTTCCCACACACTGCAGAGCAAGGCGGATGTTGATGCAGTGAAGAGGGAGGTGATGGTGCATGAGGTGCTGGGCGGGCATGGCGGTGTCTCCCACTCTCCTTCCATTTGACACCCATTCCCTCCCAACCACTTCCGCTTCCCACACACTGCAGAGCAAGGCGGATGTTGATGCAGTGAAGCGGGAGGTGATGGTGCATGAGGTGCTGGGCGGGCATGCAAACGTGGCAAAGCTGGAAGACGTGTTTGAGGACGAGGAGGTGAGTGGTGGTATGTGGTGGTATGCGGTGGTATGCGGTGGTATGCGGTAATATGTGGTGGTGTGGTGGTATGTGGTGGGTGAGGGGTGTGTTGTGGATGAGAGGGCGTGTGATGGAGGGATCTCATATTGAATTTGGTGAAGTTTAAGATATTATGATTGAATTTCACGTGTTCAAGGCTTGACATTTTACCGGTCTAACAATATGAAAGCAGCCATGATTCGTTGCTTTTTTCATCCTTTCGTTCTTTTCTCGTTTCCCGCATCTTCTTCTCTTCTTTGTGTACCATGGATTACCACACCACACATTGTCTTTTGGCAATGCATGCTATTTCATGGCATCGCATCACATCGCATCACATAATGTTGCATGACCTGGCACGGCATGGTATGGCATGGCATGGTATGGCATGGCATGGTATGGCATGGCATGGCATGGCATGGCATGGCATGGCATGGCATGGCATGGCATGGTATGGCATGGCATGGCATGGTATGGCATGGCATGGTATGGCATGGCATGGTATGGCATGGCATGGTATGGCATGGCATGGTATGGCATGGCATGGTGTGGCATTGCATGGTATGGCATGGCTTGGTGTGGCATGGCATGGTATGGCATGGCATGGTATGGCATGGCATGGTATGGCGTGGCATGGTATGGCGTGGCATGGTATGGCATTGCATGGTATGGCATGCCATGGTATGGCATGGCATGGTGGCATGGCATGCTATACATGTCACAGGCGGTGCATCTGGTGATGGAGCTGTGCCATGGGGGTGAGCTGTTCGATCGGATCAAGGAGAGACGGCGCCTGGAAGAGAGAGATGCACAGGGCATCATGCAGCAGGTGAGAGTGGTATACTACTTGCAGGATTACCAACTTCGGCATCACACACAGGGCATCATGGAGCAGGTGACCCAGCTACTTATCCCACGACTCAAATCTTAGCCTCTTATGTTGGGTAGAATGGAAACAAACGCTGTCAAAACTTAGAATGATGGCCAAACAGTAAGTATATATGGCTTTGTTGTTGTGTAACAACAGATATAACTCTGTTTCATCTTCTGTCCACATCAGTGCTATCAGTCCTAGCCCAGTACCACTAGCACGGAATCGTGCATCGCGACATCAAGCCTCAAGTGGCCTATTCCATGCCCTAATCCCCTTCTTCCCCTCCCCAACCCTCTTCTCCCCCCATCAGGTGCTATCTGTGCTAGCCCACTGCCACCAGCACGGTACGTGCATGGGGACATCAAGCCTCAACTAACCCACGCCCACATCCTCTCCCCTCCCATCCCCCTTATCCCCCTTATCCCCGTCGATCCCACCAGGTGCTGTCCGTGCTAGCCCACTGCCACCAGCACGGCATCGTGCATCGGGACATCAAGCCACAGATGATGCAACTGAATGCATGCCTGCCCATATCCCATCTGATCCCTTATCCCATCAGGTGCTCTCCGTGCTGGCCCACTGCCACCAGCACGGCATCGTGCATCGGGACATCAAGCCAGAGAATATTCTCCTCAAGTCACAGCCCTTTCCCTCTTCAAGCCCCTGTCCCTCTGCATTCCATCGCCTATCCCCCCAATCCCACCAGGTGCTATCTGTGCTAGCCCACTGCCACCAGCACGGCATCGTGCATCGGGACATCAAGCCCGAAAACATTCTCCTCAAGTCGCAACAGTCCCTCTCTGACTGCCGGGTGATCGACTTTGGCATTGCTGCTATTGTGAAACCAGGTGAGACGCCAGGTGGGCTGCCAGGTGAGGCGCCAGGTGGGCTGCCAGGTGAGGCGCCAGGTGGGCTGCCAGGTGAGACGCCAGGTGGGTTGCCAGGTGAGACGCCAGGTGGGCTGCCAGGTGAGAAGCCAGATGGGCTGCCAGGTGAGACGCCAGGTGGGCTGCCAGGTGAGACGCCAGGTGGGTTGCCAGGTGAGACGCCAGGTGGGCTGCCAGGTGAGACGCCAGGTACGTCAGGTGATGAATCTTCTCTCCTCACTCCCAAGTGATTGGTTTCTAACGGCCGAAATGAATCTTCTCTCCTCACTCCCAAGTGATTGGTTTCTAACGGCCGAAATGAATCTTCTCTCCTCACTCCCAAGTGATTGGTTTCTAACGGCCGAAATGAATCTTCTCTCCTCACTCCCAAGTGATTGGTTTCTCGTTACAAGCTGAATCTAGAGTGCTGGGAGTCTCCTGTCTTTAACTCAAACCTATACCACTGCTGTATTGCGTCTTCCTCTACCGCTCTCCACCTCTCCCAACCCCTCCATTCAATGGAAAGGCGCCAAGCCGCTGACTGAGTTCATGGGGTCCCCATACTACGAGGCACCAGAGGTGGTGGAGGGCAGCTGCCCCTTTCCTTGTGCAATCCTTTTCTCATACCACTCCCCACCGCTCCCCACCCCTCCCCACCGCTCCCAACCGCTCTCCATCACCAGGCGCCAAGCCCCTGACGGAGTTCATGGGGTCGCCATACTACGTGGCACCAGAGGTGGTGGAGGGCAGCTGCTCCTTCCCTTGTGCAACTCCTTTTCTCATACCACTCCCACCGCTCCCCACCCCTCCCCACCGCTCCCAACCGCTCTCCATCACCAGGCGCCAAGCCCCTGATGGAGTTCATGGGGTCGCCATACAATGTGGCACCAGAGGTGGTGGAGGGCAGCTACTCCTTCCCTGCTGACATCTGGAACGCGGGGGTTGTGCTCTATGTGACTCATATCCCCTGCTTCATCTCACAACTCCCCACCACTCCTCTCCACCGCTCTCAACCCCCCATCACCAGGCGCCAAGCCCCTGACGGAGTTCATGGGGTCGCCATACTATGTGGCACCAGAGGTGGTGGAGGGAAGCTACTCCTTCCCTGCAGACATCTGGAGCGCGGGGGTCGTGCTCTATGTCATGCTGGCGGGAGTGCCGCCTTTTTGGGCGCGTACCGAAGCCGGAGTGATCAAAGCTATAAAGGAAGCCAAGGCGAGCTATAGAGGGGACGTGTGGCGCGGCGTGAGTGCGGAGGCGGTGGATCTGTTAAAAAAGATGCTTGTGAGGGATACAAAGAAGAGGCTGACGGCACAAGGGGCTCTTGGTAATTATGTTTTCTTGTCTTGTGTCCAGTTTCCTCCTATTTTCTTCTTTCGCATCATTTCCCTTCCTTCCACCTTCCTCCCCCCCTCCCCCCCTTGTAATTCGCACGAGAATGCGAGTGCATGCGTGCACACAAAGCATACCGTTATTTGTTGCGTGAGGGTCTTTTGCTTCGTATTTGTTGCTGCCGCAACATTTTGTCTTCAACTGTGGTTCATGCATCCTTCAAATAACTTGCCTTCATTGTCCCTGTGGGCAGCCCATCCATGGTTTACTGCGCGGTGACAATTCCGATGCCTTTCCAGTTGATTGAAACAATTAATGATTGAGGGTACATTCCTGGCACTGTGGCACAAATCCTTGGGTCACAAGAAGACGAGTTACAGTACTGTGCAGACCTTTGATCCTTGGGTGAAATGTGGTGCAGAGTGGTGTGTTGTGTTTGTGACGTGTTCCCAGGAATGTGCCCTGAGTAAGCAGCAGCAAACGGAAATAGAATTTGGTACAAGACTGCTATTTCTTTTCCTTCTGTTATGCGATCTGCTTGCGGTAGTTTTAGCACCAATAGAAGGGTTTAGTGGATCAAGTTACAGGAAATCCCGAATAGGTTTGCAGATGTGAATGTATTTTTTTATTCAACTACATCACCAGATTTTTTAGGTTCTCCGGCAAAAGCAATGTGCTGCTTTGTCACAACATTTGTGGCCTGTTATCGACGGATATGTTCGTCCTTCTAAAGCGTGATCTGGAGAGTCACTCAGTAACGCGCCTGGTCTCCGTGGCATACCACCCCTCAGCGTGTCACCAGTTTCGCAATCATACTGCAATAGGGTAACATCCATCGCAAATCACCCTTACGTTGTGACGAATTCAACCGATTGGCTTCCAAGTGGAGGACGACCAGGCCAGAATTACTTTTCGAATGAAAACGATTGGCTACGCAAGGTAACCAGTTGTCGCCGTTCGTTATCAAATCACGGCCCAGTACCCAACGATGGCCCCAGGCCTCTGCAGGACGAGGAAAAACATAACCAGCACCGCGGTTCCAGCAACGCGGAATCAGCAGCGCGGAAGTAGTTGCGCGCAGCCACACACAGCAACGGGTGGCGGAGCAGCAGCAACGCAGGGGCAGAAGTCCCGCAAGGGACACTCCCGCGGAGGCCGTTTAGGGTTTAGCGAGCATATCCTTTCTCCTCCTCCTCAACTTACACCTTTTTCTCCCTCCCGCCACCAACCCTAGGCAGTCTTAGGAGCCTCGGGCGTCTGTCCCGCAACCTTTCCGTTTCGCTGTAGTCCCGTCCCGTCTGTCCCCTCGCTACTGTCACAATGGTGAAGTTCCTGAAGCCGAACAAGGTGGTGGTGGTGCTGCAGGGCCGCTATGCCGGCCGCAAGGCGGTGATCGTTAAGAATTTCGACGACGGCGTTTCCGGCCGGCAGTACGGCCACGCGCTCGTTGCCGGGATCTCCAAGTATCCCCGCAAGGTGAGGTTGCCGCCTTTGGCGTGACGTGGCGGGAAACCTGCTAACGTAACTGCTGACGTGGAAGCTGATTTATTGGCCTCGTTGCGGTCTTTCAAGCCGTCGTTTCTCGTGTCGTGTCGATTAGTTCTTTGGGTGTGAATTCGAGACTGTAAATTGCAGCAGCACCCGATAGTAAGAGGCCGTCGCCGTAAGCAGGGCGCTCGAAGCAGCACCGTCGATTCAACCGTCAAGGAAATATCGTCGGCAGACAGATACGCGGGACCGTGGGACCGAGGGACCGCTAGTTCAGGCGCCTGAGGAAGATACGCGCCGTGAGCGCAACGTCTAGAGACAGCAGACAGGAATGCGGAATGGCCGAGGGAACGATCGAGGGACCAAACGACCGACGGACCGTTAGTTCAGGCGACTCAAGGAGATGCGCGCCGTGAACGTTAACTTGTAACGCCGGCAGGCAAGCATGCGGAATGACTGTAGGAAGAAAGGACCGAGGTACCGCAGGAGCGAGGGACCGAGGGAGGGGAGGACCGCAGGGCCGAAGGACCGACGGACCGAGGGGCCGAGGGACCGAGGGAACGAAGTGGGGAAGGACCGAGGGACCGCGAGTTTGGCCGCCGTAATATGCGCGCCGTGAACACCAACCCGCAGAGCCGACAGACAGAAATGCGGGCCCGTGGGAGCGAGGGTGAGTCGGAGACCGAGGAGCCACCGAGGGATCATGGGGTCAAAGGGCTGTAATCTAGGTGCGACGTCCGTTGACTTGGGGTTTCTCGTATCCGCGCGTATTTTTAGTCGACTCAGAACACACCCGTGGGAGCGGGGGAGGGTCGAAGACCGAGGAGCCACCGAGGGATCATTGGGTCAAAGGACCGTGACCTAGGTGCGACGTCCGTTAACTTGGGGTTTATCGTTCCCGCGCTGCGATCAATAAGTGGTTAGCCGTCAGCCAGGCTTGATTTCACCGTCAGCCGTCAGAGTGGCTTAGCTTGGCCGGCAGTCGTCTGACAGGCTTAGTTTCAGCGTCTAACTTTTAGGCGCCTCAAAGTCGTCAACCGTCAACCACCAGCAACGCTTGAATCTGCGGAAGTAGTTCTTTAGAGCGATTTTCGAGAACTCTCATTGCTGGACGTGGATTAGGGTTTCTTAATCTGTGATCCATTGTGCGCCAGACCGCCGTCGTCGCGCTGTTTACAGCGGCCCGATCGGGATGCTTGTGGTGTGGACGTAGATTGAGATGTTTGTCCTGCCGACGTACATCACTCCGTGGTCTTACGGACGTTTATCGACGGCTGAGATGACGCGTTAGAGGTGTGTAGGGGTTTTTGCATTGAGGCTGAAGGGTTATGATTTTCGGCCTGTTCTTTCCCACTCCCAAGACCTGCGCGCCCCTCCACATGCCTCCCCACTCCTCCCCACTTCCCCAGGTCACGAGGAAGCTAACTCCCAAGACCCTCGCAAGGGTGTCTTTCCCCTTCTCACCTCTCCCAATTTCCCGGACATTCTCCCACTCCTCCCCTCCCCGCCCCACTCCTCCCCACTCTTCCCCACTCCTCCCCACTCCGCCAGGTCACGAAGAAGCTCACTCCCAAGACCCTCGCGAAGCGCTCGCAAGTGAAGGCCTTCATCAAGCTCGTTAACTACAACCACCTCATGCCCACTAGGTAACTATTCTGCCCACTAATGAACGATTTTGTTCACTAGGTCATTTATCTATTACTCACTGCTAGGTAGTTGATTACCTTGCTCGCAAGTGAAGGCCTTCATTAAGCACGTTAGGTACAATCTCCTTATGCCATCTAGGTGACTATTTCACCCACTAGGTAACTAATTTGCATATTTGGTTAACTGATTCGTCTCTTAGGTAATTAATCTGCCCCACTCCAGCCTCCTCCGCATCCCCCTCCCCCCTCGCCCTTCCTCATCGAATCACCCTCTTTTTTCCCCCCACCTTTCCCATGTTTATCACCCCTCTACTTTCTTCTCGCACTCGCCCTCCTTTTCCCCGCTATCTCCTGTTCCATTCCCCACATCCCCCCTTTCCTGTTCCCCCATTTATTCCGTCCCCTATCCCCGTACCTCAATCTTTACTTGTCCCACATCACTCTCCTGTTCCCCACATTCCTCCCTTCTATTCCCTTGCATCCCCCAAATTCCCCTCATCCGCTTCCCCCAAATTCCCCCTCAAGAGCACGGTGACGGCTGACAAGCTTGACCCACCTTCAGGGCCATTGACTCCGTTTGACTCCCGCTTACTCCTTGGTTACTCCCCTTGACCCTCGTTGACCCGCGTTGACCCGCGTTGACCGCAGGTACCAGCTGGACGTGGACCTCAAGAGCACGGTGACGGCTGACAAGCTTGAGAGCTCGGCCAAGCGGGTGGAGACCAAGAAGGTGCGAGGGGGGGGGAGGGGACGAGCGAGGAGGAGAGAGGACTGAGGGGGGACCTTTGAGAAAGAGGGAGAGCGATACCATTGGTGAGGTGAAGGAAAGGGATGAAGACAGGTAGGAAAGGGAGAAGGAAGGAGGGAGAGGGGGGGGGGGGGGGTGAGGGAGGGGGGGAAAGGGAGAGGGAAGGGGGGAAAGGGAGAGGGAAGGGTGGAAAGGGGGAGGGAGGGGGAAAGGGAGAGGGAGGGGGGGAAAGGGAGAGGGAGGGGGGGAAAGGGAGAGGGAGGGGGGGAAAGGGAGAGGGAGGGGGGAAAAGGGAGAGGGAGGGGGGAAAAGGGAGAGGGAGGGGGGAAAAGGGAGAGGGAGGGGGGGAAAGGGAGAGGGAGGGGGAAAAGGGAGAGGGAGGGGGGAAAGGGAGAGGGAGGGGGGAAAGGGAGAGGGAGGGGGGAAAAGGGAGAGGGAGGGGGGAAAAGGGAGAGGGAGGGGGGAAAAGGGAGAGGGAGGGGGGAAAAGGGAGAGGGAAGGGGGGAAAAGGGAGAGGGAGGGGGGAAAAGGGAGAGGGAGGGGGGAAAAGGGAGAGGGAGGGGGGAAAAGGGAGAGAGAGGGGGGAAAAGGGAGAGGGAGGGGGGAAAAGGGAGAGGTAGGGGGGAAAAGGGAGAGGGAGGGGGGGAAAGGGAGAGGGAGGGGGGGAAAGGGAGAGGGAGGGGGGGAAAGGGAGAGGGAGGGGGGGAAAGGGAGAGGGAGGGGTGAAAAGGGAGAGGGAGGGGTGAAAAGGGAGAGGGAGGGGTGAAAAGGGAGCCAACCTCTGCAAAACTTTCTCAGTCTGTCTGCTATCAGATTGTGCCTGAAGAAAATGGCGTTTATGGGCTTTTTCTTGCCTTTTTGCGAAATACGGTTTCTTTCGCTGTGCCATATCCCCTCTCCTCCCCTCCCACCCCCGATCCCTCCCACCCTCTCCCTTCTCCCCCTCCTTGATTTTTCCCCCATTCCGTCTGTCCAGGTTTCTGCCTTTCTCTCGTGCCCTGTGCTCTTGCCCTTACCGCATGTTTCTAAGGAAGCTCTGGTTCTGTGCTGCCTCTGAATCATTCTCACGTTTTTGTTTCCTCCTGCGCATTCCTCTGTCCCCGTTTGCTCATCTGCCCGTGTGGCACGGCAGGAGCTGAAAAATATATTTGAGGAGCGATTCAAGATGGGCAAGAACAGATGGTTCTTCTCCAAGCTCCGCTTCTAACCCGTTCTTTTTTCCTCATCTACCTCTGCGCGTGCTTGCCTGAATGCCCGTTTGCCCATCTTCCCATGTGCCTGTTATTCGCACATCTGCTTTGCCTGGTGGCACCACAGGAGCTGAAGAAGATCTTTGAGGAGCGATTCAAGACGGGCAAGAACAGATGGTTCTTCTCCAAGCTCCGGTTCTAAGCGCTGGGGACAAAACACATGCTTGCGGTTTCGGAAGCCACGTTTCTTATGGCTGCACTGGTTGAGCTCCTGAAGCTAGCATAAGGCTGATAGGATCTGAGAAATATGATTGTTTTCTCATGGCTGTATGTGCTTTGGAATAGTGATCAATGAGTGTACTTCCTGTAAGGCTCTTCGTGTCTGCTGAAAGAGGTTGACATTCTTTCAAATGCGATTGCATGTGCCAGCTGACAGATGTGTGAGCTGAGCTTTTAATGGGTCTCAATGAATCCAGATATTAATCGTATTTTTGTTGTAACATGTTCTGATATATAAATTTGTATAAATAAAAGTTATGTAGAGAGACAGGCCAGGGTTTGGAAAGTGGTTTGCACGAAATCGTTCGTGGCACTGTTCACAGGTCGTGCTGACTCAATTCACCTGGAGAGTGGGCCACGGGTTGAGGCATTAGTTGAATCGGAGTCGTCAAATCGGAGTGCTGTTGTGTACAGTACAACAGCGCTACATCACTACAGTAACACTGTTCCAAACATTTGCCTAACCAGCCAAACGAGGCAGACGACCTTTCTCTTCTCTCCGTCACTGTCCTTCTTGCGTGATGCCCGCAAGGCTTCCTCACGCACATCGCCTACGGTACGGCGCTCGAATGAAATCCTAGCCCGTTGAGTTATAGTTTTAACTTCCAGCTTGGTGCTCGTTTAGAAATATGTAATCTGAGTACACACAAGCGTCGAATGTGCTGGAGAGTTTTTACGATATGTTTGAAGAATCAACCAGATTAAAAGGAGGTGTACTGTGGATTGGAGGCTGAAAATCGTATCCAATCTACATTGTATATCTGAGGATTCTGCATTCATTACGGGCTGTTCTCACCTCAAGCCAACATCTTGCTGGGAACATGAGACTACAGTAACAATGTCCTTGCAGGTTCTTTTTAGAAAAAACAAAATATAATTTCTCCAAGAAACACCTTGTGTATTACAGTGTGGGAAACCCCACTAAGTGTCCAATTTTGTGGCATCCATACCGTTTACCCCTCCTGTTTTTCGCCTCTCCACAACCGCAACCCTGTATTGTGTGGGCGTCACTTGAGAGGGACAACTAATCGCCAGAGTGACTTTTCAGAGATTGCGCGAACTTCACGAGTATATCTAGTGGAGAAGTTCAAGTTTCATGGTTGTTCCGCAACACCTGACCGCAACCAATTCATTGGTTTGAAGTTGAATCAATCTAGACTGTTTCCTTCGAATCTTTTTTGTTTATTGTGGATGATCACGTGCCAGATCATCGCTCAATTATTTCTTTTGCGGTGCGTCCAATTAGGCCATAGCAAGAGGCCGCGCTTGAAATTTACCTGGAAGCTAGTGGCTGCAAAACGGTAACTGACAGGGCGTTCAATAAACGACAAGCATTCCCACTTCTATAACGACCCTGGTCGACACGTGACGCCAAATTTCCGAGTCTTCAATTGGCTAGTGGGTGCATCTTGATTTTTGCACAGTCATTGTGGTTCGAAGTACACCCTCATTCTCACCTTTCTCACCGTTGGAAGCACTGGCTACAGTGTTTGGACGTAGCGGGCTGGTGCGATAACTCGGTGCGGGCAAAGTCGCACGACGTGACGAACAAGCCTCGGCCCACCCTAAACCGTTTTCCCTGAATAACTGTCTTAACCGTTCAAAATATACCAGTACCATTCTAGAACGTATTCAAACTTGACTAAACGCCTTTGGTCAAATTGTCACTATAACGTATGTGATAGGGCCTTCTTTGGTCCGGTGCGGCTACACTAAGCGTCTCGATCAGTATAACATATGCAAGTCTATCGAGAATGAGGGTGTACTTTAGGCACAGACCTTACACTGTGTGAGGGTATGAAGAAATCGAGCTTCACCGGCTGTGGAAATCATATGTGTACCCCGAATTACATGAGGCATATGACTAGCCTTCGAAATGATTTTTTAGGCCCATTTCAGCTGAAACTCCCTTGGGTTGACAAAATTGTAATTGCTGACCAGATTAAACAAGGTACAAATAATTTTCAGCATACTCATTGAATCTTCCAGATCACATGAGGACTTAATCGGACATTTATTTTCCCGAGCGTTCGTCAGCTTCGCCACAGGCAGAAAGGGTCTGTACACAACCAGCCATGTCAGTGCAGCAAATCTGGGTGGCTAGGTTTGTTGTACTCATCGGAAATCAAGAGGCTCTCAACGACTTCTCAATTTCCGAATCTCCTCCTTCCGCGAGGGCTTATAACGACTTTCGGTTTCCCGTGCTCAATGGTGTTAAAGACTCGGCGTAATGTTTTCGGCTATTGATGCGATAAGGTTGGACATCCATTGTAGTGTGAATTCACTTCCTCTTACATCGAACTTCTCCTCCGTCCCTTCCTTTCCCTTCCATTCCCTTCGGGTACGTAGCTTTTGCGGGGGTACTACTAGCGATCCTGCGCTTTCTAGGGAACTACAGTGCTAGTTGCGGGCACTTTCCGCCCCTCCGCCACTCCGACAGGAAAGTTATGGCAACACCACAGAACTCGGTCCCACATTCACCCACGTGTCACAAATTCGGAAAGTTAGAAAACGCACGCAGAAAAAAATAAAACCCAGAGCGAACCTGGACTCATTTTCGGGAGGGATAAACCCTAAACACGGGAACCCACATTTTTTTTAGGGTTGATGCCTCCCCGAGACGCATCCCTTCCCGATTGGGTTTTATTTTTTTTCGGTCAGGTAAAGGGATATTTTCTCCAGTCACTTGCGAAATTCTGACACGTGGGTGAATGTGGGACCGAGTTCTGTGCTGTTGCCATAATGTTCCTGTCGGAGTGGCGGAGTGGCGGAAAGTGCCCGCATATAGCACTGTAGTCCCCTTGAAAGTGCAGAGTCGCTAGTAGTACCCCTGCCAAAGCTACTTACCCATTCCCTTCCCTCATCGTTTCCGTCCTCCCTGGTTGACTCGCTTGGCCGTGCGCTACCGCCAAGCCCACACCTAGCGGAACCACTAGTTGCACCGCACGCCACGCCAGCGCCGCAATGCCAGGGTCAGTGTGACTCACTGGTCCCAAAGAAAGCGGGGTCTCCACCACTAGTGTTCGGATTTGGGCGCGCGGGAAACCTGGAGGGGAGGGTGAGATGTGCGCAAGCGGACAGCCGAGCCCACTCTCCGCGCAATCCAGTCCTGCGATTGCCCCCACGATCCAAGCCATGCCATTTCCAAGCGTCCACGCGAGGAGACGCCATGGACTCTCAAAGTGAGCTGTCTCTCACCATCAAGTTCCTATTATGTATTCCTCCCCACCCCATAATTTCTGCTCGTGTTTGAGGAGGCGTAAGTGGGTTTGCTTGGCGTATCCCAGCATCCTGCGTAGTTTCGGCTCTATCCAACAGATTAACTAACTACCTCGTACAGTCCGTTCCACGAACACTTCAAGCTTCATTGTAGTCAGTCATCCTCACAAACTCAGATTTCTCGAATCATCACAAACACCTCCTTGCTTTCACTGCTCAACCACGAAAGCTCTTCATTTCTGTACCAACCGCGGATCGCGGGACATCCATTTCCCCTCTTGGACGATATTTTCTTGAGCTGTCGCGAGTTGTAAGCTAACTAACTCCAACCGATTATTGTTGAAGATTCGGCGAACTTCTCGTGTAACGAACCCCGCCGTGCGAGAAATGTCTTGGCAATCTGGATCAGAAGTCGAACCGCCGCAACCGCCGCCTGTGTTGGCGCAACAGCAGCAGCAACAACAACAGCACCAGCGCCACCGCAGCAGCCAATCGGAAGAATTCGAGTCAGCAGTCGCTGCCGTCATTTCGCGAATCAAGATCGACAAGCCCCCTTCGTCGAATTTCGAGTCGGCGCCGAAGCCGCCTCTCCCCGCGGCGGCGCGCGAAGCGGATTTCTCTATGGGAGAAACGTCGTCGGCGCCGCGTTTCGCGGCGGGACATCAGGCCCAGCTTCACCATGACGGAAGCCCTTGGGAAAACCCGAGCGCGCATTCCACGGCGGATATGATCGTGTCTCCGCCGGCGACGGCTTATCTCCGCCCGAACCGCTTCGGCGCGCCGCTGGTGCGTCCTTCTAGCGCGGGGAGTTCCCGGGGGGGCAGTTCCGCCGGCGGCGGGAGTTTCCGCGCGCAGCGCGGCGACGCGTCGCCCCCGACGTTTAATATCCCTCTAACTACCACTCAAACGCAGAAGCAGCGCTGGCCGGACAGCCACGGCGCGCAAACGCTAAGCGCGTGGCTCCAACGAACCAGCAGCTCAGGCTCGGGATCTGGCTCGGAAGGCAAAGCAGCGCAAGACCACGGGGCGCTGCAGCGCTGCGCTTCGGCGCCGCACGAGCGCAACGGCGGCGGCGTGAATTCCGACGGCGCGCCGCGCGGCGGCGGCGGCGGCGAAGCGCGCGAAGTGGTGGCGGCCCTGCAGGCCGGCTACGGCGGGATACAGCAGGAAACCGAGGAGGAGCGCTCGATAAAGCGCCGACTGCTGAACCGCGAATACGCGAAGCGGTCGCGGCAGCGGCAGCACGAGCGATTCGTGGAGCTCGAGGCGCAGGTGAACTCCATGGCGGCGGAGAAACGCGCCGCGGACCAGCGGCTCCAGGAGATGGAACAGGCGCTGATGATCCTGCAGGGGGAAAACGAGCGGTTGCGGCAAATTGCCGCGGGGCGCTACAGCCGCGACATGGCGGAGATACTGCGCGCGATACAGCAGGCGGGGGGGTTTCCCGCGGAGGCCGCGGCGGGGCTTTCCGCCGCGGGGGGGATTTCCGCGGTAGGGCCTGCGGCGCAAGTAGTAGTAGCGCCTCCTCAAACGGGCTTCGTTCGCGACGTTCGCGACATTCGCGACGCTCGTGGTTTCTTAGAGGAGGGCGCGTCCGCGTCTGCGTTTGCGTCCGCTTCCGCCGCCGCTGCAGCCGCCGCAGCAGCAGCGCGAGCAGATTTAATGTTCAACGGCGCTGGTTTGTTTCCTGGCGCGGGCAGCTACGGAGGGATGGGACTCGCGGGGACAGACACTGAGACCGCGATTGGGGGAAGCTGGCCGCGAATTGCCTCCGCCCCTTCCGCGGAGATGGGGGGGGAGACCACCGCTGCGCGGGAACATATGAGCGGAGCCCATGCTCCGCCCGCGCCAGGTCGACAGAGGGGGACATTTCCCCCTCCTCCGCCTGCACAAGCTTCGCCATCGATTCAGGGTTTTTATGGGCAGCCCAGAGAAGCAAGGCTGGGGGGCGGAGATTGCACGTTGGGAGATTTTTCTGCGATGGAAGACAAGAATGAAATGATGATTTTCGCTGCTGCTGCTGCCTCTGCTGCTGCTACTTCCTCTGCCCCGGCTCCCGCTGCTCCTGCTGGTAACCCCAGGAGTTACGATAGCTTCGCAATGGCCGGTGGCCGCGCCAGCTCAGGTGCCTTTTCAGGTGTTTTCGCCGCTGCTGCTCCCACTACAACTGCAGTAAATCCGAGCCCTGGTGCTGACTATAACTTACGAGACAGTACCGGCTTCGGTAACATATTCCCCTCAGGATTTCGTGCAAACACCCGTGCCACTGGTCCCACTTCAAACCACCATAGTAATCACGCAATTTCCGGGCCTACTAATGCGGCGTTCAACTCAGCGTGTTTAGGGTTTGGTGCTGCTGACCTGGATGTTTCTCTGGGAGGAGATGAGGACACAGCTGCTTTGCTGGCCGTTGCAGGGCTTGTGGGGGGGGATGGAGGGAGTGGGGCGAAGGAGGGAGCGGAATTGGGGTATGGGATGGAGGAGGTGGGAGGAGGGGAGGGAGGGGAGGGAGGGGAGCGGGTGGAAGGGTCTAGCTGCGGAGGGGTGGGGCAGGGGAGTGGAGGGGAGTGGAATGAACATGAGGGGACCCTGTTTGCCATGATCCATCATCTGCACGGGCAGCTGTGAGGCGTGTTCGAAGGTGCCTTATGGGTTGCCTCCTTTCAAGAGAAGCACGAATCACGAGGGGACCCTGTTTGCCATGATCCATCATCTGCACGGGCAGCTGTGAGGCGTGTTCGAAGGTGCCTTATGGGTTGCCTCCTTTCAAGAGAAGCACGGATCACGAGGGGACCCTGTTTGCCATGATCCATCATCTGCACGGGCAGCTGTGAGGCGTGTTCGAAGGTGCCTTATGGGTTGCCTCCTTTCAAGAGAAGCACGGATCACGAGGGGACCCTGTTTGCCATGATCCATCATCTGCACGGGCAGCTGTGAGGCGTGTTCGAAGGTGCCTTATGGGTTGCCTCCTTTCAAGAGAAGCACGAATCACGAGGGGACCCTGTTAGCCATGATCCATCATCTTCACGGCCAGCTGTGAGGCGTGTTCGAAGGTGCCTTATGGGTTGCCTCCTTTCAAGAGAAGCACGAATCACGAGGGGACCCTGTTTGCCATGATCCATCATCTTCACGGGCAGCTGTGAGGAGGCATTTCAGTTGAGAAAACAAGCTCACGATTCACGAATGAATGGATGGCACTCCAGTCCATGAGTCTCTTGCTTAACCAATCAAAGCAGCTGAGGTGCAGATACGGCAACTTAAAAGCCAGAGTATTGAGGATAATCCTGGGTCTTTCACATGCATGCACAGGCAGTGGTGAGGCATGTAAGCTGCTGCAGAAGCCACAAGTGTGGTGTGCTTGCTTCAAATCTCCTTTCTTTTCATTCATCTGCCTGCCAGCCAGCACTCAGAAGGGTGCTCTACTGGTATTTCTCACTGGAGAGCACCTGCTTGGCAGGCCTCATTTGATTTGTTCATTAATTATTTGATTGTTTATTGTTTTCTAGCACTTCCATTATTTGTTAATCGTGTGAACAATCTTTCCAGCACTATCATTTCTAGAGATAAAAAAAACAATGTCACTAAGTGCAGAACTGATTGATCAAGTTTCTGAACATGCCAACAGCATCTGTTTCAATCTCAACCACAGAATACTACTGGTAGGTACCGTACAAACGGCTAGCAGTCACACGCGCACGCACACCTACAATACACAATGACACTAAACATTGTCCAATCAGACTCTCCAGCAGTCAAAACACCCACACCTGCCCTGCTCGAGGCAACTGGAACGTGCCATGATTAACTACCAAAAGAGTGCTTTGTGCAGCATATATGCAGGTGGAGGAGGAAGAGGAAGAAGAGGGGGGAGGGGGGGTGACGAGGGGGAGGAAGAGCGGAGGTTCCTAAGCAAAGGGGAACCCGATCCGCACGACAAACTCGCAGGCGTTGTAGTTTCGGTCGTACTGCACGTCGCCTGCCATGGCCAGCAGGATCTTGCGGCACACCGAGAGGCCCAGCCCCTCCTGCGTGCGCGTGGTGGGGTCCGCCTCGTCGTACAGCTGCTGCACTAGCTCCTGGGGAAGGGCGCCCGAGTGTTGCACTCTGAAAGCAGAGGGGTGGGGGGAGAAGACACAACACATGAAGGGGGTTGACACCAACAGAAAGGTGGGGAGGGGTCCGCCTCGTCATACAGCTGCTGCACCAGCTCCTGGGGAAGGGCGCCCGAGTGTTGCACTCTGAAAGCAGAGGGGTGGGGGGAGAAGACACAACACATGAAGGGGGTTGACACCAACAGAAAGGTGGGGAGGGGTCCGCCTCGTCATACAGCTGCTGCACCAGCTCCTGGGGAAGGGCGCCCGAGTGTTGCACTCTGAAAGCAGAGGGGTGGGGGGAGAAGACACAACACATGAAGGGGGTTGACACCAACAGAAAGGTGGGGAGGGGTCTGCCTCGTCATACAGCTGCTGCACCAGCTCCTGGGGAAGGGCGCCCGAGTGTTGCACTCTGTAAGCAGAGGGGTGGGGGGAGAAGACACAACACATGAAGGGGGTTGACACCAACAGAAAGGTGGGGAGGGGTCCGCCTCGTCATACAGCTGCTGCACCAGCTCCCGGGGAAGGGCGCCCGAGTGTTGCACTCTGTAAGCAGAGGGGTGGGGGGAGAAGACACAACACATGAAGGGGGTTGACACCAACAGAAAGGTGGGGAGGGGTCCGCCTCGTCATACAGCTGCTGCACCAGCTCCTGGGGAAGGGCGCCCGAGTGTTGCACTCTGTAAGCAGAGGGGTGGGGGGAGAAGACACAACACATGAAGGGGGTTGACACCAACAGAAAGGTGGGGAGGGGTCCGCCTCGTCATACAGCTGCTGCACCAGCTCCTGGGGAAGGGCGCCCGAGTGTTGCACTCTGTAAGCAGAGGGGTGGGGGGAGAAGACACAACACATGAAGGGGGTTGACACCAACAGAAAGGTGGGGAGGGGTCCGCCTCGTCATACAGCTGCTGCACCAGCTCCTGGGGAAGGGCGCCCGAGTGTTGCACTCTGTAAGCAGAGGGGTGGGGGGAGAAGACACAACACATGAAGGGGGTTGACACCAACAGAAAGGTGGGGAGGGGTCCGCCTCGTCATACAGCTGCTGCACCAGCTCCTGGGGAAGGGCGCCCGAGTGTTGCACTCTGTAAGCAGAGGGGTGGGGGGAGAAGACACAACACATGAAGGGGGTTGACACCAACAGAAAGGTGGGGAGGGGTCCGCCTCGTCATACAGCTGCTGCACCAGCTCCTGGGGAAGGGCGCCCGAGTGTTGCACTCTGTAAGCAGAGGGGTGGGGGGAGAAGACACAACACATGAAGGGGGTTGACACCAACAGAAAGGTGGGGAGGGGTCCGCCTCGTCATACAGCTGCTGCACCAGCTCCTGGGGAAGGGCGCCCGAGTGTTGCACTCTGTAAGCAGAGGGGTGGGGGGAGAAGACACAACACATGAAGGGGGTTGACACCAACAGAAAGGTGGGGAGGGGTCCGCCTCGTCATACAGCTGCTGCACCAGCTCCTGGGGAAGGGCGCCCGAGTGTTGCACTCTGTAAGCAGAGGGGTGGGGGGAGAAGACACAACACATGAAGGGGGTTGACACCAACAGAAAGGTGGGGAGGGGTCCGCCTCGTCATACAGCTGCTGCACCAGCTCCTGGGGAAGGGCGCCCGAGTGTTGCACTCTGAAAGCAGAGGGATGGGGGGAGAAGACACAACACATGAAGGGGGTTTAGGACCAACAGGGAGTTGGGGGTCCGCCTCGTCATACAGCTGCTGCACCAGCTCCTGGGGCAGGGCGCCCGAGTGTTGCACTCTGTAAGCAGAGGGGTGGGGGGAGAAGACACAACACATGAAGGGGGTTGACACCAACAGAAAGGTGGGGAGGGGTCCGCCTCGTCATACAGCTGCTGCACCAGCTCCTGGGGAAGGGCGCCCGAGTGTTGCACTCTGTAAGCTGAGGGGTGGGGGGAGAAGACACAACACATGAAGGGGGTTGACACCAACAGAAAGGTGGGGAGGGGTCCGCCTCGTCATACAGCTGCTGCACCAGCTCCTGGGGAAGGGCGCCCGAGTGTTGCACTCTGTAAGCAGAGGGGTGGGGGGAGAAGACACAACACATGAAGGGGGTTGACACCAACAGAAAGGTGGGGAGGGGTCCGCCTCGTCATACAGCTGCTGCACCAGCTCCTGGGGAAGGGCGCCCGAGTGTTGCACTCTGAAAGCAGAGGGATGGGGGGAGAAGACACAACACATGAAGGGGGTTTAGGACCAACAGGGAGTTGGGGGTCCGCCTCGTCATACAGCTGCTGCACCAGCTCCTGGGGCAGGGCACCCGAGTGTTGCACCCTGCAAGGGGGGGTGGAGCAAAGGGGCCAGATACAATGCATTAGGCGCACACAGACACAGTGTGGTGGAGTCCGCCTCGTCATACAGCTGCTGCACCAGCTCCTGGGGAAGGGCACCCGAGTGTTGCACTCTGTAAGCAGAGGGATGGGGGGAGAAGACACAACACATGAAGGGGTTAGACACCAACAGGGAGTTGGGGTGGGGTCCGCCTCATCGTACAGCTGCTGCACCAGCTCCTGGGGGAGCGCGCCCGAGTGTTGCACTCTGGTGGAGGGAGATGTGGGAGAGAGCAAAGAGAGGCGAGTGAATAAAGTGAGGGAGGAATCCGAAGACAGAGCGTGTGTTGAGGCGCCTCAAAACTAGAGCGTGGTGGGGTGTGCCTCGTCGTACAGGGGGAGCGTGTCCGAGTGTTGCACTCTGAAAGGGAACGCATGCATCAGCAGCGCCAAACCACACCCTCAACCCCCCCCATTCCCAGACCCCTTTCCCCACTCCCCCTCTTCCTCCAGCACAGCCCACTCCCCCCACCCCCCTTGCAACCCCATCCCCCCTGCTCACACTCACCGGAACTCGCATTTGAGGGAGCCCTGGTCGCCGAACAGGCTCCTGGCGCACCTTCACCCACCCGCCTGCCGGCGTGAACGCCACGGCACTGGTCAGGTACTCCGCCAGGGCATGCTGCAGGCGGGCTGGGTCACCGGCGAGGCCATCCCCTGCCAAACCCAACCCACATTCCCCTTCCAGCTCCCACTCTCTCGCCCAGATCCTGGCCCACATCCCCCCTCCCAGCCCTGCTTCTACTCACCGGAACTCGCATTTGAGGGAGCCCTGGTCGCCAAAGAGACTGCGCGTGCTCGTCACAAGCCGAACCTTCACCCACCCGCCTTGCGGCGTAAAGGCAACCGCACTGGTGAGGTACTCCGCCAGGGCCTGCTGCAGGCGGGCTGGGTCCCCTGCGAAGCCATCCCACCCCATGCCAAACCCGCCACACACCTTCCAGCCCTCACTCTCCCCCCACCCCCCATCCCTGCTGCTTGCACTCACCGAAATTCGCATTTGAGAGAGCCCTGGTCGCCAAAGAGACTGCGCGTGCTCGCCACAAGCCGAACCTTCACCCACCCGCCCGCAGGCGTAAAGGCAACCGCACTGGTGAGGTACTCCGCCAGGGCCTGCTGCAGGCGGGCTGGGTCACCGGCGAGGCCCGGGAAGGAGCGCAGCTGCTGCGGCGGGTCGAAGACGAGAGAGACCCCGCGGCGGGAGGCGGCTTGCTTGCCCTGCGCGACCACCGCGTCGACGACGGATGCGATGGTGAAGACGGCTGGGATGATGTTCACGTAGCTGCAGATGGAGGGGCAGAAGGGAGGGAGAAGGAGAGGGAAGTGGGGAGAGGGGAGAGGGGAGTCAGAGCGCTAGTGAGGTACTCCGCCAGGGCCTGCTGCAGGCGGGCTGGGTCCCCTGCGAGGCCCGGAAGGAGCGCAGCTGCTGCGGCGGGTCGAAGGCGAGAGACACTCCGCGCCGGGCTGCGGCTTGCTTGCCCTGCGCGACCACTGCGTCGATGACTGATGCGATGGTGAAGACGGCTGGGATGATGTTCACGTAGCTGATCATTAAGGGGGAGGGGAGGGAGGGAGATATGCGGGGGGTGGGTAGGAAGAGGGAGTAAGATAAGCTTGCTTGCTCTGTGCGATCACTGCGTCGATGACTGATGCTATGGTGAAGATGGCTGGGATGATGTTCACGTTGTCAATATCGTCATCCCCCAGAATACGATCCACCTGCTCCTTGCACCTCTTTTGACACACCTCAAAGATTGTCTCACAACTCACCGTCCCTTCAATCAACTCACCCCTCCTCGATGGTATCAATATCATCATCCCCCAGAATCCGGTCCACCTGCTCCTTGCACCGCTCCGCCACGCCCACCGCATTCCTCTCCTCCTCCCCTACCAGCCGCCCCTCCTGCTCCTCCTTCCTCAGCCCCTCCAGCGCATGCTCAATCCCGTCCAAAGGCCCGCGGATGGCGTCTCTGGTGTACGCGACGGCTTTGGCCTTCTCCTTGGCGAAGTCCTGCGTGGCGCGCTGCAGGTTGAGAGCTGCTTGCAGCTCGGCGGAGACGGTGTGCAGGAAGCAGAACACCCCCGTCACGTGCCCGTCGGAATCCCGGCGCGTCTGCACGGTCAATAAAGCCTCCACCAGTTGGCCCTGCGGGGTGGGGGGAGAGGGTAAGGGGAAGGGGAAGGGGAAAGGGAGAGGCGGGTTGAGAGAGTGGATGGTGGCATCTCATCTCATCTCTGGTGTACGCCACGGCTTTGGCCTTCTCCTTGGTGAAGTCCTGCGTGGCGCGCTGCAGGTTGAGGGCTGCTTGGAGCTGGGCAGAGACGGTGTGCAGGAAGCAGAACACCCATGTCACGTGCCCGTCATGTGAAACAAAACACTCACATGGGCATCCAGGAACTCCAATGAATAACGATCAGTCATCTGCCGGACATGGCCTTGTTGATCACAATCATCAGCTTCGTCATCGTGTCCGCCCTTCATGCCTTCATGCGCACATGTACCCACGGATGCACGCATGCACGCTACAAGACCCAAAGAGTAGCCCCAAGGGCCAACACTCACATGCGCATCCAGGAACTCGAGGGGATAACGATCAGTCATCTGGCCGGACATGGCCTTGTTGATCACAATCATCAGCTTCGTCATCGTGTCCGCCTTCATGCTTGCATGCGCGCATGTACACATGGATGCACGCATGCACGCTACAGGACCCAAAGAGTAGCACCGACACTCACATGTGCATCCAGGAACTCCAATGGGTAGCGGTCAGTCATCTGGCCGGACATGGCCTTGTTGATCACAATCATCAGCTTCGTCATCGTGTCCGCCTTCATGCTTGCATGCGCGCATGTACACATGGATGCACGCATGCACGCTACAGGACCCAAAGAGTAGCACCGACACTCACATGTGCATCCAGGAACTCCAATGGGTAGCGGTCAGTCATCTGCCCCGACATTGCCTTGTTGATCACAATCATCAGCTTCGTCATCGTGTCCGCCTTCATGCGGCAGATGGGGCCGAAAATGCCACCCAGCAGCAGCCGGTCGATCGCCTGCTGACGTGGCACCCCGGTGATCCTCTCCATAGCGGGATTCCAGTCCGTGCAGTTGCCAAAATCTGTAAAGGGAGAAAGGAAGGGGGAGTGGAGGGTGGTAGGAGAGAGGGGGGGGAGTGGGAGGGGTAGAGGAAAGACACGCCTGGGTGAGTGGCACGGCACTCGGTGATCCTCTTCTTAGCGGGGTTCCAGTCCGTGCAGTTGCCAAAATCTGTAAAGGGAGAAAGGAAGGGGGAGTGGAGGGTGGTAGGAGAGAGGGGGGGGAGTGGGAGGGGTAGAGGAAAGACACGCCTGGGTGAGTGGCACGGCACTCGGTGATCCTCTTCTTAGCGGGGTTCCAGTCCGTGCAGTTGCCGAAGTCTGGAGACAAACACGGGGGGGAAGGGCGGGGGGGGGAAGAGGGGAACGGAGAGAGACAAGGAATGCATGCGTGAGCGCCACGGCACCCCGGTGATCCTCTCCATTGCGGGGTTCCAGTCCGTGCAGTTGCCGAAGTCTGGAGGAGAAAACGGGAGGGGAGAGGTGGGAGACAGGGGAGAGGAGAGAGAGAAGAGGGAGAGGAGGGAGAAAGTGTGAGTGACGAGGCACCCCGGTGATCGTGGTACAAGAGAGGTAAGGGGTGGAAGGGGTTGAAGGGGTGGTACCATGGTAGGGTGGAGGGGTTGGAAGGGGTTGAAAGGAGAGGAATGCGGGTGGCAAAGCATGACTGCGGCAAGGTACACGTGCACTCCGGTTACCAACCACCCATCCCCACACACCCACACCCAAGCACCCCCACACCCAGGCACCCCCTAATAAGCACACACCCAGGCAATCCCACACCCAAGCACTGAGCACTCACCGTCAGTGGAGAAGATGGGGGGGATAAGGGAGTTGTTCCCGTGCACAATGGCCTCATAATCGCCCTGCAGGCGCGTGAACTTGCCCTGCACCGCCTTCTGCGCCGTCACGTCCTGCCCCACGAAGCACACCCCCACCACGTCCTCCATGTCGTCCCCCCCCATGGCTGTCCCGCGGCTGGCAAAGGCGTTGACGACGAGGATGACCGAATCCTTGTTGGATTGCACCACGCCCCACGTGCGCAGATGGATCTCCAGCTCCTTGCTCTCCTGACCTGGTGGTGGTGGTGTTGGTGGGAGGGAGGGGGGAAGAGACGTAGGGGAGGGGAGGGAGGGGAAGGCAGGGAGGGGAAGGGAGGGAAGGGACTGGAGGGAGGGAGCGGAAGTTGACCACGAGGATGACCGAGTACTTGGAGGACTGGACGACCCCCCACGTGCGCAGATGGATCTCCAGCTCCTTGCTCTCCTGACCTGCAGTTGCAGTGAGGGAGGGAAGGGAGGGAAGGGAGGGAAGGGAGGGAAGGGAGGGAGAGGGAGAGGGCAAAGGCGTTGACCACGAGGATGACCGAGTCCTTGTTGGACTGGACGACCCCCCAGGTGCGCAGATGGATTTCGAGCTCCTTGCTCTCCTGGCCTGGTGGGATAGAGGGGAGACGACAGGAGGAGAGAAGGGGAGAAGGGAGGGGAAGGGAGACAGGACAGATGCTCAAAATGCCGATGGGGGGAGGACAAGGCAAAGGCGTTGACGACAAGGATGACCGAGTCCTTAAGGGACTGGACCACAGCACACAGCACACAGCAAAGGGACCATGCTAGTAACGAGCCTACCTTGCAAGGCGAGGAAGAGAGCTCGCCCAACAGCGTCCACGTTGCCCTCCACCACCAGGTCCGTGGATAAGGTGCTTCCCTCCCCCGAGCGCTCTCCTCAACACACCACACACACACCAACGTACCTTGCAAGGCGAGGAAGAGAGCTCGCCCAACAGCGTCCACGTTGCCCTCCACCACCAGGTCCGTGATCAGATGTGCTTCCCTTCCCCTATCCGCCCCTCCCTGACAGCAACCAGATGGCGCACAGGGCAAGCACAGGCAGCACAAGGGCACTCGTACCTTGCAGAGCCAGGAAGAGCGCGCGGCCAACAGCGTCCACGTTGCCCTCCACCACCAGGTCCGTGACCAGGTGCTTCCCTCCCCCTAGCTCTCTCCTCAACACACCACACACACACCAACGTACCTTGCAAGGCGAGGAAGAGCGCGCGGCCAACAGCGTCCACGTTGCCCTCCACCACCAGGTCCGTGATCAGGTGCTCCCCAAAGTGTCCCCTTGGCGAGCCATGTGAGCAAATCTGCCAAGCAGAGAACATCCATGTACCAACATACCTTGCAGAGCGAGGAAGAGCGCCCTCCCAACAGCGTCCACGTTGCCCTCCACCACCAGGTCCGTGATCAGGTGTTTTCCCAGGGCGTCCCCTGTGGCCAGCCCTGTCAGCGCCGCCAGCCTGGCGTTCCACCCGGTGACACACCCGTCCCTGTCAACGGCCAGGATGGGCGCTGTTGCTGTCTCGAGCACTCGCACCATCTCACTCTCTGTGGCGCTCAGGCGATCCATTTCCTGCCAGAGAATGCGCGTGTGGTGTGAGAGGGGACATAAGGGAAAGGGCTTAGAAGCAGCAGCTACAGCAGCAGCGGCAGCAGCGGCAGCAGCCGCCAGCCTGGCGTTCCACCCGGTGACACACCCGTCCCTGTCCACGGCCAGGATGGGCGCTGTGGCCGTCTCCAGCACTCGCACCATCTCACTCTCTGTCGCGCTCAGACGGTCCATTTCCTGTCAGAGAAAGGGGTGCGGCGCACACGGGTGTTGGGGGAGAGGGGAGAAAGGGGTGGAGGGCTTAGAAGCAGCAGCAGCAGCATCAGCAGCCTGGCGTTCCACCCGGTGACACACCCGTCCCTGTCCACGGCCAGGATGGGCGCTGTGGCCGTCTCGAGCACTCGCACCATCTCACTCTCTGTCGCACTCAGGCGATCCATTTCCTGGTGTTTAAAAGGGGAGAAAGGGGTGGAGGGAAGGGAGATGGGAAAGGGAGGAACGGGGGTCAGAGCCGGGGGTTCGTTCCACCCGGTGACACACCCATCCCTGTCCACGGCAAGAATGGGCGCTGTGGCCGTCTCCAGCACTCGCACCCACTGCCCGAAACCCACTCCCACACAACTCACCTGGTCGCGCATGCGGTTGAGCATCATGTCACGCATGTCATTGTCACTGAAGGACGTGAGGTGGCCCCTACAACCACACACAACCCCCCTGCACCCTTTTTCACCCCTCTCAACCCCTCACCTGGTCGCGCATGCGGTTGAGCATCATATCCCGCATGTCATTGTCACTGAAGGACGTGAGGTGGCCCCTATAACCTCACATAACCCCCCTCCACCCCTCTCCACCCCCCCCACCTCCCCCTCAACCCCTCACCTGGTCGCGCATGCGGTTGAGCATCATATCCCTCATGTCGTTATCGCTGAAGCTGGTCAGATGGCCTCTCAGGATGAGCTGCAGCGAGTGCACGGCGTCCATCTCCACGTCCTCCCACGGCATCGACCGCTGCCTCACCACCTCCAGGAACGCCCCTCCTCACACCCACCCACCCCCACACGCCCACTGCCTGAAACCCAGAAACCCACTGCTAGAAACCCAGAAACCCACAGCTAGAAACCCAGAAACCCACCCCCAGAAACCCACCTGGTCGCGCATGCGGTTGAGCATCATATCGCGCATGTCATTATCACTGAAGCTCGTGAGGTGGCCTCTCAGAATGAGCTGCAGCGAGTGCACGGCGTCCATCTCCACGTCCTCCCACGGCATCGACCGCTGCCGCACCACCTCCAGAAACGCCGCAAAGCTCGCCCTTGGCCCCATATCCATCCGCTCCGGCCGCTCATCGTCCTTGTCTCTATTGTCGTGCTTCTCCCCGCCCCACCGCACCTCCTTCCGCACGTGCGACCGGAACCACAGCAGCACGTCTCTCGCGTACAGCCGCGCACACGCCATCCCGCACACCCCCTCCCCGAGCTCCTCGGCTCGCGGATACCCCGCTTCTGCCAGGCTGTCAGTGCTCAGACCGGACGAATCGGCGTGCGCGGAATCCAGCCAGTCAATAATATCCAGGATCTGCATCTCAGTGGGAGTGGTCCCCAGCAGCCAGAACCGCCCGGCGTAGTACAGCGCAGCGCCGTCGCACTTAACTAAGTCCCGGATATTAGGGTTCTGCGAGACAATCCCGAGGGGAGCGTCCCCGCGCATGAGAAGATCACAGAGGAGAGTCTGCGTCCGGAGCATCTCCTTCTCGCGGTGCTGCCGGGCCATCTCAAGCTCCATATTCACCTGGAGCGAAAACACCTGCATGAGAAACTCGCAGGCCAGGCGCAGCGGGAACGGGAGGTACCGGGCCGTCTCGTGATGACACACCACCAGCCCCCACAGCTTCTTCCCGCGGTTGGGCTGCGCGGGAGCACCACCCGCTCCTCCTTGCTGCTGCGCCTGCTGTGCGGCGTCCTCATCGTTAATAATCACCGCCATGGTCATGGAAGCTGTGGTGCCCATGTTGCGCATGTACTGGATGTGGCAGCGCTGCGCCGCCCGCAGCTGCGACCCCGCCAGCGTCACCGGCTGCTTGAGCCGCCCCTCATCCCTCACCACCTTGACCTCGTTGGAATACGCGTCGCAGATGCACCGCACGCGGTTCTTCATGAAGAGAAACCGGATGGCCTGGGGAATGTCGGTCGCAGGGTAGTGGAGACCGAGGTAAGCCTCCATGGATGGTTTTTTAGCTTCTGCCAGCACCTCTCCATGCTCATCCTCGTGGAATTTGTAAGTCATGACTCGGTCGTACCCCGTCAGCTCCTTCACCTCCTCCACCACAGCCTGGCACAGATTGGTCATGTCGCCGGGCGGCATGCGTTGGAGCCTAGCGATGGCCTTGGCGGCGAGCTTGTGCGCCTGCAGCGCGCCCGCGCCGGTGAAGATGTTTTCGGCGTCGCGGATGGGCTCGAGGTCGATGACGATGCCCACGTCGATGCGGTGCAGGATGGCGTAGAACGGCCGGTGGTCGCCCCGGTTCGAGACGGCTGCTTCGACAAGAACTGGGTTGATCATGCTCAGGTCTGCGGCGCCGGTGGCTTTTTCCAGGGCTGTCACGCTGTCAGGAGTAAACAGCGCACGCGCGTCCACCCCGAAATCTGGAAAGGGAGAGGGGAGGGAGGGGTGACAGAAGAGATGAGAGGAAAAGGGGGAGTGAGTGAGCGGATGGATGGGCTCGAGGTCGATGACGATGCCCACGTCGATGCGGTGCAGGATGGCGTAGAAGGGGCGGTGGTCCCCGCGGAGAGGGGAGGGAGGGGAGAGGGAGAGGGGAGGGAGGGGAGAGGGAGACGGTTCGACATGGCGAGTTCTACCAATACAGGGAGGGGGGGGCTAGTGTGGAGGTTATCAGGGAGGAAAACGGGCGCGAGAGGGGTGGTTGGGGGGGTGTGGGTAGGGTGGAGGGGATGGAATGGGGACCATGGTGTGATAGGGGGAAGAAAGCCATGTGCGTGAACATATGTCGCACGGCCATGTGTGATGTATGCTGAGTCGACTCTAAGCGCGCATGTGTTTGCATGGTTACGATACGCCCAAACATGACGATATTTGATGGCATGCGTGCATGTTGATGGCATGCGTGCATGTTGATGGCATGCGTGCATGTTGATGGCATGCGTGCATGTTGATGGCATGCGTGCATGTTGATGGCATGCATGCATGGACGTAAATGATATTCTTCAAGCGCGTACAACATGATGTGTGATGACGTCATGCGTGCGTGTATGCATGGACATGGATGCTCCTCCCAATGCTCCCCCCCATGCTCCCCCCCATGCTCCCCCCAATGCTCCCCCCAATGCTCCCCCCCATGCTCCCCCCAATGCTCCCCCCAATGCTCCCCCCCATGCTCCCCCCAATGCTCCCCCCAATGCTCCCCCCCATGCTCCTCCCAGTGCTCCCCCCAATGCTCTTCCCGCCCTTTCGAAAGTCACGACATTGGCTTTTGGCTTACCGAGCACGGGGAGCGGCGGAAGCGGAGGCGGAGCAGGCGGAGCGGAGTCCGCGTCCCCCGCCTTGCTCAGGTTGGAGTGCGCGCCCTCAAAGTCCTCCGCGCGGCGGCTTGCGCGGAACCCGCTGCGCCACTTGCGCGAGGGGGACTGCGAGCGCGCGGGGGAGCCCACGCGCCCGTCCGAGCTCGCGGAAGGCCCGGCGCTGCGTCCGCGCTCCTTGGAGTGCTTGGAGCCTGCCGCGTTGTGCCCGCGAATCGCGGAGGAGATCTTGTCCTTGAGAGACGAGAAGGCGCGGCCTGGGCGGGTTAGAGGGGGGGGTTAAGAAGAGCGAGAAAGTAATAGATAGGAAGAAAGGGGGAGAGGGAGACGAGGAGAGGGGACGTAACGGGGAGGGAGGGAAAATGGGATGAGTAAAAGCAAGAAAATTACGGAGAGGTAGAGGAGACAAGACGCGGAAAACGAGGAACGAGGTGAGAAGCGAAAGACGAGAGACGAGCGGGACGGGAGGGAAGGAGAAGGGAAGCAGAGAGGCTAATGGATACGAGAGGAGAGCGGGGGAGAGAACAGCGATACAAACACAGGGAGAGAATCTCTAAGCGCCCGCCCTGCCAGTGCCCTACTGGCGCGCTTAACCGGTCCCCCTTACATACTTCGCTAACCAAAGCCCGGACTCGCTCCTACTAAAGATGGTTCGTCGAACCCGTTTCATTCACCAATGCTCTACTGACACCCCTACCAGCTCCGCGTACACGTTAACGCTTTGAGACGCCTCAACGCTGTTCCTCGTACACGCGAAGGTTTTGAGACGCCTCAAAGCACCTAATCCGTTTCTTAAACACGTTACACTCACTGATGTCCGGCCAAGCTCCTAGCGACGGTTCTTCCTACACGTTACGCTCACCAATGCGCGCCTTGCTATTGCCCCGCAAGCCTCCCAGTACGTAAAACTCGCCAACGCCCTACCGGCGCACCTGATCGGTTCTTCACACACGTTAACGTTCCAAGACGTCCTGAACGAGTTTTGAGGCGTTTCGAATGAGTTTAGGGACGGCTCAGAATACCGAACCGGTTTCTCGTGCACGTTATAGTAACCAATGGTTCACCAGGCTCCTAGTGAAGGTTCTTACTTCACGTTAAACTCACCAATGCCCGACTTTGCGGGAGACGCCTTGCTCGGGGACGCCGTCGCCGCTTCCGCCTTCGCCGCCTCTTCCGCCTTCTTCCGCTCCTCCTCCTCCGCGGCCTTCTTCTCCGCCTCCAGCTCTTCCTCCGTCTTGGGCTTCGGGATCAGCCCCAGCAGGTCCTTGGCGTTCTCGCTAAAAGCAAGCACGTTAAACGTCGCTTCTTCCACCACCACCAGGCATCCGAACGCCTGGATCAACCCTCCGCGCTGCATGCGCTGCAGGTACGACGCGACCGGCGCGCCGCCGGGTTTCCCGCCGCCTTGCGCGCCGCTTTGCCCGCCGTCCGTCTGCGTGATGCCCTTGCTGGCCTCCACCGAGTCGTGGTAGTCGAACCCTTCCGACTCGTTCTCGTACGCGCTGTCGAGCCGCGCGTCCGCGACGGCCTGCGCGACGCGGATGGCGCGCTTCGCCAGGGCCTTGGTGCCCGTGACGCTCGACGAGCTCATGGACACGGGCGGCCCGGACGGCGCGGCGGACGGTGCGGCGGAGGTTACGGTGGACATGGTGCGGGTGCTGTTGGTGGGGGAGCTGGTATCAGCAGTCGACATTGTTGCGGAGCTCATAGCTGGTTCTTGGCTTGCCATACTGAAACCCTTGCCTGCCTCCACCTAGTGGTTTAGAGCGACTACACTGCTTCGGTAGCTAACAGTAACTAGGTAGCTATAAGATGGAAACTTGTTGCGAGACTCTTCGGTGGAGAAGTCACTACTCTCTGTTCAGTCGGCAGTCGCCTGTAGGCTTCTACTGTCGGAAAGAGGGTGATGGTGGTGTGGTTACAGAGACGAGGTGAGGTGCTTGAAGGGTGTTCGAGGAAGATAAATATCAGTGCTTAGGCACCTGCACGCTGACAAAGGAAAGGGAAGAAAAAAAAAAAAAAAAAAAAAAAAAAAAAAACGCAGTCGGAATACCGACAAGATGACGTGTCCAACGAGGTTGGCAGAGGCACAGAATGGCATGAGTCGCACATCGCACGTAATGCGGGAATAGCAACACAGCCCATGGAGTCACACGCAAAAAACAAATATTTGATGCTTGTAACAGAAACTGCAGCAAAGGTAAGCTGGAGACTGATGGCTGCGAGTGAGTGAGAGAGCGAGAAGGAAGAAGAACAGGCGCAGCTAACAAAACTGACAAGCTGAGTGGAAGCTGGCAACTGCTTAAAAATATTGAAGAATTTAAACCAAAAAAAGAAGTGATATGTTGGTGCTCGACATGGTGGTGTCTATGTTTCTCCTCGCGGTGTCGTTTAAAACCCGAGGTCCACAGGTTTCAAAGGTAGGAAGGTTGGTTGGACCTAGTGGCCCTTTCAAAGGTAGGAAAGTTGGTTGGACCTGGTGACCCAACCAAAGGTAGGAAGGATGAGGCAATTGAGGGGAACTTGAGACTCCGGTTTTAAGTTTCGTTTCGCCGCGGCTGAATGGAAAAGCTTCTGGTTTCCACAAAATGCAGGAAAAGCAGGAGATGAAACAGCGTAGGGGAAGTAGGCCTACCTCGTTACGGTAGAAGACTTCACAGAGATGGCGTACTAGACTATTCGCTGCGCATTTCACACGTTGATTTCTAGCACTCTTGGAAGTAAGCTTCGCTCAACCACTGATAACCAGTCAGCTTCACCACAACACCACTTCCAATTATCCCTTAGCTTCTCAACCAGAATCAGTGGCAGAGCAGGAGCAGCAGCAGGTGAGCAGCAGAGTGGGACTACGCGTTGCTGGAAACAGAAAAGGGCGCGAAATGTGTTGTTGGTGGTGGCTAGGGAGGGATTGCTGGTTTGGTGGATGGATAACACATCGGGATTGCCGCGCGAGCGACGCTCAGGGAGCCAGGAGCTGCAAACCGAACCAAACTCAACGACCCCATGGCAACAAGTTTGTTTCTGTCTTGGACACTCTGGAAAGGGGATGGGTCAGGGATATTAGGGGAAATGCTCACAGGTTTTCGTGGACAGTCCATACCAAACCCCAGTTCCTGATTTTTGTCAAACTTGTTTTCTGTTCCCAGACCCTTTCACCCATGACATGTGAATATATCGCAAAATATGTGGGAAAACCAATGTGTCTACAAGAGTTATCCACCGTGGCCTTCGAACTCGGTCGGAAGCCCTACAGTCTACACATGGATGGGCTCCCTATTTTTACATCCTCCCTGGGTGGACGAGGTGTTCTATAGCCCAGGTGTAGCGTAGTGAAGTGGTTGTCATGGGGGTTCAACAAAAACGGTCAGCTGCCACGATATTCAGAGCCACCAAGCTTCTGGCTGCCTGCCTGCCAGAAGCCAACCATGCGAGTTGTGTGCAACTTGAGATGGAAGTTGGATATAGCCGACAAGGAATAACGCCACGTCGTTATCCTGGTCCAATGGTTCACGCTGCTTCGTTTGAGGGAAGATCCGGGTACTCCACATAAGCACACAATAGGGTTACAGGCGGAGAAGATAAACCCAGATGGGCTTGGGTAAGGGGAAGGGAGAAGCCACCAGGGAGAGCCGTGGCATGGTTTGGAATGAGACCAAGCGACTCGAAAAAGGGTGAAGCTCATTGGCACGCACGGCAGCAAGCTGCCTGTCTGCTGAGTCAGACGCGTGACTGAATCATTAGCAAGCTGTGTGACACATGCTTGGTGGCATAACAGAATATCAACAGCCAACCAGATTTCCACTCGGAAGTGCACTTTCCACTGCATGTATACGTCGACAGCATGTGACCTGACTGTGATGTGATTCTAGCGGAGCAGCTCAGCCCCACACGCAGCATAATCAAAGGTGTAGTATCGCGTATGCGCAAGATGGCTTCAACGTGAAGGAAATTCTTGATTCTTATTTATTAACAAATATGCCTAAAATGTATGGGCTGGTAGAACTAGTCTGGGATGCTCTGAACATATTGCCAGCCAGCAGAGCATTTGTTCCATTACCTGTAGTTTCTAGGATACACGGTAGAGTGTTCAGCAAGAAACAATGGATAAATAACAAACCGCATGAGGAAAACCTTCTCCAATGCCGATAAACTTCAACCAAACTCTCAGAAATAGAATGCAACGGAATGATTGAACTAGAGAAGCAATGGATACAAATAGCAACCCTAAAAGTGTTTTACTCCCTAGAGTGCTACTCACTCTAGCCTAAGAACCTATAATAACATTTGACACACCCCCATAGGCTAAGTGAGAAGCATCAAAGCAAGCTGGGTGAACAAACGGTCACAAGACCAGTCAATGCAAGAAGCAAAGCAAGCTCAGGGTGGATCTCAAGGACACCACACAAATTCCGAGCACAAGCAAGCGGACACAAGGCCAGTTCAAGAGTTCACTATGATATATACCAGCAAAGCACAACAAGCAGAGCAAACAACAAGTCTACAGCAACCGAGGGCCTACCTCAACAAGCCCCAACTGCACACAGAACCTGTGGTGGTCACCAGGCGCCAAGGCCTTGGTGAAGACGTCGGCAGTGTTGGCCTCTGAGGCCACAAAGTCCAAGCGTGCCTGGCCGCGTCGCTGCAACTCTCGCGGGAGGAAGTACCTCACGTCAATATGCTTCACTCTGCTCTCCAGTCGAGGCTCTCGACACAGGAGGATCATGGCCTTGTTGTCAGCGTACAAGGTCGGTGCAGAGCGAGGCCGCTCACCAAGGTCGGCGAGCAAGAAGGTCAACCAGCGAAGCTCCTGTGCCGCCATGGCACCAGCGTAGATCTCTGCCTCTGCACTGGACGAAGCCATAGACGACGACCGTGTAGACCTCCACGACACAGCACCAGCACCCAGACTGAAGCAGTAACCCTGAGTCGAACGCTGGATCTCCACGTCGTCAGCGTAGGAAGAGTCGCAGTGACCGGTCAACACAACTGGCTGTGTCCCTCCAAGCACAAGCCCCATGCCTGATGTAGTCGCCAGGTACTTCGCCACCCTCACAGCAACTGTCCAGTGAACAGGACGGTGTCTCCCAGTCGCAACAAAGCGAGAGAGGACGCTGAGGGGAAATGCGAGGTCCGGCCGAGTACAAGTCATCAGGTACATGAGGCAGCCCACAAGCTCTGCGTAGGGACCACTAGACTCAAAGGGCTCGTCGGGAAAAGGGCCAGTGAGTCGGTGGTCAACGGCAAGAGGAGTGGGCTGTGTGGTGGAGAACTGAAACCCGAACCGCCGAAGGACCTGCTGCACCATGTGTGACTGAGTCAGTGTGATGGTGCGAGCGGCTCTGTCCCGGGTGATCGGCAGGCCAAGGTAGCGCTGCAGTTCACCAAGGTCAGTGCACTTATGTCTCTTCTGCAGTTCGGACTTCACCTCAGCCGGAGCTGCTCTGTCTGCTGTAGCAAAGACCAAGTGGTCAACGTAAACCAGTATAAAGAAAGGAGTGGAACCGGCGCGAACAAACAGCGACGGGTCGGCAGAGGAAGGGCGAAACCCAAGGCCACGAAGCGTGGAGCGAAGAGTGTCGTGCCACTCACGGGGCGACTGGCGGAGACGTAGACTGGCCGCCTCAGACTCCACTGGGTCCCAGGTGGGAAGGTGTCAGTGAAGCCAGGAGGAGGGCGTAGCCAGATCTCCTCGTGTAGCCGGCCCTGGAGAAACGCAGTGGAGAAGTCGAGGGAGTGGAGCTCGTAGTCTCGCTGTGCTGCTACGTGTAGTAACACCCAAAGAGTAGTCATCTTCGGGGTCGGGGCGAAGGTATGAAAGAAGTCAACTCCCTCACGCTGACTGAAAGCCCTAGCCACGTAGCGCGCCTTGAACACAGGCGGTGAACCAGGCGGCCGCTTCACCTTGAAGAGCCACATGCCATCGACAACGTTCGCCCTGGGAGGGGGAACTGCGTCGACGTAAGTGCCTGTGGATCTCCAAGACGCTAACTCCGCGTCCATAGCCGCTTTCCACTGAGAGGCCCACTCCCCTGACACTGCCTCACGGTACGTGCGAGGTGTCGGTATGTCAAGGGCGTCGGGGTCTCCCTCAAGGGAAAGCAGTATGGCGCAGAGAGAGGGGGAAGCGGCTGCTAAGAACTCCAGCTCAAACTGCCTGTCCTCTAGGACGTCACAGCCAAGGGCAGACTCACCCCCGACGGACAGAGGACGGGGAGGTGGAGCAGCCACCACACGCGTGGCGTAGTCAAGGCGGCGGGTGGAAGCAAAGTCAGCAACAGCGGCAGTAAGAGCCGAGACAGACGACGGAGAGGCATGAGGGTCGGTGACAAGAGAAGCGAGAACACGAGAGACAACAGGGCGAGCAGCACGGTAGTAGTCACTGATAGGGTGAGAGGAAACGGTGAGAGACGACGCAGGAGGTGAGGGGAGAACAGACACAGGCGAAGAACGACGAGGAGGAGAACGAAACAAGACAGTGCGGAGGTCGGCAAGAGGAGACGAGGGCCGAGCACGTGGAGGACAACGACTGGTCCAGTCGTGCCGGACAACAGGAGGAGGCGACTGTGACTGAGGAGGAGAGAAAACAGCCGGAGTCGAGTCCAGAGGAGGAAACGTAGGACCGTACGCGGTAGGAGACTGTGAGTGAACAGGAGGAGAGGAAGGAAGACCAAGGGCCCGAAGGCCACTCACGGGAGGGAACAGCTGCTGCAAAAGTGACGGCTACTGCTGCTGCTGCTGCTGCTGCTGCTGGTCCAACCGATGCAACTCCTGCCTCTCCTGCTCCAACTGCTCCTGCTCCTCGCGCTCAAGCGGACGAAGGGCCTGGAAACGGGTGTCGTGGCGGTGGGGAGGCGCAGTGGGCGGCGCAGCAGGCGAGCCTCCAGCTCCCGTCTCCTCAGTACCAGCTCCTACAGCGCCAGCACCTCCGGCTCCAGCAACCCCAGAACTAGCACCGCCAGTGCCAGTACCTCCAGCTCCAGCACCCCCAAAACTAGCACCTCCAGTGCCAGTACCTCCAGCTCCAGCACCCCCAGATTTGGCACCTCCAGTGCCAGTACCTCCAGCTCCCACACCTCTCGAACGAGCGCCACCAGACCGCGCACCGCCAGTGCCTGCACCTCCAGCTCAAACACCTCCTGAGTCCATAGTAACCTATCGCGGAAGTGACGAAGGCTGCTGAGGGGACTGTGAGGAGGACTGCGGGGAGGGAGACGCTACCTGACGCACGACCGAGGGTAGAGGGGTAGCGTGAGACACACCTGACGGGGCAGGACCAGGGGGGGGCGGGGGTACCAGAGGAGCGGGAGCAGGGGGAGGAGAGGGTGCGAGGAAGAGGGGGGGAGGGGGAACCAGGAGACCTCGACAGGGGTACCGGGTGTAGTAGGACACGGACTCGTCAAACCGGACGTCACGAGAGTCGAGAAACTGGTGGAGGGGCGGGTGGTAAAAGGAGTAGTTGGGAGAACCCACCGGGAAACCAAGGAAGACACAGGGGATGGCGCGAGCCGAGAGCTTGTCTGCAGAGGTGTCGCGGACAAGCGCAAGGCAGCCCCAGACACGAAAGGCCGACCCAACACCAGGGGACCCGGTCCAAAGACGGGTCGGTGAAACCTCTGGCCGCGAGACACACGGCTGGAGGTTCAGCTGGTGCGCGGCGTAGCGAAGCGCGTAGGGCCACAGAAAATGGGGCGCACGGGCATGGATCATGGACGTGCGGGCGATGTCCATGACCAAGCCAATGCAGCGCTCAGCAACCCCATTCTGCTGTGGGGACTCCGGCAGCGTCCAGGAATGTCTGATGCCCTGCTCGCCGCAGAACCCGGCAAGGACGCCGCAGCGAAACTCACCCCCACGGTCGGAGTGGAGACAACGGACACGACTACCACGAGTGCCCTCAGTGGCCAGAAGCCACCGGATCAGCGTAGAAGGCACCTCAGACTTCTTCGCGAGAGGAAACACCGTGGTGTACCTGGAGTAGTCGTCAACGACCACTAGAAAGTAGCGCTCCCTGGCAGGGCCCCAGACGTCCAAGTGGAGAGTCTGGAAGGGAGCAGTGGCCGGACGAAGGGAGGAGGATTGCGGAGTGGCGCGCAGGCGGCCGGCGACCCAAGGAGTGCAAGGTGGAGCAAGCGAGGGAGGGAGCAATGGAAAGATGCGCGGGAGACCTGAGACAAGACTGTGACTAGACATGCTGCGGAGGCGGGGGATCGACGGGTGGCCAAGACGGTGGTGCCACAAGACGGTCGGGTGGGCGAGAGACCGTCAGGAGCAAGACGCAGCAACCTGACCAGACGCAGCAACCTGACTAGACACAGCAACTGGAGGGGACGCAGTAACCTGACCGGACTCTGCTACCTGGGGGGACGTAGTCACCTGACCGGACTCTGCTACCTGGGAGGACGTAGTGTGCAGAACAAAGAGACCTGAGTGGGGCTCCCTGGTGAACGTGGCAAGAAGTGCCCCGGTGGAAGCGTCAGTACAGATTGCCGTCCTCCCGTGCGCAGGAAAAGTGACCGTGATCCCACGGTCCTGAAGGTATCCAACACCCACCAAGTTCCGAGAGAACGAGGGGATGTAGAGACCAGTGAGGAAACCAGAAGGGACAGCCGGGCACGGGAGAGTGGTCGAGCTGCGAGCGACTGCTGGTCCTGAACTATGATCAGCCAGGGCAACTGGGACTAGAGCCGAAACAGGTGTGACAGTGGTGTGGTCGCGGAAGAAGCAATGCGACGCGCCTGAGTCCAGCGTGAAGGAGAGCGACGCGACAGCAGTCGTCACGGCTGGACTAGTGACTACACAAGCACCTACACTAAAAGCACAAGTACATACACTAGCAACATGCAAAGAGCCTAAGCTGGGTACACGCAAGCCAAGAGACCCATACGTGACAGAATAAACAGCATCCATAGACATATCAAACACAGGGTAACCACTACGAGACAGACCGGGCCAGATCGGTGGCCTCGACTCAGACCCAAAACGCTCACGGTAAAGGTCGTCGAGGCGACTGTAGCAGCGGTGTGCAGAGTGGTCAGGACGCCAGCATGTAGTGCCAGCACCAGGGCCAGTCAGGATCCGGTACTGGCAGGGGCCGACGTCGCGACCACCGCGACGAGCCCCCCAGCTGGCTGGGCCGCTGCTGCAGCCAACGCTACCCGAACCACCAGGCCCCCACGGCTGCTGAGGGCGCCACTGCTGCTGAGGGTGCCACTGCTGCTGAGGGCGCCACTGCTGCTGAGGTTCCCACTGCTGAAACTGCCGCTGCTTCTGTTCCTGCTGCTGGAGAACTCTAGTGGACGCCATGGTGAAACTAGGCGAGGAACGGCCGGAGCACGGAGCAAACTGAGTTAGAAGCGACTGGAGCAGGAACGGCTGGAGTGAGACACGGCCGGAGCTAGAAACGACAGGCTAGAAACTACGGGCTCGAGGAGCGGCTGGAGCGAGGAGCGAGAACAACTAGGAGCGCCAGGTGAAACTAGGCGAGGAGTAGCGGCCTCCAGCCGCGGCGGAACGGTGAACCCAGTGAAAGAACGGTAGGGAACGGGAAAACCGACGGTGAGAAAACCCGAGAACGGCCTGCTACGGGCCGTGGCGCGCTAGAGGTGCCAGCCGCTGCGAGAGGTGCCAGTGGGCGGCTAGAAGGAGGTGTGGGCGGCTAGGAGGAGGTGTGGGCGGCTGGGAGGAGGTGTGGGCCGCTAGGAGGAGGTGTGGGCGTCTAGGAGGAGGTGTGGGCGGCTAGGAGGAGGTGTGGGCGGCTAGGAGGAGTTGTGGGCGGCTAGGAGGAGGTGTGGGCGGTTAGGAGGAGGTGTGGGCGGCTAGGAAGGTACGTGAGGTGCTGGGGTGCGTATGTCTGGCCAGGGGCGCGCGTTCCTGGCCAGGGGCGCCCGCTGCTATGCCTGGGTGGCGCGTACTGCTCTGCTAGGGCGCGCGCTGCCCTGTACGTGGGCGCGCGCTGCACTGCAGGGGCGCGCGTTGCTCTGCACGGGCGACGCGACGGGCTGAGGCAGGGCGCACGGGCGACGCGACGGGCTGAGGCAGGGCGCACGGGCTACGCGACGGGCTAGGGTAGGACACACGGGCTACGCGACGGGCTGGGGCAGGGCGCACGGGCTACGCGACGGGCTAGGGTAGGACGCACGGGCTACGCGACGGGCTGGGGCGGAGGCGCGATGCGGAGGGCGCGTAGGCGAGGGCTAGGCGCGGAGGCGCGGAGGGCGCGTTACGGAGGGCGCGGAGGGCGCGTTACGGAGGGCGCGGAGGGTGCGATACGGAGGGCGCGGAGGGCGCTAGGGCGCGGAGGGCGCTTGGGCGCGTGACGGAGGGCGCGTAAGGCGCGGAGGGCGCTAGGGCGCGTGACGGAGGGCGCTAGGGCGCGGAGGGCGCTAGGGCGCGTGATGGAGGGCGCTAGGGCGCGGAGGGCGCTAGGGCGCGTGACGGAGGGCGCGTAAGGCGTGGAGGCACGCTAGGGCGCGGAGGGCTCGAGGGCGCGAGCTAGGCTAGGCTAGGCAAGGATTCTAAACCTACTCGTGATACCATCTCAGAAATAGAATGCAACGGAATGATTGAACTAGAGAAGCAAGGGATACAAATAGCAACCCTAAAAGTGTTGTACTCCCTAGAGTGCTACTCACTGTAGCCTAAGAACCTATAATAACATTTGACACCATCATATGCTTCCATAAGAAATTTTCCCGCACATGAACCCTAGTCATGTCAATTCACGATCCCTCCGAAGCCTGAAAGGCCACTTGTAGTACAGTTACCTTGACAAGTGACCACCTCATAAAAAAGCTCCTTGAAATCTCTCTCACTTTCTCTCAAGGGACTACTGTAATTACCACCTCTAGCAAGCACACACCCTTACTGTAGCATTGAGTTTTATTTCATGAGGCGCACACCCTCACTACAGCGACCCCATGATCTCATCCACAGCCTCACAGCCTCCATCGACAACTTGTGACGTGATCCCTCAGGCATGCTACTCCACACATGCACCCCACTCATGTCAACGCACGATCTCAGCTTGGCGATCCCATTATCTCCTCCAGAGCTTCCATCGACACCCTGTGATGTGATCCCTCAGGCAGACCACTCCACACATGGCGAATCATGGCTCCCTTGGGGCCCTGTCAGCTCCGCATACGGGACCACTATCACCTTGTGTCAGCTACACACCCCTTACTGCAATGCCCCCATGATCTCCTCCAGAGCTTCCATCGATACCCTGTGGTGTGCGTCCTCAGGCAAGCTACTCCACACATGCACCCCACTCATATCAATGCACTTCTATCACTGCAGCGACCCCATTATCTCCTCCAGGGCCTCCATCGAAACCCTGTGATGTGATCCCTCAGGCAGTCCACTCCACACATGCCGAATCATGGCTCCCTTGGGCCCTGTCAGCTCGGTATACGGGACCACTATCACCTTGTGTCAGCTACACACCCCTTACTGCAATGCCCCCATGATCTCCTCCAGAGCTTCCATCGACACTTTGTGATGCGTGCCTTCGGGTAGACCACTCCACACATGCCGAATCATGGCTCCCTTGGGCCCTGTCAGCTCCGCATACGGGACCAGTATCACCTTCTGTCAGCTCCACACCCCTTACTGCAATGCCCCCATGATCTCCTCCAGAGCTTCCATCGACACTTTGTGATGCGTGCCTTCGGGTAGACCACTCCACACATGCCGAATCATGGCTCCCTTGGGCCCTGTCAGCTCCGCATACGGGACCAGTATCACCTTCTGTCAGCTCCACACCCCTTACTGCAATGCCCCCATGATCTCCTCCAGAGCTTCCATCGACACTTTGTGATGTGTGCCTCCGGGCAGGCCACTCCACACATGCCGAATCATGGCTCCCTTGGGCCCTGTTATCTCGGCATACGGGACCACGATCACCTTCCCCTTCCACTGCTCCTGCCGAACAACGGCGTTCAGGTTCGCTTGCTCCCACACGTGCTTGTATCGATGGATTTCGTCCGCTTCATTTATTATGTACCATTGCCTCAGGAACTGCGAGGGAGTGGGAAGAGGGAGGGGACACGAGGGCACGACACTTGCGTTCCTCATTTTCAAGATGAGTCGACTCAAAAGTCATCTTTCAAACGATTGGCTGCAAGCATGTTCTTTGAGTCGACCAAATCACCTCCGGCTGCAAGCATGTTGTCCAAACACGTGCCATGCCAATGCGATCTAAACTGGTTCAATTCAAATACCCCCCCTCCCCCCCCCCCCTCCTTCTCACTCCCCCTCTTCCACCTCAAAGGCCCCCATCCCCCCCACACTTCCTCCCCCCCCCTCCCCTCTCACTCCCCCACCTAAAAAAAACAAGTACCTGATTAACCTCTAAAACCACTCACCTTGAAGGTACTTAAAGACCGTCTATAGAGCATCACCCCCGCATTCAGATAGTCTCAGTTCTCCATAAACAGCAGATCCAATCAGCGCCCCCATCATAACCCCCCTCGCGCGAGTGTTGCGTTGACTCAAAGCTCACCTCGAAAGCCCCCATCATACAAAGCAGCACCCCCGCATTGAGACAATCGTGGTTCTCCGAAAACAGCATATCCGTGCCCCCGTCATACCCCCCCCACGCGTCCCATTCCGTGGTACCTCACTGATTCGCCTCTGGAAACGCTCACTTCAAAGGTGTCGAGGGACCGTCTACACAGCAGCACCCCCTCATTCAGATAGTCATGGTTCTCTGTAAACAGCATGTCGGCGCCGCCATCATACCCCACTTGCGCGTCCCCATTCCATGGTACCTGATTTACCACAGGAGAAGAGAAGCTCACCTCGATTGTGTCGAGGGACCGTCTACACAGCAGCACCCCCGCATTGAGATAGTTTTTTAGGCACCCCAGAAATAGACACATCAGGAAGCACTCACCTTGATTGTGTAGAGGGACCCCCATTGAGATAGTCATCGGCGTCCCCATAATACCCCCCTCCCGGGTTTTGAGTTGACTCGAAACTCTCCTAGAGGGTGTCCAGTGACCGTCTACAAAGCAGTACCCCCCATTCAGATAGTCCCGGACTCTATAAACAGCAGATTCGATTCGCGCCCCCATCGTACCCCCCTCGGGAATTTCGAGTCAACTCCAATCTCACCTCAATTGTGTCCAGGGACCTCCCACAGAGGCCTTCGCATTGACATGAACATGACAATCCCAGTGCTCCATAAACATCACATCCGCATCCGCATCATACCCCCCTCAAGAGTCCCCATTCCGTGGTACCTACCTGATTCACCTCAGGAGGGAGAGAAGTTTACCTCGAAGGTGTCCAGTGATCTTCTACAGAGCAGCACCCCCCCATTGAAATAATTGCGCTTCTCCAAAAATAGAAGATCCGATGAGCGCACACATCATACCCCCCAATTGCAAGTCCCCATTCCATGGTACCTACCTAATTCACCTCAGGAGAAGAAAAGCTCACCTCGAAGGTGTCAAGGGACCGTCTACACAGCAGCACCCCTGCATTGAGATAATCGTGGTTCTCCGAAAACAGCATGTCGGCACCCCCATCGTACCCCCCCCACAAATTCTGAGTCAACTCAAAAGTCGACTCAAAAGTCCACTCACCTCTAGGGTATCCAGTGATCTTCTACAGAGCAGCACCCCTGCATTGAGATAATCGTGGTTCTCCGAAAACAGCAAGTCCGCGCCGCCATCGTACCCCCCCCACGCGTCCCCGTTCCGTGGTATCAGAGCCACGGGCCCCTCCGGCTGTAGCGCGGTGGCCGGCTGTAGCAGCAGGGCAGGGTCTTGTGGGACCCACACCTGGCCTTCCAAGGAGTCTGTCACTTGGGCATCCAGGAGCCAGTTGAAGTAGTTCTGGGAACAAGTGGTCAGGAGCGGTGAGGAGGGATGAAGCAGGGTAAGGAGGGGTGCAACTTTCGCTATTCATGTCCTGTGGGACCCACACCTGGCCGTCCAAGGAGTTTGTCACTTGGGCATCCACCAGCCAGTTGAAGTAGTTCTGGGAACAAGTGGTGAGGAGGGGTGCATAGGGGTGAGGAAAGGTGCATCGTTATACATTGTACGACCCACACCTGTTCGTCCAAGAAGTGAGCAGGGGTGAGGAGGGGAGGAGGGGTGCATCGGTCAGAGTTCATGTCTTGCGGGACCCACACCTGGCCTTCCAAGAAGTCAGTGACTTGGGCATCCACCAGCCAGTTGAAGTAGTTCTGGGGATAAAGAAGTGGTGAGGAAGGGTGAGGAGGGGTGAGCAGGGGTGAGGAGTCTGTGATTTGGGCATCCACCAGCCAGCTGAAGTAGTTCTGGGGAGAAGGAAGTGGTGAGGAGGGTTGAGAAGGCTGCTTGATGTCCTTTATCCAGGCTTCGACTGAGAGGTGGTGGTGGTGCATGCGCATGTATGCGTCTGAATCGACAAAGAATGCCCACTGGCATGTATGCAGGAGAGCATGATGGGACGGGCATGGATGCACTCACAGGTTTCTTGATGTCTTGGATCCAGTCATCGATGGAAAGGTGGTGGTGGTGCATGCGCATGTAGGCATCTGAATCCACAAAGAAGGCCCACTGGCAGCAGCACGACAGCTGCTCCTGCAGAAACGGTATCTGCAGGGGGGGCGGATTGAACGGAGTGAACGGAGGGAACGGAGTGAACGGAGTGGACGGAGGGAACGGAGGGAACGGAGTGAACGGAGTGGACGGAGGGAACGGAGGGAACGGAGTGAACGGAGTGAACGGAGTGAACGGAGTGAACGGAGTGAACGGAGTGAACGGAGTGAACGGAGTGAATGCATGCCACCCGGTAGCAGTGCCAGCCACCCACACGCAGGGCGACTCCTATAGGAAAATGCTGTTCTCACATTGAACCAACCAGGTCCATTTACACACGCAATAAGTGGGGTGGGGTGCCACACTCGCCTTAACCCAGGAGGGGAAGCCTCAAGCAGACTCCCTGACTGGTGCCCTCACCTTGAACCACGAGGGGTGTCTATCCTGGGTGTGTAAGTGGGTGCTGCACTAACCTCACTCACACTCACCTTGAACCACGAGGGGTGTCTATCCTGAGTGTATTTTGAACCGTTTTCCACCACGAATCGATACCCATGCCGGTGCGCGTATATCCTGAAGGAGAGAAATGGAAAGGCACGCGTGCATTTTGAAGTAATTAGGGTTTCTGGACTAAGTCCCATTGACTGTGTGGTGGCAGCATGGTTGCTTGCACTCACACTTACGTTCATGCTGACGTGGTAACAGACACGCATGCAGACATGATGACATAGCAGCAGGAGCACATACTCACATGTAGACACCGCAATGCATACAAACACATGTTGGCATCATGTAACATACAAACACATGTTGGCATCATGTAACATACAAACACATGTCGGCATCATGTAACATACAACAACATACTGTCACTGTATAATAACACATGCTCGCATGTCGACACCTTGGCAAATACACACAAAGCATGACGTGATACAACCATACGCACATGTTGACGGCCAGGGTGACCCAAATGGGCATCTTCAGCTGATCCTCATTCCCATCCGCGCCCACCACCTTAGGCAGCGCACCATAGAACCTCCGCCACTCCTCAGACATCCCCTTTCCGCCCTCTCCTCTCCCCTTCTCCGTCTCCTTCTCATCCTTCCCCTGCCCCGCATCCTTCCCCTGCCCCTCATCCATCCCCTCTCCCTCATTCTTCCCCTGCCCCTCAGCCTCTCCCCCTCCTTCATTCAGCCGCCTACCCCACCGTCCCTCGTACACACCCCACTCCCCATCCCTCACCCCCCTCCCCAGCCTCCCCCCTTCCACCTCCCTCTTACTCCGTTCCCGCATCTTCCCCCTCCGCCCTACCTGTCCCGCACCCCCTGCCCCCGTCCTTACACCCTCCCCCCATCTCCGCTCCCCCCCTCTCCCTTTCCCCCATATCCCTTCTTCCCCCACCCTTTCCGTCTCCGCCCCCAGGTCCCGCAGGAGCCGCGCAACAGCCGCCTCCACTGGCTTTTGAGTCGCCCCCCCCACTCCCTCCGCCTCCGCTGGCTTTTGCGCCGACTCAAAAGTCTTCTTCCCCTCCACCCCCAGGTCCCGCAGGAGCCGCGCTACAGCCGCCTCTACAGCCAGCACCCCCTCAGGGTTGTAGCGCGAGTCGAGAGTGAGAATGCAGCCGGGCCGCTCCCACTCCGCCACAGGCAACCGAACCGAAGGGGAGAGGTTCCATAGCTGGCTGATGTCCGACCGAGCCTGAGGTTTGGAAACGAAGGTTGGGCATAGAGGCGAGGAGAGGTGTGAAGATGTAGGCGTAGGGACCGAATTGCGATAAATGATTTATGTTGTTCATGACTCGAAGAATCCGTTATATCCAGTGAATTGCTGCGTTTGTCTACAGAATTTAGCAATCGTAACGTCGAAAGATTAGTGCGATCGACGGTGGTGAGAACCTCCACCCTAACCTCAGATCGATTGTCGTTACTCTTTTGCGAAAGACGGTTTCAGTAACCGGACAGTTCCAGCTCGAGCTAGGCGCGTGTCGAGCTAGGAACCGGACATTGCGATATTTCCTTCCGTCAGAGAGCGTGGTTCCCTTCGCATATGGGCTGGCGAGGTATCCAAATTTCACTGACTGAAGATTTCTCGCGACAGCGAATTCGAACAAGTTTCGCGAGCTGACCCGTGTGCATTGGTTCGCACCAGGTCGTGACAGTAGATCGCATTGTTAGTGCGCACCAAGGCAAGCTGGTGAATCGCGTTGGCTCGCGTTTTGATGTTTGACCGCCAGAATGAACCCGTAACTCGGTATATCGTAGTACTTCGGTACGCAGCAAGGCGGTTCTGCTGCACCTGTCGTTACCTGTCGTGCGAAGTCGGAATTCCTCGGCACAAAGGCACGACGTGATTGGTTGGAAGGTGCAGCTTTCAAGGTTCCCACGAAGTGGCGAAGAAAATATGTGGAGTGGAACACATCCCAGACTTCTCCCACACACCGAATTTTCGGGATTTGTGATACAAGCGAGGCATCACTGGGTTGATTTCGCAGCCAAAAAGCCGAAGCCCGCAATTTCACCTAGGTAATCGGTTAGTAGTAGTAGGCTTAGATGTGCTCACCTGCACTTACAAGCATAAACGCCCGAGTAGCCTATTGAAAAATCCACTCACTTGGTTAGTAGTGGCGTTCATGCATAGCATGAAAACGAGAGGCACGAGAAGGCCGACCGCGCAGCCAACGATCCATGGTCGCGATTCCACCACACTCGTGGCGCGGCCTTTCTGGCATTCACCCGTTTTTTGCGGCGAATCTAAACCGTTCGACTGTCCCTGCAAAATCTTCAATTTCTTCCTCCAATCCAGCAAAACTTGCGAGATACTAAATATGGCCAGATCTTGATCCTGATCCCCATCCGAATTCCGATCCCAACGCCTGGAAGCCCGCGAGCCGTCTTTTTTCCGTCTGAGTAATGTTTCCGTTTCGGCCGCGTTCCGATCGCTCGCAACTCCAATCGCAGGATAGGTATCCGCTTCGACGTCCTTCCGTGATGGGACATCATGAAGCACACTCTGAGCCTCGACGCATCCAGACTCCGGTGGACCTAAAACGCCCGAGGCTTCATGGCCCGAGAATTCGTCAGTCTCGAATCCACCCATCAATGTCGGAAGCGCACACTTAATAAAACTCTAATTCGCGCCTCGTCGAACGAACTGATACGAATTGGCTCACAAAGAAACAGTCATAAATTGGCTCGCGCGGCGGCTCTTGCAAACGGCGCGAGATGCCGCAGAATCAGCGATGAGACGATGGAGGAAATGCGTGCGCAGGTCCCTAGTCGCAAATAGGCTGTCGCCGATACGAAAGTTATTCAAAACCCTGCCAAAAAAGGGCCGCTCAGAGTACATCCGAAGGCCGCCACGGAAATCACTACGCGAGCTAAGGGTTGGCTCAAACTGAATGTTATTCAAACCCTCACACCGACTGACTGATGATACTAGTTGTTGTTCCTGGGCTGATTCCTTCCCCCCGTGTCTTAGATGCGGCTGCCGACAAATGTCAGACTCTTGGACAGACATCCGAGGATGTCGAGAGAGCTGAACTGTCAGATCTTGGACCTTCGACATATCCGACGGTTCACCTCCGTCAACGTTCCACTTCAGAGAAATCACAGTCCTTGGGAGCGGTCGAAGAGGAGCCTGGCGGTTGGGACGGAACAACCGCCGAAGGAGCAACTGCTGCAAGAAATGACTGACTGCTGCAATGAGTGACTGGCTGCTGCAAGGAACGACAGGCTGCAAGGAACGACCGTTATAACATACAAGCAAAGATGGCAGGCAAGGTCGTCGTGGGTCTCGAAGCGCTAGGCTAGAGCATGCCTACAGTTCTAGCTGGGGTGCTGCAAAGCAGTCTTCCAGCAAGACAAGTTACTACAGCGGTGTATCAGATGCGGTGTTTCACGCATCAAACGCGATATACACACATCGCACGTATTGTGTTAGACAACAAAACTCAAAACACTTTCAAGTCATCATTACGTATAGAAAGAGTGCGCAATGGTTGAACTGCATAAGCACACCACAGCAATATATGTTCATCTATCAGCACACCACATAAGCACACCACAGCAATATATATTCATCTATAAGCACACACATCATCTATATTCACCACCGATTACCCGTAGCAACATACAAGCGTCGGGAAGATACCATCCGTGTGCACGAACTTGCACATTACGCGTTCGATGAGGACCAAACCTTTCAAGCAGAGAGACTGATTATATGCGCCGCGACGACCCGCTCACTAACTAACTTCTCACGCAGAGTCCTGAGCCAGCCTGTCAACAGCAAGCCACGCTTCTCCGGGACACGTTTTTCCAATCGAGACACGTTTTTTCAATAGTCTTAAGACTCGATTTGGGGGCGTCTCAGAAGCCGCAGGACACGCGTCCCCGTGACACGCGTCCCCGTGACACGCGTCCCCGTGACACGGGTTCCCCAGCCACGATTCCCCCAGGCAGTCCACTTCAGAAGGCTTATGTGAGAGCCCTCTCTCTCCCGGGACTACTAGTAGCCAGTGGCGCCACCCGCGCGAGCCGCCGTTCCTGACGCGACGGCCGCGCGGCATCTAACGGTCGACGGCGACGTGGGGCTGTCAGACGACGCGGCTCGGAGCCTCGCGCGCGGGTTCTTTCTGGGAGGCTTCCTGCTCCTCCCGTGGCTGTGGTTCGTTAACTGCTACTTCTTCTGGCCCGTGCTTCGTTATAACGCCGGCCACGACCCCCAGCTCCGGTCGTGTGAGTATCTGCGCAAGGCTTCGATTTAGCTCCAGCAATCGCCTCTGATTTCTCTGTGTGGTTCTGCCGTCCGCCCACGCCCCCTCCTTTCTATCCTTAGTCACAATCTCCCCTGTGTTTCCAGAGTGTTCATGAGAATACCCCATATCCACCCAACTTCCCTCCTTTTCCATTCTCTCGGCCCAACCTGTCTTCCCCTCCCCCACCTCCACCTTCTCAGACCACCTTGTTCTTCTCCCTTCCCCCTTTTTCACCAACCTCCTTCCTCTCTTCCCTCTCGTCCCTCCTCCCCTTCACCCCCCCTTTTGCCGCACACGGATATGCCGGGGTTGACCGTTGGCAGCAGTGTTGCCGGATTCTCCCTTCCCCCACTCTCTCCCTGCCTCTTCTTCCTCTGAACTTCTTCCCTGTGCCCCCGTTCCTCCCCCTCTTCCTCTCATTTTCCCCATCTTCCCCCTCTCCGTTTTCCCCTGGTTTCTCTCGCTCTCTGAATATTTTCCCCCGATTTCACCCTCCTCTCCCCGTCCACCTTCCATTCGCATTCACAGACGTGGTGGGATCAGCCATTGGCTGCATGTGGCCTTCTCCCTCCCTGCCTTTCCTCTCTCTGAACCTCCTTCCCACCCTCCCGTTCTCCCTGTTTCCGCTCCCTCCCGCATTCTCAGACGTGGTGGGATCAGCCATTGGCTGCATTGTCGCCTTCTCCCCCTCTTGCCTCTTCCCCTGATTTTCCTCTCAACCAACCCAATTTTCCCGTCTTCTTCTCCCCCTTCTCCCTTTTCCCCTCTGCCCTTCCAATTCAGACGTGGTGGGATCAGCCATTGGATGCAGTGTCGCCTTCTCCCTGCCTCGTCTCCTTCAGCTCCTCTCCACCAACCCAATCTTCCCCATTTCTTCTCCTCTTTCACCCCCTTGATTTCAGACGTGGTGGGGTCAGCCATTGGTTGCAGTGTCGCATTCTCCCTGCTTGCCTGCTGGTCGCTGGCGTACTCTCTAGGAGGGGAGGCTCTATTAGGGGCTGACACGTGGCAGAAGCTAGCAGTGTACAATATTGTAGATGGCATTTTGTAGTCATTTTTACTACCGTACAGTTTTTGTTTGTCTCTATTATGGGCTGGCAACACTAGGCAGAAGCTAACTCTGTATGTAGAATACAGTAGGTGGCGTTTGGTAGTTTTGGTTACAATACAATGTCTGATATGCATGTGATGTGATCTCTCCCTGGGTTAACACTGCCACACAGTGCAACTGTTCTCATCTCAGTTACCATTCCATGCAACATATACTGAACCTTATGCAACGTATCTCAATCCCAGTCATGCGGTGCAGTCATTTATCTCCCGTGCATGACCCACCATCTGCTTCTGTGACTGACACCCCTCTCCTCACACCAGCCTTGCGAAGCAGATCCAGCCTGTCCCCTCCCAGCCCGCCCCTGTCCTGCCTCCTTGCTTGTTCCCAACTCTCTTTGGTAGTCTCCAAGCAATAAGCGCTCTCCTTGATGAAAATGTGTCGTGTGCCATTGTAACGAGGTGACTCTTGAGTTGACTCAAAAGTCACCGCAAAGCATATCTAGCCTGTCCCCTTCCAGCCTGTCCCCTCCCAGCCCGCCCCTGTCCTGCCTCCTTGCTTGTTGGTATGGTACTTGCCTTGTTCCGCTCAACCCTCTACTTCTGTGACAGCCCTCTCCATATCGCTGCCTTGCGAAGCAGAGCCAGCCGGTCAGCCCCCAGCCCAGCCCTCCCTTGCCCTGCCCTGCTTTTCCACGCCCCCAGCACCGCAGCTCGCTTCAACACACCAGTCGCTGCAAGGCATTTCACAACTTTTGACGGGATGTGACATCTACTTCTGTGACAGCCCTCTCCTTATCGCTGCCTTTCTAAGCAGAGCCAGCCGGTACGCACCCAGCCCTCCCTTGCCCTGCCCTGCCCCTGTCTCTCTCCTCTCCTCTCCTCTACTTCTGCGTCTGCCCTCTCCTTATCGCTGCCTTTCTAAGAAGCGCCAGTCTTTCAGCACCCAGCCCTCCCTTGCCCTGTCCTGCCTTCCACGCCCCCAGCACCGCAGCTCGCTTCAGCGCACTAGTCGCGGCAACGCATCTCAGAAAGAACTTCTCTACTTTTGTGACAGCCCTCTCCTTATCGCTGCCTTTCTAAGCAGAGCCAGCCGGTCAGCCCCCAGCCCTGCCTTCCCCTGCCCTGCCTTCCACGCCCCCAGCACCTCTGCTCGCTTCAACACATCCCCTCCCTTCCTCCTCTCCTCCTCTTCCTCCCCTTCCTTTTGAGACTTCTCAGAGGTAGCATCCCCTCCCTTCCTACTCTCTGCTCCCTCCTTCACCTCCTCCTCCTCCACCTCTCCCCTCTCCACCTCCCCCTTCTCTTCTCCTTCCCCAGGCCCAGATGCACCTCCCCCAGCTTTCCCTCCCTCTTCTGCTACTCGCCCCTCCTTAAACCCCCCTTCTCCTTCCCGTTCAACATCCAACTCACTAACCCCAGTCTCACCCTCCCTAGATCTACCCTCCTCGGTTAAACCTTCTCCGGTTCTACCTTCGCCAGTCTCACCTCCCTCCTGCCTCGCCACCTCAGAGGAAACATAAACCTCTGCGGTTTCACCTGCCTGTTCATGTGCCACGTCAGCATCTGCTGCTGCTGCTGCTGCACGTGCCACCTGCATGGCCAGAGGCCCGAGACGGGCGGCGAGATATGTCTGCTTCTGGTGGAGGTCCGACAGGCACTCCCATTCAAAGAAAGGTATCTGCGGTGGAGAGCGGTGGAGGGAGGTAGGAGTGGGTTTAACATTGACATGCTAAGGTAAAAAATATTCCAGTGGTAGCAATAGTGTTTCGTGCGTTCAATTGAATCCCGAGAGCAAACGCCAATCAGACGGGCAGGGCCAGTCAAACAAGGCATTTGGAATCAAGGGACGAGGGGCGCGAGTGAGAGGAGCCGGAGAGGAAGAGGGAGGAGAACAGGGCGAGGGATGAGGGAGAAAGGTCTGATTTACATTCACTGATATTCCCATATATCCATATATTTTCTGGTGTACTGCAATGGTGGAATTATTACTTTTGTACACCCTGCAACCTCATCTGAGCAACCTACCACAAACAGACATTTCAGTATTCTGAACAACCTCAAGCCACAGAGCCACCCATCTGGATCACATAAAGCCAACAAAACCATCCACCTGAACCACCTGAAGCCAACAGAGGAACTCACCTGAACCACCTGGCACCAACAGAGGAAATCACCTGAACCACCTGACACCAACAGAGGAACTCACCTGAACCACCTGCCAACCTCGGCAGCGCAGCAGCCTGGCCTTGAGGCGAGTGGGACCCAGCGGCACGTGCTGCTGCTGATTGTGCTGATGAGGGTGCTGCTGAGAATGCTGCTGATGCTGCTGCTCCTCAGTCGTCATTCCAGACGTGCTTATAGTGAAATGTGATGGCCCGTCCGCTTCCACTGCTATCTTCAGAACACGCCTCTCTCTCCTCCTAGAATCACGCCTCTTAGAGTCACTCCCCGTAGATTCTGTAGGGGCGAGAGGCAGGAGGAGGGCGAGGTCGATGCTGTAGTCGCCGTCTCGGTACTCGAGGGTGTGGGGGAGGTGCATCTGGTGCAGGGCGGAACTGATGTCCCTCTGCAACCCTGATACTTGTATCTTCTCCTCCTCGTGAGCCGCCTCCCAACACGCCTGGCATGGGAGAAGAAGCACGCAAGCGCGAATGCACAGAAGCACACATGAAGAAGAGGGGCAAGGCAGGGCAGGGAAGGGCAGGGCAGGGCAGGGCAGGGCAAGGCAGGGCAGGGAAGGGCAGGGGAGACTTGAGAGGGCTCGTGGGGCGAGCGGCAGGAGGAGGGCGAGGTCGATGCTGTAGTCGCCGCCTCGGTACTCGAGGGTGTGGGGGAGGTGCATCTGGTGCAGGGCGCAGCTGATGTCCCTTTGCAGCCCAGATACCTGCAGCTTCTCCTCCTCGTGAGCCGCCTCCCAGCACGCCTGTGGTAGGGGGCAGCACACAAGAATGAAGGTGTGTGCATAGGGGGTTGAGTTGAGAGGAGGTGCATCTGGTGCAGGGCGCAGCTCATGTCCCTCTGCAGGGCTGACACCTGCAGCTTCTCTGCTTCGTGGGCCACCTCCCAGCACGCCTGCAGAGGGTATACACACATGAAAATGCGTGGGGCATTGACGGGAGGTGCATCTGGTGCAGGGCGCAGCTGATGTCCCTTTGCAGGGCTGACACCTGCAGCTTCTCCTGCTCGTGAGCCGCCTCCCAACACACCTGTAGTGGGAGAAGCACACACAAGGATGGAAACATGCACACACACACACACATGAAGGCACGCGCCGCGCGGGGTGGTTGAGTTCCGGTGCATCTGGACTGGAAGGCACCTGGAGCACAACGGCACCTGAGCTATGGAGAATGTCTACAATTCTTTGATTCCACTCCTCATCCCCACTCCCTAACCTTAAGCCTCCCCCCCCATTGCCTCACCTTTGCCCTTCCCCCCCACCGCCTCACCTCAGCCCTCTACTTTTACTGCCTCACCTTTGCCTGTTGTCGCACAAACCCCGACAGCCACAGGTGCTGCAAATACCAATACGACTCGTCCCTCTCCTCCTGCTCCCTTGGTTCTTCTCCTGCTCCTGCTCCCCATCTTCCCTATCCCCCGTTACTGCCTCACCTTCGCCTGTTGTCGCACAAACCCCGACAGCCAAAGGTGCTGCAAATACCAATACGACTCGTCCCTTTCCTCCTCCTCCTCCTGCTCCCTTGGTTCTTCTCCTGCTCCTGCTCCCCATCTTCCCTATCCCCCGTTACTGCCTCACCTTCGCCTGTTGTCGCACAAACCCCGACAGCCAAAGGTGCTGCAAATACCAATACGACTCGTCCCTTTCCTCCTCCTCCTCCTGCTCCCTTGGTTCTCCTGCTGCTCCTGCTCCCCATCTTCCCTATCCCCCGTTACTGCCTCACCTTCGCCTGCTGCCGCACGAATCCCGACAGCCACAGGTGCTGGAAATACCAATACGATTCGACCCTCTCCTCCTCCTCCTCCTCCTCCTGCTGCTTTGGTTCTCCTGCTGCTCCTGCTCCCCATCTTCCCTATCCCCCGTTACTGCCTCACCTTTGCCTGCTGCCGCACGAATCCCGACAGCCACAGGTGCTGGAAATACCAATACGTTTCGACCCTCTCCTCCTCCTGACACGTCTCAAAAGCCTGCTGCCTTCCCACCGCCTCACCTTCCACTCCCCCCCTCCCCCCCTTCTTCCTCGCCTCACCTTCGCCTGTTGCCGCACGAATCCCGACAGCCATAGGTGCTGCAAATACCAATACGTCTCATCCCTCTCCTCTTCCTCCTCCTCCTCCTCCTGCTGCTCCCCTTGCTTCGTCTGCTCCTGCTCCCCCCACTCCCCATCTCCCTCGCTCCCACTTCCACTCGTGCTCCTGCCAGCATCAGTCACCATGGCTCCCATGCCCCCTTGTACCAGCCGAGTGTTGTACTCCGGTGCCTCTAGCTGGGTGGCTAGGTCGACCTGTGGACGAGGGAGACAGGGAGGGAGGTAGGGAGCGAGGGAAGGAAACAGGGCTCATGGCAGGAGGGAGGGAGGGGGGAGAGGAGCACTCCCACCATCAGTCATCATGGCTCCCATGCCCCCCGCCACCAGCCGAGTGTTGTGCTCCGGTGCTTCCAGCTGGGTGGCTAGGTCGACCTGAGGAGGAGGGAGCGAGGGAGGGAGGGAGTGAGGGAGGGAGTGAGGGCAACAGAGCTCATGGCAGGCGAGAGGGAGGAGGAGAGAGCAGCACTGTCAGCAACGCTCATGGCTCCCATGCCGCTCGCCACCAGGCGAGTGTTGTGCTCCGGTGCTTCAAGCTGGGTGGCCAGATCGACCTGCATCAAGGGAGGGAACCACGGAGTGTTCGGTACAATCACAGTGTGATTCAATCAATCTGCCTTCCTGCCACCATCCCGCCCGCCACCAGCCGAGTGTTGAGCTCCGGTGCTTCCAGCTGGGTGGCCAGGTCGACCTGAGGAGGAGGGAGGGAGGGAGCTTCATACAGCCCATCTGGCATAGCTCAGAGGAGGGGAGGTCGCTGGTGAGGGAACAATACAAGAATGTGTGCGTGCTATGATGGGTGGTCGCCTGTGTGTGCTTGTGCGTGCTATGTGTGAACCACACCTGGTACAGCTGGCAGAGCTCAGAGGAGGTGAGGTCGCTGGTGAGGGAGAGGAGGTGGTGAGAGAGGGCAGGTGGTGAGAGAGGGCAGGTGGTGAGAGAGGGCAGGTGGTGAGAGAGGGCAGGTGGTGAGAGAGGGCAGGTGGTGAGAGAGGGCAGGTGGTGTGCACATGCGTTGGACACGCCTGTAGCCTGCGTGTGAGAGTGCACGTGTGCGCTTTAACTCCACCTGGCACTGCCCACCTGGCTCACCTCACCTGGTAAAGTTGGCAGAGCTCATTAGAGGTGAGGTCGCTGGTGAGGGAGAGCAGGTGGTGACGCAGGATGGGGAGAGCTGGGCTGAGAGAGGCCGTGGAGGGGGAGGAGGAGGCGGAGGGGAAGGAGGAGGAGGAGGAGGAGGAGGAGGAGGAGGAGGAGGAGGAGGGGAGAGAGGATGGGGAGTTGGTGGTGGTGATGTTGGTGGTGGGGGGAGGGGGAGCAGGAGCAGCAGAGGGTGTGTCAGTTTGCCCATGCACCACGAGGGCCCATGCGAGCATCACCAGCGCCTGACGCCCAAACTCCTGCTCTCCTGCCCGCACTGCGAGGCGACGGATGATCTGCAGACAGGGGAGAGAGGGGGAAGAGGATCGGGAGTTGATGGTGGTGGGAGGAGGAGCAGGAGGAGCAGAGCGAGGATCGGGAGTTGATGGTGGTGGGAGGAGGAGCAGGAGGAGCAGAGCGTGTGTCGGTTTGCCCATGCACCACGAGAGCCCACGCCAGCATGACCAGCGCCTGCCGCCCAAGCTCCTGCTCGCCTGTCCGCACGGCCAGACGACGGATGATCTGCACACAGAGGCAAGACAGCAGGAGAGGAGTGGGAGGGGGTGATGATGGGAGGAGGAGCAGGAGCAGGAGCACCAGCGGGTGTGTCGGTTTGCCCATGCACCACGAGAGCCCATGCAAGCATCACCAACGCCTGGTGCCCAAACTGCTGCTCTCCTGACCGCAGTGATAGACGACGGATGATCTGCAGAAAGGGGTTAAGTGGGAGAGGGGGGAGGAGAGAGGAGTGTGGTGGTGGGAATGAGAGAAGCACAGCGAGAGCCCAAGCTAGCATCACCAACGCCTGGCGCCCAAACTGCTGCTCGCCTGACCGCAGTGATAGATGACGGATGATCTGCAGAAGCGGGTTAGGAGGGGAGACAGAGGAGAGGAGAGGAGAGGAGAGGAGACGAGGCGCAAGGAGGAGCAGTGGAACAAAGGAACAGGTGGCTTGAGTTGAGACAAACTGAAACCCAGCCGGATGATTTTTGAGTCGACTCAAAAGTCACCTCGTTACCATGGCACGAGAGGAGGGGCAAGGAGGAGCAGTGGAAGAAAGGAACAGGTGGCTTGAGAAAAACTAAAACCCAAGGTACAAATGATTTGTGAGTCTGCCTGGGTGGGTTTTTGAGTCGACTCAAAAGTCACCTCGAGAGGAGATGAGGGGCAAGGAGGAGCAGTGGAAGAAAGGAACAGGTGGCTTGAGACAAACTGAAACCCAAGGTACAAATGATTTGTGAGTCTGCCTGGGTGGGTGGGCAGCTCGACCAGCCTACATGGCTTTTGAGACGTCTCAAAGCTCGACCAGCCTACATGGCTGTATGTATACCTGCCAAGCCATGACATGCACCATCACATGGCCAGTCTACATGGCTGTATTTGTATACCTGCCATTGCCAAGCCATGACATGACATCCACCATCACATGGCCAGTCTACATGGCATAGTACTTTTGAGTCGACTCAAAAGTCTGCTAGGCCAGTCTACATGGCTGTATACCTGCCAAGCCATGACATGACATCCACCATCACATGGCCAGTCTATATGGCATAGTAGGACAGAAACTACCGCCCATCTCAGATTCAACCCGCAGGAAGAGAGGAGGGGCGGCGTGGCCAATCAGAGCAAAGGCGAACGCCAGGCACGCAATGGTGCGGCCGGCGTATCTTGGCATGTAGCGGGTGGCGTGGGCGGCAGCAGCGGAGAAAAAGGGGATGTCGTAGTGACTCTGCGTTGCTAATGCCCTGAACGAGACAAATGGGAAGGAGGAGAAAGTGGGGGGGAGGAGAGAGTAGGGAGAAGAAAAAGGTGGAGAATGGTGTGAGAGGGTGTTAAGAATTCCTGAAAAAAGAGACGTCGTAACGACTCTGTTGCTAATGCCCTGAGGGAAGGGGAAAGAAAGAAGGAGAACGGAAGCGGGGGGGGGAGAGGTTGAAAGAAGAGAGAGCAAGGAGCAGAATGTTGATGGGTAAAGCATGAGTTTGGGAGAAGAAGCAGAGGGAGGAGAGGGAGGAGAGTGGGGAGAGGAAGAGAGGGGAAGGAGGAAAGGGAGGAGAGGGAGGAGAGCGAGCAGAGGGATGGGTGGGTGGTTTAAAATCTGAGGAGAGGAGTCCAGCAGAGGAGAGGAACAGAGATGTGCTGATGTTGTGTTTCCGGCAGTTAAGAATTCCCAAAAACAGCCTGCAACAGGAAAGATGTTGCACTGAGGCTGTGACTGCAACGACCTGAGAAAAATGACAAACTGCAAGCCACCATGCACCACACTCCTTGCAATGAAGACGCTAAGTTCACTTATTAGTGTCACACATGTTTGCCAGCTGGTTTTATTTATTTATTGTTGTCTTATTTTTCTAAATCTAAGAAACTAGCTCGTGTAAAATACGTGTGCACCAGCGCATTTTCCATCACAGTGCAATTGCATCATTGAGATGAATACACCATGCAAACCTGAAACAGCCTCTCAGCACACAACAGCACCGATAAACACGGCAAAGCACCATTTTACACGACACCACACCACACCACACAGGCCCCACACAGCATCGCACCGTACCATGCAATATTGGCTACAGCCTGCCCAGATACAGCCTCCCTCTCCAGTTTCCCGCCCACAATTCGCCTCGTGCTCTCCTCCCCCACTGCCTCTAACCCACCATACACCCCACACTGGACCGCACAGCACCACAGAGCACCACACACCACACAGAAGCACAGGAGAGCACTGTACCGCACCGCACCGCACCGTACCGTACCATGCGATGTTGGCAACAGCCTGCCCAGATACAGCCTCCCTCTCCAGTTTCCCGCCCACGATTCGCCTCGTGCTCTCCTCCCCCACTGCCTCTAGCAACTGCTGGCTGCGGTGGCCTGCTGTTGCATAGGCCCTGTTGGGAGAGTAGGGAGGGGGAGATATGGTATTTGTGATGAAGTGAGTACGATTGACCTATCCGCTCCTCTCCTCCCCCACTGCCCCTAGCAACTGCTGGCCGCGATGCCCTGCTGTGGCGTACGCCCTGTTGAGAGAGGGGGGCGAGGGAAAAGGAGAGTGTTTCTCTAGGTGCACACCTACATGGTTCGCCTCGTGCTCTCCTCCCCCACTGCCTCTAGTAGCTGCTGGCTGCGGTGGCCTGCTGTGGCATACGCCCTGATTCAGATGGGGCAAAGGGAAAGGCGGGAGGAGGGAAGAAAAAGGGGTGTGGTAAGGTGCACTCACAATGCGCCTCGTGCTCTCCTCCCCCACTGCCTCTAATAGCTGCTGGCTGCGGTGGCCTGCTGTGGCGTACGCCCTGATGTGAATGGGGGAAGGTGGGGGGGGTTGGGGAAGGGAAGCAATAATAACATAGCAATACACCATGCATGCAACATCGACATAAAACACTGCTATGCATTAATTTCATGATATAGCACCATCCTCCTTATCAAGGAAATACTGTACCGCACATTACCAGAATAATGTAATATTCAATACTAGAAAATTACTGTACCATGCAATGTTAGAAAGTGACTGTGTGGAGTGTTCTTGTATCGAGCCGATCACCCGCGGCACAAAGAGGGCAAAGACGTTTGGGGAGTTCACGTTGAGACGAGCGAATGCCCTGAGCGGGAGGGCCACGGGGGATGGGAGGGACGAGGGGGATTGGGAGAGGAGGGAGGGACGGAGGACAGAGCGTCTAAAACCACCCGCGGCACAAAGAGGGCAAAGACGTTGGAGAGTTCACGTTGAGACGAGCGAATGCCCTGAGCGGGACGAGGGGGGTTTCAGGAGAGAAGAAAAAAGGCAAGGGAGATTGGAAGTGGGGGAGGGTCTTATCACCCGTGGCACAAAGAGTGCAAACATGTTTGGAGAGTTCACGTTGAGGCGAGCGAATGCCCTGAGTGGGGTTAGGGGTATCAAAGGAGTGGGGACGGGCGAGGGAGATTCAGGTGTATTTCTCTTGGCCCAGGCAGAAAACGCTGAAAAGAGTGAGCAGATCACCAGAACACGTGAAAAAGAGAGGGAGGCTCACCAGAGCATGTTGGAAATGTCTTGCGATTCAAACGCAGGAGCGTTGCTCTCGGCCCACACAGCCAGAGCACGGAAGAAAGGATCGTCTGAATGGTGCAGCTTGGCGAAAGACCTTCAGGAAAGAAGGAGGAGAGTGTGTGGGAGGGAGGAGAGGAAGGTGGCAGAGGGTTTAACACTCAGGCCCACACAGCCAGGGCGCGGGAGAGAGGATCGCCTGAGTGGTGGAGCTTGGCGAATGACCTGCAAAAAGTGGGGAAAGAGAGAGGGGAGAGGGTGGGAAGAGAGGTACGTTGCTCTTCGGCCCACACAGGCAGGGCGCGGAAGAGTGAGTCGTCCGAGTGGTGCAGCTTGGCGAATGACCTGCGAGGGAGAAAAGGAAGGGGGGGAAGAGGGGAAGAGGAAGTGGGAAAGGTGGAAGAGAGGCTTAGGCAAGCAAGTCAGAGGCCGGAAGAAAGGATCGTCTGAATGGTGCAGCTTGGCAAAGGACCTGCAGGACAGAAAGAGAGAGAGAAAGTGTTTCTTCTGAACAAAGGCAAGGCACCCTCCAGCAAGGCAGGGAAACGCAAGAGAGGATCGTCTGAGTGGTGCAGCTTGGCAAAGGACCTGCAGTACAGAAGGAGGATCAAGCCTGGCACCGGCAGAACTTTGGCGAACGAAGCATACAAGATGGGATTTTAGTGGTAGGGTTTGTGATACTCTCCAAGTTCCCATACCACTGCGCAACTTACCATTCCGCACCTGATCATACCGTTCCGTACCATGAATGAATGCACATGCCACGTTGAGCATGCCATGCCATGCCATGCCATGCCATAGCACCTAGGATGGAAATGACATCCAGTGGGCGGATTCACATCACGCCATGCCACGCCATGCCACGCCATGCCACGCCATGCCATGTCGCATCACACCACGTCATGCCATGCCACGCCGTACCATGCGATGATGGCGAGCTGCGGAGCACTGTAGCTGCTCATGTCAGAAAGGACAAGCTTCGCCGCCTCGCGGAAGAGCAGGTGCGAGTGCAGCCCCACCCGTGCGTGCGCCCTGCAAGGGGGGGGGAAGAAGGGGGAGGGGGGGAGAGGGGGAAAAGAAGGAGGGAGGGGGGGGAGGGGGAAGGGGGGAAGAAGGAGGGGAAGGGGGGATTACTTTCGAGGCGCCTAAAAAAGCAGCCCCACTCGCGCATGTGCCCTGCAAGGGGAGGGGAGAACTGTGGGGAGGGATAGAAAGGGCGAAGAGGCGGGGGAGAGGGTGGAATACAAACGGTGAGAGGAGAGGTAGCAGTGGGGAGTGAGGGCAGATGGAGTGCAGCCCCACTAGCCTGTAAGGGCAGGTGCAGGTGTGGGGAAGGATAGAGAGGGCGGAGAGGCGGGGGAGAGGGTGGAATACAAATGGTGAGAGGAGAGGTAGCAGTGGGGATGGAGGGCGGATGGAGTGCAGCCCCACTAGCCTGTAAGGGCAGGTGCAGGTGTGGGGAAGGATAGAAAGGGTGGAGAGGCGGGGGAGAGGGTGGAATACAAACGGTGAGAGGTAGCAGTGGGGAGGGGATTGAGGGCAGATGGAATGCAGCCCCACTAGCGCCTCGTTCTGTAAGGGCAGGTGCAGGTGTGGGGAAAGGTGCTGTGCGGTTGGGTTGGGTATTGAAGGCAGCCCCACTAGCGCCTCGTTCTGTAAGGGCAGGTGCAGGTGTGGGGAAAGGTGCTGTGCGGTTGGGTTGGGTATTGAAGGCAGCCCCACTAGCGCCTCGTTCTGTAAGGGCAGGTGCAGGTCTGGGGAAAGGTGCTGTGCGGTTGGGTTGGGTATTGAAGGCAGCCCGACGAGCGCATTTTTCTGCAAGGGCAGGTGCAGGTGCGGGTGCGGGGGAAAGGTGCGGGATCTCCTAGACTTGGCGTGGATGGTAGCAGTGCAGCGAGCCAATCACGTGCTTGACACATGTAAGACCCAAGGAACTTCCCCTTGTGCACAGTGCAACATACAGAGTAGCTCATGAACAGTGCATCACGACCCGTAACATGTGAACAGTGCACGTGAACAGTACCACGTAAAAAGTGCAACGTGCACAGTACCATAGTATCTCCTTGACGTGGCGTGGCTGGTAACAGTGCAGCGAGCCAATCACGTGCTCCCACGTCAGCCGTCCAATGAGGTCCCGCAACAGGCTGGCGTTGACAGCTGGCAGGGCAGCGGTGGAGCCAAGTGCGTGCATCTGAAGGGGAGGAGATGCAGGAGCGTTGATAACTACTTGAAGAATTTTCAGGTGAGAGGCTTAGGCTGACAGGCTGGCGTTGACAGCTGGCAGGCCGGCAGCGGAACCTGGAGCATGCATCTGAAGAAAGGGGAAGGGAAGGGAGAAGAATGGATGGAGAAGAGGGTAAGAGGGGTTCAGAGAACGGCTTGGCATGGCAGGCTGGCCGGCGGCAGTAGAGCCAAGTGCATGCATCTGAAGGGGGGAGGAGGAATAGGAGTGCTGATAACCACTTATGAGCTTTTGAGGTGAGAAGCTTAGGCTGACAGGCTCAGGGAAAACATTGGATGAGCAAGAGTGTGAGAGGGGTTCAGGAGATGGCTTGGCAACTCGTAATTAGCTGGCACTGACAGCATGCAATCATGCACACACACACACACACACGCACACACACACACACACACACACACACACACACACACACACACACACACACACACACACACACACACGCGCGCGCGCGCGCACGCACGCACGCACGCACGCACGCACGCGCGCGCACACACACACACAGAAATACACTCACACACTCACACACAGACACACGCGCACGCGCGTGCGAGTACACATGCGCACGCACCAGAATGGCCGCCTCCAGTGGCTGGAAGGAATTGATGTGAGCGAGAGATGCTGCCATGATGGTGTTGAGCAGAGAGGGTGGGGTGTGCTGTGCTGATCATTTGACCATCACCACAACTCACACAAGTGCGCACGCACACTCATGACTGCACGTACCAGTATTGCGACTTCCAGCGGCTGGAAAGATTTGATGTGAGCGAGCGATGCTGCCATGATGGTGTTGAGCAGAGAGGGTGGCCGTGCCCCAACTCCGCCTGTGCCCTGAGAGAAGGTCAACGGGGGTCAACGGAAGTCAACGGGAATCAGCGTGAGGCACATCCCATGACGGTGCTTAGCATTGATGGTAAGCCGTGCCCCAGCTCCGCCTGTGCCCTGAATCAAGGGGGGTCAACCGGAGTCAACGCGGGTAAGCGCGGGTCAATTAGGGACAACGGAGTTGCGAGGCACTCAGGAGTCGCATTCAGCATGCAGCAGGGACGGTGGGTTGTGCCTCTGCTCTGCCGTTGCCCTGAATCCAGGGAGTCAACAGTGGTCAACGGGGTCAACGAGGGTCAACGTGGGTCAACTAGGTCATGCAGCAGCGGCAGTGGGTTGTGCCTCTGCTCTGCCGCTGCCCTGATTCCAGGGAGTCAACAGAGGTCAACGGGTTCAACGGGGGTCAAATAGGCCAAATGCTTTGAACTCAAACCTCCCAAAAACCCGAACCCTGAAACCTTGTAGCCCAGAACCCTGAACCCCGACCCTTGGCACCCATCAGTCATGGAAGATGAATGGAAGATGCAACATACATGTCATGTTACACGCGCTCATGAGACTACCGTTCGTGCCTGAACTGGTTACATGTTACCACCACCCACCCAACCATCCATTCACCTGCCCGCCCGCTCGACACCATCCAACCATCCCATCCCACCCATCCCACCCATCCCACCCATCCCACCCATCCCACCCATCCCACCCATCCCACCCACCCACCCACCCACCCACCCACCCACCCACCCACCCACCCACCCACCCACCCACCCACCCACCCACCCACCCACCCATGCACCCACCCACCCATGCACCCACCCACGCACCCACCACACACTCACCATGCCACGTTGGCCAAAGCCTGGCCCTTCAGTCTGCCGCCCTTTGCCAGCGCCTCCACCTGCCGCCCGAGCCACCGGACCGTTTCGTCCTCTTTTAGCTGGTCCACAAGGCGCCGCCCGCCGCCCATGCGCTTGGCGTGCTTGGCAATGCGGTGGAATGCGGTGCAGATGTGTACAGGGGACAGACCTGTGCTTGCCTTCCCTTCCTTTTGGCCCTTCACTCGCTTAGAAGAAAAATTCCCCTCTTCCCCTCTAACTTCTCCCCCTCCACCCTCCCCCACCTTACCCTCCCCCACACTCTCGTCTTCCCCTCTCTCCCCACCCTTTCTCTCCTCATCCCAGCTCTCCTCCCCTCTTCTATCCCCCCGCACACCGCCTCCCACACTCCCTCTCATCTCCTCCTCGTTCTCTCTGTGTGCTTTCACCACGGCCAGCAGTTCTGCCAACGTGGCGCGATACGATAGGACGTTCATCAGCCGCTTGCCGTCCAGCGCCGCCCAGCTGCGCAAGTCATCATTGCTGGGCGGCATGCTGACGTCACTGTGATCAGGCGGTTTGTGGCGTCTTGCCGCTTTGCTCTTGCGACTGCTGCTGCTGCCACCCCCGCCATCCCCGTTGCCAGTTCCTCCGCTGCTGCTGCTGCTGCTCCGCCGTTCATTTCGCTGTCTCCCCCTGTCCCCGATCGCGCTACCCGCTATCTGCTCACTTAATCCTGTGTCCGCATTCTGCGCGATACTGGCCTGGAACCGACCAATAAGAACGCGAGATGTTCTGCCTGCAGCATACCTCTTGCCAGTTCCCCCTCGCAGGATTTCCGGCGGTTTGCTTGTTCTGGCGAACTTCAGAGATGTCGCGACGGTCGGTAGCACACTCAACGACCCGGCGGGGATCCGTGCGACATTTGGGATCGTGGATTTAGTCAGCGACTGCATCTGCGACGTACGGAAGATGGGCGTGGGACAGGGAAGTCTGAAAAACGCGACGCGCGCCAAGAGAACCCTACGAATGAGACTGCCAGCCACTAACGGATAACACTAATACGGAGTGCAGACTCGTCTCGTACTGGACAGCATCTCCATAACTGGTGCTTATAAGATTTCATATCTGTCAATATGCCATGAACTAGCACTTCGTTTTATCGAAGCAGAGAAATTTGATAGCAGTGCTGAAAACGAGCACTAACAAATAGTGGATTCGTTTTATCGAAGCAGATTTACCGAAAACGAGCTCTACCCGTACAGATCAAGACGAAACCGCTGACCCGTTTTCCCATAGGGAACAGGCTGGCCGTCGGGAAAAACGTTTGGCTTGATGGATTTGGTCCTACACTGCCGTCGAACGCGACAAGCACTACCACTTACGTGGATTCGATCAGGCGACGAGTTGTCAATTGGTCATGTGCCAGCGTAAGTGACGTTTTGTTTGGTTGAAGGCGGGGTGCAACTTCTTAGGAACAGTAGCAGGACAAATATGGAGTGTGTGTAACGGGACCCTTATTGGACGAAAAAAATGGAATCTCGCAAAAGACAAACCTCTCGCCACTGAACTGCCTGGGACTACCAAGTTTCAAGCTATAATACCCTGAAGTCGAAGCTGATAGTTGGGCCACGGCTTTAAGCGTTAAGACTTAAACTACAGCGGGCGTCCTTCAGGTTCTCGTCTCGAGCTTCAGGCTGTCCTCAATTATGAAGATATGGTTGGTATCCACACTGATGCGATTTCAAAACTCCATATGTCCCCTCTTGCGGCAACCACGTTGACTGTGCGCTACCGAACCTTGCTTACAAGCCTCTCCCACCAAACAGGGCTTAGCTGGCTTGAACCAAACCTCTAGCTTCGGAAACTGGCCCAGCGGGAAATTCAAATGGTAGCGAAACGAAAACGGGACAGCGAGCCGGTTGTCTGGTTCGGCTGCTCGGTTCGGATAAAAGTCCCCACCCACCCCAGTGCCCCACCAGTTTTGGCACCAGGTCACGTTTTAGGAACCACGTTAGGGGCACACTGCATTGTTTACTTCCACCACCAACAAATTCCTCGTTTCGTCCCGCCTCTCCCTGTTTGTGCAGCACTCGCTTTCTAACCAGACCAGAGCACCACTCCTTGAGTGGCATTCCCACCCTCCATGGAAATTTTGGTTGACGATTCTAGGTCTTTTCTCCAACCACCCAGCTTCAACCCTAGCAGCGGTCAACAGGACTACCCGCTCCATCACTCGCGAACGCCCTTCAACTTCGAGCCGCCCTCGACGCATTCCCGGCCTTCTCACAACTTACCCCCGTCGTCGAATAATCTTCCCGAATCGGCAGCGAATCTTTCCGCCGTAGGCGGCGCGGCATTCATGGCGAGCGCGTCGTCCGTGCCGCCGCGTCCCTCGCGGATGAAGCAGCCAGGACACAGGCGAAGCCACTCCGACGGCTTCCAGCTGGACCCCTCACTCGTGATAGCCCCGAATGGGACTCTGGCAAAGGGTGGCGGCGGCGGCGGCGGCGGCGGCGGCAGCGGTGGCGGCGGCGGCGCGGGCGGGATGGAGTTCTGGAGCATCGAGGAGGAAACCTCGTCGCACAGCGAAGAATCTTTTCATTCGCCAGGCTCCCACTATACGCACAGCCGCCACAGTCACACTCAAGGTCATGGCAGCGGAGCGCCGCAGCAGAAAGATAGGTCATCGTCGTTATCGTTCGAGAATAGAGATGACGAATATGGCGCTCAAAGCGGTTCGAGAGACGGCGAGGCGACATCGAGAATGCAAAATGTAGCCCCGCTTCACAAGCCACGTCAGCAACAGCCGCAGCAGCAGCAATACCAAGACCAGCAGAAACAGTTCAATCGATTCCACGACCAGCAACAGCAGCAACAACATATGCCCCCAGCATATCGCTCCCCTGCGCCCTCCGTCCCCGCAAGTCAAGGCGGAATTCCCGGCTCGGAACGGCGACGGTCCAAGTCGCCGCTCCCGACCGGTAGAGTTGCCGGCGTCCCGCATGTGCGGCCGCTCGAAGTCAGCCGGCCGCCCAAACCCAACGGCCCGCGCCATCGTCGCATTCGATCCGAAGATTTTTCATTTTCAGCCTTTTCTCCGAGCAGCCCGTTAAGTGGAGCCTCCGGGTCCCCTGTTAAGTCTCCCGTCGGGGCCTCTTCGCGAAACTCGCAAGAGCCCCTACAAAACTCCAGCAGTCGCCTGCGACAGTCGTCGCCGTTACAGGGATCGCAGGAATGGGCGGGAGCGACGGGACAGGAGCAGTACGGTCTAAGCCCGGGTACTGGCAGAGCCACGTCAGCACAGACGCAGCAGGCGCAGGGTAGGGCGTCGCATGGCGGCGCTTCGTCAGGCTCGCCGGGGGATTGGGCTGACGTGGATTACGGTGCCGAGATAGTTGAGGGTGATTCGCAAGGGTCCGCCGCGTCGCAGGGTGGAACCGGAGTGCCGCATATGCCCGCAGAAGAGGAACATAAGGAAGGTAGCGCCGATCAGCGGTTCACTACGAAATCGACGGCAGGGGGCAAGGGCGCGACTGAATCGGACGGTCACGGTAGCAGCGGCGGGTGGGGCGGGTTATGGTCGCGGCGCCAGAAGCAGACTAATAGCGATCTGCAACCTTTGAATACTGCAGCCTCTAAGTCCCCTACGCCTCTCAGCATTCCCCAGTCGAGCGCGAAAACGCCGCCTGCCGGTGGTGCGACGAGCCCTATCCTCTCTTGGTTCGGCGCCGGAACCGCCATCACGCCTACAGGCTCGGCAGCCGGTTCGGAAAACTCCCACGATAGCTCGCACCCGGTCTCGCCGCACCAGGCTCTACCAGCCCAGAGTCCTAAGACGAATTGGTTCGACAAAGGTTCGGGACTAGGTGCGGCAAAGACGAACTCGTTACAGACTTCCCCGCAACTGTCTCCGGTGACTCCGCCATCGAGTAGCGGCGGAATGCTCTCCTGGTTTGGCGGCGCAGGTCACGGCGGAAGCAGCGCGACGCACACGACCGCGTCTAGCGGTGACGCATCTCCGCAACAAACGGCGGGCTACAGTACCGGCAGCGGCGGTGGCGGCGGACTTGCGTCCTGGTTCGGCGGCGGCGTCGCTGGCGGCGGATCACCTTCGTCCGGACCGCCTGCGAAGGGGAAGGGCCATCGCCGTTCCTCTAGTGTCCCCGTCGTACCGAACGTCGTTCCTGATCCGCGTGCCGGACCGGGCGCGTCGCCTCTTGGTCCCAGCGCTGCCAGCGGCGGCGGCGGCGCGAATTCGAAGCTGCTTTCCGGACCGCGTGGAAGCATGTCGCGATTAGGAGGCGGAGTTGGCGGTGGTGGCGGCGGCGGTGGAGGAGCAGGAGGGTATGGAGGGAAAGGCGGTATGGTGATGAGTACAGGCGGAGTGGTTAGTCTAAAAGGCGGCCTGAAAGTGAATCTTCCAAGTACTAGCTCGTACGGGAGCCCTTACGCGAGTCCCCGAAATCCCCCGGGCGCGGCGGGATCTGCTTCCCCGTACATGCAAGGGGGAGGGGGAAGCTCGCGGAAATCGATGACTCCGGGGGGGTCGCTTTGCGCAAGCCCGCGCACTGTAGCGGCGCAAAGCGAGCGGGATCAGGCGAAACTGGCGGAGATTCAGAGCATGTTCAGCAACTGGAACGCAGGAACTCCCTTGCAATCCCCGCGAAAAGGAGCTTCCAGAATCGTTTCCGGCGTCCCGCTTAGAACGCCGCAAGTGAGCGAGTATTACAGAGAGGACGGGGATTATGAGGTGGAAGAAGAAACACCCGAAGTTCTCGGTCCGTCGAACTCAAATGCTTTGGGGAAACCGTATCAGGATTTGGAGGATAAATACAAGTTGTCGCCGAAGGAGCTTGGGCGGGGGAACTTCGGCGTGATTCACATGTGCGAGAATCTGGAAACGGGCGAGCGATACGCGTGCAAAACAATCACCAAGGCTAAGCTCGAGGTTCGTTCTAACGAGGCTAATGTGGGGATGTTGATGATGACGTGGATCATGTGAGGGGTCAAGCACGCGCAAGGTGAGTAGCATGTGGGGCAGGGTTGTTTGGGCGGCAAGTCAGGGCAGCACTGAGTGCATGGGTGGCAAGGTGGAAGGGAGCGCGTGAGGTGAGAGGGAGGAGTGATGGGCGCAGGGGGAGAGCGGAGGGGTGAGGGGCGGAAAAGAGGAGCGGAAGAGGAGGTCGCAAGGGGTGGTCACGGGAGGTCGAGTGGAGGACAAGGGGATAAGTCTTGGTTGTGAGAGAAAGCAAGAGCAGTGAGGTTGGGGTAACACCCTGCTATGTGAAAAAAAAACTTTTCAATACATGTGAAAAGTGATAAGGTGATTCAGCATGTATTGCATGTATGCTGGTGAGTGTTTTTGAGGAGCATCACCCTTCATATACTATTGCATGTACGCAGGCATGCCACATGCATACAAATCCATACACTAGCATTGGTGCATGCGTCATATGCGCGTGTATGTTCATGTTGTGCTACATTCCACTACATGACTTCACCAATTTTATACTTATATCCTTCCCAAACCCCATTCGCCCTGCAGTGTTGGGATGATGTGGACGATGTAAAGAGGGAGGTGCATGTGCTCGAGACTCTCCGGGGACACCCCCATGTCGTCTCCATCATCGAGACCATTGAAGATGAAAAAGTGAGCACTTGCATGCGATTACTACAAACAAGGCGTAATTAATAAACCTACATTATACAAACAAGCAGTTGGTCAATATGGAGTTATTTGAAGGAGAGCTCAGAGATGTACGACCATATCCTTGAGTGCAGGTACTCATTCTCCTGTGAGAACAGCCGAGGTGATTCGGTCGGTGGTGGAGGTCCAGGCCTTACCATACTCTCCCTCTCCATGCATTCCCTCCCCCCTCCCTCTCTCCTCTCCCCTGACTTCCCACACCCTCCTCAAGAAGTGCACATCATCATGGAGTTATGTGAGGGGGGAGAGCTGGTCGATCGTATCTTAGAGCGGAAGTACTACGGAGAGAGGCAGGCGGCCAAGGTGATCCGGTCGGTGGTGGAGTGGGTGGAGGTGCTGGAGTTTTCATCCCCATTGCCTGTTGCCCCCCACTCTCCCCCTTTACCAGGAAGTGCACATCATCATGGAACTGTGCGAAGGAGGAGAGCTGTTCGACCGCATATTGGAGAGGAAGTACTACGGAGAGAGGCAGGCGGCCAAGGTGATCCGGTCGGTGGTGGAGGTGCTGGATTACTGCCACCAGCGGGGGATCGTGCACCGCGACTTAAAGCCCGAGAACATCCTGCTCGTGTCCAAGAGGAGCGACACACGGTGCAAAGTGATCGACTTTGGCATGGCCTTCTGCCTCAAGCCAGGTGAGAAAGAGAGCAGTTGAGCTGAACCAGCGAGTGCAAAGTCGTTGATTGACTTTGGCATCCTGCTCGTGTCTAAGAGGAGCGACACCCGATGCAAAGTGATCGACTTTGGCATGGTGTACTGCCTCAAACCAGGTGAGAGAGAGAATGCTGAAGCTAGATGGAGCTGTATTTTGGGTCGACTAAAAAAACGACATCCGGTGCAAAGAGATCGACTTTGGCATGGCATACTGTCTCTAGCCAGGTGAGGACCTCAGAGCAGGTGAAGGAGGGAGAGAGCAGTGAAGTGAGAATCGGCTCCTTGAGGCACCTCGTAGATCACCCGATGCAAAGTGTGAGGTGAGGGTGCATGGCCTACTGCCTCAAGCCAGGTGAGGGTTCTGGGAACGCAGGAGCGGGAACCGGGAAAGCTTGTAAAGGGGATGAAATGGAATGGAATGAACGAGCTGGAACACCCAATGACAGGCGCCTGTGGAGGTCTGAACTGAATCAGTGGTCCCTATTTTGAGCCACCTAAAAAACACACCCAATGACAAGCGCCTGTGGAGGTCTGAAACAGTGGTCCCTATTTTGAGCCACCTAAAAAACACACCCAATGACAAGCGCCTGTGGAGGTCTGAATGAGTGATGCCATGGCTTCTGGTTCCAGCTGCCACCAGGTGCATTGAGGTGTATTTTGTGGCGCCTCAAAATACACCTGAATCAGTGATGCCATGGCTTCTGGCTCCAGCTGCCACCAGTGGGATATAATGTGCCGCAACTTATAGCCCAAACGCATTCTGCACTTCCAAGTTCCAATCCCAGATCAACTCTTTGCCCGCTGTACCAACCCCCCTGCCCTCCTCCCCTCCCGCCGATCCGCTCCCAATCCCATACAGGCGAGCGCTGCAAGCTGCGTGCCGGCACGCCCAACTACATCGCTCCAGAAGTCATAGCCAAGAACTATGGAGCAGAGGCCGATAGGCTCGGCTTTCTGCCCGCCTTAACAAACCTCCCTGCCCTGCCCCGCCCCCTCCTCCTCCCCTCCTCTTCCCTTTCCCCTCCCTCCCCAGCGCTGCAAGCTGCGAGCCGGAACGCCCAACTACATCGCTCCAGAAGTCATAGCCAAGAACTATGGAGCAGAGGCGGACGTGTGGAGCGCAGGGGTGATCCTTCCCTTCCCCTTGTCTTACCCGTTCTCAATCTACAGGCGAGCGCTGCAAACTGCGTGCCGGAACACGCAACTACATTGCTCCAGAAGTCATAGCCAAGAACTACGGCGCAGAGGCGGACGTGTGGAGCGCGGGAGTCATCCTTCCTTTCCCCTTGTCTTACCCGTTCTCTTCCAGGCGAGCGCTGCAAGCTAAGGGCCGGAACGCCCAACTACATTGCTCCAGAAGTCATAGCCAAGAGCTATGGCGCAGAGGCCGATCGACTCCGCTCTTTGCCCGCCTCACCAACCCCCCTTCTCTCCTCCTTCTCTCCCAATTCCTTCCTTATCCCCTGCAGATGAGCGCTGCAAGCTGCGGGCCGGCACGCCCAACTACATCGCTCCAGAAGTCATAGCCAAGAACTATGGAGCAGAGGCGGACGTGTGGAACGCCCAACTACATCGCCCCAGAGGTCATAGCTAAGAAAAATGGCGCAAAGGCCGATCGGCTCGGCATTCGGCCCGCCTTAACAGACCATACTCCCCCTCCTCCCCTAATCCCCTCCCAATCCCCAACCCCTACAGGCGAGCGCTGCAAGCTAAGGGCCGGAACGCCCAACTACATCGCTCCAGAAGTCATAGCCAAGAACTACGGCGCAGAGGCGGACGTGTGGAGCGCAGGAGTCATCCTTTACGTGCTACTTTGCGGGTTACCCCCGTTTTGGGGGGATACCACGGAGGACGTGTTCAAGAGCATCTTGTGGGAGGAGCTGGATTTTGAGACGGAGCCATGGCCGGTTGTGAGCACTGCTGCTAAGGATCTGGTGCGCCGCATGCTCACCCGCAAGTTCGACCGGCGAATCACTGTGGCTGAGATTCTGAGTAAGTCGGTGTTGGGGGTGGGTGGGTGGAATGGGGAGGGGTGGGGTGGGGTGGGGTGGGGTGCGGTGGGGTGGGGTCATGAGCAGGTGGGTCAGCGCCGCATGCTCACCCGCAAGTTCGACCGGCGGATCACTGTGGCTGAGATCCTGAGTAAGTCGGTGTTGGGGGTGGGGGCGGTGTGCTTCTGTGGGGGAAACCTGGGGCTGAATTGGCCTGGAAAACCCAACCAAATAGAACCAAACCGCTCAGAACCACAGAGGACGTGTTCAAGAGCATCTTGTGGAGAAATCAGAGAAGATGAGAACGAGGCCTGGTGGTGGCAGGCTCCCACCAACTCCCTGCATCCTTCCCCAAACCCTCTTCTCCCCCCCCCCACGGTGGAGATTCTTAGAGAAGGTGCGAAGAAAGTTTTTATTTTCTTAGGGGCCTAAATTTTTGCACAAAGATGGAAAATATCGAGGCGCCTGGTGAATCGCTTCATATAGGAGCAGATAATGAAGATATTATGCTGCCTGCCTGGTGTGGGTGGATGGGTAGAGCAGTGATGGGAGAGTGGGCTCATCTGCCCACACATGCAAACTCGTACTCACATTCACTCGCATATACACACGTACTAACGCATTCTGATACAAAATCACATATACTCGCACATTTTTGCATGTACACACACATGTGCTTACATTCCCACTTCTCACCCGCATAAAGTCATTTTTTCACTCATCGATTTATGCAAGCAACATCGTTCCCTCCGTCCCTACCCTTCCCCGCCCCCTCCAATGCTCCCGCCCTTGCCCTTTATCCTGTAGTACTGGTAACTCTTGAAGCCTCCATCCCTTCCTTTCCCGTCATAATCTTAGACTCTTCTGCCCCCCCTTTCCCGACCTTACCCCTTGATTATTCTCTCCTTCCCTCACCCATCTCCCCTTCCCCCTTCTCCCCCCCACCCTCCCTCTCTCAGAGCACCCATGGATCAAGGCACTGACATGAGAGATTCTAGCAGGCTGATCAGCGAAATCAACAGCTGAGATCAGATTATGACAAGGCTGATGTAGAGAAAAGGGGGGAGGGGAGGAGGGGGTATGATGGGCGTGATTCCCCTCTCCTGTAACTTGATGATGCTGCTGCCACCGTGTGAACTACCACCTAAGGGTAGTACCTGTGGGTGCCTGATTCAATATCGTTGGTCAATATTTTAATAGGCACACCGATAGTCGTTTCAAAGGGTGGTGTTCATCCATTTCTCCCAAGTCAAGCCTTGAGAGAGCCATGTGAATTTGAACTAGAGTGCTGTGACCTCTAGTATGAGGAGCCAGGTACTTCACTTCAACCCTGAACTCTATCGTACCTGGTATAAGCAAGCAAGCAGTTGTTCGTAATTGCAGCTCATCCAAATTCATGGGTGCTATGATTATCGAAACCTAAGCATGAAATCAAGATACTTAGGCATAGGCTAGCAAAATGCTACATAAGCATACAAAACATTCCAATATCTATCAACAAAGAGAGTGTTGATTTGAATCCAGCAAGATTTATGTAAAACAAGCTTCAAGCTGCACAACACACGACCGCCTGTGGAAAGCAGCCTCTGAAACCAAATCGGGGATTCTCCTCAACGGGTCCTTATGAAGATCTGTGAGTCGTGACTGGTTCGACACAAGCTTCACCAATCGCGTGCGTCTCAACGTAATCTTCAGGTCTGCGTCGCTGACATCAACCGTCAAGCTTTCTGGCTGTAAAGCGCAAAGTGCGTGCTTGCGTGGGAGAAGATTTTTCTTGCTAGTGACTTCGCTGTGCCTTGCTGTCAACGGATTTTAACAATTACTGTTGTGACGTTCCCCGAAGCAGAGAAGAAGAATTTACAAAAGAAAAAATATACTATAAATGTCGGGAAACATGTCCACATTAAAACAAATTGTTTCCTGTTGGCATGATATGTGCTTGTTTTCCATTTGCGCTAGACAGTTCATACTAGCCGAAGAAGGTAAATATGGAATGAACAAGCAAGATTGAGTCTGCCGAACAGTTGAGCGAGAGGCACATGGGCTGGATTCGGTACAGGCTGTCACGCAAAGTTGGCGTGGTTGCAGTGAATAGTAATCAGGCGATGTGCAGCCTGGATTGCAAGCTGCGCGCACATGGTCTATCCAATCACCACTAGTATCAACTCCCAGCAGCTGACCCGGCTTTTACGAAAATTTTCAATAACCGTAGGGCGAAAAATGCAGCAGTGTAGCATTTTCTGATAAGGATGGATGCCGAGTGGTGAACGAGTTTCAAGGACCAAATTAGCTGCCCTTGTAAACAAACACCATCTGGAGGTGGGCAGCACGTTGTGGTTGTATTAGCGGTGCGCAGTGTCAAAATGAAGGCCAGCTCCTCACCATTTCAATCCACGCTGGCACTGCCAAATCCGCGTTTCTTTCCACTGTTTCGTCAAGTTTTTGCTTACACGGGCAGCCCGGCATATGTACGCCACAAACTTCCCCACCAGAAGGAAAGAGCGTAACAAAACGTTGCAGTCGCGAACCAACGGCCTCTGCTGTTCATGCCTCGCCGCTGCCCCCATGTGCATGCCATACCAACCCAATCTCCCACCCAATCTCCCTATCCCACCCAATCTTGCCCCACCCAATCTCCCCATCCCACCGTCAATTATCCCGACATTGCAATTCATTACCGCCCCAACGGACCAGACTGGACACAACCGGTTAGTACACTCCCAAATCACCTAGCTAGCTGGTAATGGCTGTACTGCTTTCCTTGCACGACGCTCCGATACCCTTGCCTTCATCACCCCATGGTTGCCTTGCCTCCTCTCTTTCCTCAACCAAGTTACTTTCCACAACTGCTAAAATCGTTCGCACATGCTCTTGCTCGCTTAAGCAGTGTTGTCACCCTCTCCTGACTAGTCACTCCAATTCCGACATAGTTTCTCTCCTGTTTGAGTCACCCACTCACAGTCTCTAAGTAATCTACCCAGGCAGAGACTGATACAGTCTGGTGAAATACAGAAAATTCTCGAACCGTATTCGTTCTTTGACACAACTCCCGAAAAAATAGACTCTGCCATCGCATGGCTGCAGCAGCCGCTAGAGGCTGGGAAGAGACCACCGCGCCGCATATGAATAAGTACGCCATGTTCGCTCCCGGTACCGACCGCACCATCAGCAAGGAAGAATGGCGCCGCCAGCAGGCGACGCTGATTAAAGCCATCGACCCGGAATTTTCGGGTAGCCTCGTGTGCCCTGTTACCGTCCGCAACTGGCGGAAACTCGAGGAGAGCGCCGCGTCGTCAACTGCCGACAACGCGGCGGCAGACCTGTCGGATTTTAACGGCATGGCGGCTGCTACGGAAACGACAGCGGCGGCGGATAAACTGGCGCCTCCGCCGAGTGCGGAGGGTGTATCATCAGGCTATTACCCGCGTTCTGTTGCTTCCTCGACCCCCACGTCCTCGGTCTCCACCTTCGCCGATTCATCCGCGTCTGGCGCATCAAGCGCGTCGCTTTCCCCCAGTCCGCCTCCCCCGGGTGCGCTCGACGTTCCCCCTTCCCCCAGTGCCGCCACCGCACCCGCCACCGCACCCGCCACCGCACCCGCCGCCGCACCCGCCGCCCCCGGTAGTACCGGCACGTCGGCCGCCAGCTCCCCCGCCAACTCGGGGAAGCTCCCGCGCGCCCGCATGTCGCTCGCGCAGCAGATTCGCGAGCAGCAGATGAACTCGGGCAGATTCAAACCCTTCGCTTCGGGCAGATTTCCCGAAGGGATGTCGGGTAGTGGGCGGTTCCCCATGTCGCCCCTGGAACCGAATTCGGGTCCCAACTCAGGAAGGTTCTCCGCAGTTTCGCCTTCTTCCAGCCAAGGCAACTCGGGCGCGTTCCCCAGCCCCGCCGGGCACTACGCGACGAGATCGATGGGCGCGGACGGGGGCAGCGCAAGTGGACCGCTTGCGATGAAGCAGCCGGCGGCGCTTTGGCGACAGGGCAGCGACGGGCATCGCATGGGCGGTGCGACGATGGAGCAGAGTCGCATGGCGGGTGCGACGATCAATACCATGCAGCCGGGCCAGCAGGCTCCGCCGATGGGTTTCTGCATGGGCGCGCAAATGATGGGCGCGCAAATGATGGGCGCGCAAATGATGGGCGCGCAAATGATGGGCGGGCCCCCTGCGACGAGCCCTCCTGCGATTGGTCCGTCGCAGAGCAATAATCAGTCGCCGCGCGATATGATTCTTCTCCGCCCGAATAAGTGGAGCGGCGCCAACGTCGCCGATGCTCCCCTCGTCCCGACCTTTGGCTCGTCCGCCTTTTCCGATAGTGAGTTCCCCGCTCTTAAATACACATGGCAAAATGTTTTCAGCGGTGTAGATTGAAAAGAACGCGATAATTTGAGAAGGTTTTTTCTGCTTCCGGAACTGCTCCTTAACACTTTCTTTCCTGTGCGCTTTACTCCCCGCTACCCCTGCTCCCCTACCCGCAGCTGCATCGCAATGCTCAAGCCACGATTCTTTCGCCTCGACCCCTCAGCTCTCTCGGCCCGTTCCGTCCTTCGCCTCGCGCCCGCCCAACACGGGCAGCTGGGATGGCGGCAATGCGGATGACGAGGAGGAAAAAGAGCTCGATTTCTCCTCAGTCCGCTCCGTATGCCTCAATTTCGAGGAGGTCTTAGAAATCGCCGAGACGAAGGAGTTTAACCGAGTGCGAATCGAGACCATTGATATTGTCCCGTTGATTTCCGGGATGAAAAGCCCCTTCATGGCTGCAGCTGCCGCGAACCTTCCCGAGCACGTGCTGTTCGCTCTGACGTTTTCCGGGTCGGATGAAATTTACCTGCCCGGCGACGAGTCGATTCTGAAACTTTTTCCAAGCCGGTATCAGACGAGGTACTGGGAGCAGGAGCGGCGGAGGCAGGAGGAGAAGGGTAAGAAGGAGACGAAAATGTGGCAGTCGTGGCAATCCCAAGGAAATCCGAATATGCAGGAGCAGCAGGTGTGGCAACCGCCGCCATCACCTCAGCAGCAGCAGCAACAGCAGCAGCAGCAGCAGCAACAGCAGCAACAGCAGCAGCAGCAGCAACAGCAGTGGCAGCCGCAGGAGCAGCAGCAGCCTCTGCAGCAACAGCAGTGGCAGCAGCAACAAAAGCCTCCGCAGCAGCAGCAGCAGCAGCAGCAGCAGCAGCAGGGACAGCAGCAGCAGCAGTGGCAGCAGCCACAGCAGCCTCAGCAACAGCAGTGGCAGCAGCAACAACAAAACTGGCAGCAGCAGCAGCCTCCATTCCAACAGCAGCAGCAGGCTCCTCAGCACCAGCAGCAGTGGCAGCAGCAGCAGGGACAACTGCAGCAGCCTCAATGGTAACAGCTGGTACAGCTCCAGCTGTAGCTCAGTGACAAAGGTAGCATGGCAACACCCGGGTGCAGTGACCCCACTGTTTCTTAAGCCGCGTGATTGGTTCTTCCCGTCTCTTGCCTGAATGGTAACAGCTGGCACAGCCCCAGGGTAGCATGGTACCCCCCAGTCCTGTGCTCAGGTGCCGTCGCCGACATCACCCGTGTGAAGATACTGGAGGGTGTTGGTTGGGTTGGGTTTTGTGCAGCATTGTTTTTGTTGGTGGAGGAAACACGTGTCTTTAGTTCATCTGCTTGCTGCAGATTGCTGTAGTGGCTGTGAATGAGTTTTTTTTTTTTTTAACTTACCGTACAATGTTGACCAATGCCTTTCTCAAATGGAGCAAGCGCCAGCCATGTATCTGTGAACCATGCCAGAAGGTTGTTGAAGAGGAGCCAGCGATTTCACGTAACATTTCACGTAATGGCGAATCACCCCACCACTCCATCCACTGAATATGCATTTCGGAACAATAAGTCTCACGATTATTTTAATCTACGACTATTGGAGTTGCTTTTTGACGAGTGTAGCAGTCAGGCGATAGATGAAAATTGCGGCGGTGATCCTTCGCGCGAAGCCTCGTCTCGCCACGCAAGCTCTTGCCAGCTCACGAGCTGTCACACTTTGTGACTATAACAACGCTGCCAACAATTTTCCCGCGTGGCAAGTTTGTCCCTCGTTACTGCGAAAGTCTTGAGGTGTTCAATCAACAAGCTCCGTCCTTGTAATAGCGCCGTCCTAAATATCGCTGAATCGCTCTGCAATACAGCATAACCGTAATAAAGCATGGTTTCGGCGGGACGCGTTTGCCCATGAACCATCATTGGTCCTCAGAACGCGAACAAACAACCAAAGCACGCCAATCCCGAGGTCGCCATTGCTTATTACAAAGTCCAGACGCCTTTGTAGTCAAGGGCAAGGTTTCTCACACCAAATCATCTCGTAATTTTCCCCATTACGAGCTGTCAAGATACACCCTTGCCTCTCAGCATTATCTTTCTCGGCCTCTTGCTTTGGATCCGCCGTCGAGCGCTGCGTCCAGCCGTCCTCTTCAACCCTGCATAAGCTGCTTCTGGGACTAATTTCAATGAAATAAGGCTTTCGATAAAACTGCCGTTTCTGTTTGAACGGTTTTCGTCACCTTTCTGTTCAAGATCTAAGACGACCAACTTCATCGATCTCGACAGATTCTCAGCCGCTAGCATTCCAGTACTTTTCAACTGATTCAGCCAACCTCCACGGGCTCCTCGCGTCGTTTTCCTCGAGACTCCTCCCCTCGTTACTACCTTTGGTTCAGCAAAACAACAACAACACAAACCATGGCGTCGAGCGGAAGCTTCTGGACGACCGCGCGAATGTTTGTGCCGTCTGCGCTGGAGACGCCTCGCGATCGGGACCAACGCGTGTTCGTCGCTTCGCCCGTGGAATCCGTCGCGCAGCATAGCGCCGAGCATAAAGCGAAGGTTCAAGAGTGCATCAATGGTGAGTTTCTTCCTAGATTAGACTATGTCCCTCAATTATTGTTCGCCCTTTTCCATTTTTTTTTTTTTTTCCCAGATTGAAAACTATACGCTCAGTACTGCACGTACTTTTCTGCTCATGTGCTCTCCTCGCAACACAACGTACAGCTCATTAGCAACAGCGAACACCTGGTTTCCCTGCTAACCAAAGTCATGTCGTGATACTTACCATCCGTCTTGTTTTTCTCAACAAACCTCTCTGTTTGCCATCCCATCGACTTGCAGCCGGCGTGCGGGTGGGGTTTTATAATGCTGCGTGGGCAGCCGCGCTTACAACGCCCCCAACAGTGAGCTTCTCCACTTCCCCTTTATTTTATTTTATTATGTTTTTTTTCGGGAAAAAATACAATAAAGAATAGTTAGAATGAAGCACTTGTTTAGGATGCCCCAACAGTGGGGCTTTCATCATCCCCTTGGCTGATTGGAGGCATCGTGTTTGAGATATTTTGAGTCGACTCAGAAACTGAGTCGACTCGCACCTCGTGTTTGTGATGCTGCTCAAAGATTGAAACACGCTCACTGCGCTGCCCGCATCAGTGAAGCTTTCTACCTCCGCGTTGTCTCCTTTGAAGCGTGAATCCCTGTTTCTCTGATTCTGAGGCGAGGTTTTGATAACATTCATTCATCAGCCACCTTCTCCCCTTTTCGTTACATAACGCTTACTGCAAGGTGCATGCCATTGTTTATCTCACAAAGACCTTTCCTATCCCCCTTAAGCTTTCCTAATTCCCTGTCCCGACGCAAGCACCATCCTCCTCCCCAATTTCCACTTTCCTATCACGCTTCACAATCAAATCTGATCGTTTTCTGCCGGGCTGTAGTTTGTTTCAAAACAGCAAAGGTTCAGAGTCATGAAATTGTAACCCTTCTGCGCCATCCTCCATATCTAGTCAGATCATAATATGCCGAACCATGCCGTGGGCCAAGAAGCACCCGAACTAGCTGGGTCTTCCGTATCAAAGTTCTCAACATTAAACCCTGCTGCTCCCTCGTCCATATCTGGCCAGATCATAATATGCCGAACCATGCCGTGGGCCAAGAAGAATCTCAACCACACAGCACAGGCTCTTATCATCAGCTCAGGTGGGTGGGAAGTGATCGTGTGATTTTAATTGAGTCTGACATAAGTCAACTCCAAAGCACAGGCTCTTATCATCAGCACAGGTGGGTGGGTGGGAATTGATCGTGTGATTTCAATTGAGTCTGACATAAGTCAACTCCAAAGCACAGGCTCTTATCATCAGCACAGGTGGGTGGGAAGTGATCGTGTGATTTTAATTGAGTCTTACATAAGTCAACCACACAGCACAGGCTCTTATCATCAGCACAGGTGCGTGGGAAGTGCCTGTGCGTTTTCCGTTGCGTAAACTTCTAAGTAAACCACACAGCAAGGCTGTCCAGTGTCCTCATTGGCTCTGTTAGTTAAACTCTCTTGTTCTGGTCTCGTCTGAGCAGCCGCCATTGCCGCGTATTTCATCACATAGGAGCATATTATAATGGATTGCACACGCCGCCCCTCCCCCACACATTTTCCTCTTCCCGTTTGTCTGAGCAGCCGCCATTGCCGCGTATTTCATCACATCGGAGCACACTATAATGGAGTGCACACACCGCAACTCTATGGATGCAATTCAGGCCAAGAGGAAAGCCAATGCTGAAGCTGCTGGATCGCAATAGCTGCTGGGCACTCTGTTCAAGTGCGGATTTGATGCATCATTTCGTTTGATTGGACACATGTGTGAATCGTTTTTTTCTTCTTCAGTTTGCTGTATTGTCTCAGAAGCATGCGTTGGTGCCCTGCACTGCACGTGCTGAGCTCATTTAATTACCTTATATTGCCTGCAAGCAATTGCGTCATGTTGCTGCACCACCTGCTCTCGGTGTATTTTATGATTAGGAGGGGAGCAAGCAGCTTTCTAGTTGAGAGGTTTTTTTTGCAATACATGAATGTGAGGCAATTTACAAGCTAGCCACATTATGGATGCTCTACGAGGGGGCGTTGAGAAAATGGTCATAATCTAGACTATACAACAAAGTAAACACCACAAACGCCACAGGCTGCTCTGCCTGCCCCTGTGGTCGCCACATGGTCTTTTGAAACACCACAAACGCCTCCCTCCCCTCCTTCACCAGCACCGTCTGGCTCCACCCCAGCCCCCTCGCCACCAGTCACTCTCTCCTGCTTCTGTTGTGTCTGCCCCAACCTATTCCCCCGGCCACCACTTGTTATGGCTGCTGCTGCTGTTGTTGCTGCTGCTGCTGCTGCTATTGCTGCTGCTGCTCTGCCTGCCCCTCTGGTCGCCACATGGTCTTCTGAAACACCACAAACGCCTCCCTCCCCTCCTTCACCAGCACTGTCTGACTCCACCCCAGCCCCCTCGCCACGGCTTGTAGGAAGGGGATGTGCTGCGCGTGCTCCCGAGCTATCAAGTAGCCAAACGGACGCAGGATTCGGTCGATCTCGACTGCTATGTCTGCTGCCTCGCACCTACAAAAGGAAGCGGAGGGAAAGAGGGGAAAGAGTCAAAGGGTTTGGTTTTGGGTTCTAGAGGGGAAGAGAGAAAAGCCCCCTGGCCACGGCTTGTAGGAAGGGGATGTGCTGCGCATGCTCCCGAGCTATCAAGTAGCCAAAGGGACGCAGGATTCGGTCGATCTCGACTGCTATGTCTGCTGCCTCGCATCTGGGAGGGGAAGGAAAGAGGGGTTTGAAGTTAAAGGGAGAGAGAGGGGAGCGGGATGCGCTGCGCGTGCTCCCGCTATGTCTGCTGCCTCGCACCAGGGAGGGGAAGGTAGGGGAGGATGGTTCGTGGTTCAGAGTTTCGGGTGCAAGAGGGAGAGAGGAACATGATGTGCTGCTGAGCATGCTCCCTCCCGAAATATGAAGTACCCCCAAGGTGCTGTGAAATATGAGGTATTCGACCGATCTCGGCTGCTATGTCCGCCCTGAAGTACCCCCAAGGTGCCAATCGGTCTTGTGACATTATTTTGCAGCTCGCTGAGAAATAATGCCACAAGACCCCCAGGGGCGGAGGATTCGACCGATCTCGAGGTGACTTTTGAGTCGACTCAAATGTCACAAGATTCCCAGGGGCGGAGGATTCGACCAATCTCGGCTGCTAGGTCCGCCCTGAAGTACCCCCAAGGTGCCTCGTACCTGGGAGGGGAGGGAATGAGGTTTCGAGGTTCAAAGCCTAGAGTTTAGGAGGAAGATGAGCGCTGTAATGGTGATCCGAGTGCACGAGGTCTGTAGGTACGTGGATACGTGTTGAACGCCTCACACCACTCGTGGTACACACCCAGCAGCGCCTCAGTTCTCTGCTGTTAGCCCAGCAGGCCCCTTGATGCCCAGTCGTGGTACACACCCAGCAGCCCTCTCCTGTCAGCCCAGCTGCCCTTAGCACACAGCCGTCAGCCCAGCAGCCCTTAGCACACAGCCGTCAGCCCAGCAGCCCCCAGTCCAGCAGCCCAGGCCCCAGCCCTCACCTCTTTTCAGTCAACGCCTTTCCGAAATGGTGATCCGAGTGAACGAGGTCGTATGTCCGTGGATACGTGTTGAACGCCTCACACCAGTCGTGGTATACTCCCAGCAGCCCCCAGCAGCCCCCAGGCACATGCCCCCTGTCCCCAGACCCCAACTCTCACCTCTTGTCAGTAAGCGCCTTCCCGAAATGGTGATCCGAGTGAACGAGGTCGTAGGTGCGTGGATACGTGTTGAACGCCTCACACCAGTCGTGGTACACGCCCAGCAGGCCTCTCTCGAAGACAACTGGCAGGGTGTCGGGGCTGGTCGTGGGAACCACGTTCATCGTCCACACTGGCTTGGCCTTTTCCAAAGCAGCACCGAAACTGGATGGGGAGTTGAAGGGGGCAATGGGGAAATCTTAAGCTATCGAGTAGGGAGTTAGCACGACTGGCAGGGTGTCGGGGCTGGTCGTGGGGACCACGTTCATCGCCCACACGGCCTTGGACCTCTCTAGAGCAGCGCCAAAGCTGGGGATTGGTGGGCAAGCATGGAAGGGAAGGGCAATGAGGGAAGAGCAGCAGTCATGGTACACTCCCAACAGCCCGCGATCGACGATGACTGGCAGGGTGTCGGGGCTGGTCGTGGGCACCACATTCATTGTCCACACGGGCTTGGCCTTTTCTAAAGCAGCACCAAAGCTGAGAGACGGGGGTCAAGAGGGAAAGGCAAGCAGAGGAAGGGCAATGAGGGAAGAGCACTGGACTCCCAGCAGCCCTCTGTCAAAGACGACTGGCAGGGTGTCGGGGCTGGTCGTGGGGACCACGTTCATTGTCCACACAGGCTTGGCCCTCTCCAGGGCAGCGCCAAACCTGGGGATCGGTGGGCAAGCAGGGGAAGGGCCAGCATGGAAGGGCAATGAGGGAAGAGCAGCAGTCATGGTACACTCCCAGCAGCCCTCTCTCGAATATGACTGGTAGGGTGTCGGGGCTGGTTGTGGGGACCACGTTCATCGCCCACACTGGCTTAGCCCTCTCCAGAGCAGCGCCAAAGCTGAGAGACGGGGTTCAAGAGGGAAAGGCAAGCAGAGGAAGATCAATGAGGGAAGAGCACCAGTTGTGGTACACTCCCAGCAGCCCGCGGTCAAAGATGACTGGCAGGGTGTCGGGGCTGGTCGTGGGTACCACGTTGATCGTCCACACAGGCTTAGCCCTCTCTAGAGCAGCGCCAAAGCTGAATGGGGGAGTTGAAGGGGGCAATGGGGAAATCTTAAGCTTAGTGAGTCGGGAGTTAGTATGACCGGCAGGGTGTCGGGGCTGGTTGTGGGCACCACGTTCATCGCCCACACGGGCTTAGCCCTCTCTAGAGCAGCACCGAAACTGGGAGATGTGGAGCACGTAGGGGAAAGACAATGAGGGGAAGACAATGAGGGGAAGACAATGAGGGGAAGACAATGAGGGGAAGACAATGAGGGGAAGACAATGAGGGGAAGAGAAGCAATCGTAGCACCAGTCATGGTACACTCCCAGCAGCCCTCTGTCGAAGATCACAGGCAGGGTGTCGGGGCTGGTTGTGGGCACCATGCTCATTGTCCATACGGGCTTGGCCCGCTCCAAGGCAGCACCGAAGCTGGAGGATAGGGAGACGGGGATGGTGGGCAAGAAGGGGAAGGACAATGAGGGGAAGAGCCCCGTCAGGTTGCACGCTTTTTGCTAAGTTCCGCTCGCCCTCCCAGTTGATCCCCAGCCCATCCACGTAGGGTTGCACAACTCGCTGCCAATGCAACCAGAGGTGCGGAAGAGAACAACTCACTCACCCGCCATAGTGTGCATCCATATCAAGCACGTTCCGCACGCCCTCCCACACGTGGAGAACCGAAGTGCTTCCCAGGTGCCTCACGCCCACTCCCAACCATCCCATCCCCACTCACCTGCCATAGTGCATCCATATCAAGCACGTTCCGCACGCCCTCCCAGTTGATCCCAAGCCAATCCACGTAATCCCGTACCACCCGCTCCCAATGCCCCACATTGTGCTGATACTCCTTCACCACTGGCAAAGAAGCAACTCAGCTGCTCCCATCCATCCAATCCCCACTCACCCGCCGTAGTGTGCGTCCATGTCCAGCACATTCCGCACGCCCTCCCAGTTGATCCCCAGCCCATCCACATAATGCCGCACCACCCGCTCCCAATGCCCCACATCGTGCTGATACTCCTTCACCACTGGCCGCCCATACACCCCCACCACCTCCCCTCCTCTCTCCTCCCCTCTCTCCTCCCCTCCCTCCACCCCTCCTACTCTCCCGGTCTCCTCCCCTCCCGCCTCCTCTCTCATCTTTCTCCCCTTCCCTCTCCCCAACCACCCTGGAACCGCAGTCAACCGCTCTTCACCCTCCGCCGGCCACGTGCCGCCCCTCTCCTCCTTCCCGGGCGGCACTGGACGGAGGCACGTCTGCATGGGGATATACCACGCCGCATCTGCGTTGTCCTGTAGTGGGCACATGGGCGGCAGCGCGCCGGCCGGCCGGGCGGCGTAGCAGTCGTTGCCGGTCGGCTTCTGCCACACGGCTACCCCAATGCCAAACCCGTGGCTGATCTTCTTGCCAACTCTCTTCCAGCACATACTGATGGTGAGATTTGTCATGGCTGGGAGGGGAAGAAGGAAGGGGGAAAGCGGGGGGAGGAAGTAGGGAGGGAGAAGAGGGATAGATGGAGAAGGGAGAGGTGGGGCTTTGTTGTGACTTCTGCCACACGGCTACCCCGATGCCGAACCCGTGGCTGATTTTCTTGCCCACCCGCTTCCAGCATATGCTGGCTGTGAGGTTTGTCATGGCTGACACAGTTGGGAAGGGGGGGAACGGGGAGAAATGTGGGGGAAGGAAGATGTGTGTGTCTCCACCCCGATGCCGAACCCGTGGCTGACCTTCTTCCCCACGCGCTTCCAGCACATGCTGGTGGTGAGGTCAGTTAATGCTCAACACCTTCCCAACCGCCTCTCACCTGCCCATATCCCCTCGTCATCAGGCACACTTCTTGCACACGGGGGTGGCCAACCAGACGAAGCACCTCCCTCTGAATTGCACCATCTGAAACCGTATGTCACCTCACACCTTTCAACCGGTTCTCACCTGCCCATATCCCCTCGTCATCAGTGCCTTTGGCAGCGCACTCCTTGCACACGGGGGTTGCCGACCAGATGAAGTAGGCCCCCCCCTCTAATTAACAATGTGTTAAACCGCATGTTACCGCACACCACACCTTCCCAACCGCTTCTCACCTGCCCATATCCCCTCGTCATCAGTGCCCCCGGCAGCACACTCCTTGCACACGGGGGTTGCCGACCAGATGAAGTAGCCCCCCCTCTATATATATAACACCGTGCAGAACCGCATGTCACCGCACACCACCCCTTCCCAACCGCTTTTCACCTGCCCATATCCCCTCGTCATCAGTGCCCTTGGCAGCACACTCCTTGCACACGGGGGTTGCCGACCAGATGAAGTAGGCCCCCCTCTATATATAACACCGTGCCGAACCGCATGTCACCGCACTCCACCCCTCCCCAACCGCTTCTCACCTGCCCATATGCCCTCGTCATCAGTGCCCTTGGCAGCGCACTCCTTGCACACGGGGGTTGCTGACCATATGAAGTAGCCCCCCCTCTATATATACAACACCGTGCCGAACCGCATGTCACCGCACACCACCCCTTCCCAACCGCTTCTCACCTGCCCATATCCCCTCGTCATCTGTGCCTTTGGCAGCGCACTCCTTGCACACGGGGGTTGCCGACCAGATGAAGTAGCCCCCTGGTCGTAGCAGCCGGTTCACCTCCAATAGGAGCTTGCCACCTGCACAGGCGAGATGGGGAAAGAGGGCGAAAATCGAGTAATTTGTAGGCGAGAAATCGGCGTAGTGGAGTCTAGCGTTTTGGGGGAAAATAGGGGATTTTGGTTCCGTGGGAGTTTACAAAATTTTGGTATCGGGAGGGTCTAGGGGGGTTCGGTTTGGGGGGGATTTAGGGGGATTTTTTATTTTTATTTTCAAAATCGCGTGCTTACTCTCTGCGTGCCAGGGCACGCGGCAGCGGGCGCAGTGGAGAGCGTAAAGCACCCAGATCACCCTCACCGGCAATCTCGGTTCAAGGGGGATTATGATGGGCTTACAGCGCTTTGATGGGGTTTGGTTACCGGAACCTGGGTGCTTACCCTCGGCATGCCAGGGCACGCGGCAGCGCGCGCAGTGCAGAGCATCAAGCACGTTGGAGGGGAGCGGCTCCCGGCACGCCCAGATCAGAGAGTTCGGGTGATGGTTTTGACAGGTTTATAGTGGTTTAGAGGGGTTCAAGGGGGGTTGGTTACAGGGATCTGGGTGCTTACCCTATACATACCAGGGCACGCGGCGGCAGGCGCAGTGAAGAGCATCAAGCACGTTGGAGGTGTTTAGGGTGGTCCTTAGGGGCATAGAGGGCTCTCGAGGGGTTTAGGGGGTTAGGAGAAGGTTAACTTGGGGGTTGTGGGTGCTAACCGTCTGCATACCAGGGCACGCGGCAGCGGGCGCAGTGAAGAGCATCAAGCACGTTGGAGGTGTTTAGGGTGGTTCTCAGGGGCATAGAGGGCTCTAGAGGGGGTTTAGGGGGTTAGGAGAAGGTCAACTTGGGGGGTGTGGGTGCTTACCCTCGGCATGCCAGGGCACGCGGCAGCGGGCGCAGTGAAGAGCATCAAGCACGTTGGAGGGGAGCGGCTCCCGGCACGCCCAGATCAGAGAGTTCGGATGATGGTTTTGACAGGTTTATAGTGGTTTCGAGGGGTTCAAGGGGGGTTGGTTACAGGGATCTCGGTGCTTACCCTCTGCGTGCCAGGGCACGCGGCAGCGGGCGCAGTGCAGCGCGTCAAGCACGTTGGAGGGGAGCGGCTGCCTCTGCGTTCCCATCACCCCCACCAGCGCCGGCACCCCCAGTTCAAGATTTTCCGTTCAAGGTTTCTAGGGGTTTAGGGGGTTGATGTGGAATTTGGTTTGTAGAATCTGCATGCTTACCCTCTGCATGCCAGGGCACACGGCAGCGGGCGCAGTGCAGAGCGTCAAGCACGTTGGAGGGAAGGGGCTGCCTAGATCAGAGTTTTGATGTGGTGCTTTGATGGGTTTACAGGGATCTGGGTGCTTACCCTCTGCATGCCAGGGCACGCGGCAGCGGGCGCAGTGCAGAGCGTCAAGCACGTTGGAGGGGAGGGGCTGCCTCTGCGTTCCCATCACCCCCACCAGCGCCGGCACACCAAGTTCAGGAGATTTGGTTTGACGGTTTTAACGGGTTCTGAGGAGCTTAGAGCGGTCGAGGGGGGTTTCAGTAACAAAGATCTGGGTGCTTACCCTCTGCATGCCAGGGCACACGGCAGCGGGCGCAGTGGAGAGCATCCAGCACGTTGGAGGTGTTTAGGGTGGTCCTCAGGGGCATAGAGGGCTCTAGAGGGGTTTAGGGAGTTAGGAGTAGGTTAACTTGGGGGTTGTGGGTGCTTACCCTCTGCATGCCAGGGCACGCGGCAGCGCGCGCAGTGCAGAGCGTCAAGCACGTTGGAGGGGAGGGGCTGCCCAGATCAGAGTTTTGAAGTGATTCTTTGATGGGTTTACAGGGATTTAAAGGGGTTCAGGGAGGTTTGGTTACAGTTATCTCGGTGCTTACCCTCGGCGTGCCATGGCACGCGGCAGCGGGCGCAGTGCAGAGCGTCAAGCACGTTGGAGGGGAGGGGCTGCCTCTGCGTTCCCATCACCCCCACCAGCGCCGGTACGCCTCGCTCTAAAGCAAACTGAACCTGCGATTCGTGATCATTCCAGGGCAACAGCAACAGGGCAACAGAAACACGAACGGAAGTCAGAAAAGGAGGTGAATTTTGAGTCGACTCAAAAGGGCTGCCTCTGCGTTTCCATCACCCCCACCAGCGCCGGCACGCCTCGTTCCAGAGCGAACTGGACCTGCGACCCGTGATTGTTCCACCAGGGCAACAGAAGCACGAAAGAGAGTCAGTTTCTTGAGGCGCCTGAAACGAAAACTCTGCGTTCCCATCACCCCCACCAGCGCCGGCACACCTCGCTCCAGAGCGAACTGGACCTGCGACCCGTGATTGTTGCAGGGCAGGGCAACCAAAACACGAACGGAAGTCAGAAAACGATTGATTCTTGTAGGCCTCAACGATAGACTCGCCCTAGAGCGAACTGGACCTGTGGCCCGTGATTGTTCCAGGCCAGGGAAAAAGAAACAGAAGAAGAAAATAAGAAAAGGTACTTTATGGTGCGGAGCAAACCGAAGGGCAAACAGCAGAGCAAACTGAAGGGCAAACAGAAGAGCGAACTGAAGGGCAAACAGCAGAGAAAACTGAAGGGAAAATAGCAGAGCAAACTGCTGAGTGAACAGCTGAGCAAATAACAGAGGAAACAGCAGAACACACAGCAGCGAAAACCGAACCTGTGCTTCGTGCTCGTCCCGGGGCGCTACAGACAAGACGCGCGTGTGGAAGGCGTCGAGGTACGCGCCGAAACTCGCCACCCCACAGCCCATGTCCAGCATGGCTCGAATGCGCTTGCCAAAGGACAGGAAGGGGAAGGCCTGGAGGGGGAGGACCGCGGGGGAAGGGGGAGGGAGAGGGGATTGTGGAGAGTTGGGCAGGGAGCGAGGTGAAAAGAGGGGCAGCAAGCTTGGAGTGCGACTGGCACTCCACAGCCCGTGTTTAGCATGGCTCGAATGCGCTTGCCAAAGGACAGGAATGGGAAGACCTGGAGGTGGGAGGTGCGTGGGGAAGGGAGGGGGTTGTGAGAGGAGGCACAGTAAGTATGCACTCAATGCCACCCCATAGCCCGCATTGCGACTGCCACCCCACAGCTCATGCCCAGTATGGCTCGAATGCGCTTGCCAAAGCACAGCAAGGAGAAGACCTAGGTGACACAGCTAGTGTTCCCGGTTCTTCCACTGCAAATCATGCTGTGCTGTACTTCCTGATGTACTCGCTATAAAGAACCCCTTACTCACCTCCTGCAGCCAGGTGATGCACTTAGTGACGCCGTACTTAAACTGCGAATCACCAAGTAGTGTACGTACTCGTTATAATGAACCCCTTACGCACCTCCTGTAGCCAGGTGATGTACTTAGTGACGCCGTACTTAAACTGCGTTCCGCCGCCCGGGAATATGAATCTGTCCCCCTCGGGCTTGATCCAGTTCTGATCCGCCTTGTAGTTTGCGAGCTGTGTGTGCGGCACGTTGGCAAACCCGATCTGGTAGGGGGAAGGACAATGAGAGGAGGGAATGAGGGACCGGACAGGGAAGGGGAGAAAGAGAGGTGAGCCGCAGCAGCAGGCACCACAACACTCTACATTTACCCCTTACACAGCACATTTAAAGAGTCGAACACGCACTTGATCCCTCTAATTGGGCCAGTTCCCGTGCGCCTGGATTCCCTCTCACAGCGGCAGCAGGCGGCAGGCAGCAGGCAGCAGGCGGCCCACAGTGCGTCACACCATTTCTTACATCCCCCACACGCGCTCACCTGGTCCTTAGACTCAGGCCAATTGACATGCGCCTTGTACCCTTCAGGAAGCGGCAGCAGGCAGCGCAACACTCCGCCCTTCCTTCCCGAGGCAGTGCCATTCCCGGCGCTTGTAGTGCCTCGTTGACTTGAGGGCGCCTTCATTAAAGCCCCTACGCCCGTTCCCTTCCCAAGCACACACGTTATCTCTCGACTCGGGCCAGTTGACGTGAGCCTTGTACCCCTCAGGCAGCGGCAGCACGCAGCGCAGCACGCCGTCCTTCCCTCCCCGGGCAGTGCCGCTCGCGGTGCTCGCACTGCCTCGCCGGCTTTCCCTCCCTCGATTAACGTTCTACGCCTGTTCTAATGAGCGCACATCCCCTCATTTGGTCCCTGGACTCGGGCCAGTTCACGTGCGCCTTGTACCCCTCAGGGAGCAGGCAGCACGCAGCAGGCACTTCAGCGCACCATACTGTACATCCCCTCACCTGGTCCCTCGACTCAGGCCAGTTCACGTGCGCCTTGTACCCCGCGGGCAGCGGCAGCAGGCAGCGCAGCACGCCGTCCTTCCCTCCCGGGGCAGTGCCGCTCGCGGTGCTCGTAGTGGCTCGTTGACTTGAGGGCGCCTTCATTAAAGCCCCTACGCCCGTTCCCTTCCCAAGCACACACGTTCACTCACCTGATCTCTCGACTCGGGCCAGTTCACGTGCGCCTTGTACCCCGCGGGCAGCGGCAGCAGGCAACGAAGCACGCCGTCCTTCCCGGGGCAGTGCCGCTCCCTGTGCTCGTAGTGGCTCGTCGACTTGAGCGCCTTGATCGCAGCCTCGTTCTCCAGGCACGGGATGAAATCTGGACCCTCCGTTTGGCACAGCGGGAACACGGGCGCGGAAATCTGCAGATTGCAGGGCGAGGCGGGGTCGGAGGCGGAAATGTAACCGGGGGTTGCGAAGTTGGCGAAGGTGTAACGGACATGGGCGACATGTATGTAACTGACGTACGAGAAACGGAAAGCGTTAATGCGTGAAGTGAGACGTCCGTTAATCCTCATCCAACGCGTCAATCTAACGGAAGGCAAAGTTTCGAGACGGGTGGCGGAATGCGGTCGCACCTTATCTTCCGCTGCTTCCGCCTCCAACGCGTGAGGGCCGTTCACGAAGCCCTGCGCGCGGAAGGGTCGCGGTTGTGGGGGGAACGGGGAGGGGTTAAGATTTCGAGACGGGTGGCGGAATGCGAGCGCACCTTGTCTTCCGCCGCTTCCGCCTCCAACGCGTGAGGGCCGTTCACGAAGCCCTGCGCGCGGAAGAGTCGCGGTTGTGGGGGGGATGGGGGAACGGGAGTGTTGTGGGGGGAATGGGGAACGGGGAGGGGTTAAGATTTCGAGACGGGTGGCGGAATGCGAGCGCACCCTGTCTTCCGCCGCTTCCACCTCCAACGCGTGAGGGCCGTTCACGAAGCCTTGTACGCGGAAGGGTCAGGTTGTGGTGGGAACGGGTACTACAGGGTCAGGGTTGTGGGGACGATGGGGAAACGGATAAAGAGACACGGTTCTTGGGGGGAAGGCGGGGGACGATAGCTGACCAAGCAGTAGAAGGGAGGGGGAAAAAGACACGGTACAGCACCATTTGCGGTGTGGCCTGAGTCTACTCAAAACACACCTAGATGGTTTAAGGGGGTTAGCATTATAGGTGGGGGAAGACGTGGTAGTATCACCATTGACAAAAGCTGGTCATCATGAGACGAAACAACGAGAAAGCACACACAATCAAGACCATCGCGTTCCATCGCGTAATGACTGAGCACAAGCACATACAGTGAACGATTGAGCGGGTTCCATCGGATCGGGGTCGGCCGTCTCCGTGACGTCATCCTCCAACGATTCCATCTCCACCGTTACACCTGACGACCGCTGCGGGTGGAGCGTTACAGTTGCCGGCTGACGGTCTACCAGCGACGTGACGACAACCGTCGAATCTATCTGCACACAAGACGACTCCACGAAAATTTAAGGGCGAGGACATTGGTTCTGAGTGAACGACAGAGAGAAGCCATTCTAACCACTTGGTAACGCTGAGACTTACACTAATTTCTTTAGAACGAATGACTTAGTTTTACTGGCATTCGCTCCCGCTAGCACGACACATCCACACACTCCTAAGTGAACAAGGACGGCTTGTGACACATCCCTCCCTAATGCCTGCTGCGAACTCTTATTCCGCTCAAAATCTATTTTCGTCCTCTAAATTTGCTACGACTCCCATTCCACATACGCAAGCCGGATGATCTAGTCGCGAATCCATCTAGTATCGTATCTTGTCATGATGCTTCGACAGTCGCGACGGGACGGGACCCTCGTGGACTTAAGATGCAAGATATTAGAACCGAAACCATCCGGAAAATAAACTCAACAAGATGCTCAAATCTTTCGCTCAAGATATTCGTGCGCGGCTGGAGAATGGTAACCAGGTACCTGTGATCTTCCCGGTGCGAGGAACACCCAGGCGGCTAGCAAGCACATCACGGCAAAAGCTGCTGTCGTGCAAACGGTGTTAACGACTTCCGGCGACCATGGCCGTTTCCCCACTACGGTCGGCAACCGTGCGATTCGCGTGGTCCACGTCAGCCTAACCGAGTCGAACGGCTTCGCGACAAGAGACGCCATGAACGAAGTCCGGTCCCGCTTCTTGCTGGTTGTATCGCTACTAGGCTCGAGGCGTGCGCGACGCCTGCCGTTGAATTCTTTAGAAAACTGGAACATATCGGCTGCTTTAGTACGGAGAGGTACTTATAGTTGGTAACTAGTATGTCTGGTTCCTAGGAATCTGGGCTTTCGAAGCAATGGTGTGTGTCCCTGAAGCCGTACGGAGACACCCGGGCCTCTTCTACAAACGAGCGTGCAACTACGAGGTAATCCTATTTTCTTGACTGCAGACATCAGAATGCTGTCCTAAACGACCGTCTCGTGACATGTACGTGGACATATTCGGAGCGATGGGAGGACATCGATGACACCGTACACCAGGACGAACAAACGGAGATCTTAGTTGACGTCAGCGAGCAGTCAAATACAACTCGCGGCTGCTCAGGTAAACCTCGAACTTATCACGAGATGACGAAAAAACACAAACACCAAGGCGAACGACAGACCGACGCTCTCCACGTCAAACTCCCATCCACTGGGAAAAAAAAATATCGCTGCGGCCTGCTCGGTTGGCATCCCATCCCGCCGATTCCCGGTTCCCCGTCCATTCGATAGCCGCGCGTCACGCATCATCTTGACGCGGCGTGCTGATTGCAGCACCCGAGGGCCAGCCCTAGGGATCATCTGGGGCCTGTGTTCGGTCGGCACCAGCAGCCGCAGCAAACGGCATGTGTGGGGAAAAGGGGAGAAGCGGGGGAGGATCTCGGCTGGGGCGGATTGGACGGGGAAAAAATACAGGTGTGGGTGGAGGGAGGGGAGGGGAGAAAGGGTCGTCGAGGCGCGATGTAATATCCGTGATATGAATGGTGGGCATTGGCCAGGGAGAAATGTCCCAGCACAAAACTCGAGCCGCCGTGTTGTGCGGCAACATCACGGGTCATGTGAGGGATCTGACAGAGTAAACAGCCATAGTTGTTTTGTATCAACCGTTGACATGTCAGGGTGGCCGAGTGGTCTAAGGCGCCGCACTCAAGTTGCGGTCTCGAAAGAGGCACGGGTTCGAACCCCGTCCCTGACATTACTGACCTTTTTCGCGCCCTGTTGGTCCGCCCACCTTGACCTGTCACGTCACCATCACTCTCAACCCAAGTGATGCACGGCCATGCAATGCAGAACATTCCTTATTCTGTACCCCAGCTCGTTGAATCCAAAAGACACATTTGTTTATCAACAGCGGGGAGCCTCTTATCGTAGGTGAATTTCTCACCACTGCGATCACATCTGGTGAATCGTGAGCACATTTCTCTGCATCAGCTCCAAATTCTTGCATGTGTCGACCTTGGAGTTCCTAGCTCTAGGTCCTAGAGTCCAGTATCTTATGCAGCTCTCATCGCTCGCGCCTGGGATTCATGCTTCGAATAGACCATGCCGGCAACTTCTAGCCTGCTGGCAGCTTCGGTTCCGAGCTAACTTCAGAGGCGCCAAAAATACCGTCCGTACGTCACAGTCTGCTTGACGATTCAAAAGTAGTGCTGGGGAGATCGTTCGCGCCTAGAAAAACCACCCCACTACTTCTCACTTGTTGCACGCGCCTGGACTGTTCCACGCACTTGTTTCGCGCTCCGTAGGCCACATCGTGAGCGCCGCTTCCAGCCAATGACGTCCTTCCACGCGGCTGCTCGGTCGGCGCGCTTCGCCAACAACGCGCGCGCGGACCAGCCAATAGCGAGATCCGTTGCGAATCAGGCGACGAGACTCCTCGTAGTAGCCGCCTCTCGTAAGTCGGCTACTAAGTCGCCTGAAACGGCTGTTGAAACGTCTCAAATGGAGGACCCGTCAAGTGCGAGATCCGGCGCGAATCACGCCACGACACTCCTCGTAGCCGCCTCGCGCAAGTCGCCTAAGTCGCCTGAAACGACTTTTGAGACGTCTCAAACGGCGGACCCGTCAAGAGCGAGATCCGGTGCGAATCCGGCCCTGAAACTCCTCGTAGCCTCTCGTAAGCCGCGTGAGACGTCTCTAAACTCTCGTAAATCTTCAAGTCAAAGCTCGCCCGAGAAGGGAATCAAACCGGTTGTGAAGCGCGAGAGACCAAACCAGCGGCGAAGGAGCGAGCAGCAGCATCTTCAAGATGAGCTGCGGAGTTTTTCGGACAGACGAGTGGGCCGACAGATGTGTCGTGTGCATCCGATAGGTGTGGGTTCCAGAGGTCTCGGATCGTCATTGCACCTCATGTGGGCGAAGGAGGCACGGCGCCTTACGCGCGAGGAGGAGATTAAGTACGTCCGGGCCGTGCAGGATCTGCTGAGATTAAGGAGGTCGCGAGAGCGGTGCAGTGCGGTCGAGTGGTGTTCGTATCAGGATTCCCAGCACGCGAGCTTGCCTGCAAAGACGGCCTCTGAGAAGAAAAGGAGGGGGGGGAGGGGGATGGATGAGTGGGGGACGGAGGGGAGGGGGAGAGAGGAGTATGAGAGGGAGAGGATGGAGAGGGAGGGGATGGGGAAGGAGGACTGGGAGACGGAGAAGAGGGGGAGGGAGGGGATGGGAAAACTACTGGATGCGAATGGTGGGATGGTGGTGGGTCTGGCTCGGAGATGTGCGAGCAGGGGAGTGACTGTGGGGAACTTGATCGTGGTAAGGTGTGACTTAAACGAATACAGGGTGATTATATTTGAGGGTGATTGAGGTGAGGAGATGCGTGTGGAGGGATGGTGGTTGTTCTGGTGCAGAGATACACGAGAAGGGAGCGACTGTGAGAATCTTTATCATGGTAAGATGTGACTATAGTGAAAGAACATTCGGGTGAGGGTATATTATAGTGAGCAACATGATACATAGTTTATCGTCAACTTGTTTGCAGTGAATGAGATGTTAGGTGGCTTTGTTATTCTTTGTGTTGACCTCATTACTGTTCAATGTTCACCAGGCTTTTTGTCAGTCTTTGTCGCTTCCATACATTTTGTTGCTATGTTTACGCTTTGTCTCGTCCCTGCAACAGGCGGGATACGGGGGGCTTATAAAGGGTATAGAGAGATTCGATCCTGGCCGTGGATTCCGGCTCTCCACGTACTGCTATTGGTGGATCCGACACAGCATCATCCAATCATCCGTGGACCAATCGTCCATAATCAAGCTCCCTGTGAGTGCCACGTGGCACATGCACATAGATACACGTGGCACATACACATGTCCTTGACCACATGCCATAATTCTTGCACATACACAATCTGTCGTGATTCACATGTGTGGCAGAGGATAAGCAGATCTGCCAATGCAGAGATGCCACGTGTCATGAGATGCCACGTGTTATTAATTCACCACACTGCCTCCAATCGGCTGTTGCTGATTGAATTCATGCCCTGCCATTGACATCTCATCTTCTCACATCATCTTCAAGAAGGTCTCCTATCCACTCATTCTTCCTGCCCCTCTCCCCCCTTTCCATCCCTCACTCTTCCTTTGCCCTTATCCTCCCCTCCACCAACTCACGTTCCCAAAATTTCCTGCTTCCGATCCCCCCCCTCCTCCCTTCAGGCGCACATGCACCGTCAGCACATGCTCGCCCGCCGTCAACGTTCACAGCCATCCACGTCAGCACTACCATCCACGTCAGCACCACCGTCCACGTCAGCACAGCTATCCACGTCAGCACCACCGTTTGAGTCAAAGCAGAAGCGCGGACTCACCCCGGGATCGGTGTGCTCGCCTCGGTCTTTGGAAGGGGACGTGGGGACAGGGGAGATTCTTGGGGTGAGTGTGAAATTATTCTTGAGTCGACTCAAAAATAGCCTCGGTCGTTGGAAGGGGACGTGGGGACCGGGGAGAGTCTTGGGGTGAGTGCTTGAGAAGCTGACTTGAGAGTTGACTCAAAAGTCACTTTGGAAGGGGACGCGGGGACAGGGGAGAGTTTTGGCGTGAGTGGGTGAGACATAGGTCATGTATATTGAATGTACATGCGTGTTCCATAGCCTTGATTTTACCATGTACCATTTACCGAGTGCCACTACTATGCACCATGTACCATGTACAAAGCACCATGCACACCATGCACCGTATACCACGTACCATGTACAAAGCACCATGCACACCATGCACCGTATACCATGTACCATGTAACATGCGTCATGCTTCCTGGTCTATAAGCCTGGCCCTGTAAAGCGAATCGCTCTTCTGCTCTCCTCTTTCACCATCCCATTCATCCCGTTCAGCCCACCTTCCCCTCGTCCCCCACCTTCCCTAACTCCCCCCATTGAGCGCCCCCCCCTTCCCCCTCCTCCAGTCCACCATCCCTGACCTGACCCCGCTATAGAGTGCCCCGAGACCCGCAACGTGCAGCAGGAGGTGCAGGGCACGTGGAAGCATGCCATTCTTGGGCTCACACCCAAAGAACGAGCCATCATTCAACTCTCCATTCGCTCTGGAGAGTGGTCCCATTCAAGCAACTCCCTTTTCGCCCTCTCTTCCGGCTCACTTTCCTCTCTTCCAATACTTATTCTTCCTCGCCCCACTCCAGTCCATCATCCCTGACCCCGCTATAGAGTGCCCCGAGACTCGCTATGTGCAGCAGGAGCTGGAGGCCACGTGGAAGCAAGCCATTTTCTTGGGCTCTCACACCCAAAGAGCGAGCCGTAATCCTCCCCCTTCCCCTTAATCCCTCCCTCCAGTCCACCATCCCTGACCCCACTATAGAGTGCCCTGAGACTCGCTACATGCAGCAGGAGGTGCAGGGCGCATTGAAGCAAGCAATTCTCGAGCTCACACCCAAAGAGCGAGCCATCATTCAACTCAGATTCGGCCTGCCAGATTCTCTTTTGGAAGATTGCCGCCCGGCGAACCTCGAAGATTGCCGCCCGGCTGATTTTTTCGTGGAAGGTTGCCGCCCAAACGATTCCCTTCTGAAAGATTGCCGCCCGGCAGATCCTCTCTCCATCATTTGCCGCCCAAGTGATTCGCTCCTGACGGATGGCTGCTATGCTGATTGCAACTGTGGGGGTAACGGGCTTGGGGGCGGCGCCGGGCGGCAACAGGGGCGGCAAATCATCGTCCGTTGTGCAAAGCAGGGGGGGAGGGGTAGTGAGATGCGGAAGACTGTGAAGGAGGTGGGGGTGATGGTGGGGTTGACAGGAGGGCGGGTGCAGCAAATACAAACAGCAGGGTTGGGGAAAATGCGGAGAAGTATGAAAGGGTGGGAAGGGTACGCGCATGTGTGGAGGGGTTGAGGGGTGTGCAGTGAGGTGTGGAGTTAGATGTGGTGGAGTGGGATTTGCAGGGAGGTATGCAAGGACATGATTGCAACACTAGATATGCTGTACATATTTCATGCGTAGAATATATAATACTGATTATGATAGATCCTCGTATTGTATATTAATGTAGTAACATAATTCCGATTTATACATGCTGAGCGCACCTTTTGTACGTGTAAAATATTGCTGCAGGCATTTTAGCTCTGTCACCATGATGTCTGATGCTTCTAGGTACCATATGCCATCCGTACGTATGCATAGCATGCCCAGAAGAGTGTGTTGGATTGGGGCTGCACTCATGCAAAAACGGGTCCGAGTATGTACCGTATCTTTCCATGCTGTCAACTCCCTCTTGTTGATACGGTACTTCCATTTGAGAGCTAGCAGAAGTGGTACCATTAGATGTGTATTTTTTCCTCATTTAATAGCTACATTCAGAATATACAGCTGTAATCATCTAAAACACACGAGGTAAACAGGAACACTTCTGTGCACACGGCTAAGACATGGTAACTCTTAGTCATGGGGGATAGTGAAAGGGGGATGGGTGGAGTGCAATGCACAGGCATGGACATGGGTGCATGGAAGGATGGATGGATGGATGGGTGATGGGAGGTTCTATTTACTAGCCCGGGCATGGTTGAGGAGGAGGTGGGATGGGGGGTGGATGTGAACTATAGACCTATGATGATAGGGTTGGCGGGTTCTTTGCCGGTCATCTGCGCTTGGGGTGTGGGATGGGTATGTTTAATTTGAGCAGCGGTGGGAGGGAAGTGGGATGTGCTTGTGGGGTGAAGGGCTTGTGAGATGGGCTTGTGGGATGGGAGTGTGGGATGCGAGTGTGGGATGGGCGTGTGGGATGGGAGTGTGGGATGATGGGGAACGGGATGAGCTTGTGTGCGACTGTGAGCCTCTCTAATGCTTGTGCTCGTGCGCATGTTGCTCCTTCTCGTGCGCCTTTTCCGAGCCCAGCTCCTCGACCTAATCTCATGCTTCTACTCTTGTCCAATGCTCGTTCGCCTCCCCCCACTTCAAGCTCATTCGTCCTTCCACCTCTAATGCTTGTGCTCGTGCGCGTGCTGCTCCTCCTTATGCGCCTTGTCCGAAGCAAACTCCTCGATCCAGTCAAGCGTGATGCTCTTTCCCCTGCCCCTTGCTCAAGCCGTCCCCTCTAGTGCTTGTGCTCGAGCTCCTCCTTATGCGCCTTGTCCGAAGCAAACTCCTCGATCCAGTCGAGCGTGATGCTCTTGGGGCGCTCGATGGCAAAACCCAGGGCGCGGTCCCACACGAGCTGCAGTGAGGGAGAGAGAGATGGGGGGACACGGGGGTGTTAAGGATGGTGATGCAATCTCCAGTCGAGCGTAATCCTCTTGGGGCGTTCGATGGGGAAGCCCAGGGCACGGTCCGACACCAGCTGCAGGGAGGGGAAGGGGCAGATGAGAGGAAGATGGAGAGGGGACAGGAAGAGGGGGCGGGCAGGAAAAGAAGAGAAGGATTAGAAGGGTTGATAGGGACAGTGATGGGACTTGTGTCGATTCGATCGAGGGTGATGCCAGGGCACGGTCCCACACGAGCTGCAGGCAGGGAGAGGAGAAGGGGGCGAGGGGGAAAGGACGAAAGTGACAAGCAGGGGTGTTTGAGACAGTGATGGAAGGTATGTGTCCAGACGAGAGATATGATATTCGGACGCTCGATGGGGAAACCCAAGGCATGGTCCCACAAGAGATGATTGAGTCGCCTCAAAGATGGAGGGCACTGTAAGGGACTGAAAAGTTTTGGAGTAGTGAGATGGTGAGAATTACCCACCTGCGATAACACCTGGAACTGCACCTGAGAGTAGCACACCCGTCCAACAAACCACCTGAGGGAGCACCTGAGGCAACAGACCCACCTGAGAGAGCACTCCCATGGCTCGCGAGACGCCAAAGAGCACCGTGTAGTAGCTGCAGGGAGAGTAGGGGGCAGAGAGAGGAGCGAGAACAGTGGGGAGAGAGAGGAGGTGGGGGGAGAGAGGGGAGGTGGGGGGAGAGAGAGGGGAGAAACGTCAATTATTAGCCACTAAGTGATCACCTTGAGAGGCAACGAGCACGGGGGAGAGAGAGACGGGGGGAGAGGAGGAGAAGTGGAGGGAGAAAAAAGGCGAGGGAGAAAAAAGGCAAGGAAAAAAAGGCCGTTGAGAGATAGATGATTTGACGAGCAGCACTGAGCAGTGTGCACGGAGCACAAGGGGGTGCCGCACTAAAGGACAAACGGAGCCACCCACCTGGCCTCGGTGAGCCCATAGTGCTGCAGCAGCACGCCACTGTGAGCGTCCACGTTGGGCCAGGGGTTCTTCACCTTGCCTGTCTCAAGGAGGATGTGCGGCACCACCTCGTAGAGGTTGGATACCTGCAGCAGGGAGAGAGCAGGATGGGGGAGACAATGCACAGAGAAAGGTGGGGAATGAGTGGCAGTGATGCTGTGAGCGTCCACGTTGGGCCAGGGGTTCTTCACCTTGCTGGTCTCGAGCAGGATGTGCGGCACCACCTCATAGAGGTTGGATACCTGCAGCAGGGAGAGAGAAGGATGGGGTGGGGGAGACAATGCACAGAGAAAGGTGGGGAGTGAGTGGCTGTGACACGGTGTATGAGCGTCCACGTTGGGCCAGGGGTTCTTGACCTTGCCGGTCTCAAGGAGGATGTGCGGCACCACGAGATTGGATACCTGCAGCAGGGAGAGACGTATAAGGGACAGGAAAACAGTGTGCAGGGAAGTGACTGGTAGTGATGGTGTGTGAGAGTCCACGTTGGGCCAGGGGTTCTTGACCTTGCCGGTCTCAAGGAGAATGTGCGGCCCACCTCATAGAGGTTGGATACATGGAGCAGGGAGAGAGAGAAGGATACCGCACAGGGAGGCAGTGTGCACAAGGGGACACTGAACAGGGAAATGAGTGGCACTGGCGCCACGAGGGTGAACTGGCGCTGGCAGCTGTAGCGGGGGTCCGTCACCCTCAGCACTGCATGGCCATACCCCGGCACCACCGTGGGAACTCCTCCTAGAAAAAGGTATACCCACTCACGAGCTTGAACGTGGGGTCATGAGGCAGGTGCTTGAGAGCGAACTGGCGCTGGCAGCTGTAGCGCGGGTCCGTCACCCTCAGCACTGCGTGGCCATAGCCCGGCACAACCTTGCCGCTCTGCAGCGTGCGCCACACGAAGTCCCTCAGCTCGTCCTTTCCAGCTTCCTCCCCCACGTCCGCTTTGACTTCCTCAAGCCACCGCAGCACCTCCTGTTGTGAGAGCAGGCAAGAAGTGGGGAGAGTGGAGGGGAGCAAGGGAGTGAGGAAGAGAGGGAGGGAGGTATTCTCTGCAGCGTGCGCCACACAAAGTCCCTCAGCTGTCCTTCCCAGCTTCCTCCCCCACGTCGGCTTTCACCTCCTCAAGCCACCGCAGCACCTCCTGTTGTGGGGGATGGAAATGAATCGGGGCGGAGAAGGGGCGAGGTTCGCATGTGAGAAGGCCTACTCTCCATCCCTGACAGAAAGAGTGGGAGGGTGACTGGTACTACTGCAGGCAGCTCTTGAATTTGCACTGAGTCGACATGTGGAGCAGCACTGGCGACTTGCCTGGTTGGCGAGGCCGTGCAGAGGACCCGCGAGACCGTTGAGGCCAGCCGCGAAGGAGAGGTAGGGGTCTGAGAGGGCGCTGCCCACCTGTTAAGGAAGGGGAGGCGGTTAGGGGCGGGGTGGAGGGGAGAGAGAAGGGTTGAGGGGAGGAGGAGGAAGAGAGAGATGCAGAGGGAGTAGGTTGAGGAGGAAAGATTGGGGAGAGGAGGAGACAATGAGGGTCATGGGTGCACTGTGGTCGGGCGCGATGATGAGGAGTTGAGGGAAGAGGAAGTGGGCTAGACAGTGGAGGTAAGGATGGGAGAGCGGGGTGGGTGGGGAGAGGGGGGAGAGTGGGCGAGACAGTGGGGGAGTGGGATGAGCGGGAGGCGAGGGGAGTGGTGGTTGCTCTCACCAGGTGGGTGGCATGGGCGCTGACGTTGCCTCCCTCGTGATCCCTGCTTGCCGTGAGTTACACACGCGCGCGCGCGTGCATGCACGCACACACACACACACACACACACACACACACACACACACACACACACACACACACACACACACACACACACCCACACAGACACACACAGACACAGACACACAGACACACACACACACACACACACACACACACACACACACAAACACACAGACACAAACACACACAGAAAGAAGAGCACACAAAATTCATTCAACACGCATGGGAGGCCATGACAAGGAGGATGCAGGCAAGGGAACGCTGGTAAAGTACTATTCTTTACAATAGGGCATGTGCTCACGCGTGGATGGTGAGGTAGAGGCGCATGAGGTCATGGAACTGCGGGTCGTTAACACCCAGCATGTGTTACCCAATCAACACAAAGCCCAAACCCTAGACCCTAAATTCTAAAGTCGGGTATGCAGGGCTCACGCGTGGATCGTGAGGCGCATGAGGTCGTGGAACTGGGGGTCGTTAAAGCCCAGCATGTGTTCACCGATCAACCCGCAAGCCTAAGCCCTGACCTAAACCCCAAACGCCTAGGGTTGAGGGCAGTGAATCCCACTCACGCGTGGATGGTGAGGTAGAGGCGCATGAGGTCGTGGAACTGGGGGTCGTTAAAGCCCAGCATGGATTAACTGAACCAAAAACCTAAACCCGAACCCAAAACCTTGACCCGTAAGCCAAGGGCCTACGGTTGAAAGGGGAGAGGGGCTCACGCGTGGATGGTGAGGTAGAGGCGCATGAGGTCGAGGAAATGCAGGTGATTAAAGCCCAACATGTGTTTCGCGATGCAAAGGATTCAATTTACACCCAGCAATGGAGGGTAGTGGGCCACACTCACTTGTGTTTGAGTCCTCAGTTCAGGCTGCCAGCTGAAGACCTAGGGTTTGGCACAGTGCGTGGACTCACGCGTGGATGGTGAGGTAGAGGCGCATGAGGTCGTGGAACTGGGGGTCGTTAAAGCCCAGCATGTGCGCGAAGTTAGCGGCGTAGTCGAGCTTGTCATTGGGTGGGATGATCTTGCCGTCCTTGAACGTGTGCCTGTAGATGTGCGCCGCTACCTGGTGGGATGAGGTGAATGGGTCAGGGTTGAGGGATTAGGGAGGTCGCAATGCAGTGAGGTGAATGGGAGGAGTTGGCGGCGTAGTCGAGCTTCTCGTTGGGTGGGATGATCTTGCCGTCCTTGAACGTGTGCCTGTAGATGTGTGCTGCCACCTGGTGGGATCAGGGGTTTAGGGGTTGGGGAGGTCGCAATGCAATGGGGTGGAGTGAATGGGAGGGGTTGGCGACATAGTCAAGTCGACCTTCTCATTGGGCGGGATGCTCTTGCCGTCCTTGAACGTGTGCCTGTAGATGTGCGCTGCCACCTGGTGGGATGTATGGAGTGAAGGGAGCGACACAGTCACATCACATGTACGGAACTCATGCACAAATGGAAGTTTCTGTTCTTATATGTGTGCCGGTAGATGTGCGCTGCCACCTGGTGGAGTGAAGGAAAGAAGTGGAGTTAAGGGAGCAATATGGTCAGAGCAAATCTAGGAAGGTCATGCACATGCAGGCGAGGTGCCAGTACTTGCTCTTGGGCATGCCGTCGTGGTACTCTTGGCGGTGTGAAGCCATATCAGCACTAACCAAAGGTACTCTCAGCATTGACCTTTGATTGGGTCGCAATCAAGTCAAAAGCATCCTCGTATGCCAGGTGCCAGTACTTGCTCTTGGGCATGCCCTCGTGGTACTCGTATAGAGGACTCAATGGCAGGTACTGACAGCAGAGTTGCAATCAGATCCAAGGCATCCTCATAAGCCAGGTGCCAGTACTTGCTCTTGGGCATGCCCTCGTGGTACGCCATACTAGTCATTCAGTATGAAAACAGGGCAAGCTGTGCTGACCTGAGGAAGCATAGCAATCAGATCGAGAGCATCTTCATAAGCCAGGTGCCGTGCCAGTACTTGCTCTTGGGCATGCCCTCGTGGTAGTGGAAGAGAGCACTCAGTCATCACCAACATGGGGTACACTGTATTGTACGGACCTGGGGCAGCGTGGCAATTAAATCCAGAGCATCCTCGTAAGCCAGGTGCCAGTACTTGCTCTTAGGCATGCCCTCGTGATACGTCACACACCAGGCATGCAATCATGAACACGGGGCAAGCGGTACCCACCTGGGGCAGAGTAGCAATGAGATCCAGGGCATCCTCATAAGCGAGGTGCCAGTACTTGCTCTCGGGCATGCCCTCGTGGTACAGGAATAGAGCACTCAATGGCACATACTCTCAGACCTGACCTGGGGCAGAGTGGCAATCAGATCCAAGGCATCCTCGTACGCCAGGTGCCAGTACTTGCTCTTGGGCATGCCCTCGTGGTACGCGCACGCGAAGCTATATCAACTAGAGGTGCTCGCAGCACTCACCTGAGGCAGCGTGGCAATGAGGTCAAGCGCGTCTTCGTATGCCAGGTGCCAGTACTTGCTCTTGGGCATGCCCTCGTGGTACATGGCTTGTATAGGGCACTCACTCTGTCACTCGATTGCATGCCACCAACTCACCTGAGGCAGCGTGGCAATCAAGTCCAACGCGTCCTCATAAGCCAGGTGCCAGTACTTGCTCTTGGGCATGCCCTCGTGGTAGTGCTTGGTATAGAGCTCTCAATTACCACGGGGCACACTGAACTCACCTGGGGCAGGGTCGCAATCAGATCCAAGGCATCTTCGTAAGCCAGGTGCCAGTACTTGCTCTTGAGCATGCCCTCAAGGTACGCTCAGTGGTGTGAAGCCATATTGGGCTGAACCGAAGGTAATCTTGGCACTGACCTGGGGCAGAGTAGCAATTAAGTCAAGCGCATCCTCATACGCGAGGTGCCAGTACTTGCTCTTGGGCATGCCCTCGTGGTACGCTCGTGCAAAGCGGCTGCCCTTCTGCAGCGCCATGACGCCAATGGACAGCTGCGTCATGGGGTGCATATCCCTGGGGAGGGCGTTGAGCACCGTGTAGACGTACTCTGATCAATGATGCAATGGACGGGGAGAGAGGGGAAGGTTATGTGAGAAGAGGCATGACGCCGATGGACAGCTGCGTCATGGGGTGCATGTCCTTGGGGAGGGCGTTCAGCACCGTGTGCACGTACTCTGGTGGGAAGGGGTGTTCAAGGGAGGAGGGAGGGACGGAGGGATGATAAGAGTCTAGTTCGACATTCTCCCACACCCCCTCCAAACGAATCAGGGATCTTTCAAACACCCACAACCCATACGAGACGTACCAGGAAACTTGATAACCACACCCCCTGCTAGGCGTACCAGGCAACTTAACAACCACGCCCCCTGCCAGGCGTACCAGGCAACTTAATACCCACGCCCCCAGCACAACATACCCGGCATCTTGGCTCGCTCGTGCAGCTCATGCGTCACTGTGGCCGCCTGCTCTCTGGTGGGCACCTGTATTGGGGACGAGGAGTTGACAGGACACACAGCGGACACGTTTCTTGCTCGACTCAAGATACATCTCGTGCGTGACTGTGGCCGCCTGCTCTCTGGTGGGCACCTGTATTGGGGACGAGGAGAGTGACAGGACACACAGCGGACGGGAAGCGGGTGTAGAATCTGCAGGGGTGAGAGCGTTTGCGAGCGAAGGAGTCAGTGCGTGCATGTGTTCGTGCACGCATGTCTGTGTGCTTGTGCGTGTGTGTGTGTTTGTGCGTGCGGGAGCAGCGTACCTCGCCGGTGAGCAGCAGCCAGAGCAGCCCCTCGGGCATGGGCTCTCCATCTATCACGGCCTTGGGCAGCAAGCGCAGGCACTCGGGGAAAAGCAAAAACCTGTGTACGCGTGTGTAATATGCTGCAGTCTGTCTATGTGTGCGAGAAGCGTACCTCGCCGGTGAGCAGCAGCCAGAGCAGCCCCTCGGTCATGGGCTCGCCATCTATCACGGCCTTGGGCAGCAGGTGCTGGCTCTTGGGGTTAGTCGAGAAGCTGTCTACGCGTGTGCGATATGCTACAGTCTGACTGTGTGTGTGTGTGTGTGCGAGTGCCCACACGCACAGCACCCCCCCTCTGCGTACCTCGCCGGTGAGCAGCAGCCAGAGCAACCCCTCGGGCATGGGCTCGCCATCTATCACGGCCTTGGGCAGCAAGCGCAGGCACTGGGGGAAAAGCGAAACTCTGTGTGCGAGAAGCGTACCTCGCCCGTCAGGAGCAGCCAGAGCAGCCCCTCGGGCATGGGCTCGCCATCTATCACGGCCTTGGGTAGCAGGTGCTGGCACTCGGGGATGCTGTACCCGCGGAACTTGATGCCCTGGGGAAGGGAGGGCAGGAAACAGAGGATGGGCGCGGGGAAGTGGGGAAGGAAACGAGGGAGACGAGGAGGGGGAAGGGAAGGCAATGGTCGACGCATTCACGCGATTACAGAGTTGTTCATGGGCGGAGAGGCACTAAAAGCATGCAGCGGTTGTGCATCTGTACGGGGTCGAGTTGTGATCTAGATTGGCTCACAACTTGGCTCTGCAATCCATGCATTTGCTGCATACCTGCTCGGGGTCGAGCTGGGAAGTCTCCCACACCAACCCCTTCACCCCTCGCATTCCTCCGATCGCCTGCTCACACAAATGAGCAAGAAAAGGACGGAGAGCAGAAACAAAGATGAGCAATGCCACCAGTGTAGCCGCCCGGGTTGAACGCAATGTCTCTCATAGAAATTAGAGTGAGAAGATAAATGCGACACTTGCCTCGAATCAAAGCGGTAATCAGACGATGAGAGTGGGGGAGAGAGAGCGAGAGAGGGAGAGCGAGATGGGGATACATTCGCATGTTTGTACCCTGCCTGAATCAATACAAAGGACCGTTTGAGAGGGAGAGGGGGAGAAAGAGATCGGCTCACCATGTTGACGGTGACCTTGCCCATGGACAGGCTGCCGTAGTGCGACTTGATGAAATGTGGTGAGTGCATATGACCGTGCGATCGATCGACTCAAGGAGAGGGAGAAAAAAAGAGCGCGGCTCACCATGTTGACGGTGACCTTGCCCATGGACAGGTTGCCGTAGTGCGACTTGATCTGACGAATGCGCTCCTGCTGCTGCGGCACCACCTCCTGCAGCTTCGCGTGCAGCTCCTGAAACGCACACACGGCGGAAGAACGGGAGGATGGAACGGGTGCGAGAACGCCAAGCATTTCAGAAGTTAGCGGAATCTGCCCTTCAGCAGCGTCGATTTGTACGCCAAACGTGTAGTGGGGAGCGGAACGGTTTACTTTAAGATTAGTCATGGCAGGGATCAGGTATGGAAGGGATCATGCATTGAAAGGATCAGGCATGGGAAGAATTAGGCATGGCACGGATCAGGCATGGAAGGGATCAAGCAGGGATCAGGCATGGAAAGGATAAGGCATGAAAGAATTAGGCATAGCAGGGATCAGGCATGGAAGAGATCAGGCGAATGCGTGGACCGCGACGAAAATCCATACATTCAGCATTTTCTCAAATCTCATCCGGTACTTTCTGTCGCTTACCGTGGTCAATGGGCGAAATGCCTGATTGAAGAGGCGTGAGAAACTCCCATCCTTCTGGCTCTGACATCAGGAAAGAAACATTATTGGCTTAGCATGCGATATCGCACGGAAAGTATGAAAACATGACAGACAGCTGACATCGTAAGAACATAGCACATGGTTTCTTATTCTAGTTTTCTGCACTGCACAGAGGAGTAAGCATGACGACGCAAATACCCACCCTCTTCACGGCGTTTGCTGCACGAAATAGACTCCGCGAGAACGCCATGGGTGTCAGCCAAGCCGGGAAATCGACCAGCGAACAAAAGACACACAGTCACTCGGGTTTCCACCCTCTCTGGATGTGGATTGCCTGACAAAAATCGGAACGTCAAGCAAATAGCCAGGACCTGAAGCTCCGATGAATTCTGGAATATTTGGCTCAGATGTAAGAAGCCAGGCCAAGATGTGTCTGTTGCGGTGTGCTTGTTAGTTCTGTGCTGTGCCCGGAACAAATTGCTGGATAGAGTTTCTCGCCAAGCAAGCTACAGCAATATTGTCGCCACTTGGCATGTTTGGATTGCTGGAAAGGCCGGAACAATTTGAGGTCAAATCGGGTTCTTTGGGAACCACGTGGGACAGCAGTGGCAGTGATTCCAGTGATTGGTCAATAGACCTCGAGAATGCATTACAGCTAAGCAGGGAGTCTCAAAAGCAGGGGCAGCTCTTCGTACGTGATTGGTTTACAATTTGACTGGGCCCGTAGTTTTGCGGCATTTCCGAAACAATCACACATACTTCTGACTAATGCAAAGAGGGTAGTGTACGGACCATATCACACGCTTTTCTGTCAACAAAATAAGTCATCCATTATGCGTACAATCGTTAGCAAAAGTAAGCTTCATCACATGGCAGAACACAAGGGCGTGTCATAGAGTTCGCTTTTTTCAAGCGCTACTCGATGTTCTCTATGAAGCAAACCAATTGCTTATGCTACACTTTAGTAGCGACCCTTCCCCTTGTTGGCCTGATAGAGAAAGTGAGTTGAATAGGGCATATGACATACAAGAGTCACAAGATATAAACCGATGGAACCATCTCCAAAAAAAACTGCAGCAAAACAATCTGAGCTACTTACAGAGACGCGTGTGAGCCTCTTGCCAGTCCCACGAGGCCGATTTCTGGGCTCCTTGAGACGATAAATGCGGACCATCCAGTGCTGCGAAGTGAACACCTGAACAAAAAGAACAGGATTTATAAACAAGCAGCCCATATTTTTGAGACAGAACATTCTGAACATCAGACAGGCGCAAATGTGGTTTGGGGAATGACAACAAAGTGCGGCTGTAAGAACTACACGAAACGTCATGCACCCAGTTTCCTCCTGCCTTGGTTTCATCACTTCGCCATTAAAAGGAACAGCCGCCTAGCATTCGCTGCACATGTTGAGAGAGTCTACAACTCCACACCAACCTGCGGCCTCTTACCGCCTCAAAGTGCGTCAAATTGATGTTTTTGCTCTTGCCTTCTCCGTAAGCCTTTCGAGGTGCAAAGGCTGAGCAGCTAAGTACATCATCGGCATGCTACCGTATCTAATATTCCAAATTCCAATATATATATATATATATATATATATATGTATATATAAACTCACCTCCTCAAAGTGCGTGAGCTTGATGTTCTTCTTGCCTATCTCCGTGCGCCTCACTCGGTCAAAGCCCCTCCCGCCGTCCACCTCCGCAAACCTGCCAGCACCGAGCACGGAGGAGAAAACACACCCATGCACATATATGAAGTGAGCAGAGCTAGAGTGAGCAGAGCTAGAGTGAGCAGTTGAGGAGAGCTTGTACACACGAGCTACCTCCAATACATTCCATACTTAGGAGAGCTTGTACATGAGGCAGTCGAGCAGAGCTACAAGCAGGTGAGCTTAAATCGAGTACGTATCTGACCTGTAGGAAGAGAGCTTGTACATGAGGCAGTCGAGCAGAGCTACCGGTACAAGCGAGTGAGCTTATAGGGAGTACGTATCTCACCTGTAGTAGGAGAGCTTGTACATGAGACAGTTGAGCATGGTGCTGGTGAGCAGTCGAGGAAAGCTTGTACTAACGAGTGAGCCTATATCGAGTACATCTCTCACCTGTAGTAGGAGAGCTTGTACATGAGGCAGTTGAGCATGGTGCTGGTGAGCAGCTGAGGAGAGCTTGTACAAACAAGTGAATGAGCTTATATCGAGTACATCTCTCACCTGTAGTAGGAGAGCTTGTACATGAGGCAGTTGAGCATGGTGCTGGTGGCCTCACCATCCACCCGGTAGTTGCCGTTGTTCTGGAGGTGGGGGGGGACGGGGGGAAGGGGAGACGGGGGGGGCGGGGAGGAAAGGGAGGGGGGAAGGAGATTTTGAGCGGCTTCAAGGCATGGTGCTGGTGGCCTCCCCATCCACCCGGTAGTTGCCGTTGTTCTGGCCAGAGGAGGGGGGGGGTGGGAGAAAGGCGGGAGGGGGAGTGGGGGAGGGCGGGAAGGAGCATATGAGGGGCTTCAAGGCATGGTGCTGGTGGCCTCACCACCCACCCGGTAGTTGCCGTTGTTCTGGCCGGGGAAATGGGGAGGGGGGTTGAGGGGGAGTGGAAGGGGAATGGGATTAGAGCGCACCATCTAGATTGGAATTGCTAATTAGGTGTTAAAAAGCCATTCCATTGCACACACCTGTTGATTGTGCTCCTTACAACCATTCCCCATCCCCATCCCCATCCCCGTAAGATTCCCAAAATAACACTCCAGGGCGCTCACCAGGTAGTCGGGCTCCTTGATCCGCGGAAACACACCGCCTCCGATTCGAAACATTATACTTGTAACCACATCTAAGATTCTCAATAACCATCCCCGTGCCCTCACCAGGTAGTCGGGCTCCTTGATCCGCGGAAACACCCCGCCTCCAATTCAAACCAACTGACTTGTTATCACAGCTAAGATGCTCAGAAGCCATCCCCCTATGCACTCACCAGGTAGTCGGGCTCCTTGATCCGCGGAAACACACCGCCTCCAATGCGCACCATCCAGAGGAACTTGTTGATGTCGTCGCTGGGATAGCCCACCATGCCTGTGGGGTAGGGGGAGACAGGGGACATGGTGGTTGGCGGGAGGGAGGATAGTGTGTGAGGCGCAGCGCAGGTGCCACAATCCGCACCATCCAGAGGAACTAGTTGATGTCATCGCTGGGATAGCCCACCATGCCTGTGGGGTAGGGGGAGACAGGGGACATGGTGGTTGGCGGGAGGGAGGATAGTGTGTGAGGCGCAGCGCAGGTGCCACAATCCGCACCATCCAGAGGAACTAGTTGATGTCATCGCTGGGATAGCCCACCATGCCTGTGGGGTAGGGGGAGACAGGGGACATGGTGGTTGGCGGGAGGGAGGATAGTGTGTGAGGCGCAGCGCAGGTGCCACAATCCGCACCATCCAGAGGAACTAGTTGATGTCATCGCTGGGATAGCCCACCATGCCTGTGGGGTAGGGGGAGACAGGGGACATGGTGGTTGGCGGGAGGGAGGATAGTGTGTGAGGCGCAGCGCAGGTGCCACAATCCGCACCATCCAGAGGAACTAGTTGATGTCATCGCTGGGATAGCCCACCATGCCTGTGGGGTAGGGGGAGACAGGGGACATGGTGGTTGGCGGGAGGGAGGATAGTGTGTGAGGCGCAGCGCAGGTGCCACAATCCGCACCATCCAGAGGAACTAGTTGATGTCATCGCTGGGATAGCCCACCATGCCTGTGGGGTAGGGGGAGACAGGGGACATGGTGGTTGGCGGGAGGGAGGATAGTGTGTGAGGCGCAGCGCAGGTGCCACAATCCGCACCATCCAGAGGAACTAGTTGATGTCGTCGCTGGGGTAGCCCACCATGCCTGTGGATAGGGGGAGGGGTGAGGGCAAATGGGGGAGGGGCTGGAAAGATTATGTGGTGCAGGTCGCAATCCGCACCATCCAGAGGAACTTGTTGATGTCATCGCTAAGATAGCCCACCATGCCTGTTGGATGGAAAGCACGGTGGAGCGGAGAAACGGGAATGCGGTGTGTTTCCGCGGATTGGAGATGGTGTGTGCCCGCAAAAGTGGGGGGGAGGAGCGGAGAAACGGGAAATGGATTGTGTGAGTGGTGTTGCAATCCGCATTATGCAGAAGAACTTGCGATGTCATCGCTGGCTGGGACAGCCCACAAGGCACGCGTTTGTTGACTGACACTATGTATTGGAGGCTGAAATATTTGTCACAAAACCCACCTCCGAACACCACGAAGACGTATTTGACGTCGATGGAGCGATAGATGGCCCACGCTTCCTTCTCCCTCTCATCTCATCTTACACATGCCACACATCTCTCAGCACGAGAAAGCCTACCTCCGAACACCACGAAGACGTATTTCACGTCGATGGATCAGTAGATGGCCCACGCGTCCTTCTCCCTCGATGACATGGCCATGCCCACCGTGGCGATGTGCGTGTTGTTCCACGTGTGAAGGCAAGGCACCCTTTCCAACACCAAAAGTCCACCTCTCAACACCGCAAAGCTCACCCCTTAACCAGCACTCCCAGCACGTGCTTTTCCCCTGCTGTGAAGACATGGCCATGCCCACCGTGGCGATGTGAGTGTTGTTCCACGTGTGAAGGCACCCTTTCGAACACCAAAAGTCCACCTCTCAACACCGCAAGGCCCACCCCTTAACCGGCACTCCCAGCACTCCCAGCACGTGCTTGCACTGTGCGTTTGCCACTGCCGACCCACCTCCAAACACCACGAACACGTATTTCACGTCGATGGAGCGGTAAATCGCCCATGCATCCTTCTCCCGCGATGACATGGCCATGCCAACTGTGGCGATGTGCGTGTTGTTCCACGTGTTGTTATCGACAATGACTGTGCGGTTCGCCATAGCGGTCGTCTGGTACCCGTAATCCCACCACGATGCCACCTGGTGGGGGTGAATATGCAAGGGGGGAGAGGGAGGGCATGCAGCGATGTGAGTGTTGTTCCACGTGTTTTTGTCAACTATCACCGTGCGGTTTGCCATTGCGGTTGTCTGGTACCCATAGTCCCACCACGATGCCACCTGGTGGTAGGGGGGAGTGTCACATGAGGGGAAGCGAGGGCGTGTGTCAATGTGAGTGTTGTTCCACGTGTTGTTATCCACTATCACTGTGCGGTTTGCCATTGCGGTTTTCTGATACCCATAGTCCCACCACGATGCCACCTGGTGGGGATGAGTATGCCATGAGGGGCGCATGCGGGGAAGGGAGGGGAAGGGAAGGCGAACAGTGGCAATGTGTGTGTTGTTCCACGTGTTGTTATCAACAATGACTGTGCGGTTTGCCATTGCCGTGGTCTGATACCCATAGTCCCACCATGACGTCATCTTATGGGGTATGTACGGGCATGGAATGCGAGAGATTTGGAGGGCATGTGGGAAAGGAGAGTGCGTGGGGAAAGAGGTGGTGCAGGGATGTAACCCACCTTGTCATTCTCATATGTGTTGTGTTGCAACCCCATATGCCTCACGGAAGTCATCAAAGATGTACTGCCCGCCGTCATTGGTGGGAGTGTGGCTAGTGCTGTCACTGTGGCCAGTGCTGTCACTCGTTGGGAGCAGTGCTGAAGATGGTATGCACACACACAACAGATGTTGGTGGGAGGGACCCACCTTGTCATTCTCGTCGGTGTTGTGGCGCAGCCACCCATACGCCTCACGGAAGTCGTCAAACATGTGCTGCCCGCCGTCGTTGGTGCCAGTGTGGGCAGTGCTGTCAGTGTGGCCAGTGCTGTCACTCGTTGGGAGCAGTGCTGAAGATCGCATGCACACACACAACAGATGTTGGTGGGAGGGACGCACCTTGTCATTCTCGTCGGTGTTGTGGCGCAGCCACCCATACGCCTCACGGAAGTCGTCAAACATGTACTGCCCGCCGTCGTTGGTGCCAGTGTGGGCAGTGCTGTCAGTGTGGCCAGTGCTGTCACTCGTTGGGAGCAGTGCTGAAGATCGCATGCACACACACAACAGATGTTGGTGGGAGGGACGCACCTTGTCATTCTCGTCTGTGTTGTGGCGCAGCCATCCATACCCCTCACGAAAATCATCAAAGATGTACTGCCCGCCGTCTTGGGTGGGCGAGGAGAGCACGATGGATGGCGCTGAGTACGCGTCTGCTGCGGCCCACACACAGTGCATCTGTGAAATGTGAGGGAGAGAGACAGAGAGGAAGACCAGGGGACATAGGGGTGAACACCTATGGCTTGAAATTTGCTGGTGGGAGAGGAGAGCACGATTGACGGGGCTGAGTAGGCGTCTGCTGCCCCCCACACACCGTGCATCTGTGAAATGTGCGGGAGAGAGGCAGAGAGGAAGACCAGGGGAGGGGAGGGTGAACACCTATGGCTTGACATTTGCTGGTGGGGGAGGAGAGCACGATGGATGGCGCTGAGTAGGCGTCTGCTGCCGCCCACACACAGTGCATCTGAGAGATGGGAGAGGGACAAGGCAATGGGTGAAAGGAGGAGAGAGGGAGGGGGAAGGAGGCAGGTTGGAAGGAAGGGAGAGGGGAGGGTGAACACCTATGGCTTGACATTTGCTGGTGGGGGAGGAGAGCACGATGTATGGGGCTGAGTACACATCTGCTGCCGCCCACACGCAGTGCATCTAGGGGATGGGAGGGGGGGGAGGGGGAAGGAGGGAGGCAGAGTGGAATACAGGAAGCGATGGGTGAACACCTATCCTATGGGGCTGCTGATGTCGGTGTGGGAGAGGAGAGGAGAGCACGACTGTCGAGTTCCCAACAGCACGACTGGCGAGTTTGAAACATCTCTCAACTCACGTGTAGAAGTCGAGCCCCACTGCTGCAGCACCGCCCGGCACCACCCGAGGGGACTTCCCCTGCCCCAATGTGTAACAAAAAACACAAGCCCATTCTCGAAACTGAAAACCTCTCAACTCACCGTGTACAAGGCGAGCCCCACTGCTGCAGCACCGCCCGGCACTGGCACCACCCGAGGGGACTTCCCCTTCCCCAATGTGTAAAACACACGCCCAATTTTGAATCTGAAACACCTCTCAACTCACCGTGTAGAAGGTGAGGCCAACGAGCATGAGAATGATGCCCACCGCTGCCGCATCGCCTTCTAAGATGACTCATAACAGTGTGGGAGGGAGGCAAACAAATCACCTTGATCTAAACCAGCACAGCACTCACCGTGTAGAAGGCGAGCCCCACGAGCATGAGAATAATGCCCACCGCTGCTGCATCGCCCGGCACCACCAGAGGAAACTTGCCCTTCCCCTTCTCCTTCTCCTTCCCCCCTTCCTTCCCCCCCTTCCCCCTCCCCTTCCCCTTCACCCCCTTCTTCCCCGCAGCGCCCACAGCCCCCCCTGCAGGCTCCTCATCAGACTCCCCCCCCTCCCCCTCGCCCTCCTTGCCCTTCTTCTTCTTCCCCGCTCCCGCCTTGCGCTCCTTGGCCTGGCTCGCTGCTTCGCCAGTCTTGCTGGCAGCCTGTGGCAAAGGCAGTAGGGTTCATAAAGTCAACAAAGTCAATGGGGTAATCAGGGACTCCCCTCCTCCCCCTCGCCCTCCTTGCCCTTCTTCTTCTTCCCCGCTCCCGCCTTGCGCTCCTTGGCCTGGCTTGCCGCTTCGCCAGTCTTGCTGGCAGCCTGTGGCAATGGCAAAAGGGGTTCATTTCATAGTGTCAACAGAGTCAATGGGGTCATCAGTGACTAACTTCCCTCGCCCTCCCTGCCCTTCTTCTTCCTCGCCCCTGCTGCTGCCTCGCGCTCCTTTGGCTGGCTTGCCGCCTCGCCAGTCTTGCTGGCAGCCTGTAGCGGTGGCAAAAGGGGTTCATAACAAAGTCATCCCTGCAGCGCTTCACCCCTTTTGCCACCCCTGCAGCGGTGGGTGGCAAACGGGGTTCATAAGGCTCATGAGGTCAACGAGTCAACAAAATCAATGGGGTCATCAGTGACTCTCTTTCCTCCCCCGCGCCCTCCTTGCCCTTATTCTTCCTCGCCTCCCGTGCTGTCTTGCGCTCCTTTGCCCGTGTCCTGCTCGCCCGTGTCCTGCTTGGCAGCAGCATACGCCAGGTCGATGAGCTCCGCAATAGAGGCCTTGACAGAGAGAAAGTTCACCTGTCCCTCCCCCAATCTCACCTCAGCAGCACCAGCAGCAGTCTCCTCTTTCTCGCCCTTGTCCTGCTTGGCAGCAGCGTACGCCAGGTCGATGAGCTCGGCAATTGAGGCCTTGACGGAGCGAGCAGCTCACCGGGCCATTTCTCACTCACTCACAGGATACGCCTCGCGTCCTCGTTACCCTCTCACCTCAGCGGCAGCACCATCAGCCGTCTCCTCCTTGTCGCCCTTGTCCTGCTTGGCAGCAGCGTACGCCAGGTTGATGAGCTCAGCGATAGAGGCCTTGACAGAGAGAAAGTTCACCTGCCCCTCTCCCAATCTCACCTCAGCAGCAGCAGCAGTCGTCTCCTCCTTGTCGCCCTTGTCCTGCTTGGCAGCAGCATACGCCAGGTCGATGAGCTCAGCGATAGAGGCCTTGACGGAGCGAGTGAGGACGTCAAACAGAGCGCTCACTGCGATGCCCGCTGTGATGCACGCTGCTGGCGCCAGCACCAGCATCAGACGCACCTGCGGGAAAGGGGGGTGGGGGAGGGAGAGAAACAAGCGGTTGAATGGACAGAGGCAATGGGAACGAGGGCGCTGACTGCGATGCCCGCTGTGATGCACGCTGCGGGCGCCAGCACCAGCATCAGACGGACCTGGGAAGGGGGGAATGCGGGGGGAGGAGTAGGCGAGAAGCAAGGGAGCGAGGGGCGAAAGGGCATAGGGAGTGGGAACATCAAACAAGGAGCTGACTGTGATGCCCGCTGTGATTCACGCTGCTGGCGCCAGCACCAGCATCAGTCGGACCTGGGGAAGGGGGGTGAGGTGGTGTGGGAGGGGTAGAGAATCAGGGAGGGAAAGCAAGGGGGTGAGAGGTGACGGGAGGGATCGCGTGAGGACGTCAAAGAGAGCGCTGACTGCGATGCCCGCTGTGATGCACGCTGCTGGCGCCAGCACCAGCATCAGACGCACCTGGAGGAAAGGGGAGAGTGAATGGGAGTTGAAGAGATAGGGAAGAGTACAGGGGAGGGGGAGTGAGGAGGTCGAATTGAGCACTGACTGCAAATCACAAATCACACTCCATTAACTCACAAAACACTCTACTTAATCCCATTGACTCCGCTGACTCACCATGACTCACTGCTGACTCCGTTCACTCACCAATATCTTACCCTTGACTCACCACTGACTGACTCACCATTGACCCCATTGACTCACCATGACTCCAGAGAAGTACAAGGAAACGACAAGGTAGAGATGTTCCATTGACCCCATTGACTCACCATGACTCCAGCAAGACAACAAGGTAGAGATGCTGCATTGACATCCATACCATGTATGTACCTCATCGACCCCCTTGACTCACCACGACTCCGGAGAAGTACACAGAGACGACGAGGTAGAGATGTTGCATTGACCCCATTGACCCACTGTTGACCCCCTTGACTCACCGTTGACCCCATTGACTCAAGTGTGACTCAGCATTGACCCCCTTGCATAGACTCACCATGACTCCAGAGAAGTACACGGAGACGACGAGGTAAAGGGCCACGAAGGAGCTCGCGTCTGTGAGCGGCAGGAAGCACGCCTGCAGGACCAAGGGGGTTTGGGGTTCAGGGGTTTAGGGATAGGTTATCAGGGTTTGCACAGGAAGACGAGGTAGAGGGCCACGAAGGAGCTCGCGTCTGTGAGCGGCAGGAAGCACGCCTGCAGGAAGGAGGGCAGGAAGGAGGGCAGAAGGTTCGAGAGGTGGAGGGGGAGAGGCGATTACACTTGGAGGTTGGAAATCCAAGGTAACAGGGTTACAGGGCTACTTCATGAGCACCTCCTTGCATTGCTCCTGTCTTATGAATGTGCAGGCGAGGGCGAGGAGGTGAGCACTAGGTTTGCAAAGTGAATAATCGTGCTTGTAAGCATGTGTGTTTACAGCAGACACCCTGTTGTGCTTACAATGAGGCCAGCGGGGGCCAGGAAGGCGAGCAGCTGCAGGTCCATGAAGTAGGACGTCCACATGGGGGGCTGCTGCTCGCTGCTGTGAGGAGTGATCGGCTGGCTGGTGGTAGGTAGGTCGCACTAAAACTGGATGGTGAGTGTGCTGACAACATGGGTGCTTACAATGAGGCCAGCGGGCGCAAGGAAGGCGAGCAGCTGCAGGTCCATGAAGTAGGACGTCCACATGGGGGGCTGGTGCTCGCTGTGAGGGCTAGAGGTAGGTTGTGCCAGAGCTGGTTGAACAGTGAGTGTGCTGCTGACAATGTGCTTACAAACATGTGTGCTTATGGGCGTCAATGCTCACAATGAGACCAGCAGGTGCAGGTCCATGAAGAAGGACGTCCATATGGACGGCTGGTGCTCGCTGCGAGGGGCTGGTGGTCACGGTGCAGGGCTGGTGGTAGGCGGTACCAGAGGTGGTTGGACAGAGAGTGCACTTACAATGAGGCCAGCGGGCGCAAGGAAGGCGAGCAGCTGCAGGTCCATGAAGTAGGACGTCCACATGGGGGGCTGCTGCTCGCTGCTGTGAGGAGCTTGCGGTAGGTTGTTTGTACCAGGCCAGAGCTGGTTGAACAGGTGAATGTGCTGACAATGTGCTTACCAACGTGTGTGCTTATGAGCACGTGTGCTTACAATGAGGCCAGCGGGTGCAAGGAACGCCAGTAGCTGCAGGTCCATGAAGTAGGACGTCCACATGGGCGGCTGGTGCTCGCTCACACTGGCGATGATCGGAATGTACTTGGATGCATATGTGCTGGTGAGGGGAAGGGGAGGGGAAGAGGGAGGGGCGCAATGGGAGGCGTAGAGGGCGGATTGGCAGGTGTCTTCAATCCCTGGTGCTCGCTCACACTGGCGATGATGGGGATGTACTTGGCGGCGTATGTGCTGGTGGTGGGGAAAGAGAGTGGGGGGGAGGGGCACAACACATTGTCAGGCTTCATCAATCATTGGTGCTCGCTCACACTGGCGATGATGGGGATGTACTTGGCGGCGTATGTGCTGGTGGTGGGGGGGAGGGGGGAGGAGGGGCACAGCATATTGTCAGGCTTCATCAATCATTGGTGCTCGCTCACACTGGCGATGAGGGGGGTGTACTTGGACGCGTATGTGCTGGTGGTGGGGGGGAGGGGGGGAGGAGGGGCGCAATGGGAGGCGTAGAGGGCGTATTGGCAGGTTTCTTGAATCCCTGGTGCTCGCTCACACTGGCGATGATGGGAATGTACTTGGACGCATACGTGCTGGTGGTGGGGGTGGGATAGGGAGAGAGGGGGAAGGAAGGGTCGCAATGTCTTGAATCCGTAATGCTCGCTCACACTGGCGATGATGGGGATGTACTTGAATGCATAGGTGCTGTGGGGGAGAGAGGAAACGAAACGGAACGTGGAGTGGCAATTTTAGAGTTTACCCCCCAAAATAACAAGCAAGCAGGCAGCACTCACGGGTCCAGAAAGCTGAGGGAGCGACCCGTCCAGCCCAGCGTGGGGGTTGAGCTGACTTGAAAAACGTCTAGTTATGGAAAGCTATGAACATGCAAGCAGCACTCACGGGTCCAGAAGGCTGAGGGAGCGACCAGCGTGAGTGCTGCTTGCTTGTTTTTGAGTGAGCGACCCGTCCAGCCCAGCGTGGGCAGCACTCACGGGTCCAGAAGGCTGAGGGAATGACCAGTCCAGCCCAGCGTGGGGCTGGAGTTGACTCTATAGTCGTGTACAAGCAAACAGCATGCAGACGCCTCCAGGATAGAAAACAGCACTCAAGTCAACTCACGGGTCCAGAAGGCTGAGGGAGCGACCCGTCCAGCCGAGAGTCGGGCTGGCGAGCACCATGGCAACGAGAGCAGAGAGCAGCGCCACTGCCGCCACCCTGGTGATTGAAAGGGAGAGGGGGACGTAGCGAGAACGGGAGGAGAGGAGAGGAGAGAGTGAGTGAGCGAGCAGCAAGTGGGACTGGCGAGGACCATGGCAGCAGAGAGCAGAGAGAAGCGCCACTGCCGCCACCCTGGAGGGGGGAAGGACAGGAAAGGGAAGGAAGGGAGCAATGCGGGAGGTAGCAGATAGGGACGACAGAGTGGGGGAGAAGAAGTGGGGCTGGCGAGAAGCATGGCGACGAGAGCTGAGAGCAGTGCCACTGCTGCCAGTCTGAAGGGGGACAGGGAGAGAGGGTGGGTGGTGGTGGAGGAAACTGATGGCAGTGCAGCGTTGTGAGGTGGTCACTTCAATCATGGAAACTGTAATACGAGTGAGTGAGCAACCGGGTGCGAGAGAGGAACGTACGTGCCGACTGAGACGATGAGGGTGAGAGCAATGCGGAAGGCCTTAGCGGGCAGCAGGGCCTTGATGTAGTAGCTGAGGGCAGCGATGTGCAGCACCACAAACACCTGCGGGAGGAAGGCAGGTAGCAGTTGGGCGTGGGAGACGCAGCAGAGAGGCATGGGAGGTTAACGCACGGACAGCAGGAGCAGGGCCTTGATGTAGTAGCTGAGGGCAGCAATGTGCAGCACCACAAACACCTGAAGGGAGAGGGAGAAGAACAAGGGTGTGTAGGGAGAGATGAGCAGATACGGACGAGAGATAGCAGCAATGGCTTGATGTAGTAGCTGAGGGCAGCGATGTGCAGCACCACAAACACCTGAGGGAAAGAGAGGGAAGAGGCAGGTTGGCGTGAGGGAAAGGGGGGCAACAACAGTGTATAGGAACAGCAGTGGCAGCAATGGCTTGATGTAGTAGCGGAGAGCAGCGATATGCAGCACCACAAACACCTGAAGGGGAGAGAAGGGAGGGGGACAACATTAGGTTATGGGGACAGCAGCACAGAAGCGGCACGGGTGTATGTCCAAAGAAGCATGGCAATTTCTCAGGCGCATGAAGCAGCATGATGTGTTTGAGCCAGCCAGCATGATGTGTTTGAGCCAGCCAGCATGATGTGTTTGAGCCAGCCAGCATGATGTGTTTGAGCCAGCCAGCATGATGTGTTTGAGCCAGCCAGTACCAGTACCACCCAGGAACCCAACCAAGTGCTCAGACGTCATGACAGCGTGCTGTGCAAAGGCCCGTCATTACCCCATGAAAACACCACCAGTGCCACATGCAATCGAGGCGAGCTGCACTCACCAGGAACCCTCCAAAGTGCTCAGACGTCATGACGGCATTAAAGCCCACCACCGGCACCAGCGCTGCCAAGAGTGTGCCCAGAATTATCTGTCAGGGAGCACGTGGTGTGGGGAGAGAGGTGTACGCAAGTGAGAGGGGTGGAGTTAGCGTGAGAGGTGAGCACACGGCACGCATTCAGATGGTTGCAGAGAGGTGCTGAACCGCACCAGCGCTGCCAGCAACGTGCCCAGAATTATCTGTCAGGGAGCACGTGGTGTGGGGAGAGAGGTGTATGCTGGTGAGAGGGGTGGAGTGGAGTTTTTGCGACGTGTACCCACGACACGAAACACATTCAGAGGGCTGCAGGCACCGCACCAGCGCTGATGAACGTGCCCAGCAGCGTGCCCAGCAGCGTGCCCAGCAGCGTGCCCAGAACGAACAATCAAGATGAACGTGTGGACGGGTGAATGGTGTTCTCCATGCATGGAGAACATTCAGAGGGTTGCAGAGGCGTTGATACAGAAGCGCTGATTCAGAGGCGCTGATACAGAGCAGCACGTGGATGGGGATGGACTGGGCGCATGGCATGCCCGTGCTTGCACCAGGTTAAAAACAACAGCTCACTTACAAGTGGGGCGAAGCATGATCGCGAGGGAGAGACGACGGGGTGCTCCTTACCAGAGGGGCAAAGGCAACATAGAGTCGCGAGGAGAAGCGGCCGGTGACGGTGCAGAGCAGCATGCGGATGGGGACGGATGGATGCATGGCATGCATGATAAGGCGACAGCTCGCTTGGAAGTGAGGTGGCGCATGATTGCAAGGGAGCGAAGACCGGGAGCTCACCAGAGGGGCAAAGGCGACGTAGAGTCGCGAGGAGAAGCGACCGGTGACGATGCACAGCAGCACGTGGATGGGGATGAGGTTGATGATGAAGGTGTAGCCGCCCCACGACATCACCATGTAGAAATAGGCCGCCGCGTTGGCCGTGGCGTAAAACAGCGACCCTGTGTTGAGCGTCTGTTTAGAGGGAAGTGTAGGTGGGTTGGAGAACAGGGCAGGAGAGCAGGGAGTGCAGGGGCCATGATGGTTGGATGGCATGAGGTTGATGATGAAGGTGTGGCCGCCCCACGACATCACCATGTAGAAATAGGCCGCCGCGTTGGCCGTGGCGTAAAAGAGAGAACCCGTGTTGAGCGTCTGCAAGGCGGGGAGTGTTGGTTGGATGGGGATGAGGTTGATGATGAAAGTGTAGCCGCCCCACGACATCACCATGTAGAAATAGGCCGCCGCGTTGGCCGTCGCATAGAAGAGTGATCCCGTGTTGAGTGTCTGGCGTGGGGAAGGGAGGGAGTGCACGGGGATTAGGGACAGAGGCGGCGGATTTCAAGGAAGCTCAGGGTAGGGATGAAGGTGTAGCCGCCCCACGACATCACCATGTCGAAATACGCCGCCGCGTTAGCTGTGGCGTAAAACAGCGACCCCGTGTTGAGCTTCTGAAGAGAAGAAGGGAGGGAGTGCACGGGGAGTTAGAGGAACGGCAGTTAGAGGAGAGGGGAGTTTTGAGGCGCCTCAAAAGAGGAGAGGGGAGGATTTGAAGAAGGGTCAGGGTGTCGATGCACGTGTAGGCGCCCCATGGCACATGTGGAAATAGGGCGCCGCGTTGGATCACAATCACACACTGGTTCCCATGCATGCACTCATTTCCATACGCTCGCACACTCCCTGTTCCCCCCTGATGCGCACACACAATCACAAGCAGACGCCCATCCCCCTGCACATGCACACTCCCTCCCTCACCATAATGTAGAGGTAGAAGGTGAATACGAGGGCGATGGTCACCCCCTCATTCACCCACTCACTCACCTTGATGTAGAGGTAGAAGGTGAAGACGAGGGCGAAGATGGCCACCCCCTCGTTGTCGTAGCTGCCAGCCCAGTCAGCCAGTCACCACCCGACAGGCAGACACACTCATTCACACGCACATGCATCACTACAAGGCGAGGGCAACGATGGTCACCCCCTCATAAACCCACTCACTCACCTTGATGTAGAGGTAGAAGGTGAAGACAAGGGCAAAGATGGCCACCCCCTCGTTGTCGTAGCTGCCAGCCACGGAGCGAGAGATGTATGACGGCACCTGAAACGCACAGGTGGGGAGCGGTACAGAGGAGCGCAGAGCTGTGAAGACAATATCAAAGATAGCCACCCCCTCGTTGTCGTAGCTGCCAGCCACGGACCGAGAGATGTACGACGGCACCTGCAACGCACAGGTGAGGAGCGGTGCAGAGAAGTGCAGCGCAGTGAAGAGGAAAACAACATTGGCAGGCAGGCAGCGCATTGCACAGCTTTACAAACACCAGCAGCCAACAGCACGAGTGGCAAGTCACCATGGCAATGAGCGCAGCAGCGGTGAGTCCAGCCCCCGTGCCCCGCACTTCTCTAGGCAAAAAAGAGCTGGTCCACGCCACATGCGCTGCAATCCGTCCTGCTCATTGCCCCACTCAGCAGCCAACATAACGAGCAGCCACTCACCATGGCGATGAGCGCAGCAGCAGTGAGCCCAGCCCGCGTCCCCCGGACCTCCTTGGTTAAGAGAAAGGTGGCCCACGCTGCATGCGCTGAGAACACCTCGTGCGCTTACTTATGGGTCAACCCAGAAGTCAGCACCACATGTGCCACACTCACCATGACCATGCACGATAGAGGCCACTCACCATGGCGATGAGCGCAGCAGCAGTCAGCCCAGCCCCCGTGCCCCGGACCTCCTTGGCCAAGAGAAAGGTGGCCCATGCCGCATGCGCTGAGAACAGTCATGCTTATCAGTCAGCAGTCAAAGCCACTCACCATGGCGATGAGCGCAGCAGCAGTCAGGCCAGCCCCCGTGCCCTGCGCTTCTCTAGGCAAAAAAAAGCTGGTCCACACCACATGCACTTATCAGTCAGCAGTCAAAACCACTCCATGGCGATGAGCGCAGCAGCAGTCAGGCCAGGCCCTGTGCCCCGCACCTCCTTGGCGAGAAGGAAGGTGGCCCACGCCGCATGCGCTGAGAACACTCGTGTGCTTACTTCTGCGTTAAGTCAGCACCCAACACCACATGCGCGCCACTCACCATGGCAATGAGCGTAGCAGCAGTCAGCCCAGCCCCCGTGCCCCGCACTTCCTTGGCCAGCAGGAAGGTGACCCACACCGCATGCGCTGAGAACAGCCATCATGCGCTTATCAGTCAGCAGTCGAAGCCACTCACCATGGCGATGAGTGCAGCAGCAGTCAGCCCTGCCCCCGTGCCCCGTACTTCCTTGGCCAAGAGAAAGGTGGCCCACGCCGCAAACGCTGAGAACACTGGTGCCGTGAACACACACACCGTCTCCACGGAGAAGGGGAAGTTGAGAGCATTGGCAATCCTGTATGGTGGGTAACAGCAGGGGGGGATAAGAGCCAAGGATGAACACTGGCGCCGTGAACACACACACCGTCTCCACGGAGAACGGGAAGTTGAGCGCGTTGGCGAGCCTGGCAGGGAGGGATGGAAGGGATGGGGCGGATGGGGTATGCATGCAGCACTGGCGCCGTGAACACACACACGGTCTCCACGGAGAAGGGGAAGTTGAGCGCGTTGGCGAGCCTGTATGGGGGATGGGAAGGGATGGAGCAGCAGGAGAAAGAGGAACACTGGCGCCGTGAACACACACACGGTCTCCACTGAGAAGGGGAAGTTAAGCGCGTTGGCAAGCCTGTACGGGGGGTGGGAATGGATCGAGCAGCAGGAGAAGGAGGCGAAGGGATTGGTGGAAGGAGGTAGGTTTCGTGAACACACACACCGTCTCCACGAGGAACGCAGAAGGTGCGAGGAGAAGTGAAAGGAGGAACTCTTGTGCTGTGAACACACACGGTCTCCATCCATGGTGAAGAGAAGAGGAAGTTGCGGGCAGTGAGAGTGAGACCCGGGTACACCGCCCCACCGATGACTCCTCATGCCCTCCAAACACCATGCATCCCATGCCCTCACCTCACCTCATCATGCACGCACCCACGCCCTGCACTCACCACCACATGGTGCCAGCAGTGAGAGTGAGACCCGGGTACACCGTCCCACCAATGACTCCTCATGCCTTCACCTCACCTCACCATGCACCCACGCCCTCAGCACGCCCAGCACTCACCACCACATGGTGCTGGCAGTGAGAGTGAGACCCGGGTGCACCGTCCCACCAGCTACTCCCACATGCCCTCTACACACCATGCATCCCTTGCCCTCTCGCCTTCACGCGCTGCACTCACCACCACATGGTGCTGGCAGTGAGAGTGAGACCCGGGTGCACCGTCCCACCAGCTACTCCCACATGCCCTCTACACACCATGCATCCCTTGCCCTCTCGCCTTCACGCGCTGCACTCACCACCACATGGTGCTGGCAGTGAGAGTGAGACCCGGGTGCACCGTCCCACCAGCTACTCCCACATGCCCTCTACACACCATGCATCCCTTGCCCTCTCGCCTTCACGCGCTGCACTCACCACCACATGGTGCTGGCAGTGAGAGTGAGACCCGGGTGCACCGTCCCACCAGCTACTCCCACATGCCCTCTACACACCATGCATCCCTTGCCCTCTCGCCTTCACGCGCTGCACTCACCACCACATGGTGCTGGCAGTGAGAGTGAGACCCGGGTGCACCGTCCCACCAGCTACTCCCACATGCCCTCTACACACCATGCATCCCTTGCCCTCTCGCCTTCACGCGCTGCACTCACCACCACATGGTGCCGGCAGTGAGAGTGAGACCCGCGTACACCGTCCCACCAATGACTCGCCCCAGAGGGTACCTGCCAGTGCCACATACCAAGAGGCCAACAGATGCTAAGATTCCAGGCAAATCTCGAGAGGACAGCAGGACAAGGTGACTTTTGAGTCGACTCAAAAGCCACCAATGACTCGCCCCAGAGGGTACCTGCCAGTGCCACAAGTCAAGAGGCCAACAGACGCTAAGATTCCAGGCAGATCTCGAGAGGACAGCAGGACACGAGGGTTGTATGACAACACAAGGGTCTTTGTCAGGCGGAGCGAAACAGGTGAGTGAAGAAGGGAGAGCACAAGTCAAGAGGCCAACAGACGCTGAGATTCCAGGCAAATCTCGAGAGGACAGCAGGGCACGAGGGTTGTATGACAACACAAGGGCCTGTATCAGGCGGAGCGAAACAGGTGAGTGTAGTAGGGAGACCACTGCAGCATGTCCCGTTCCATCCATCCCTCGCCATAGCATCTCCTCCCATGCTCGCTCGACATGCCATCGCATCTCCCACCACTCGCCATAACCTCCCCCACAACTCGCCATGCCATCTCATCCCCCCTCACTCACCACGTCCGGTCATCAAACCAGTTCCAGAAGTTATAGAAGCCCTCGGTTAAAAAAAACTGCACATCTCCCATCACTCGCCATGGCATCTCCCCCATAGCTAGCCATAAAATCTCATCTCCCATCACTCGCCATGGCATCTCCCCCATAGCTAGCCATAAAATCTCATCTCCCATCACTCGCCATGGCATCTCCCCCATAGCTAGCCATAAAATCTCATCTCCCATCACTCGCCATTCCATCTCCTCTCCCATTACTAGCCATGCCATCTCATCGCCATCACTCACCAAGTGCGGTCATCAAACCAGTTCCAGAAGTTATAGAACCCCTCCTTTGAAAGAAACTGCACCGTGAAGCAGGAAGCGGGAGAGGAGAGGAGGAATTCAAGAGGAGCGCTTTAAGAGGGTGCAAGGATCCGCGACGACCCAGGTTGAAACTGCATCGCACAAGACAAGCACGAGCTCTGGGACGCGCGTGGGAGGCATAGGGAGAACGCGTGATGGGACGCATGCGGGACGCATCCGGGATGCCACAGCGAGACAGGACGCGCACGAGCGAGCAAGAAGGAGGCCATATGAGGCACCTGGAGACGGGAATCACGTGGGTGACGGGAATCACCTGGGTGACGGGAATCACGTGGGTGACGGGAATCACGTGGGTGACGGGAATCACCTGGGTGACGGGAATCACCTGGGTGACGCGGTAGTTGAAGTAGGGGTCGAACTCGTGAATGACGCTCTCGTACTTGATCACCTGTGGCCGCACGGGAAGAAAGGGAAAAGGCAAGATTCGAGGGGTATGTTCAGTTGAGTGTTCTACTTGATAATGGCAGGTAGGGGGGTCGAACTCGTGAATGACGCTCTCGTACTTGATCACCTGCCATGGACGGATGGAAAGGGGAACCACAGGATTCGAGGGGTGTGTTGAGTGGTTCTACATGGAGGTGGCAGCGTGGAGGCACAAGTCGAATCGTGAATAACGCTTTTGTATTTTATGCCCGTAAACGAATAATCATGACCGGGTACGAATTCTGACAAATATGGAAAGGGGAGAAGCATGGCTGAGGAGCATGATGAGCGTCTAAATGGTTCATTTGACTGAAATCCGCTAATAGATGGCTCAGCCGTGTATAGGTGGCTACTTAGCTCAGTCTACGCGGAAAATGGGCCTGAAGGATGCGAGGTAAGTTGAAAAATGAGACACTCGTACTTTAGCTATGTCCTAAATCAAGCGCGTCGAATAAATCCATCATGAGAGATCCATTTCTGGCCGGACCATCATTATATGAAATCGACCGGGACGACGGCCCAGGCCTAGTATTCTCGGTTAGCGTGCGTTGCTAAAGTATAGAGCGGAAAGTTTGCCTGAGGCGAAGCTTTGCCTTTAACCACGAGAGGTAAAGTTTGTGATCCAGATCTGAAGAGCTCCATACGAAGCCAAACCGGCAGTGAATTAAGTGTCTGATCGTTGAACATCGGGTATGCGAAGTAGGCAAGACGACGCTTTTATAAAAAGTGGCTCGAGGCAGCAGCTTCGTATCACGGAATCCAATCCAATGAAACTAGCACTCTTGCGTTTCGTGCTGTTTTTTTTTATATAAAATTCACGAATAATGCTCTGAAATGTCACGGAGCTTAGCATCCTACTCTACGCATATTGTGCTGGGACCTTCTGGGGAACTCGTAAAAGTAGCCTACCTTTTCCCGAGTAAAAATCTTCGAGATTCCGCAACGACGAATGGGATCTGAAGTCTCACCGAGAAGAGGCGGATCGAGAAAGCCATGACGCAGATCAGGATCAGCGCCAGGCCGCACAGCAAGCCTCCCCATGGACCCTGGCGGCTCGATGCCGCCGCCATTGCCGCGAGGCTAAACGAAGGAAAATCCTTCAGAGACTTATCGAGAGTAGCACTGGCAGCTGGCGCGGCTAACGCGGGAAATGCGACCAAGAGGCGTTGGGTAATGAAGAAACCAACCCACAGATGCAGGGAAGCGAGCCCGGCAGCCGATAGGCGAGGATCAGAGATTTGAGCATCCTCGAGTTGCACGGATCGCTACAGTATACCACAGATTGGAACTGCTCTATTAGCTAGTGCCTGATAGAAATTCAAAGAAAGAGCATGGTAAAGACACATACTATTCCAACTAAAGCATTCACAAGATTGAAAGTGGCACATTGACTAACTCGTTATGTGTACTAATCCGTGAAACGCGACAACGCTTTATAACCATATTTTCATACATGAGATACAGTCCATGCATGGTTTTCATGTATGAGATTCGTTGTTGATGATCATGTATGATATACGGTCTATGTGCATAGCTTTCATGAATAAGATATGTTCGGTTTTGAAAAAAACATAAGGGGGGGTGGGGGGGGGGGAATGTCAAAGTCCCAGTCACTAGACCACTGGGATAAAAGGGCTGGTTTCAAATGTGGGTCAGTGCCCAAAGCCCCCCCCCCCCCCCGGCTAACATGCATGAGACCCCCCTAGGATCAATCGGGGATCCACAGTGTAGGTTTTTGTCAGATTACAATTGTATCTATAGGCTACAGTAGGGTCACTCCTTAGTGAGTACAACACTTTAGGGTTAGGTTTCCCCTACTTGTACTCACCTCTTGCCTAGTTCATTCACCATTCCTAGTTCTATTCTTAACATGGTATCAGAGTAGGAACCGTTCCTACATGGGCCCACCGTTCCGCCTAGTGGTAGCGCCACGCCCTACACAGTAGCCAGCGCGCTGGCGCCCCTAGCTCTCACTGTCGCGACCCTTGCAGCCCGTGCGCTGCCCCTGCGACCGCGCTGCCCCTGCAGCCGTGCTCGCCCCTACGACCGTGCTGCCCCTGCAGCCGTGCTCGCCCCTGCTACCGTGCTCGCCCCTGCTACCGTGCTGCCCCTGCAGCCGCGCCTGCCCCTGTGGCCCGAGCGCTGCTCCTGCAGCCCGTACGCTGCCCCTGCAGCCCGTTCACGCTGCCCCTGCAGCCCGTTCACGCTGCCCCTGCAGCCCGTTCACGCTGCCCCTGCAGCCACGCGTCGCCTCTGCGGCCCGTCCGCGCGGCCCCTGCAGCCCGCGCGTCGCCCCTGGAGCCCGCGCGCCGCCTCTGCAGCCCGTCCTCGCGGAATCTGCAGCCCGCGCGTCGCCCCTGGAGCCCGCGCGCCGCCTCTGCAGCCCGTCCTCGCGGACCCTGCAGCCCGCGCGTCGCCCCTGGAGCCCGCGCGCCGCCTCTGCAGCCCGTCCTCGCGGACCCTGCAGCCCGCGCGTCGCCCCTGGAGCCCGCGCGCCGCCTCTGCAGCCCGTCCTCGCGGACCCTGCAGCCCGCGCGTCGCCCCTGGAGCCCGCGCGCCGCCTCTGCAGCCCGTCCTCGCGGACCCTGCAGCCCGCGCGTCGCCCCTGGAGCCCGCGCGCCGCCTCTGCAGCCCGTCCTCGCGGACCCTGCAGCCCGCGCGTCGCCCCTGGAGCCCGCGCGCCGCCTTTGCAGCCCGTCCTCGCGGACCCTGCAGCCCGCGCGTCGCCCTTGGAGCCCGCGCGCCGCCTCTGCAGCCCGTCCGCGCGGCCCCTGCAGCCCGTACGAGCTGCCCTTGCAGCCAGCGCGGCGCCTCTGCTGCCTCGCGCGTCGCGCTCTGCTGCAGCCCGCGCGCCGCGCCCTAAGGCAGCCAGTCGCGTCGCGCTCTGCTGCCCCTCGCGTCGACCCTGCGCCAGCGCCCTGCCCTGCGCGCGCTGGCGCCCTGCCCTGCGCCAGCGCCCTGCCCTGCGTCCGCGCCCTACTCTGCGCCAGCGCCCTGCCCTGCGCCAGCGCCCTGCTATACCCTAAATATAATTAAATTGTAAAAAAAAAAAAAAAAAGACCCTACGTGCTTCTGCCCTAGGACCTACTCTGGACCGTCACTGTCTGTCATGGCCACTTCCGCGGCAGTTGCTGCGGCCAGGGGTGGACAGCAGCGGGCACTGCTTCTCCCGGACGACCCCACCCCTCGGCAGCTTCGTGAGTGGGTTATTCAGCGAGGTCGTCCTGGTGGTGGAGGTTATCGTTCTGTTAGGACTGCTGCTCCAGGTGCTAGTGAGTCTGCTGGAGCTCTAGGTGCCCGTGAGTCTACCGAGTGCGTCTACTACCACAGGTCCTGCCTCAGCTGAGGTCTTGCACACTTTCACGCTTGACTCAGGCGCGTCACGTTGCTTCTTCCGTGATTGCACCACAGTCACACCACTCACAGCACCTGTCCCAGTCTCACTGGCTGACCCCTCTGGGGGCCCAGTGGTTGCGAGAGCCTCCACGGTCCTCCCTTGTCTAGCAGTCCCCTCCGGTTCTTTGTCAGGTCTCCACCTCCCCACATTCTCTACGAACTTGGTGAGCAACGCTGCCATTCAGGATGTCTGGGTTGATACCTTTATTCCTGGAGGGCAGCGTGTGGCGATCTGTACGTGCTCCCGGACTGGCCGTCACCTGGCTACGTTCACTCGTCAGCCTGGGTCTAGTCTGTACACACTGACCACTGCGTCTGCACAGGTGGCTGAGTCAGGTCAGGTAGTTGCGTCGAGTCGAGCGTCTGCGTCAGGGCAGTTAGCTGCGTCTTGCTCGTGCAGAGTACTCACGCACGAGAATCAGCGCTGGCACCACCGTCTTGGTCACCCCTCCCTGCAGCGTCTGCGCGGCATGCACTCCCGGCTCCTGGTCTCTGGCCTCCCTGAGACCCTGCCCCCCCTCCCGCGCTCACTTGCGCCGCCGTGCCTTCCTTGCGTCGAGGGGCGGCAGCGCGCCGCTCCTCACTCCTCCGAGTTTCCTCCGACCACTGCTCCTCTGCAGACTCTCCACCTGGACGTGTGGGGCCCGGCCCCCGTCGGTGGGACGGACCAGGAGCGCTACTTCCTGCTGGTTGTTGACGACTACACACGCTACACCACAGTCTTCCCCTTGCGTCGCAAGGCGGACGTCAGCAGTGTTTTGATCCCCTGGATCCGTGCTACTCGTCTCCAGCTACACGAGCGCTTTCAGCAGGACTTCCCAGTCCTGCGTCTGCACTCGGACAGGGGTGGTGAGTTCTCTTCTGGCGTCCTTGAGACGTTCTGCCAGGATGAGGGCATCGACCAGTCGTTCACGCTTCCGGCCTCTCCGCAGCAAAATGGGATCGCTGAGCGTCGCATTGGCCTGATCATGGAGGTTGCTCGTACCTCCATGATCCATGCGGCTGCTCCCCATTTCCTGTGGCCGTTTGCGGTCCGATACGCCGCGCATCAGCTCAACCTCTGGCCCCGTGTCTCTGCTCCAGAGACCTCGCCCACACTTCGTTGGACGGGACAGCCTGGTGATGTGTCGTCGTTTCGGGTCTGAGGCGCGCTCTCCCTTGTTCGCGATACCAAAGCGAGCAAGCTCTCTCCTCGCACTCTCCGTTGTGTCTTCCTGGGCTTCCCCACCGACGCTCCACCCTGGCAGTTCTACCACCCTGCCTTGCGTCGTGTTCTGTCCTCTCAGGACGTCACCTTCGACGAGTCGGTCTGTTACTACCGACTTCACCCGCACGCGTCCCACCCGGTCCCCCTTGCACCCCTCTTCCTGGTACCAGTCCCCCCCCCGGTAGACCCCCTCCCCCCACAGGGTCCTGCTCCCTCAGGTGTGTCCCAGGTAGACCCACCCCCCTTGGATGAGCCAGTTGAGATCTCTTCTGACTCCTCTGACTCACCAGAGGGGGGTGACGCCGTCGACGACGACGCGGCGACCACTCGCCACACTCCTCGCTTGGCGACCCCCCCGGGTTTCCCGCCACGGCCGTCTTCGCCGCCTCCGCAGCCTGCTGCTGTGGACTCTGGAGCTGAGACTACTGGAGCTGGGGCTGGAGGTGGTGAGTCTGGGGGTGCCCGCTCTCCTCGTCTGGCTACCCCCCCCGGGTTCCCACCTCTGCCGTCTTTGCCGCCTCTGCAGCCTACTGCTGTGGACACTGGAGCAGAGACTGAGGGTGCTGGGAGTGAGGGTGCTGGGACTGAGGGTACTGAGCCTGAGGGTGCTGGGACTGAGGGTGCTGGGACTGAGGGTACTGAGCCTGAGGGTGCAGAGACTGAGGGTGCTGAGACTGAGGGTGCTGGGACTGAGGGTACTGAGACTTTGGGTGCTGACTCTGGGGGTGCTGAGACTTCGGGTGCTGACTCTGGGGGTGCTGCAAGTCCTTCTGGAGGTCCTGGAGCTGGAGTTACTGGAGCTACTAGGCCTGGAGGTCCTACTGGAGGTACTAGAGGTACTACTGGTGCTGGAGGTACTGGAGCTGCTGCTGGTGCTGGAGGTGCTGGAGCTGGAGGTACTAGAGGTGCTTCTGGTGCTGGAGGTGCTAGAGCTACCACTACTGGAGGTACTGGAGCTGGACAGCCACCGCAGCCTGCTCTACTTGAGACACTCTCGCCGCAGGCGATTCGTGCGTGGGTCGTTCTGCGAGGCAGTCCTGGTGGTGGAGGGTACGGTCCTGCTGGTGCTGGAGCTACTAGTCCAGGAGGTGCTGCTGGTGCTGGAGGTGCTAGAGGTACTACTGGAGGTACTAGAGGTGCTGCTGGTGAAGGAGGTACTGGAGCTGCTGGTGCTGGGGGTACTGGAGCTGCTGCCGGTGCTGGAGGTACTGGTGCTGGTGGCACTGGAGGTGCTGGTGCTCCTGGTGCTGGGGCTGCGGGAGCTGCTGACCCTGGAGGTGCTGGTACTGCTGGTGCTGGAGGCGTTGGAGCTGGAGGTACTGGAGGTGCTGGAGCTACTGGTCCCGGAGGTGCTCGTACTGGAGGTGCTGGAGCTGCCGGAGCAGGAGGTACTGGAGGTGCTGGAGCTACTGGTCCCGGAGGTGCTCGTAGTGGAGGTGCTGGAGCTGCCGGAGCAGGTGGTACTGCTGGTGCTGGAGGTGCAGGAGGTGCTACTGGAGCTGCTGGCACAGGAGGTACTGGAGGTACTACTGGTGCTGGAGGCGCTGGAGCTGGAGCTGGAGGCACTGGAGGTGCTGGAGGTACTACTGGTGCTCGAGGTGCTGGCGCTGTCGGAGCTCGTGGTGCTGGAGGTGCTGGTGCTACTGGTGCTGGAGGTGTTGCTGGGGGTACTGGAGGAGCTGCTCGTGCTGGAGGTACGGGAGCTACTGGTGCTCTTCGCCACCTTCTCAGTCTTCCGCCAGGTGCTACTGGCTTCCCTGTGGCAGGTACTACTCCTCCGTTGCTGTGTCCGCCAGCGGACCATTCACAGCCACCGCTGCTACCACACTCCCCACTGCCTGCTCCTGCTCCTTACACTGGAATGTCAGAGTCCTTGACTGAGCGTCGAGAGCCTGAGACTCGTGCTTCTACCCCTGAGCGTCGAGAGCCTGAGTCTAGCTTTGACCTTGAGCCTGAGCCTAGAGCTGCTGTCCGTGCTCGTGTTCCTCGTGTTCGTCGTCCACGTGCTCCGGCTGTCCCCGGCACTCACGATATGACACTTCGTCCTTCCTCTGTTCCTCAACGTGTTGTACTACCGTTACCTCCTGCGTCCTCTCTACCTGACGTTGCTGACCCTCCATCTGACCTTGCTCGTGCGTCCAGTCCGACTGTTACTCGCCTTCTTGCTACGGTTGTGACGGACCCTACGTTCTTGTCTCCTGCTCCGTCTGCCCTAGTAGCTGAGCTTGTTGACTTTGCTGCTGTTTACCGCCTAGACTACCTTGCGAGTCTTGTCTCTGTCCTCCGTCCGTCGGGGGTGAGACTGCTCTTGGCTGTACTGCCCTTGGCTGTGACGTTCTTGAGGACAGACAGGAGGAGCTGGAGTGCCTTGCTGCCGCTTCACCCCATCACGCGACCATGCTGCTTGCCCCTGAGGGAGACCCGGATGCACTTGACATCCCCACCCCGCGCTCTTACAAAGAGGCGATCTCGGGTGAGTACTCCTCTCAGTGATGGACGCCAGAGATGGCTTCATGGAAGTCCACAGGCACCTACGTCGACGAGGTTCCCCCACCTGGGGCGAACATCGTCAGTGGCATGTGGATTTTCAGGGTGAAGCGGCCGCCGGGTTCTCCGCCTGCCTTCAAGGCACGTTACGTTGCTCGAGGCTTCAGTCAGCGTGAGGGGGTCGACCTTCTTTCAGACCTTCTCCCCCACCCCGAAGATGACCACTCTTCGGGTGTTGCTACACGTTGCAGCTCAGCGTGACTACGAGCTGCACTCCCTCGACTTCTCGACAGCTTTCTTGCAGGGTAGCCTTCACGAGGCCATCTGGTTGCGCCGTCCACAGGGCTTCACTGGGTCGTTTCCTGAGGGTACCCAGTGGAGCCTACGGCGACCAGTGTACGGCCTGCGTCAGGCGCCCTGTGAGTGGCACGACACACTGAGGACGACACTTGCGGCTCTTGGGTTTGCTCCTTCGACTGCTGACCCGTCGCTGTTTCTACGCACCGACACTACTCTGCCGCCGTTCTACATCCTCGTGTACGTCGACGACTTGGTTTTTGCTACTGCTGACACTGAGGCACTGGCCCTAGTGAAGGCGGAGCTGCAGGAGAGACACACCTGCACTGACCTGGGTGAGCTGCGGAGCTATCTTGGCTTGCAGATCACCCGGGACAGACCACGGCGCACCATCACCCTGACTCAGTCACACATGGTGCACCAGGTCCTTCAGCGCTTCCGCTTCACTTGGTCCTCGCCACAGCCCACTCCTCTGTCTACCGGCCACTCGCTCTCAGCTCCACCTTCGGACGAGTCCGCAGAGCCGAGTGGTCCGTACCCAGAGCTTGTGGGTTGCCTCATGTACCTGATGACGTGCACACGACCTGACCTCGCGTACCCTCTCAGCCTCCTGGCTCGCTACGTGGCACCTGGTCGACACCGAAAGGTGCACATTGATGCTGCGAAGAGGGTACTGCGTTACTTGTGCAGCACATCGGGCATGGGGCTCATGCTTGGAGGACGGGGTTCGGTGGTCCTCACAGGACACTCTGACGCTTCTTGGGCCGACGACCTGACGACTCAGCGTTCGTCACAGGGTTACACCTTCAGTCTTGGCTCTGGTTCTGTCTCGTGGAGGTCCACTCGTTCTTCTTCTGTGCTTGGTTCCAGCTGTGAGGCCGAGATCTACAATGGGGCCATGGCTGCACAGGAGCTACGCTGGCTGACCTACCTGCTGACCGACTTGGGGGAGCGGCCTCGTTCTCCTCCAGTTCTGTACGTCGACAACAAGGCAATGCTTGCCTTGTGTCGCGAGCAGAGACTGGAGCACAGAACGAAGCACATTGCTCTTCGCTACTTCCTTGCGCGTGAGCTGCAGCAGCGTGGTCAGCTGCGCCTTGCTTACGTGGCCTCTCGGGCCAACACTGCTGATGTCTTCACCAAGGCCCTTGGGGCTGGTGATCATCACCGTTTCAACACTGCTCTTGGGCTTGTGCCCACTCTGCCTCACCTGTTGGTTGCTTGACTTGCTCTTGTTGTACACTGCTATATATCTTTATACCTGCATGTTTTCTCTTGCTAGGTTGTGATCAGTGTACTGCCTTGCTATTATATACCTCTGCATGTGAACTGGCCTTGTGGCCACTTGCTTGTGCTCAGAATGCGTGGTGACTTTGTGATCCACCCTGAGCTGTGTTCTCTTCTGCAGACTGGTCTTGTGACCGCTTGTTGTGTTTGCTGTCCCCTAGTTTGCCTATGGGGGTGTGTCAGATTACAATTGTATCTCTAGGCTACAGTAGGGTCACTCCTTAGTGAGTACAACACTTTAGGGTTAGGTTTCCCCTACTTGTACTCACCTCTTGCCTAGTTCAACCACCATTCCTAGTTCTATTCTTAACAGTTTTCTGACACCCCCCCACACAGGGAGGCCCGAGACACGGCACAGCTCATTCGGCATCATGTGCGTACATTGGGATTCGAACCCGAGACCTTTGCTCTGATACCATGTCAAAGTCTCAGTCACTAGACCACTGGATAAAAGGGCTTGTTCCAAATGCGGGTCAGTGCGCCCAAACCTCCCTATATTAACATGCCTGTAACCCCCCTAGGATCACTCGGGGATCCACAGTGTAGGTCTTCTGACAAGAAACACACAAACGAAAAACAACACAACACCAACAACAACAACAAACTCCAACACCTTCACTGAGGGTACCCAGTGGAGCCTTCGGCGACCAGTCTACGGCCTTCGACAGGCGCCCCGAGAGTCGCATGACACACTGAGGACTACACTTGCGGCTCTTGGCTTCGCTCCCTCGATTGCTGACCCTTCGCTGTTTCTGCGCACAGACACTTCTCTGCCGCCGTTCTACGTTCTTATGTACGTTGACGACTTGGTTTTTGCTACTGCTGACACTGAGGCTCTGGCCTTGGTGAAGGCGGAGCTGCACGAGAGACACACTTGCACTGACCTGGGTGAGCTGCGGAGTTACCTTGGCTTGCAGATCACCTGGGACAGAGCACGCCGCACCATCACCCTCACTCAGTCACACATGGTGCAGCAGGTCCTTCAGCGCTTCGACTTCACGTGGTCCTTGCCACAGCCCACTCCTCTTTCTTCCGGCCACTCGCTCTCAGCTCCACCTTCGGACGAGTCCGTAGAGCCGAGTGGTCCGTACCCAGAGTTTGTGGGTTGCCTCATGTACCTGATGACGTGCACACGACCTGACCTCGCGTACCCTCTCAGCCTCCTGGCTCGCTACGTGGCTCCCGGTAGGCATCGAAAGATGCACTGGGATGCTGCGAAGAGGGTATTGCGTTACTTGTGCAGCATATCGGGCATGGGGCTCGTGCTTGGAGGACGGGGTTCAGTTGTTCTCACCGGTCACTCAGACGCTTCTTGGGCTGACGACCAGACTACTCACCGGTCGACACAGGGGTACAGTTTCAGCCTCGGCACTGGTTCTGTCTTGTGGAGGTTCACTCGCTCTTCCTCTGTACTTAGTTCCAGCTGTGAGGCCGAGATCTACGCTGGGGCTATGGCTGCACAGGAGCTGCGATGGCTGACCTACCTGCTGACCGACTTGGGTGAGCGGCCTCGTTCTCCTCCAGTTCTGTACGTCGACAACAAGGCCATGATTGCCTTGTGTCAGGACCAGAGACTGGATCACAGAACGAAGCACATTGCTCTCCGTTACTTCCTCACGCGAGAGCTGCAGCATCGTGGTCAGCTTCGTCTTGCTTACGTGGCCACTCGGGCCAACACAGGTGATGTTTTCACCAAGGCCCTTGGGTCTAGTGATCATCAGCGTTTCTGTACTGCTCTTGGGCTTGTGCCCACTCTGCCTCACTTGCTTGTCTCTTGATCTTGCTCTTGTTTTACACTGATATATATGAGTATACCTTCATGCTTACACTTGCTAGGTTGTGATCAGTGTACTGCTCTTTGCTATTATATACTATGCATGTGAACTGGCCTTGTGGCCGCTTGCTTGTGCTTAGAATGCGTGGTGACCTTGTGATCCACCCTGAGCTTTGCTTTGCTTTGCTTTTTCTCTTGACTGGTCTTGTGACCACTTGTTGTCCCCCACTTCGCCTATGGGGGTGTGTCAAAACATGTTTATATGTTGTTAGTTATGTTAGTTCTGTTAGGCTGCAGTGTGGTACCTTGTATAGGGTACAACACAACTCTCTCGATACTTGTACCCTACTCTCCTACTAGTCTATTCATCCTAGTATTCTAACATGGTACTAAGAGCTAGGGCGTTCCTATATACTAGAACATGGTATTAACAATAAGTGCAACAACAAACTAGAGCTACAGCTACAGGCAGTTATAGATATATATAGAAATATATATATATAACGACACACCCCCTAACTCCCTGCAGCACATAGCTATAGTAACTCACACCCCCTGAAGGGGTACACCAGGTAGCAAAAGAAGCAGCAGCAGGGAAGAGCAGTGGCAGCCGGTGCAGTAGTGGCAGATATAGCTGTAGCAAACCCTCAGCCAACTCAGAAACAGCAGTAGTGGGTGCATGTGGCAGCAGGGCCCTTGAGAGGGGGCGCGTGCGGCGGCAACAGGCAGCGGCACAGCAGGGCTCAACGGTAGCACCTGCGCTCAACAGCAGCCGACAGCAGTAGCATGTGCAGGTGGCGACAGGGGCGGCAGCAGGAGGTGCCACGGTAGCAACGGGTGGCAGCTGCAGATGTCTGGCTGACTTCCACCACCCCCTCACCCTTCCCCCCCACAGTGGTACGCGCAGCAGTGAGAGAGAGAGAGAGAAGGGGCAGCTGCAGATGCGGCACAATCTCTCCCGCCACCTCCTCACCCTCCCCCCTTTCCCCACAGCGACTGGCGCTGCGGGGAGAGAGAGGAGAGAGGAGGACGACGGCTGGTTCCTGCGGGTACACTCCCGCCACCCCCTCACCCTCCCCCCCACAGTGACAGTCGCGTATGGGGGGATAAAGGGCGACGGCAGGCGCTGCTGGCGGCTCACAGCGGCCACCCAGTCACGCCACCTCCCCCAGTGTCCGCCCCCGCCTCCACCTTTCCTCCACTGCTCGCCACTCCCACGACGTCCCCCCACAGTAGGAGCGCTCACGGCAGCTGCAGCCGCGGCAGGAGCGAGTGCGACAGTTGCAGCGGGACCGGCGGGAAGGTGGGCGGGGAGAGGTGCTCGGGCGCGACGGGTGGGACAGGGGGCCGTAACGGAAGTGCGACGAAGCGGCGACGGTGCAGCGTGGCGACGGGGCAACGAGGCAGCGCGACAAGCAGAGCGCCGCATTCGCCTCGCCGATCGCGGTGACGGTCGAGCTGGCGATTTCGCTGGCGATTTCGCCAGTGCAAGCGTGCACGCGCTGGCGGGTCGCTGGCGGGTGGGTTCACGAGCTCGGGGACGGGGCGCGCCATAGCGACAGTGACTGGTGGGCCCATTAGGTCCCAAATCGGGACCTTCTCTAAAACCATGTCAAAATAGTTGTTAGGACTAGGCACTAGGGTTTGGGAGGAATGAGCTAGGAACGAGAGAGTTTACCAAAGAGGAGAGTTGACCAACAACAACAGCAACACTAACAACAGCAAAAACAACGACAACAAGGCAGAGTATAAAGGTATTATACAAATGAATCAATCAGGACACTTGAATCGGCTGTCAAACAACTATCATGTCGTTGTTGTTACAAGAGCACGCAATACGCCGACATGGATGTAACCTTTCATATTGCATGGCTAGCAATGACTCTTCGTATGTCGTTGTAAACAAACTCGATGCGTCTTGGTTTATATCACTACTGCTAGTCTACTTTCACTCTAACGGAGTTACGACAATACAATAAGATTACATTACTGTATGTATTGCAACATTTCTAAACCTTATACCGTATTCTTTTGTGTAAACATGAGGGAGTGGGTGGCAAAATATGCGTATGGAGGGATTTCTTGAGGTATATCCACTACAATCCACGCACAGTCCAAACCATCGACACTTTATTTCATGGACGAATTACATCCCATTCTTTCAATATCCTAACAAAAACGGCGGTCGTGCGCCTCTTATGCACGTTATCTACGAACACCATCTGCCTCGTGAACCTCGATCATCAACATCCCATGAGAAACATAACTGTTGGACCCAACTGCAACCATCGGCAATGACCATTCTACATGCGAAACAAAAAATAAAGAAAGGGGTTCATGCTTAGCTTCCTGGCGGAGATGCGTACCCTGCCACGCCCCGTCGCACCCAGCTGTCGCACCCTGTCACGCCCCGCCGCACCTGCAGCGGCGCCCGCACCTGCTATCGTGCCCGCGCTAGCCGACGCCGTGTCTGCCTCGCACTCCACGCGCCATGCCGTGACTGTCTTTGTGGGGGGAGGAGGCGAGGGTGGCTACCGTGGCGGATGAAGGGCTGCCGACAATGGACGCTTGCCGTCTACCGCACCTGCCATGCCTGCAAAGCGCCCTGCCGCGGCCGCCGCTGTGGGGGGAAGGCTGCGGGGGTAGCAGACGTGAGCCTGCAGCATCAGTCGCTGCCTAACCTGTCGTTTCTGCACCTCTCGCCACTCCAACTACTTTCGTTGCACCTCTCTTTGTTCTACGTGCTCCTCCTCCTCACTGGTGTTTCTCATTGCGCGTGTTTCTTCTTGCTGGTTCTCGTGCCTGCATCGCACATGCCGCGCGCCTGCTGCTGCTCGTTAGTCGTTGCACATGAGTCGCTACCCCGCAGTCGCTGGGCGCCAGCCGTCACACCTTTTGCACTCGGGAAGTGTCCCCTTCAGGGGGTGTTCTTGCACTAGTTCTTGCTACAAGCAGTTTCAAGGGTGTGTCAAAATAGATTGTATCTATATACCGCCTACATCATAAACTAGTGTTATCATTACTGTTAAATTTGCTGGTGTTACATTACTTTGCCCTTGCATTTGCTTGTATTTATTGGGCCCTTGCCCCTCTATTCAACCCCTTTCTCTGTCGTAACTTCCTATTGTCAGCCATGCCTATGGAAGATTGTTGTGTGTCACTGTGCGTCGGCATAAAGTGGAGTCGCACCTCGTTGATGTGTACTTTCCTGCAAAAGTAATCAGCAAAAGCCATGTTCGCCGAAGTCTCGCTGTGCTGCAACGTGAAGTAACACCCGAAGAGTAGTAATCTTCGGGGTCGGGGGGGAGGTATGGAAAAAGTCAACTCCCTCATGTTGACTGAAGCCTCTAGCCACGTAGCGCGCCTTGAAAACAGGCGACGATCCTGGCGGCCCGCTTCACCTTGAAGATCCACATGCCATCGACTACGTTCGCCCCAGGTGGGGGAACTGCGTCGACGTAAGTGCCTGTGGATCTCCAAGACGCCATCTTTGAGTCCATGGCCGCTATCCACTGAGAGGCCCACTCCCCTGTTACTGCCTCACGGTACATGCGAGGAGTCGGTATGTCAAGGGCGTCGAAGTCTCCCTCAGGGGCTAACAGCATGGCACAGAGATGGGGAGAAGCGGCTGCCAAGAACTCCAGCTCGAACTGCCTATCCTCAAGGACGTCACAGCCAAGGGCAGACTCACCCCCGGCGGAGGAGGAGCAGCCACCACGCGGTTGGCATAGTATAGACGGCGGGTGGCGGCAAAGTCAGCGACAGCGGCAGAGATCTACGCCGGTGCCATGGCTGCGCAGGAGCTTCGCTGATTGAACTTTTTGCTCAGCGACCTTGGTGAGCGGCCGAGCTCTGCACCGACCTTGTGTCGAGAGCATCAACTGGAGAGCAGAGTGAAGCACATCGACGTAAGGTACTTTCTCATGCGAGAGTTGCAGCGAGGCGGCCAGGCTTTTCTTGACTAGTCTTGTGACCATGCGTGTTTCTTGCTCCTTCTTGTTATCCCCCACTTAGCCTATGGGGGTGTGTCATTTACAAATATGCATGCTAGTCTATAGTGGGGCATACAGTAAGGGGTATAACACATTTAGGGTTAGTAATCGTACCACCCATCTTCCTTAGCCATTTCATTCTGCTTCGTATCTCTTGAGAGAGATGCCTCATTCACTTTGAGATATCTTATCCAAGGTGAAGCATATGAAGATCATGGGGAATATTATCATGATAGTTGAAATTAGACCGGTCACAGAAGTAAGGATATCACATCAGTATAAAATCAACGAATACTAAATTAATGTGTTGGACTAGACTTGGATGGTGCCTCCCACAGTCCACAAGCTACTTACGAAGTAATACACCTCCTTACTCCACATGGTTTAGGGTTCCCCAAATACATGCATCTACAAAGCTTTGGTGTCTCACTCGTTGCTAAGTCACATCACATAAGCTTATTCACTGATACCATCAGAAATCACTAGCCACTGACTCTCAATTTCAGTAATATTGATATCACCAACATGTCTACGTTGTCCTAGCTTGTAGCATCGAAAGCATCATAGCGCGTGATTCCCTACTCAAAGCATACATTGTCAAAATGCATTCTACTTGCTAGGCTATAGTGGGTTGCTCAGTACGGGGTACAACCCCAATTAGGGTCACCTATACTGCCCTGTTTCTAGTCATTCCTGCACAGTGATTCTGACATGGCATTCAGAGCAGGAAACCTGTTAGGTTTTTAGGGCCCACCGATCGTTCCGCTAGTTCCTGCCCGAAGCGCCCTTGCGCTTCGGGCCCTCTCGCACAGTGTCACGCTGCCCTGCAGCTACTCGCACTGCCTGCCCAAGCGCGCTGCCCTGCTGTCGCACGCGCCCCTGCTACCCGCGAGCAGCCTCTGCCCCGCGCGCCACTATTGCCCGCGAGCAGCCCCTGCCTCGAGCGCCACTGCTGCCCGCGAGCAGCCCCTGCCTCGAGCGCCACTGCTGCCCGCGAGCAGCCCCTGCCTCGAGCACCACTGCTGCCCGCGAGCAGCCCCTGCCTCGAGCGCCCCTGCTGCCCGCGAGCAGCCCCTGCCTCGAGCGCCACTGCTGCCTGCGAGCAGCCCCTGCCTCGAGCGCCACTGCTGCCCACGAGCAGCCCCTGCCCCGAGCGCCCCTGCTACCCGCGAGCAGCCCCTGCCCTGTGCGCCCCGCTGCTAAACGCGCCAGCGCGCCCCGCAGCCCAGCGCGCCAGCGCGCCCCGCTGCTAAGCACGCCAGCGCGCCCCGCAGCCTAGCGCGCCAGTGCGCCCCGCAGCCCAGCGCGCCAGCGCGCCCCGCTGCTAACCGCGCCAGCGCGCCCCGCAGCCCAGCGCGCAAGCGCGCCCCGCTACTAAGCGCGCCAGCGCGCCTCGCAGCTCAGCGCGCCAGCGCGTCCCACTGCGAAGCGCGCCAGGCGCCCCACTGCGAAGCGCGCCAGCGTGCCCCGCAACCCTAAATAATAATAATAATAATAATAATAATAATAATAATAATAATAATAATAATAATAATAATAAAAAAAACGCCCTGCTGCCCAGCGCGCTGCTGCTGCACACGCTGCTACTGCTGCGCTGTGCCTTGCTGGGCAGCGCTGCCCAGGCCGAGCCACGCCGCCCAGCCCGAGCCGCCCTCCTGCTACTACTGCTGCTGCTACTACTCGTGCTACTGCTGCTGCTGGTGGAGGTGCTGCTGGGAGTGCTGGAGGAGCCGCCGCCCAGCCCCACCGCGCCGCCCTGCTGCTACTACTACTACTGCTGCTGCTGGTGGAGGTGCTGCTGGGAGTGCTGGAGGTGCTGCTGGTGCTGGAGGTGCTGGAGGTGCGGCTGGGAGTACTGGAGGTGCTGCTGGTGCTGGAGGTGCTGGACCTACTACTGACCGTCACTGCCTGTCATGGCCACTATCGCGGCGGTTGCAGCGGCTAGGGGTGGACAGCAGCGGTCCCTGCCTCTCCCGGACGACCCCACCCCCCAGCAGCTTCGTGAGTGGGTTATTCGGCGAGCTCGTCCAGGTGGTGGAGGTTTTGGTTTTATGTGGCCTCAGCGACGTCGCGACTGTGCTTCTCAGCGATGCGTCCCTGGTCGTATAGAGGCTGCTGCTCTCGGTTCTAGTGAGTCTGCTGCCGCTCCAGGTGCTGGTGAGTCTGCTGCAGCTCTAGGTGCCCGTGAGTCTGCCGATGCTCTAGGTGCTAGTGCGTCTACTGCCACAGGTCCTGCCTCAGCTGAGGCCTTGCACACTTTCACGCTTGACTCAGGCGCGTCACGTTGCTTCTTTCGTGATTGCACCACAGTCACACCACTCGCAGCACCTGTCCCAGTCTCACTGGCTGACCCCTCTGGGGGCCCAGTAGTTGCGCGAGCCTCCACTGTCCTCCCGTGTCCAGCAGTCCCCTCCGGTTCACTGTCAGGTCTCCACCTCCCCACATTCTCTACGAACTTGGTGAGCAACGCTGCCATTCAGGATGTCTGGGTTGATACCTTTATTCCTGGAGGGCAGCGTGTGGCGATCTGTACGTGTTCCAGGACTGGCCGTCACCTAGCTACGTTCACTCGACAGCCTGGGTCTAGTCTGTACATACTGACCACTACGTCTGCATAGGTGGCTGAGCCAGGTCAGGTGGCTGCGTCGAGTCGGGCGTCTGCGTCGGGACAGTTAGCTGCGTCTTGCTCGTGCAGAGTACTCACGCACGAGACTCAGCGCTAGCACCACCGTCTTGGTCACCCCTCCCTGCCGCGTCTACGCAGCATGCACTCCCGTCTCCTTGTCTCTGGCCTCCCCAGGTCCCTGCCCCACCTGCCGCGCTCGCTTGCCCCGCCGTGCCTTCCTTGCGTCGAGGGGCGGCAGCGCGCCGCTCCTCACTCCTCCGAGTTTCCTCCGACCACTGCTCCTCTGCAGACTCTCCACATGGACGTGTGGGGCCCGGCCCCCATCGGTGGAACGGACCGCGAGCGCTACTTCCTGCTGGTTGTTGACGACTACACACGCTACACCACTGTCATCCTCTTGCGGCGCAAGGCGGACGTCAGCAGTGTCCTGATCCCCTGGATCCGTGCTACTCGTCTCCAGCTGCACGAGCGGTTTCAGCAGGACTTCCCAGTCCTGCGTCTGCACCCTGACAGGGGCGGTGAGTTCTCCTCTGACCTCCTTGCAGGGTTCTGTCGAGACAAGGGCATCCGCCAGACGTTCACGCTTCCGGCCTCTCCTCAGCAGAATGGGATTGCTGAGCGTCGCATTGGCTTGATCATGGAGGTTGCTCGCACCTCCATGATCCATGCGGCTGCTCCCCATTTTCTGTGGCCGTTTGCGGTCCGATACGCTGCGCATCAGCTCAACATCTTGCCCTGTGTCTCTGTGCCAGAGACCTCGCCCACACTCCGGTGGATGGGGAAGGCTGGCGATGCGTCAGTGTTTCGGGTCTGGGGCGCGACCTCCCTTATTCGCGATGCCAAAGCGAGCAAGCTCTCCTCTCGCACTCTCCGCTGCGTCTTCCTTGGCTTCCCCACTGACGCCCCGCCGTGGCAGTTCTACCACCCGCCCTCGCGTCGAGTCTTCTCCTCCCAGGACGTCACCTTTTGACGAGTCTGTCTGTTTCTACCAGTTACACCCGCACGCGTCCCACCCGGTTCCCCTAGCACCCCTCTTCCTGGTACCAGTCCCCCCCCGGTAGACCCCCTCCCCCCACAGGGTCTTGCTCCCTCAAGTGTGTCTCAGGTCGACCCACCCCCCTTGGATGAGCCAGTGGAGATCTCTTCTGACTCCTCTGGCCCAGCTGAGGGGGGTGACCCAGTTGCGGACGACACGGCGGCCACTCGCCGCTCTCCACGCTTGGAGACCCCCCCGGGTTGTCCGCCTCGACCGTCTTCGCCGCCTCCGCAGCCTGCTGCTGTGGACTCTGGAGCTGAGACTACAGGTGCTGAGACAGAGGGTGAGGGTTCTGGGGGTGCTGTGCCTGGGGGTGCTGGTTCTGGGGGTGCTGCGACTGGGGGTGCTGACTCTGGGGGTGCTGCGAGTCCTAGTGGCGGTGGAGTTGTGGGTGACCCTGTTGGAGGTCCTGGAGCTGGAGGTACTAGAGGTGCTGCTGGTGCTGGAGGTGCTAGAGCTACCACTACTGGAGGTGCTGGAGCTGGACAGCCACCGCAGCCTGATCTACTTGAGACGCTCTCGCCGTAGGCGATTCGTGCGTGGATCGTTCGGCGAGGCAGTCCTGGTGGTGGAGGGTACGGTCCTGCTGGTGCTCGAGCTACTAGTCCTGAGGTACTGCTTGTGCTGGAGGTGCTGGAGGTACTGCTGGAGGTACTAGATGTGCTGCTGGTGCTGGAGGTACTAGAGCTGCTAGGCCTGGAGGTACTGGAGGTGCTGCTGGTGCTGGAGGTACTGGAAGTACTGCCGGAGGTACTAGAGGTGCTGCTGGTTCTGGAGGTACTGGAGTTGCTAGGCCTAGAGGTACTGGAGGTGCTACTGGTGCTGGAGGTGCTGGTGGTGCTGGAGGTACTGGAGGTACTGCTGGATGTACTAGAGGTGCTGCTGGTGCTGGAGGTACTGGAGCTACTAGGCCTGGAGGTACTGGAGGTGCTGCTGGTGCTGGAGGTACTGGAGCTGCTAGGCCTGGAGGTACTGGAGGTGCTGCTGGTGCTGGAGGTACTGGAGCTGCTGCTGGTGCTGGAGGTACTAGAGCTGCTACTACTGGAGGTGTTGCTGGTGCTGGAGGTACTGGAGCTGCTAGTGCTGCTGGTGCTGGAGGTGCTGCTCGTGCTGGAGGTGCTACTGGAGCTACTGACACTGCAGGTGCTGGTGTTGCTGGTGCTCGAGGCGCTGGAGCTGGAGGTACTGGAGCTGCTGGAGCTGCTGGTCCTGGAGGTGCTCGTACTAGAGGTGTTGGAGCTACCGGAGCAGGTGGTACTTCTGGTGCTGGAGGTGCTGGAGGTGCTACTGGAGCTGCTGGCACTGTAGGTGCTGGAGGTACTGCTGGTGCTGGAGGCGCTGGAGCTGGAGGTACTGGAGGTACTGGAGGTGCTGGAGCTGCTGGTCCTGGAGGTGCTCGTACTAGAGGTGCTGGAGCTGCCGGAGCAGGTGGTGCTGCTGGTGCTGGAGGTGCTGGAGGTGCTACTGGAGCTGCTGGCACTGGAGGTGCTGGAGGTACTGCTGGTGCTAGAGGTGCTGGCACTGCCGGAGCTCGTGGTGCTGCTGGTGCTGGAGGTACTGGAGGTGCTACTGGAGCTGCTGGTGCTGGAGGTGCTGGTGCTGCTTGTGCTGGAGGAGCTAGAGCTGCTGGTGCTGCATGTGCTGCTGGTGCTGGATCTGTTGGTGCGCTTCGCCACCTTCTCGGTCTTCCGCCAGCTCCTACTGAGTTCCCAGTCGCTGGTACTACTCCTCCGTTACTGTTTCCACATCTACTGCCTCACTCCCCACTGCCTGCTCCTGCTCCTTACACTGCTGTGACAGAGTCCCTGACTGAGCATCGAGCGCCTGAGACTCGTGCTTCCACTCCTGAGCGTCGAGAGCCTGAGACTAGAGCTTCCGTTCCTGCTCGTGTTCGTCGTGTGCGTTGTCCTCGTGCTCCGGCTGTCCCAGGCACTCACGATATGACACTCCGTCCTTCCTCTGTTCCACAGCGTGTTGTCCTACCGTCACCTCCTGCGTCTTCTCTTCCTGAGGTTGCTGACCCTATGTCTGACCTTGCTCGTGCTTCCAGTCCGACCGTCACTCGCTTTCTGGCTATAGTTGTGACGGACCCTACGTTCTCGTCTCCTGCTGCGTCTGCCTTAGTCGCTGAGCTAGTTGACTTTGCTGCTGCGCACCGCCTAGACTACCTTGCGAGTCTTGTTTCTGACCCTGACCATGCCTGTCCTCCGTCCATCGGGGGTGAGGTTTCCCTTGGCTGTGACGTTCTTGAGGACAGACAGGAGGAGCTGGAGTGTCTTGCGGCCGCTGCACCTCATCTCGCGACCATGCTGCTTGCCCCTGAGAGAGACCCGGATGCACTTGACATCCCCACCCCGCGCTCTTACAAAGAGGCAATCTCGGGTGAGTACTCCTCTCAGTGATGGACGCCAGAGATGGCTTCATGGAAGTCCACAGGCACCTACGTCGACGAGGTTCCCCCACCTGGGGCGAACATCGTCAGTGGCATGTGGATTTTCAGGGTGAAGCGGCCGCCGGGTTCTCCGCCTGCCTTCAAGGCACGTTACGTTGCTCGAGGCTTCAGTCAGCGTGCGGGGGTCGACTTCTTTCAGACCTTCTCCCCCACCCCGAAGATGACCACTCTTCGGGTGTTGCTACACGTTGCAGCTCAGCGTGACTACAAGCTGCACTCCCTCGACTTCTCGACAACTTTCTTGCAGAGTAGCCTTCACGAGGCCATCTGGTTGCGCCGTCCAGAGGGCTTCACTGAGTCGTTTCCTGAGGGTACCCAGTGGAGCCTACGGTGACCAGTGTACAGCCAGCGTCAGGCGCCCCGCAAGTGGCACGAGACACTGAGGACGACACTTGCGGATCTTGGGTTTGCTCCTTCGACTGCTGACCCGTCGTTGTTTCTACGCACCGACACTACTCTGTCGGCGTTCTACATCCTCGTGTACGTCGACGACTTGGTTTTTGCTACTGCTGGCACTGAGGCACTGGCCCTAGTGAAGGCGGAGCTGCAGGAGAGACACACATGCACTGACCTGGGTGAGCTGCGCAGCTATCTTGGCTTGCAAATCACCCGGGACAGAGCACGGCGCACCATCACCCTGACTCAGTCACACATGGTGCACCAGGTCCTTCAGCGCTTCGACTTCACGTGGTCCTCGCCACAGCCCACTCCTCTGTCTACCGGCCACTCGCTCTCAGCTCCACCTTCGGACGAGTCTGTAGAGCCGAGTGGTCCGTACCCAGAGCTTGTGGGTTGCCTCATGTACCTGATGACGTGCACACGACCTGACCTCGCGTACCCTCTCAGCCTCCTGGCTCGCTACGTGGCACCCGGTAGACACCGAAAGGTGCACTTTGATGCTGCGAAGAGGGTACTGCGTTACTTGTGCAGTACATCGGGCATGGGGCTCGTGCTTGGAGGACGGGGTTCAGTTGTCCTCACAGGACACTCTGACGCTTCTTGGGCCGACGACCAGGCAACTGAGCGTTCGTCACAGGGTTACACCTTCAGTCTTGGTCCTGGTTCTGTGTCGTGGAGGTCCACTCGTTCTTCTTCTGTGCTTGGCTCCAGCTGCGAGGCCGAGATCTACGCTGGGGCCATGGCTGCACAGGAGCTACGCTGGCTGACCTACCTGCTGACCGACTTGGGGGAGCGGCCACGTTCTCCTCCAGTTCTGTACGTGGACAACAAGGCAATGCTTGCCTTGTGTCGCGAGCAGAGACTGGAGCACAGAACGTAGCACATTGCTCTTCGCTACTTCCTTGCGCGTGAGCTTCAGCAGCGTGGTCAGCTGCGCCTTGCTTACGTGGCCTCTCGAGCCAACACTGCTGGCCCTTGGGTCTGATGATCATCAGCGTTTTTGCACTGCTCTTGGGCTTGTGCCCACTCTGCCTCACCTGCTGGTTGCTTGACTTGCTCTTGTTGTACACTGATATATATCTTTATACCTGCTTGTTTACTCTTGGTAGGTTGTGATCAGTGTACTGCCTTGCTATTATAACTCTGCATGAAAACTGGCCTTGTGGCCACTTGCTTGTGCTAAGAATGCGTGGTGATCTTTAGATCCACCCTGAGCTTTGCTTTGCTTTGTTCTCTTGCTTGTCTGGTCTTGTGACCATCTGATTGTCCCCCACTTAGCCTATGGGGGTGTGTCAAAATGCATTCTACTTGCTAGGCTATAGTGGGTTACTCAGTACGGGGTACAACCCCAATTAGGGTTAGCCTATACAAACCTGTACTGCCCTGTTTCTAGTCATTCCTGCACTGTGATTCTGACATAGATGGACCACAAAACATTCATGCCACATACGGTATGATGTTAGTTTTAAAGTTTAATCGAATGGGGAATCCTACGCGAAATTTCTTCATGAGAAGAATGTTGCGAGACAGGGTAAGGCGGAACAAACGATGCTACATTCAAATACTAGGTCTTCAAAGGAGCAAAAAAATGCATATTGCCATAACATCCCACTTTCATAACATGTTTTTCCGCTCATCGGTGATGTAAAGTTGGATCCAAGGCCAATTATTCCGCAAAAGCCTGTCAAATTGCAAATAACATGTAGCCTGGGTGATGCGAACATCAACTAGCTATGCAATGATGCATATTCTGATACATAATTTATATCTATTATATTTAAATAAACTCACATGTTTTTTTAAAGGTGCTTAAAGCACCAAAAACATTCTTGGAATTCATGTGAATGGTCTCCCTTATGTTCACCTCAGGTATATATGAACTTTCATGTTGACACAAAGCCTCTAATAATAACGTCCCACGAAATCTTGCAACACGTCTGGCCCTTTCTGTGCTCCCCTGCTTTGGCGGCTTCGTGACCAATCAAATCTCATTGTGGTGACTCCGATGATACTTATTACGCTCATTACGGCTCCTATCGGACGGTTATGCAGAGGGCATAGCTATCCTTCTTCGATCCGCTGGTGGTTCCTGATTGGCCGTCCAGCTTCCAGCCTCGCCAAATTTCCAACAGAAGTTTGATTCGACGCCATCGCGTGGTTTACACAAACTCAATCGGACGGCTATTCAGACAGCAGACTGTTTTCGGTATCGATTCGTGAGTTTCTTATTGATTGGTCATTCATCAATGCAACTTCGGGAAACTGGGTGTGTCGCCCTACAAAATGCTCGCAGCTCCCCCTCTCCTTTTCAAACGACACATTTTGGTGATCTTTCTCGCAACCACCACGCTATCTTCTTCAGTGTGATCTTCGTCTTCCAACGTTAGCTCCTTAGCTTTACTTCACAATCATGTCTGGCCGTGGAAAATCCTCAGGCAAGAAGGCCGTCAGTCGTTCTGCAAAGGCTGGGCTTCAGTTCCCCGTCGGAAGAATTGCCAGGTTCTTGAAGGCTGGAAAGTATGCTACTCGTGTAGGAGCCGGTGCTCCCGTTTACCTGGCCGCCATTCTCGAGTACTTGGCTGCTGAAGTTCTTGAGCTTGCCGGGAATGCCGCTCGTGACAACAAGAAGACCAGAATCGTTCCTCGCCACATCCAGCTCGCTGTGAGAAATGACGAAGAGCTAAGCAAGCTTCTCGGAGCTGTTACGATTGCGGCTGGTGGTGTGCTTCCGAACATCCAGACCGTCTTGTTGCCGAAGAAGTCCACAGGAAAGGGCGAGGAGGAAAGCGCCTAAGTCTTATTAGCTGATCTAAGTTTCCTAACAAGTGGACCGCGTGTCTGCATGCCGAGTTAGGTTTTGTGCCCTTTCTTTGTATTAATACCTTTTGCAAATGTTAATAGCTTTTGACATAACGTATCGGTCGCCTTTTCTTCAATGCATCCATAGAATATTCTTGGTGTGGTCAGTGCACGCGAGACACAGGAATCAAACAATCCTTTGCTTGATTACAGCATTCACTCATTCGATAGAGGATTCCTCTTGGTATGGGCTCCGACAAATAGTAGGAGAAAGGTAACAGAGGCGCCATGAAAAACAACTGATTTTAGGGTAAGTCGGAATGTCACGTTACCTGTTACGGAGGCTTATTGTAGGGCAGCTCAGAGAGGTAGGAAGAGTGAGTACAAGAGGAAAAAACGCACACCAGAAACAACACCAATGACATTGTTGTTGCAAAAGCTAACTTTCTTGTCTGGAACCATTTGTAAGTGACTGGATCAATCCATAGACAAACAGTTTTCCATATACGCATTTTGATGAACCATCTAAACTACACGCGAACGTCTGGTAGAGATGATACAGTACTACATCGATATCGGGGATTAGCCAAGCAAAGCTGGTCCTTCTGCATTTGGAAACCAGGGTGACGTCGATGGATGTCGGGCCGTCAAACTCCCACTATACACCTGTGTCAAATGTTGTAGTATTAGTGATGTGTGTTATAGGGGGTACAACTATTAGGATTAGGTTTATGTACCCCAACCAACCTTAGTCAAACCAACACTTTCATTCTTGACATGGTATCAGCTAGGTTAGGATCCTGAGGGATCCCGTTCCTCTGGTTCACGTCCGTAGCGCCCGAGCCTGTCCCGTACCCTAGTGCCCGTTACGCCCGTACGGTCCCCTAGCACCTATCGCGCTCGTCTCTCTCGTGCCCTAGCGGCCGCTGCGCTTGCCGTCGCGTCGCCCCTGCTGTCCCGTCCCGTCCCGTCGCCCCTGCTGTCCCGTCCCGTCGCCCCTGCTGTCCTGTCCCGTCGCCCCTGCTGTCCCGTCGTGTCGCCCCTGCTGTCCCATCCCGTCCCGTCGCCCGTGCTGTCTCGTCGCGTCGCCCCCTGCTGTCCCGTCGCGTCGCGCCTGTCCCTGCTGTCCCGTCGCGTCGCGCTGTCTCGCCGCGTCGCGCCGTCCGTCCCGTCCCATCCCGTCCGCGTCGCTCTTCCCGTCCCGTCTCATCGCACGCGCCCCGTGCGCCCTGCCCGTCCGTCGCGCCCCTGCTGCGCCCTGCCCGTTCGTCGCGCCCCGTGCGCCCTGCCCGTCCGTCACGCCCCGTGCGCCCTGCCCGTCCGTCGCGCCCCCGCTGCGGCCTGCCCGTCCGTCGCGCCCCGTGCGCCCTGCCCGTCCGTCGCGCCCCCGCTGCGCCCTGCCCGTCCGTCGCGCCCCGTGTGCCCTGCCTGTCCGCACCTGTCGCGCCCGTCCCTGCCAGTTGCGTCCTGTCCCGTCGCGCCGCACTGTCTGTCACGCCCTACGCAGGCCCTTTAGGCGTTTAGGGTTTCGGCAACAGTGGTTACCACCTTTTAGCTTCTGCTATGGCGACCCCTAGGGTCCTGCGTTTTGACGCCGAGGTTAGGCCGCTTGAGTTCTCCGTCTGGCTCCTGCGTGCGCGCCGCCTTTTAGAGAGTCAGGTTCACGCAGATGAGTCTCTGTGGGCACACGCTTCTGGCGACCTTCCTAAGCCCGACGACCCTGCACCCTTAGCAGCTGACCCCACACCTGCAGACAGTGACCGTTATGCACGCGAGCGTGCTGACGTGACCGCGTGGAAGTCGCGTGACGCTGCGGCCTGCATCGCCCTCAGCAGCCTCCTCCCTGAGTCTGAGGAGACCCACCTTACTCAGGTTCGCACGGCTAGTGAGTTCCTGACTGCGATCAAGGCCCGCTACGCTACTCCCACCACTGTCTCTCTTGGTCACCTGTTCCTTCCGTTCCTGTTTCCTGACCTCGCCTCGTTTGAGCGCACTGCTGACTTGATCACTCATCTGCGCTCGCTCGATTCTAGCTACCGCGCTGCTTGCACTGACGCACAACTTGCACTGCTCCCTCCCCCCATGGCGATTACTATCTATTTCATCGCCACTAGCCTCCCTGACCGCCTTGCCTTGGTTCGTGACGCACTTCTTCTGAAGCACCCTAGCGAGCTCACTATCGAGGTCCTTGAGTCGGCCCTCAAGGACGTCGAGAGCAACCTCCGCTCGGTAGCATCTGCCTCTGGTGCTGTGCCCCCTCCACTGTTTCACGGGTGCACTGTCCCTCAGCTGCCCACCTTTACTGTCTCCCTCGCCACTGCCGCTACTGACGTGACCGCAGCTGCTGTTACGACTTCTTCGCGGTCTCGGGGTAGGAGTGGCAGGAGGGGCGGTCAGGGTGCGGGCGGAGGCGGCGGAGGCGGTGGGGGTGACGTGGCGAGCGGCGGCGGCGGGAGTGCAGGGGCTGGAGGAGCGTCTCGTACAGCGGCCGGTGACTCCCCTGCTGCAGCTGGTGGAGGTGACGCCCGGGTTCGTCAGCCACCTACTGGTCTGCCAGCCGCAGGGGGTGGAGCAGTGGCGTGGTACCTGACTCAGCGACAGCAGCAGCAGCCCCTCCCCTCGCAGCATCCACAACAGCAGCAGCGACAGCAGCAGGTTTCGGGGCAGGGGTCAGGACAGCGTCAGCTGCAGCGCGGTGTCGTCCACTCTCCCTGCACCTATCACGTTCTGACAGGTGCCCGCCGCGGCCAGCCTTGTGGCCGCAGCCACCCACCAGGTCAGTGCTTTGCTCAGCTTACTGACACGGTTCGGTTGGCCTACGGCGTTGACGGCCCTGCCCCTGACTGGCTTCCCCTTGTTCAGACGTACGGCCCCGCTCTGTGGGGCATGTCGGCTTCTCAGTTGGTTGATCTCTTAGGAACTCCTCATGCTATGTATGATGTTGTTGACTCTAGTGCTTCTGACTCTGTTTACTCGAGTGTTGTCAGCTTAGGTGCTAGTCTTGCTGAGGTGCCTGTTGCTAGTGTAGGTACTTGTGTAGACACTAGTCCAGGAGCTGCTCCGGAGGACGCTTCGCTGTCTTTCACTCTGGACTCCGGAGCTTCGCACTGTTTCTTCCGCGACTGCACGACACTTACCCCACTTCCTACGCCGGTCTCTGTAGCACTAGCTGATCCCACTTCGGGACCAGTCACTGCTCGCTACACTACTACGCTTCCGTGCCCGGCTGTTCCCTCCGGTTCTCTAACCGGCTTCCACGTCCCCTCGTTCTCGAGGAACTTGGTGGGCGTGAGGCCGCTCGTGAGTCAGCACGTGGGTGTGTGGATTGAGCCTTCTGGCGAGACTGCGGTTTGTGTCGACGGGGACACGTACGCGCCTCTCGCCACCTTTACCACTAAGCCGGGCTCTGGTCTCTACACACTTCACACTGGCCCCCGAGGGCAGCAGCAGCAGCAGCAGCAGTAGCAGCAGCAGCAGCAGCAGCAGCAGCAGCAGCAGCTGCTGCTACTGCCCCCGACCCCTGTCACTGCCCCCGGTCAGGTTCCCGCGTCTCACCAGGTTGCCGCGTCTCCCCAGGTAGCTGTGTCTGGTCAGGTTCCGGTGTCTGGTCCAGTTGCTGCGTCGTGCTCCTGCCGGTCACTTGCCCACCCCACTGTTTTGTGGCACCACCGGATGGGGCACCCGTCCATTTCTTGCCTGCGCGCTATGTCTAGTCAGCGTCTTGTCTTAGGCCTCCCGCGAGTCTTGTCGTCGCTGCCGCCTTCGCTTGCACCACCTTGCGGTCCCTGCGTCGAGGGCCGGCTGCGCGCCACCCCTCACTCCTCCTCCCTTCGTCCGGCTACCGAGCCCTTCGAGACTCTCCACTTGGACGTCTGGGGCCCCGCCTCGCGCCCTGGCCCTGAGCGAGAGAGTTTCTTTCTCGTGGTCGTTGACGACTACTGCTACACCACAGTGTTCCCCCTGGCGAAGAAGTCCGACGTGACTTCTACGCTGATCCGGTGGTTACTTACCACTGCGGACACTCGTGGTCGTCGTGTCAGGTGTCTTCACTCCGACCGGGGGGTGAGTTTCGCTCTGGCGTTCTCGCTGGATTCTGTCGCGAGCAGGGCATCCGTCAGTCCTGGACGCTTCCAGAGTCCCCACAGCAGAATGGGGTTGCTGAGCGCCGCATAGGCTTGGTCATGGAGATCGCCCGCACCTCCATGACTCACGCTCGTGCCCCCCATTTTCTGTGGCCCTACGTGGTTCGGTACGCCGCTCACCAGCTGAACCTCTGGCCACGTGTCTCTCGGCCAGAGGTTTCACCGACCAGTCTTTGGACCGGGTCCCCTGGTGCTGCGTCGCGTTTTTGTGTCTGGGGTTGCTTGGCACTTGTTCGCGACACCTCCGCGGACAAGATCTCGCCTCGCGCTGTTCCCTGCGTTTTCCTTGGTTTCCCTGCTGACTCCTCTGACTACACCTTTTACCACCCTCCCCTTCACCGGTTCTTTGACTCTCGTGACGTCCGTTTCGACGAGTCCGTCCCCTACTACGTCAGGTGCCCCTGTCAAGGTCTCCCGGTTCCTCCTCCTCCTCTCTTCCTGACTTCAGCTCCCCTCCTGCTCCCCCGGTACAGCCTCCCCCCCCTGGTCCCGCCCCGTCAAGTGTGTCCCACGCTACCCCTCCCCCCTTGGTAGCCCCTCAGGTGCAGCCTCCTTCCCCACAGTCCTCCTCCCAGCCTACAGCAGACCCTGCGGGAGCCGGTTTTCGTGGCGAGGACCTTGGAGGTGCTAGCTCTAGAGGTGCTGGAGTTGGAGCAGAGAGCGTACCTGTGCGAGGTCCTGGTTCTGGGGGTGCTGGAGTTGGAGCTGAGCCCGTGACTGCAGGAGACTCTAGTCTTCGGGGAGCTGGTGTTAGTGGAGCTGTCCCTGGGGGTGCTACGACTGGGGGTGCACCCTCTGCTGGACCTGGAGAGCCTGGGACGGACCCTGTTACTTCTGGTGGTGCTGGCTCTGGGGGTGGTGCGACTGGTTCTTTGGAGAGCGGTCCTAGGGCTACCACCGCTACGGACACTACTCCTCCCCCCCACCCCTACCCGACCCGGCACCAGGCCCGTGTACGCCGTGCCCGTGAGGAGCAGCTGGAGGTGGAGCGAGAGGAGAGAGAGTTGGAGCGGCAGCAGCTGGAGCTACAGCGGTTGGAGGAGCAGCAGCAGCAGCAGCCGCCACCTCCTCCTCTTGTCTCTGGTCTTCGGACCTTTGGTCTCCCCTCTCCCTCTCCTCCCTCCTCCCCCTCTCCTCCCATCTCTGGTCCTCCGCTTCCTCCTCCTGACCCCTCCCCAGCTGTTTTCCCTCCTCCTCTGCCCCCGTTGTCCCCTCCTCTTTCTCACACTTGGTCTTCGCGTCGCTCTCCTCGTGCTCGTCACTCGTCTCCTGTTCCCTTCACTGACCTTCGTACTGCCCTGTTTCGTTCTAGTCCGCCTCGTTCGTCTCCTTCTGTACTTCCTTCTCCTCCTGAGTCGGCTCTCACTGCTTCCCTCTCTACTCCTGTCACAGACTACTACCGCACGTACCGTCCTGTTCTCTCTCGTGTTGTCACCTCTCTTGTTACCGACCCACGTGCTTCTCTGTCCTCTGTCCGCTCTTACTGCCGCAGTCACTAAGTTTGCCTCTACTCGCCGCCTTGACTACGCCACCAGTCTTGTGGCTGCTCCTCCTACCAGTCCTCTGGCCGTCGGGGGTGAGTCTGCCCTTGGCTGTGACGCCCTAGAGGACAGGCAGTTTGAGCTAGAGTTCCTGGCAGCCGCTTCCCCTCATCTCTGTGCCATGCTGCTCGCCCCTGAGGGAGACCCCGACGCCCTTGACATACCGACTCCTCGCACTTACGCTGAGGCAGTGTCAGGGCCTTGGGCCACAGATCCACAGGCACTTACGTCGACGAGGTTCCCCCCCCTGGGGCGAACGTAGTCGATGGCATGTGGATCTTCAGGGTGAAGCGGCCACCGGGATCTCCTCCTGTTTCCAAGGCGCGCTATGTGGCTAGAGGTTTCAGTCAGCGCGAGGGAGTTGACTTCTTTCAGACCTTCGCGCCTACCCCGAAGATGACCACTCTTCGGGTGTTACTGCACGTAGCAGCACAGAGAGACTACGAGTTACACTCTCTCGACTTCTCTACTGCTTTCCTTCAGGGTAGCCTACACGAGGAGGTCTGGCTGCGTCGTCCCTCTGCCTTCACTGGCACCTTCCCTCCTAGGACCCAGTGGAGGCTGAGGCGACCGATCTACGGTCTCCGTCAGGCTCCTCGTGAGTGGCACGACACCCTTCGTTCTACCCTGTCTGACCTCGGTTTCCAGCCGTCTTCTGCCGACCCGTCGCTGTTTGTTCGGCGTGGCTCCACACCGTTCTTTGTACTGGTCTACGTCGACGACCTGGTTTTCGCCACTGCTGACAGGGTTGCTTTGGCTGGCGTGAAGCGCGAACTGCAGAAGAGACACACGTGCACTGACCTTGGTGAGCTGCGCCACTACCTTGGTCTGCAGATCACCAGGGACAGAGCCGCTCGCACCATTACACTCTCACAGTCACACATGGTGCAGCAGGTCCTTCTGCGGTTCGAGCTTCAGCACTCCACAGTACAGCGCACACCTCTTGCTATTGACCACATACTCACTGGACCCTTCCCTGACGAGCCGTTTGAGCCTTATGGTCCTTACGCAGAGCTTGTGGGCTGCCTCGTGTACCTGATGACTTGTACTCACCCGGACCTCGCCTTCCCTCTCAGCATCCTTGCTCGCTTTGTTGCGCCAGGGAGACACCGTCCAGTTCACTGGACAGCTGCTGTGAGGGTGGCGAAGTACCTAGCGACGACATCAGGCGTGGGGCTGGTTCTTGGAGGGCAGCAGTCTGTTGTACTTACTGGACACTGTGACTCTTCTTACGCTGACGACGCCGAGACTCACATGTCTACTCAGGGGTACTGCTTCAGCCTGGGTTCTGGAGCTGTTTCGTGGAGGTCCACGCATTCCTCCTCGGTCTCGACCTCTACTGCTGAGGCCGAGATCTACGCTGGAGCCATGGCTGCACAGGAGCTGCGTTGGTTGACCTTCTTGCTCACCGACCTTGGTGAGCGGCCGAGCTCTGCACCGACCTTGTTCACAGACAACAAGGCATCGATTCTCCTCTGTCGAGAGCCGCGACTGGAGAGCAGAGTGAAGCACATCAACGTCAGGTACTATCTTCTGCGAGAGTTGCAGAGGCGTGGACAGGCTCGCTTCGACTTTGTGGAGTCCGAGGCCAACACTTTCACCAAGGCGCTTCCGCCTTGTGACCACCAGAGGTGTTGTGTGCAGTTAGGTCTCGTTGACACAGGTTCTCGCCTTGCGTAGTCTTGAGTTCTCTGCTTGCTTTGTTTGTACGCTTTATATATACCTCTGTGAACGCTTGAACTGGCCTTGTGGCTCTTTTACTTGTGCTCGGAGTGTGTGGTGACGTTGTGATCCACCCTGAGCTTTGTTTCTTTGTGACTGGTCTTGTGACCGTACACTTTTGGTTTTGCTTGACACCCCTCACTTAGACTATGGGGGTGTGTCAAATGTTGTAGTCTTAGTGATGTGTGTTATAGGTGGTACAACTATTAGGGTTAGGTTTATGTACCCCAACCAACCTTAGTGAAACCAACACTTTCATTCTTGACAACCTGTCCCTCGGCAATTTCAACACCCGCGCTGCGGGGGGGACTGCTTGTCGTTTTGGGGCTTGTTGAAATTGGAGGGAACCAAGCAGTTCCCTCCAATTTCAACACCTCGCCTCATGATATTTACAGGCTGAGTCAGCCTGTAAATGCCCTGCTGATTAGGATTCATGCGCGCATTGCTCGAGGGGCTTGGAATCACTCGTACAACCCGCGCGCGTTTGAGTGATTCCGTATACAGGACAATTTCGCTCATCCGATTCGATTAAGTGCAAAACTATGAAAACATCAGAAACATACACAACAATATCCACTAGGCTAATATAAAATTTAACTGTCATTAGTGGTTCAGAGTAGAAGCATTCCTGAAAATACGACTTATCAAGCGCAACAAGCAGCACGAATCCACTGAATAAGATCCTCAGAAATTACGCCACGACGTCGGCGCAACGGTTCATGCTCCAAAAGAGGCCCCAAGATCCTTGCCATTCGCGAGTTCGTCATCATCTCCTCCAACACCCGCAATGCCCACGCACGCATGGACGTGTCACTAGGCTTCTCAGGGGGAGGAGCATCGTTCAGATCAAATGGTTCCCCACATCCGTGGGGGAATGGTAACCAACGTCCAATACGTGCCCTCCTTGGCTCGTTCTCCCAAGACCCATGCATGGGAAGCAAGTTGTCGCACGCAATGAATTGGTGGGCTGTCATAGACGTGCCCTCGATGTTTAGCTTCCCAATGAGCTTGGCTAAAGAAGTCACATCATCGTTGGAAGGGTCGATGAAGGGCCCCTAAAAAATACGGGCAAGGTCCAACCACGTATACGGTACAATTCCGGCCCTCCGCCAACAACGACGCACGATCTCAAACTCAAAACTTTGCCACGACCCACTAATCCACGTGATCGCCGTTCGCAAGTCCGGGCGAAGGTCCTTCTTAGTAGGCGGAATGTCACGCCCTTCATCCACATCGATTACCACCTCCTCACCTTCACGCGGTGCATCCGCCTCTATGGTACCCGCTTTGTCATACTTCTCTAACAACCACTCCACTAACATCTTCCAATATCTCAACTTGAGAGTCGAGATAGCACCTTGATCTAGTGGTTGAACATGGGACGTACAATTGGGAGGCATGTAAAGAACGCGGACGTTACCAACGTCTACATACTTCATGCCGTAGGTGTACCCCTCGATCGCAAAGTCAAGGTTGACGATGTTGTGCGACGACGCGTTGTCCACGAGCAAGATCACCTTCCGATCCGAATTCTTCATCTCGGCTTCAAAAGTGTCCACCCATTGTGTGAATTTCTATGGTGGGGTGGGACGGAAATGGAAGAAAAGCGATACAAATAAGCCATGACACTCTCTCTTCCGACATATCCACTCAAACACAATGGCACGACGACACATTGCCTTTCTCATACTTCATTACCTCACTAGTCATCCAAGCTTTCTTGTTTGCTCGGTACCAAACGTAGTCTTGCACAGGAAAATCGTTCTTGAAGGATCGCGGTCGTAGCGATTTTCCAATGACTATGGGCCTCCGAAAATCGGAACCGTCGGCGTTCACGCAAAGCGCTAGCGTAAACCGCTCCTTGTCCAACTTTCCACCGGACACGGGCTCAGTGGCGTACGTATAACGGGGCTGCTGCCCTTGTAATAAACCCGTCTCATCAAGGTTGTAAACATCCCGCGCCTCGTACTCTGTGAGTACTTTGGGGAGATTCTCCCTCGCTATGGCTATGGCCTCCTTGTTAGCGTCTAACGCCTCCCCCTTGCGTATGTAGGACGTCATGCCCATGCGCGCCAATGCCCTGCACAACCACCCATTGCTACATGAAAATTCTTTGGGCATTCTCATTCGCTTAGCTAGCTCCCGTGCCTTTGCTTGAAGGATAATGAACGTGATTGACATATTGGCGGCGTTCTGTTTAATCGCCCATTCGCGAAGCCTAGACTCTAGAAGAGGATAGTGGCCTGGTGTACGCCTCTTACATGTGTCTAAGAGCAGGGTGGGCTTTAGCCATGCCGTGCCTAGTTTCAATATCTTCAAAGTAAGGCATGAGTTAGCAATGTGATACGAAACCAGCGCCTTTTTTTCGCCGAGAGTAAGCGCCGTGTTTCTACGCTTAGTAGGCATAATTACCTATTAACTAGAGGTCTAGGAGGGAAATGGCCGTTCTGAATGTCGAATGTGTTCAGACTGAAAGAATTGTGTGTTCATTCATGTTCCCTATGAATGTGTTAGAGTGGTTGATCGGAGGGATTTCAAAGTGGTCGAAATTATGTCCAAGGGGTTGTAAATGGTTTCGTGTTGCTGGAAGTTGGTGCAAGGACCGCTAATTTTCTGCCACGTCGACTTCTTACCCCCAAGGACTTGGATTTCGCACAATTCCGCACCACCTAAAAAGTCGTGCTGGGTACATTTCTAAAGCCGAAATTCAGCTTGGCTGCCTGACGCGTCAGCTCGTCAGGGTGTAAAGTGCGTCAGGCACACTGTGCAACTGACACGTCATACACCCCCCCTTTTCGAGCCGCCCTCACCCTGAAGCCCCGCGTGAGGACAAACGGGTTGAAATTGCCAGGGATTGAAGTAGGCGAGGGACAGGTGTACCTTAAAAGGATGGCAGGGGGTGTTTTTGTGCTTGCGGGCAGCTGACAAACCGTTTGGTTTCGCCCACGGCGAACTTTTCCACCTGAAACGCGGTTTCTGGAGTTGACGTTTTGACTGCCCGCTGAGTAAGCTGCCGTTGAAACGCGGCTCATCTCAGTAGAAATGCTGGTGGTTCCGTACAGCCGGGCTGTCCGCGTTGACCTATTGGACGAATGGAGTTCGAGGGCCGGCGACAACTTTCTTCCCTGTCGCGAACCGGCTTGGGTAACCCGATGGTCCCAGAGTCACAACCTTGATTCGGGAACTCACGGGAAACGTGAAAATAGTTACCTTCTTAGCGAGCCTCGCATTGCTACCCAAACGGCGCATTCGCGAATTCCATGGTATCATTTTGCCGAGTCAACAGTTGGAAACGGTACGACCTGAAGCAAATGGTGCCTTCAAAAGGCTGATCGCTACTCTCAATCTCTCACTCCTCCATTTCACTCCACACCAGCCTCTGACGCGGGCAGACTAGTGATCCTGATAGCACCAGAGCAGGCGAGACCACCGACAAATTAAACTTCACTTTCATCGTAACCTCACTCACCATCAGATTTTCATCGTCACCTCACTCTCAAACTTGAAAGAATAAGATTTACACGTCGTTAATCGCCAAATCGACGCCATCGCCAGTACGAGTTAAGAGAGGAGCTCGGTCGCGGGCAATACGGCGTGGTGCATCGGTGCGTCAATCGCGCTACGGGAGAGCAGTTCGCTTGCAAGCTCGTTGGCGACTCGCTCAACTTGAAAAACCCCGCCAAAGCCATGCACGCGGCTCGACGAGAAATCCGGAACTTGTTGCTATTAGACGATTGCAGCCACTTGGCGGCGCTTAAAGACATATACCGCGACGCGGAATCCAGGTCGCTGTATCTAGTCATGGAGCTGTGCGCGGGAGGAGATCTCCTGCGCCGCGTGGAAGAAAGGGGACGGATTCCCGAGCGGGAGGCGCGCAGCGTGTTCAGAGACATGGCGACGGCGGTGCGTCAGTGCCACGAACGCGGCGTGATGCACCGCGATATCAAGCTCGAGAACGTCCTCCTCTGCCCCAAGCCGCTGCACGAAATGCGACACAGCCATGGCATGAGTCACCGTGTGACGGCTGCACAACCGCGTGACGACCATGCTTCTCCCAACGAAATGTCGTCTTTTGATCCTAACAGCAGCCCCACCAGCAGGGGTAGTACTGCTTCTCTTGCTACTACTACTACTAATAGCAGTGATGATCAAGTAATGGACGATCTACGGCTCTACACGGCCAAGCTGGCGGATTTCGGCATCTCAGTACGCCTGCGCGCCGATCAAGAAGCAGTTGGGTACGGAGGAAGCTTCCCGTACGAAGCACCCGAGATGATTGCTGGAGAGGCGTATGACTGTAGCGCGGATATCTGGAGCCTAGGGGTTACCTTCTATGCCATGCTATTCGGGTGCTGGCCGTCGTTTGATGGCGGGGTGCGGCGGCTGGACGAGAGCAGGGACTGGGAAGATTCCTGCTGGTGGTTTGTGTCGCGGCAGGCGAAGAATCTCGTCCGTCGGATGCTCTCGGTGGATCCTGAGATGCGGCCGACGGCTGAGGAGATTTTGAGCGATCCCTGGGTGAGGGGTCAAGGCGGAGAGATCGTGAGGTATAGGCAGACTCCCTTACAGCAACAAGCCATTTCAATCAGCAAAGGGCGGCCTGCTGGAGTGAGAGGGCGTCGCAACTTCACTGCGAGGATGCAAAGAGGAAATTCAAACAGGGGAGAGTGTGTGGCTGCTGCCGGTGCAGAGACCAGCAGCACAGCATCGACAGGGGTGATGACAGTGGAAACTCTGCATTCGTCTCCTTCACAAACGTCCGTATCCTCTTCCATTATCTCTCCGTCCTCTTTTCCTGGTTTTCATGGCCAAGAAGGCTGTAAGCAGCAAGGGTTGAGATATTTGCGTTATGTAAGGTGGCAAGTGTAAAGTGTACAGTCTAGTCAGAAACATAGGGTAGCTATTGGCCTATGCAAAATATGTGGCCAGTGGCAGTTCCTCTAGAAGTAATCAACCTACACGGATGCCAGCAGCTTGTCCTGCCCCTTCACAGCAGGTGCTACCATGGCCACGCAGCAAGAGCATCACCAAAATGTTGCTGACCTAAACCTGACCCAAATCTGACCTAAAAGTCTTGCTTCTGGGTCACTTTGTAATGACCCGTACCTGAGCTCGAAGCTACAAGAGTGACCCGTACCTGACCCATACCTGACCCGTACCTGACTCAAAGTAAATGTAGATTTTCGAAAGTGTTATACTTTCTAAAATTACTTATTTTGAAAGCGCAGCAACTTGTACGCAGCATCAGAAGGCGTCGGCGAAGTGCTACTCGCCCTTCTCCGACTACAAAAGAAGGGGTTTTCGGCCATTTGGCCTCACCCACGTTTTCATTTTCGAATTTTCAAGTTCAGATTCCCCCCCACCCACCTCGATTATAGCAATATTGTATTGTATGTCAGAATCCCAACCACAAGACCATTGGGATAAAAGGGCTTGTTTCAGTAGCGGGTCAGTGCGCCCATAACCCCCCAGGCTAACAGACCTGTAACCCCCCAAGGATCAATCGGGGATCTCACAGTGCAAGTCTTCTGACACCCCCCCACACTGGGAGGTCCAGGACTCGGCACAACGGCAACGGCCTGCATGTGCATACACCGGGATTCGAACCCGAGACTGCTCTGATACCATGTTAAGATTGGAGAGTAACTTAGGAGGTAGGACTTAGGGTTTGAGCTTAGGACGAGGGAAATTGGAATGGCCAAAGAGGATTGATGGAAAGAAGTGAGTACAAGATATAGATTGACGAGAGCAGAAACTAGGCAAAGTACGCCACCATTAATAGGATGCACATAACTACACTAGAACAAACAGCAAGCAGGGTATATATAAATTAACACACCCCCTTAACCTGCTTGCGGCAGGAACTAGTGCAGGTACATGTGGCGCAGCGGAAGAGTGCAGAGAGCGGGAAAGAGAAGAGGGGTGGGGGGTGGCGGCTGAAGCTGCTAGCACACTGGCAACTGGAGCAACTGGCTCACGGGCTACTGGGGTAACGGGATCGTACGCCTGGAGCATCCCGCTCGTACGGCTAGAGGAACTGACCCACGGGCGACTGGAGCAACGGGCTCACTGGCGACTGGCGCTGCTGACTTCACGGCACCCCCCACCCCCCCCCAACCTCTTCCCCGCCCACCCCCAAACCTCTCCCCCACAAGGCAGGACGGCTGGAGGTGACGCAAGCAAGGAGGAGGAACGGCTGGAGGTGATGCAAGCAAGGAGGAGGAGTGGAGAGGCGGCTGCTGGAGTGAGGAGAGGAAGAGGAGTGAAGAGGCGGCTGGAGGAGAGGAGAGGAGAGGAGAGGTGCGGCTGGAGTTGAGGAGGGGATGGACGAAGCCATTGGTGCTGCCGCCTGTCTCCCGCCACCCCCTCACCCTCCCCCCCACAGCAACACGCGCTGCAATGTGAGAGAGTGAGAGAGGAGAAGGGGCGGCGGCTGGCGTGGCAGAAGCTCTCCCGCCACCCCCTCACCCTCCTCCCCCCGCCCCCACAGCAGCAACCACAGGTGAGATGCTGCAGGGCGCGGATGGCTGCTGGCTAGTCACACCCGCCACCCCCGTACCCCGCCCCACCCCCCCCCCCCTAACTGCTGCTGTTGCAGCAGGGAGGGGGAGGAGTAGGGGGGCGGCGTTGCATGTAGCCCACGGCGGCATGCCCTGGCGTGGCCTACGCGCTGCTGGTGTGCACGCTGCAGGCGCGGGCGCTGGCGAGCACGCTGGCGGCAGCTGCTGGCGCGTTCTGGCGTGCGCTGGCAGGATGCTCGCTGGCATGCACTTGCGCTGCGCGCTGGCGAGCGTAAGCGCGCGCGCTGGCGCTTCTCGCTGATGCGCATAAGCGCGCGCGGGCTAGCGCGCGCTTCTCTTGCTAGCGCTGCTAGCGCAGCTGGCGTGCTGCTGGGTGGGGCTACGGGCGGGCCGCAGGGCAGAGGGACGACGGGGCGAGCCATGCAGGCAAGTGGTGGGCCCATGGCGAGAAAAAAAAGGAGCAGGGGCCTAGGAAAGGCCTGCTCTGGATACCATGTCAGAATCCCAACCACTAGACCATTGGGATAAAAGGGCTTGTTTCAGTAGCGGGTCAGTGCGCCCATAACCCCCCAGGCTAACAGGCCTGTAACCCCCCAAGGATCAATCGGGGATCTCACAGTGCAAGTCTTCTGACATTGTATACTTATATGACGGGCAATGCTGTACTTGACCCATAAGCAATGAAGACGACGGCTATGCTAGTCAAGAAGCAAGCTTTCTCAATCTTTCGGGTCAGATTCACAGTCGACCCAAATCTCGCCTGAAAGTTACCTGGGGGTCACTGTCAAGATTGAGGAGAGACCCTAGCCTAGGAGCATGGAGGAAGTTAAGAGAGAAGGGGTTTGCAATAACAAGGAGAGTACAAGATATAGGAAGGTGGCAAAGGGGGGGGTATACCACCAAGAGGCAACACTGGATGATACTACACTAGCAACTATGCATGCAATTATATAAGAAGATTATATTCTAACATCCCCCCTTAATTGCATGCAAGTCTAGCTAGAGAGGGGCGGTCATTCGTAGGGGAGCAGTCACCGAGCCGCAGCATGGGTCGCCGTAGTTGACCTCCCACGGCAGGATCCCGCCTGCGGTTTAACCATCGCAGCGAGTGCCCGGCGTGCACGTAGGGGAGTGACTAAGCCCTGAAACAATGGTCACGAGAAAGACTAGGAGGAGAAAAGGTGCAGCGGAAGGAAGATGGTATCACAGAAAAAACACCCCCTTAACTTCTCCCCCCCGTCCCCGCCACCTCCCCCCCGCAGCAAAAACCGCGGGTGAGGTGTGGCAGGGCGCGGGATGTCAAAGTTATATTTCATATATATGTTTAGCCTGTAGTGAGTTGCCCCTTAGGGGTACAACATTTCTCTCGACACTTGCCTTGTACCCCTCCCTTGGCCTAATTTAGTCATTCCTTCCTACCTATCTTAACATGGTATTAAGTGCTAGGACGTTCCTAGCTTGTAGGACCTACCCGTTCGTTCTGCCATGCCCTGTCAGAATAGTAGCACAACTCACACCTTAGTGGCGTAGGGTTTAGCTATGAAGGGTGAGTGTTGAGAGAGAAGTTTGGCAAAAGAGGTTTGACTAAAGGGCCAAAGGCCCAAGATATACAAGAAACAATGCAAGAGGTGGTGCACCACAAGCAAGGCTAGATAGCTTCACTACAAACCACATACAATTATATAAAATATGATGAACATATTTTGACAGGCCCTGCCAGTCGTGATCTGCTGCCCGCAATCGCGACTGCCCTGCCCTACGCGCGACCAGCACGCTGCCTCGCGCGCTACCCGCACACTGCCCTGCCCGCGCCACCCCGCGCACCCTTTCCTGCCCCGCGCGCGACCCGCACGCGGCCCCACACGCTGCCCTACACGCGCATTGCCCGCGCGCTGCCTGCACGCGCATTGCCACCGCGCTGCCCGAGCCCAGCGTGCGACGCCCGCGCTGCCTGCGCTGCCCACGCTGCCTGCGCCGCCTGCAGCCGCTCTGCCCGTGCCGCCTGCAGCTGTGCTGCCCGTGCTGCATTCGCGATGCCCGCTGCTGCGCTGCTTTGAGCGCTGCCTGCGCACTACAAGCTCGCCCCGCCCTGCCCTGCACACTGCACCGCGCGCGCCGCCCTGCCCTGCCCTGCATGCACGCACTTCCAGTGCTGCTTACACGCTGCTCTGCCGCCCTACAGTGCCCTGCAGTCCGCTACAGCCCTGCTGCTGCCGCTGCAGCCCCTGCTGTCGCCGCTGCAGCCCCTGCTAGCACCGCTACAGCCCTGCTGCTGCCGCTACAGCTCTCCTGCTGCCGCTACAGCCCTGCTGCTATACTGCAGCCTTGCTGCCGCCGCTCTTGCCATAGCTGCCGCTACAGCCCTGCTGTTGCCGCTACAGCCCTTGCTGCTACTGCTACAGCCCTGCTGCTGCCGCTACAGCCCCTGCTGCTGCCGCTGCAGCCCTGCTGCCGCCACTGCAGCCCCTACTGTCGCCGCTACAGCCCCTGCTACTGCTACTACAGCCCCTGTTGCTGCCAATACAGCCGTGCTTCTGCCACTCCAGCCTTTCTGCCGCCGCTCCTGCCATAGCTGCCGCTACAACAGCCACCGCTACTGCTTCGACTGCCGCTTCCCGTCATGGCCTTTCTCCTAGTCTTAGCGGTTGACGCAGACGGACGCCCTGTCAAGTTAGGGTTATGGCTTGCATGCCTGCGCAGATATCTCCGACTTTTCATTTTAAATAGCGTCTCTCTACTCGAGCACACGTCGGAGTCCCTTCACGACTCCCACTGAGTCTGCTGCTGCCGCTGCCGAGGACGTGCAGTGGCGGTACCGGGCGGACAGCCTTGCCTACACACAGTGGACGGAGCGCGAATCTGTCGCACAGCTTGCCGTCCGAGCTCACCTGCCGGTCGACCAGAGGGACCACTTTTGTCAGGTGACATCGGCCCAGACTTTGTACGACGCTGTGGTTAGACACTACTCCTCCCTCTCTCCTTCCACCCGGCCACTGCGACAGCGCCGTCCGTTGTTAGGGGAGGTGCAGCAGCTGGTCGAGGAGGCGAGTGGAGGTGCCTGTGCGTCTGCCCGTCCAAGTGGTGTCGCTAGTAGAGGCGGAGGTTCTGGGGGTGGACAGTAGCGGCAGCAGCGTCAGCCGGCGACCCTCTCGCCGCAGCAGCTTTGGGAGTGGCTTTCCCAGCGCCGCGTCCCTGGTAGTGTAGAGGCTGCTAGTCTTGGTGCTTGTGAGCCTGGCAGCACAGATGCAGCTCCTGCCGAAGCTTTGCACACCTTCACACTTGACTCAGGCGCGACTCGCTGCTTCTTCCGCGACTGCACCACAGTCACACCGCTCACTGCACTTGTCCCAGTCTCTCTGGCTGACCCTTCTGGGGGCCCAGTAGTTGCACGTGCCTCCACTGTTCTCCCGCGTCCGGCAGTCCCCTCCGGCTCCCTCTCAGGTCTCCACCTCCCCTCGTTCTCTACGAACTCGGTGAGTAACGCTGTCCTCCAGGACGAGTTGGTCACTACCACTACTCCTGGAGATGAGCGTGTCGCGATCTGTACGTGCTCACTGACTGGCCACCACCTCGCCACGTTCACACGGAGGCCTGGGTCTGGCCTGTACACACTGACTACTGCGTCTGCACAGGTGGCTGCGCCAGGTCAAGTGGCTGCGTCGAGTCAGTTAGCTGTGTCTTGTTCATGTCGACTTCTCACGCACCCGTCTCTCCTCTGGCACCACCGTCTTGGTCACCCCTCCCTGCCGCGTCTCCGTAGCATGCACTCTCGTCTCCTTGTCTCTGGCCTCCCCAGGTCCCTGCCCCCGCTCCCGCGCTCGCTTGCACCGCCGTGCATTCCGTAGGTCGAGGGGCGGCAGCGCGCCGCTCCTCACTCCTCCTCGTTTCTTCCGACCACTGCTCCTCTGCAGACTCTCAACATGGACGTGTGGGGCCCCTGCCCGCATCTGTGGACAGGACCACGAGCGCTACTTTCTGCTGGTTGTTGACGACTACACGCGCTACACCACGGTCTTCCCCTTGCAGAGCAAGGCGGATGTCCGCGGTGTTTTGATCCCCTGGATCCGCACTGTTCGTCGCCAGCTGAGCGCACGGTTTCAGCAGGACCTTCAAGTCCTGCGACTGCACTCTGACATAGGCGGTGTGTTTTCCTCCCGCCTCCTTGAGGAATTATGTCGTGCGGAGGGCATCGCCCAGTCGTTCACGCTTCCGGCCTCTCCACAACAGATTGGGATTGCTGAGCGTCGCATTGGCTTGATCATGGAGGTTGCTCGCACCTCCATGATCCATGCGGCTGCTCCCCATTTTCTGTGGTCGTTTGCGGTCCGATACGTCGCGCATCAGCTCAACCTCTGGCCCCGTGTCTCTATGGCAGAGACCTCGCCTACGCTGGGTTGGACAGGGGAGGTTGGCGATGCGTCGGCGTTTCGGGTCTGGGGCTCGCTTGCCCTTGTTCGCGATTCTACTACGGGCAAGCTCTCTCCTCGCACTCTCCGCTGCGTCTTCCTTGGCTTTCCCCCCGCCGCCCCTCTTCCTGGTTCTAGGTCCCCCCTCGGTAGACCCCCTCCCCCCACAGGGTCCTGCTCCCTCAGGTGTGTCTCAGGTCGACCCACCCCCCTTGGTTGAGCCTTTGGAGGTCTCCTCTGACACCTCTTGCCCAGCTGAGGGGGGTGACCCCGCTGCTGACAAAACAGCGCCACTCGCCGCTCCCCGCGCTTGGAGACCCCTCCTGGTTTTCCGCCTCGGCCGTCTTTGCCGCCTACACAACCTGTCGCTGTGGACTCCGGTACTGCTGAGGGTGGTGACACTGGGGGTGCGGACTCTGGGGGTGCTGGACCTGGGGGTGCTGACTCTGGAGGTGCTGGTTTTGGGGGTGTTGAGTCTGGGGGTGCTGGTTCTGGGGGTGCTGCTTCTTGGGGTGTTGTTTCTAGGGGTGTTGTTTCTGGGGGTGCTGCGCGTCCTAGTGGAGGTGGAGTTGTGGGTGCTCCTGCTGGAGGTTCTGGCGTTGGACAGCAGCGGCAGTCTCGTCGACAGGAGACTCTCTCGCCGCAGCAGCTTCGCGAGTGGTTACTCGGCGAGGCCGCTCTGGTTGGGGTACTGGTGCTGGAGGTATTGGAGCTGCTGGTGCTGGAGGTGCTGGAGCTGGAGGTGCTGGAGGTACTGGAGCTGCTGGTGCTAGAGGTACTGGAGGTGCTGGTGCTGGAGGTACTGGAGTTGCTGGTGCTGGAGGTGCTGGAGCTGGAGGTGCAGGAGGTACTGGAGCTGCTGGTGCTGGAGGTACTGGAGCTGCTGGTGCTGGAGGTACTGGAGCTGCTGGTGCTGAAGGTGCTGGAGCTGGAGGTGCTGGAGGTACTGGAGCTGCTGGTACTGGAGGTGCTGGAGCTGGAGGTGCTGGAGCTGGAGGTGCTGGAGGTACTGGAGCTGCTGATGCTGGAGGTGCTGGAGCTGGAGGTACTGGAGGTGCTAGAGCTGGAGGTGCTGGAGGTACTGGAGCTGGAGGTGCTGGAGCTGCTGGAGGGACTGGTGCTGGAGGTACTGGAGTTGGAGGTTCTGGTACTGTGGGTACTGCGCACCAGCGACCGTTTTTCTTCCCGCAGCCGCAGTCGTCACTGCCACCACCTTACTCGGCAATTCGCCAGGTTCTTAGTCTTCCATCTTCCACTGGCCTTACTCCACCTCTCCTGTGTCCTCCACCTGACCAGACACAGCCGCCGTTACAGCCTGGCTCGCCACTGCCTGCTCCTTCTCCTTACCCTGAGCAAACAGACCCCCTGACAGAGCGTCGTGAGCCTGACTCTCGTCCTGCCTCGTATGTTTGCACTGTTAGTCATACTAGTCGTGCTCGTCCTCCACCAGTCCCCAGCACACACACTATGGCACTTCGTCCTTCCTCTGTTCCACAGCGTGTTGCCCTGCCGTCTCCTCCGGCGTCCTCTCTTTCTGACGTTCCTGACCCTGAGTCTGACCTTGCTCGTGCTGCTACTCCTACTGTCACGCGTTTCCTGGCCACACTTGTCACTGACCCCTCCTTTGAGTCTACTGCTGCGTTTGCCTTAGTCACTGAGCTCGTTGACTTTGCTGCTTCCTGTTGTCTCTACTACTTCGCGAGTCTTGTTACTGAGTCTGAGTCTGACTGTCCTCCGTCCGTCGGGGGTGAGCTTGCCCTTGGCAGTGACGTCCTTGAGGACAGGCAGTTTGAGCTCGAGTGCCTTGCGGTTGCTGTACCGCATCTCGCTTCCATGCTGCTTTGCCCTGAGGGAGACTTGGATGCACTAGACATCCCAACCCCGCGCACTCACGCAGAGGCGATCACGGGTGAGTACTCCTCTCAGTGGCAGACAGCCATGGATGCAGAGATGGCTTCCTGGAAGTCCACATGCACCTACATCGACGCTGTTCCCCCTCCTGGGGCGAACATAGTCGATGGCATGTGGATTTTCAGAGTGAAGCGGCCGCCGGGTTCTCCGCCTGCCTTCAAGGCGCGTTACGTTGCACGAGGCTTCAGTCAGAGACAGGGGGTCGACTTCTTCCAAACTTTCTCCCCCACCCCAAAGATGACCACTCTTCAGGTGTTACTGCACGTTGCAGCACAGCGTGACTACGAGCTCCACTCGCTTGACTTCAGCACAGCTTTCTTGTAGGGCATCCTTCACGAGGAGATCTGGCTGCGCCGCCCACCTAGCTTCACTGGGTCTTTTCCTGAGGGTACCCAGTGGAGCCTCCGACGGCCAGTCCACGGTCTCCGCCATGCGCCCCGCGAGTGGCACAACACACTGCGGACGACACTTGCGGCTCTTGGGTTTGCCCCGTCGACTGCTGACCCTTCACTGTTTCTGCACACCGACCCTTCTCTACCACCGTTCTACGTCCTCGTGTATGTTGACGACTTGGTCTTTGCTACTGCTGACACTGAGGCTTCTGAAGACGGAACTGCAGCAGAGACACACATGCACTAACCTGGGTGAGCTGCGCAGCTATCTTGGCTTGCAGATCACCCAGGACAGAGCAGCGCGTACCATCACTCTGACTCAGTCACACATGGTGCAGCAGGTCCTTTGGCGCTTCCGTTTCCAGTTCTCCTCGCCACCGTCCACTCCTCTGGCCGCGAACCACTCGCTCTCAGCTCCACCTTCGGACGAGTCCGTAGAGCCGATTGGTTCGTATCCAGAGCTTGTGGGCTGCCTCATGTACCTGATAACCTGCACTCGACCAGACCTCGCGTACCCTCTCAGCATCCTGGCGCGCTACGTTGCGCCTGGGAGACACCAAGCAGAGCACTGGCGGGCTGCTAAGAGGGTGATGCATTACTTGTGCAGTACATCGGGCATGGGGCTTGTGCTTGGAGGATGGGGTCGAGTTGTACTCACAGGACACTCAAACGCTTCTTGGGCCAACGACCAGGAGACTCAGCGGCCGTCACAGGGTTACACTTTCAGTATCGGCACTGGTTCTGTCTCCTGGAGGTCCATCCGCTCGTCTTCTGTACTTAGTTCCAGCTGTGAGGCCGAGATCTACGCTGGGGCTATGGCTGCACAGGAGTTACGCTGGCTGACCTACTTGCTGATTGACTTGGGTGAGCGGCCTCGTTCTCCTCCAGTTCTGTACGTCGACAACAAGGCCATGATTGCCTTGTGTCGCGAGCAGAGACTGGAGCACAGAACGAATCATATTTCTCTTCGTTACTTTCTTGCACGGGAGGTACAGCAGCATGGTCAGCTTCGCCTTGCTTACGTGGCCTCACAGGCTAACACTGCTGATGTCTTCACCAAGGCCCTCGGGTCTGGTGACCATCAGCGCTTTGCACTGCTCTTGGGCTTGTGCCCACTCTACCTCACTTGCTTGTTTCTTGATCTAGCCTGCATGTTTACACTTGCTATGTTGTGATCACTGTACTGCCATTGCTATTATAACACTGGCTGTGAACTGGCCGTGTGGCCGTTTACTTGTGTTCGGACTGCGATGTGATATTGAGATCCACCCTGAGCTTTGCTTTGTTTGCTTCTCTTGACTGGTCTTGTGACCACATGCTTGTCGTGGTCGTTTTGATGCATCTGACTCAGGCTATGGGGGTGTGTCAAAGTTATATTTAATATATATGTTTAGCCTGTAGTGAGTTGCCCCTTAGGGGTACAACATTTCTCTCGACACTAGCCTTGTACCCCTCCCTTGGCCTAATCTAGTCATTCCTTCCTACCTATCTTAACACGGGAGGTGCTGATGAAAGCTCACGGCGACCAACCGCCCCACGCCACCTCCCTGGCGGGTCTGCTGGCGCTCTGGCAGGTTCGCGGGCGCCACCTTCCTGTTTTTCTTGATTCACATGGTATAGAGCGGGTTCCTACATGGGACCGTTCCTTCCTAAGGGCCCACCATAAGATTTTTTTTTTTAGCTGCCCGCGCACATTGCGCCCTGCCCTAAATTTTTTTTTTAGCGGCCCCTACGCTGCCTCTACGCGGCCCCTACGCCGCCTCCCACGCGCCCCCTATGCGGCCCCTGGCGGCGCCCTGACGAGGCCCCTGCCGGCGCCCTATCGCGGCCCCTGACGCGCCCCCTGGTGGCGCCCTGACGCGGCCCCTGGCGGCGCCTGACGCGGCCCTGACGCGGCCTGACGCGGCCCCTGGCGGCGCCCTGACGCAGCCCCTGCCGCGGCCCTGACGCGGCCCTGCCGCGGCCCCTGACGCGGCCCTGACGCGGCCTGCCGCGGCCCCTGCCGCGGCCCTGAAGCGGCCCCTGACGCGGCCCTGACGCGGCCCTGACGCGGCCCTGCCGCGGCCCCTGGCGGCGCCCTGACGCGGCCCCTGACGCGGCCCCTGCCGCGGCCCTGACGCGGCCCTGCCGCGGCCCCTGACGCGGTCCTGACGCGGCCTGCTGCGGCCCCTGCCGCGGCCCTGAAGCGGCCCCTGACGTGGCCCTGAAGCGGCTCTGCCGCGGCCCTGACGCGGCCCTGACGCGGCCCCTGACGCGGCCCCTGCCGCGGCCCCTTACGCGGCCCTGACGCGGTCCTGCCGCGGCCCCTGGCGGCGCCCTGACGCGGCCCCTGACGCGGCGCCCTGACGCGGCCCTGCCGCGGCCCCTGACGCGGCCCCTGCCGCGGCCCCTGACGCGGCCCCTGACACGGCCCCTGTCGCGGCCCCTGACGCGGCCCCGCCACCTACCTTTCTGGCCCCGCCGCCTCCTCTCAGCGGCCCCGCCACCTCCTCTCAGCGGCCCCGCCGCCTCCTCCCAGCGGCCCCGGACGCCGCCCTCTCAGCGGCCCCGCCGAGCCGCCCAGCAGCCTAGCCGCCCAGCAGCTGAGCCACCGAGCCGCCCAGCAGCCGAGCCGCCGAGCCGCCCAGCAGCCGAGCCGCCCAGCAGCAGAGCCGCCGAGCCGCCCAGCAGCCGAGTCGCTGAGCCGCCCAGCAGCCGAGCCGCCGAGCCGCCCAGCAGCCGAGCCGCCCAGCAGCCGAGTCGCCGAGCCGCCCTGCAGCCGAGCCGCCCGAGCCGCCCTGTCCGGTAAGAGCAGCGCCTCTCTCACAGCACTGCCCTCACCCCACTGTTTGCGCTGCTAGTCTACTACTGTCATGGCTACCCCTAGTGTCCTCGCTTTTGACGCTGAGGGTCGGGCCATTGACTTTGACGTCTGGATAGATGACCTGCAGCTTTTCTTACAGTGCGATAGGGCAGACGGCCTCTCCCTCTTTGACCTCACTTCTGGTGCCTCTCCTGCTCCCGCCACTGATGCTGACGCAACTGTTCGCTCCCAGTGGGCCACGCGCGATGCTGCTGCACGTCTTGCTGTGCGTCGCCACCTGCCTACCTCTGAGCGTGCGCACTTTAGCCAGTACAAGAGTGCTCAGACCTTGTACGACGCTGTAGTTGCACGCTACTCCTCCCCTGCCACTGCTGCACTGAGCCGCCTCATGCTACCGTACCTCTTCCCTGACCTTGCTGCCTTTCCCACAGTCGCTGACCTCATCACGCACCTCCGCACTAGTGACACTCGCTACCGCGCTGCGCTTCCTGCTGAGTTCTGCGCCAAGAACCCCCCCCCCATGTACATCACCCTCTACTACATCGTCACCCGTCTCCCTGACTCCCTTCGCGTAGTCAGGGACCACTTCCTCTCGGTTTGTCCCACCACTCTCACCGTTGACCTCCTCGAGAAGGCCCTCCTAGCAGCAGAAAAGAGCATAGTCGCTGTAGGAGCCTCTCGTGGTGACCCTCGCACCCCCATCTTTGAGGGGTGTTCCCCCTCCCCTCTTTTGCCCTCTGTTGCCTCTGCTGCTGCGGCCGACCTCGCTGGTTTGGAGTCGGTTGGGGCAGCGTCTACCCCTAGCGGGAGACGCCGCCCTGGCAGGGGCAAGGGGGGCAGGGGCGCTGGAGGAGCTAGCGGGGGCGGTGGAGGCGGCGGTGGAGGTGGTGGAGGAGGTGGTGGTGGCGGTGGGAGTGGTGGCGGGGGTGGAGGTGTAGGTGGCGGCAGTGGAGGCGCAGGAGGCAGCGGCGGTGGCGGAGGGAGCGGAGGTGGCGGCGGTGGAGGAGGAGGCGGCGGAGGAGGTGGAGCTGGTCGGGGTGGCGCTGCGCAGAGGGTCAGCTCCGGTGGTGGTCAGCGCCAGCAGCAGCAGCAGCAGCAGCAGCAGCAGCGCACTCGTGACGTCCCCTCCCCTCAGCAGCTCCGTGAGTGGTACATTGCACGCCAGAGGGGTGGGGGTGCTGGTCCGTGCACCTACGTCCTGCGCACCGGCGACCGCGCGGGTGAGCAGTGCGGGGGTGCGCACTCCACCCAGCGCTGCTTTGGCCGCCTCACGGACGCTTGGCGTCACCAGTTCCCTGAGGCCACTGAGATCCCCCGTTGGGGTGAGCTGTCTAGGGCGGGTGTAGCTCTCTTTGACCTTGACTTTGATGCTATTCTTGCTGCCGTGTATACTGTGACTATTAGTGATGAGGGTGACTGTTACCGGTGTTTTCCGCCCGACCTGGGCATTGAGACTGCTGCTCTAGGTACTGGTGAGGCTGCTGCTCTAGGTGCTAGCGAGGCTGCTGCTCTAGGTGCGTCTACTCCCTCAGGTGCTGGTGAGTCTGCTCTCTCAGGTTCTGCGTCGGCTTCGGCCTCCCACACCTTCACACTTGACTCGGGGGCTTCTCGCTCCTTCTTTCGAGACCGCACCACACTCACGCCGCTTGGCCGGCCAGTTGCGGTCTCCCTGGCAGACCCCTCTGGGGGTCCTGTCCTTGCTCACTTCTCCACTGTCCTCCCGTGTCCGGCGGCCCCCTCTGGCACCCTGTCTGGTCTCTACCTCCCCTCGTTCTCTACGAACTTGGTGAGTGGTGCTGACCTACAGGATGCGGGGGTTCACCAGTTCACTCCTGCGAGTCAGCGGGTGACCCACTGCACGGACGCTCGGACAGGCCGCCACCTGGCCACGTTTACACGTCGGCCAGGGTCGAGCCTGTACACACTGACCACTGCGTCTCCTCCAGTCCCTGCGTCTGGTCAGGTAGCTGCGTCGGGTCAGGTGTTTGCTGCAGCGTCCAGGTCTGGTCCTGAGTCTGCCCCCTGCTCGTGTCGCCTCCTGTCTCACGAGACTCTCCTCTGGCACCACCGCCTTGGCCACCCCTCCCTGCTTCGTCTCCGGAGCATGGCCTCCCGTGTCCTTGTCTCTGGTCTTCCCCGGTCCCTCCCTCCCCTTCCTCCGGGGCCAGGCCCTACCTGCGTCCCCTGTGTCGAGGGACGGCAGCGGGCTACCCCTCACTCCTCCCAGTTTCCTCCGACAGAGGCCCCGCTGCAGACGCTTCACATGGACGTGTGGGGCCCGGCCCGCGTCCGTGGACAGGGTCACGAGCGCTACTTCCTGCTGGTGGTTGACGACTACTCGCGTTACACCACAGTCTTCCCCTTGCGCAGAAAGGGTGATGTCACTGAGGTGTTGATCGACTGGATCCGCGCAGCTCGTCTCCAGCTCAGGCGGAGCTTTGGCTCGGACTTTCCTGTTCTGCGTCTGCACTCTGACAGAGGCGGAGAGTTCTCCTCTGGCCTTCTGCGAGCCTACTATCGTGCACGAGGCATCCGCCAGACCTTCACGCTTCCGGACTCTCCACAGCAAAATGGGATTGCTGAGCGCCGCATTGGCATGGTCATGGACGTCGCCCGTACGTCCATGATGCATGCGGCTGCCCCCCATTTTCTGTGGCCGTTTGCGGTTCGGTACGCGGCGCATCAGATCAACCTTCAGCCAAGGGTCTCCATGCCGGAGACCTCCCCAGCTTTGCTGTGGACGGGGAAGGTTGGCGATGCGTCTGCGTTCCGTGTCTAGGGATCTCGGGCGTTTGTCCGCGACTTGTCTGCGGACAAGCTGTCCCCTCGTGCTGCTCCTTGCGTCTTCCTGGGTTTCCCCCCTGACGCCCCAGGGTGGCAGTTCTACCACCCCACCTCTCGCCGTGTTCTGTCCTCCCAGGACGTCACGTTCGACGAGTCGGTCCCCTACTACCGCCTCTTCCCCTACCGCACTCCGTCCCTCCCCCCGCCACCGCTCTTCCTTGTACCAGGTCCCCCCCCGGTAGACCCCCTCCCCCCTCAGGGTCCTGCCCCTTCAGGTGTGTCCCAGGTAGACGCTGTTGAGCCTGTCGAGGTCGCTGGTGACTCTGGTGCTGCTGAGGGTGCTGAGCCTGGGGGTGCTGACTCTAGGGGTGCTGAGCGTGTGGGTGCTACGCCTGGGGGTGCTGAGCCTGGGGGTGCTGAGCCTGGGGGTGCTGAGTCTGGGGGTACTACGACTGGGGGTGCTGAGCCTGGGGGTACTACGCCTGGAGGTGCTGAGCCTGGGGGTGCTGCGTCTGGGGGTGCTGAGCCTGGGGGTACTACGCCTGGAGGTGCTGAGCCTGGGGGTGCTACGCCTGGTGGTGCTGTGCCTGGCGGTTCACCGGGTGCTCCCTCTCGCCGAGAGCCACTCTCTCCCCAGGAGCTGCGTGAGTGGTTTGCCCGGCGCTGGAGGCGAGCTGCTGGAGCTGCTGGAGCTGGAGGTGCTGCGGGTACTGGAGGTTCTGTTGCTTCTGAGGGAGCTGGTGCCACGGGTCCCGGAGGTGCTCGTACTGGGAGTTCTGGAGCTGCTGGACCTGCGGGTACTTCTGGAGCTGGAGTTGCTGCGGGTGTTGGCGCGGAGGCTACTGCTGTCGGTCCTGGAGGCAGTCCTGCTGGGGGTACTACTGGTGCTGCTGGGGGTTCTGGAGCTGGAGCTGCTACTGGTGCTGGTGCTGCCCCTGCGGGTGCTGGTGCTGTCCCTCCTGTGTCTGGAGTCGCCGCGCGGCCTCGGCCGTACTTCGTTCCGCTCCTTCAGCAGGTTCTTGGTCTCCCGCCTTCTACTGGTCCTCCTCCTCCCTTAGAGTGTCCACAGCCTGTCCCGTCGCAGTTAAAGTTACAGCCGGCCTCCCCACTGCCTGCTCCGTCTCCCTACACTGGTCCTACTGGAGGTCTTGCTGAGCGTCGTGAGCCTGCGTCTCGCCCTGCGTCGCCTGTCCGTGCTGCTCGCACTAGTGGTCGCGGTTCGCGTCAGCGTCCTCCTCCTGTCCCTGGCACGCACCGGATGTCTCTGCGTCCGTCCACTGCTCCTCTGCGTGCCCCTTTGCCTTCTCCTCCTGAGTCTTCTCTTCCTACTCTTGCCGACCCGGAGTCGGACTCTCTTCGCGCTGCCAGTCCTACTGTCACGCGTCTCCTTGCTACGGTTGTCACTGACCCTTCCTTTGAGTCCACTGCTGCGTCTGCTCTAGTTGCTGAGCTCGTCGACTTTGCTGCTCGCTGTCGCCCAGACTACGTCGCCAGTCTTGTTGCTGAGTCTGAGTCTGTCTGTCCTCCGTCCGTCGGGGGTGAGTGTGCCCTTGGCACGGACGTCCTTGAGGACAGGCAGGAGGAGTTCCAGTGCTTGGCCGCTGCTTCACCTCATCTCGTGTCCGTACTGCTTACCCCTGAGGGAGACCCGGATGCACTTGACATCCCGACTCCGCGCTCTTACGCGGAGGCGATAGAGGGTCCCTACTCCTCTCAGTGGCAGGCAGCTATGGACGCAGAGATGGCTTCCTGGAAGTCCACAGGCACCTACGTTGACGCTGTTCCCCCTCCTGGGGCGAACATCGTCAGTGGCATGTGGATTTTCAGGGTGAAGCGACCGCCGGGTTCTCCGCCTGTCTTCAAGGCGCGTTACGTGGCTCGTGGCTTCAGTCAGCGGCAGGGAGTTGACTACTTTCAGACCTTCTCTCCCACCCCGAAGATGACCACTCTTCGGGTACTGCTGCACGTAGCTGCTCACCGTGACTACGAGCTACACTCTCTTGACTTCAGCACTGCTTTCTTGCAGGGCAGCCTGCACGAGGAGATCTGGCTGCGTCGCCCACCTGGCTTCACTGGGTCTTTTCCTCCTGGCACCCAGTGGAGCCTACGGCGGCCAGTCTACGGTCTCCGCCAGGCACCGCGTGAGTGGCACGACACACTGAGGACTACACTTGCGGCTCTTGGGTTTGCTCCCTCTACTGCCGACCCGTCGCTGTTTCTGCGCACCGACACTTCTTTGCCGCCGTTCTACATCCTCGTGTACGTCGACGACTTGGTCTTTGCCACAGCTGACACTGCTGGACTAGCCCACGTGAAGTCCGAGCTGCAGAAGAGACACACGTGCACTGACCTGGGTGAACTGCGCAGCTACCTTGGCTTGCAGATCACTCGGGACAGAGCACGCCGCACCATTACCCTGACTCAGTCACACATGGTGCAGCAGGTCCTTCAGCGCTTCGGCTTCACGTACTCCTCGCCTCAGGCCACTCCTCTGCCTACTCGCCACTCGCTCTCAGCTCTGCCTTCGGATGAGTCCGTAGAGTCGAGTGGCCCGTACCCAGAGCTTGTTGGCTGCCTCATGTACCTGATGACCTGCACACGACCTGACCTTGCATACCCTCTTAGCATTCTTGCACGCTATGTTGCTCCTGGGAGACACAGACCGGAGCACATGGCTGCAGCGAAGAGGGTGTTGCGCTACTTGTGCAGTACGTCGGGCATGGGGCTTGTGCTTGGAGGGCAGAGTCCAGTGGTCCTTACTGGGCACGCAGACGCTTCTTGGGCTGACGACCAGGCTACGCAGCGGTCGTCACAGGGTTACACCTTCAGCCTTGGTTCCGGCTCTGTTTCGTGGCGGGCTACTCGCTCGTCTTCTGTTCTCGGCTCCAGTTGTGAGGCTGAGATCTACGCAGGAGCCATGGCTGCACAGGAGCTTCGCTGGCTCACCTACCTGCTGACTGACCTCGGAGAGTTGCCTCGTTCTCCTCCAGTGCTGTACGTAGACAACAAGGCCATGCTGGCCTTGTGTCGGGAGCAGCGACTGGAGCACAGAACGAAGCACATTGCTCTCCGCTACTTTCTTGCTCGTGAGCTGCAGCAGCGTGGTCAGCTGCGTCTTGCGTACGTGGCCTCTGAGGCCAACACTGCTGATATCTTCACCAAGGCACTTGCGCCTTGTGACCATCAGCGCTTCTGTACTCAGCTGGGCCTTGTGCCTACCTTGCGTCACTTGCTCACCTCTTGACCTTGCTTGTACTGTTACATATATATATACCTGCTCTTGTTTGTCTAGCCTTTTTTTATATATATGTGTACTCCTGCTTGTGAACTGGCCTTGTGGCCTTGAACTTGTGCTCGGAATGTGTGGTGACTTTGTGATCCACCCTGAGCTTGTTTTTTGCTTTGCTTTGCTTGACTGGTCTTGTGACCCCTTGTTCTCCCCCACTTTGCCTATGGGGGTGTGTCAGATTTATATGACATAGCTACTGTAGGCTAGAGTGGGGTAGCACATATGGGGTACAGTTTTCTAGGGTTTGCTTCTTGTACCCAACTTTCACTTAGTCATTCTCATTCCTGTTTTTCTTAATTCACAAGTTGTGCGCGCATTACTCGTTCGTGCACAAAAACACTGAACTGGCTGTACGCTGGAAACATTCCACGACCTTAGTTACACAGCCAGGGCCTCTGAAGTCAGCGAAAAAAGGCTGATTTAGATGAAAAAGGCTGAGATTTCAGACCTTTTTTTGGAACAGAGGCTGATTTTCCAGCATTTTTTTTGAAAAGAAACAGGAAATTTTAATAAATTTGTATTGTAAAATGGCATAAAATGGCTGATTTGTCTGATTTTCAGCAAAACGCTTTGTACCAACTCTGATTTTTCAGCCTAGGCCAAAACGAATCTGAGACCCTGTACACAGCCTAACATTTATGAGGGTCCTACATTTTTTATAATGAGTTGTATCATCACCGACTGCGCAGTGCATCCATTCTAGTCAAACTTGATCCCGTATACTTCAGCAAAACTGACTATCAAACAAGCGTGCTTGACTGAATTTGCAAAGGGCACACGTGGCTTACCCCACGTGCCTCTACACATTTGTCAACAGCTCCGATTTGTAGTACCGAGATACCCCAGATGGAGGCGCACCTGCGCTTATACCGTACGGTAGAAAACGCTTTCCGTAATTTTACGTAACACCAATTTGCTTCCATTCAATTCAACTCATTAGTACCGTAAGCTCCCGGATATAAGACCCCCCGGAATACAAGACCCCCGGGTCTGTAATACGGGGGTGGGTCTTTTATTTTGGCAGGTTTTCACTATACCCCCCTCTAGAGGGGTAAACATTACAAGACCCCCCCTAAACTTGTGCACTAGTGTTTTTAAAGGCATTTTGATGCATTTTCATGTGTTTTTTTAGAATGATAAGGGTGTGAACACAGATTCAGGCCTACTAATCCCACACTGGGTTGACTGTTCATGAAAACAGTAGCAATATGGGGGGGAAAAACAGCCAGATTTCAATGTTATGGGCACAGCCAGATTTCAATTAGGAGGTCACAACCAGATTTCATTGTGATGTACCTATATCGCGAATACTCACATCCGCGGACCTATCGAGGATAAAAACAAAATAGCAAGCATCCAGAACAATGGGGCATTTGAATACACATTTAAAATACACGTCCATATCATAAGACCCGGGTACTAGACAATCTTTACCCTTTAACAAGACCCCCCCCATTTTTTTTATGAATTTTACATAAGACCCTAGGGTCTTATATCCGGGAGCTTACGGTACTATTCAACTCCTCTTGCGCCTCTTGCCGTATCAGCAAGCCGCCGCAGTCTCCTCCATTAGCTCTCTCGCAATCTCCTCAAACTGCATGCTAGCATCCTCCTCCACTCGCTGTGAAAGCTCCTCAAACCGCGAGTGAGCATCCACTAGCAACTCCCAAATGAGTTCATCTCACTCATATAGCAGCATTTACCTCCTCTTCCGCTTCTTGTGATCGCGGCAAGCCGTCGCACACTCTCCCATCAACTCTCTCGCAATCTCCTCAAACTGACCAGAAGCATCCTGTGCCAGTTTCTGAGAAAGCTCCTCAAACCGCGTGTACGCATCATGCAGCAACTCCCGAGTGAGCTCATCAAACTGAATGCACGCGTTTCTCACCGCAGCACCCATCGCTGCAGTCAACCTCTCGCCCAACCTCTCGCCCCGCCTCTCGCCCCACCTCTCGCCCGAAACCCCTGCGCTCGAATCCTTTCCACCTCCTGTGAATCCCTCTGCTCCCATCCTTGCAGATCTCCTCTCATTCCGCTCTCGCTGCTCCCTCCTACCATCCCTATCTTTCTGCTCCCTCCTACCATTGCTTTCACGCAGTGAGACACCCCCAGAAGTCAAATCATCCGCTGGTGCTTCTGCACCTTGTCTGTGGGTTGATGCCGGTTCATAACTCGCCGAGTGAAAATTTGCAGCAGGAAGTGGGGCTGTGGCAGGAAGGGGGGCTGTAGCGGGCAGGGGGGGTGTAGCAGGCAGGGGGGATGTAGCGCCAGCAGCAAACGTAACCCTGTTACCAGGCACGCGCAACATGCTGTTGCCTGATGCACCATATCCCCTTGCCTGATGCGTCGAGTCCCCACGTCCTTGCGTCGAGTCAGTGTATTTTCGCATGATGTCATGAATCGGATCTGTAGCGGTGGGAGCAGGAATAGGCGCGACTTTGTTACGCAGGCTCTGCAAATAGTTGTCAGAGGGTTGCCTAGAGTCAGAGGGTTGCCTTGAGTCAGAGGGTTGCCTTGATTCAGAGGGTTGCCTCTGCCTCTCAGCAGGTGCAAAAGGAGAGACAGTGGGTGGCACTGCTGCTGGTAAAGGGAGAAGCGCGAAGGGTGAAGAGAACGGCAGAAACGGGAACTGGAACGGTGATGGGAACGGGAACGGGAATGGTGATGGTGATGGTAATAGTAATGGCCCGTTGTATCCCTGCTGTTGCTGCTGCTGCTGTTGCTGCTGCTGCTGTTGTTGCTGCTGCTGTTGCTGCTGCTGCTGCTGTTGTTGCTGCTGTTGCTGCTGCTGCTGTTGCTGCTGGTGTTGCGGCTGTTGCTGCTGATTCTGTTGTTGCGGCTGTTGCTGATGTTGTTGCTGTTGTTGCTGCTGTTGCTGCTGCTGCTGCCCCTGCTGCCCCTGCTGCCCCTGCTGCCCCTGCTGCTGCCCCTGCTGCCCCTGCTGCCCCTGCTGCCCCTGCTGCCCCTGCTGCCCCTGCTGCCCCTGCTGCCCCTGCTGCCCCTGCTGCCCCTGCTGCCCCTGCTGCCCCTGCTGCCCCTGCTGCCCCTGCTGCCCCTGCTGCCCCTGCTGCCCCTGCTGCCCCTGCTGCCCCTGCTGCCCCTGCTGCTGCTGCTGCTGCTGCTGCTGCTGCTGCTGCTGCTGCTGCTGCTGCTGCTGCTGCTGCTGCTGCTGCTGCTGCTGCTGCTGCTGCTCCTGCTCCTGTTGCTGCTGCTGCTGCTGCTGCTGCTGCTCCTGCCGTTGCCTAACAGACTCTCCCCACCCTGAACCAATGCTCTTAGGGAACGCATAAGCCGGCATTTCAGCCGGCTGCTTCCTTGCCGTAAACACCTTAGCAGCAGCAGCAGCAGCAGCAGCAGACACTCTACCTGCTCTTCTAGCCTTTTTGGCTGCCACGCATTTCCTCGCCTGAAGCTCAGTTTCATAGAACAGTCGAATGTACTCAAACCATGCTGGTTCTGCCCCCGGCCCCCATGCTGGTTTTGTCCCAATCCACCATCCCCCCTTGGGCCTTCCCCTCACCTTTGCCTTCGCCCCTGTGTTCCCCCCTGACTCGTCATTAAGTTGCTCATCCGCGTTAGTAGACCCTCCCTGCCGCTGCTCAACTGAGCCCCCCCCCGCCTGCTGCTCCGCGCCCCCCGGCGGCCTCCCCTTCGCGGGGCACCGCCCCGTCCCCCCCGGCTTCCGCCGCCGCCGCTTCCGCCGCGGGTCGTGCGTCTCCGCGTCGTATCGCGCTTTCATGCGCACCCACTGCTTCGCCATCGCTGTCGGGATGCGCCGCCATTCGGGGTTCCCACGCCGGATCGCGCGCCACACCTGCCGCCAGTATATGTCCCCCCTACCGCCGCTCCGTATCGTGACTTCCCCGCTGTGCCGGCAGAAAACGACAGCCGCTGCGAGCTCCATCAGCTCCGCATCGCTCCACTGACTCATCTTCCGCGCCGCGAGCTCCGCCAATTCCTCTCCTTCCTTCTCGCCTTCTTGAAGTTCGTACCAAGGGACCTCGAGGCCACCCGGTTGCACCACGCGACCCGGTTCCTCCACGCGTCCCGTTTCGGCCTCTGCATCCGTTTCTCTGTCTCGATCCGTTTCCCTGTTTCGATCCGTTTCCCTGTTTCGATCCGCTTCCCTGTCTCGAAACAACTCTTCCGTTGAGTCATACGGCCTTCCGAACCGCTCTCTGAGGTGGTACTCGTCGATATCGTACGAGTCGTCCGACTCGCCGTCGTTTTCGGCATCGCTTTCGCCATCGTCGTCGCCGTCGCCGAAGTCGTCGCTGAAGTCGTCACCAAAGTCGTCGTTGAAGTCGTCGTCGTGGCTTTCGATGTTTTCGTCGGCGTCGCAGCGGGTTAACGCGGCAGCGTGATGCTCCTTAATCCACCGAACGAACGGAGGATCGGGTCGTACAATCGTCGCCCAATCGACTTCCGTGCCCGCCTGGCCTGGTAACCCGTTACCTGAACGATTCCTAGACGCCATAATAATTCTGGAGAGAGGATATCACCAAGCAGCGACCGGAAAGCTGCGCAACCAGGACGCGTTCAGAATTTGTTCAAAGCTGGCCCTAGACCAGAAAAGCCCCTAGGTGTTGTCCGTACAGGGAAAACCAGTCAGGGAGCTCCAGCTAGGAACGACGCGAGACTGTTCCATGTCTGTCCTAACCTCGATATCACGGTTAGGACAGACCTAGAATTAGGGAAAACCAGTCAGGGAGTTCCAGCTGGACTCTAGTCTGTCCTACCTGTGACAGTAATGAAGACTGATTGGCAGAAACGCCTTGGGAATACACCATGGTGGCAGGATATCTCTACAAGCGCCTTGAGAACTGATCGTTCAATACATCACACTTGGTAGCGTCGGTAGCGCTCGGTAGCGCTACCGTTTCGCTAGACCACGCTACCGAGTGAGTCAGCATTCTGACCGCGGGCAGAAAAAACTAAAACCCATTCGGACCTGCATGCCATTCGGGAGCCTCAACCCTAAAAATTTAGGGTTGATGCTCCCGAATGGCATGCCTTCCGATGGGGGTTTATTGTTTTTTCTTGCCCGCTGACTCATTGCACTGCCTGCTGACGCAGGCAGTGCAATATATTACCCAGTGCTGTCCGTTTTCGCCTGTCCAAGAAACGGCATGTCGCGAATTTCGGTGACCAAACATTGGGATTGCTCGCCGGACAGAACCCGGCCTAGTGTTGAGAATTGTAAGGACGCGGTTCAAGTGTCGCTCGATAGCCAAAATCAATCCGCCACGGCACTAAATTCATGCAACTTACAGAAATTTTTTAACCCTAGAAAATAGCGCCCATGGAGATAGATCAACGCACCACGTCCTTTGCGAGAGTATTTATTGGGTCTTTGAGTTGATTGCGCACTGTTACTGAAACTACACGCCAAAAGCGCAGCACTCTCGCTTCTGGCGCAGTGTTTCAACCCATTTGTCGCTTAGGGCGCAGAGTTAGCGCGCTTTCAACGCAATAAAATGTTCACTTGTCACGTTGTCGACGGACCGACAACTCCGCTTGGATTGACGGCAATCGAACTGTTTGCACCCAATTTTTGGGCAGACAAATATCTAATACCCTCTCATATGACACGTTTTTAGGGAGTCATCAACCCTAAACACCAAGTGAAAGTGTCCTTCGCGTTGGGTTCTATGATTTATGGCATGCCATCGAGAGAGGCATCAACCCTAAACACCATACGGGGGGGGGGGGGGGGTGTTCAAAGCGCATGGCAACATTTGAAAGATTTTTCCAGTTGACTAGATTGAAGAAAACCTTGAGGTCAGTCATCACCATTATTTTTCTTTTTAATTTGTCGAAAAGATTCTTGCGGTGCGAAGTTGGTCAACGCGTTTGTTGGCATGTAGCATCAGATAGCGGGACTTCGTGGGAAACCAGTTAAGCGCGGCATTTTATATATATATATATATATTAACATGTGTTTTTAGAACATTGTTGGTGCTGCAAAGGTTTACGAGATAGGAGCGAATGATTCTTTTTTATTTTTGCAAGTAGTCCTTTAGCTTCTGTAGATCCTTGCGTTCGGTCAGTCAGTCAAGACTGTCATAGTACTATCGATTGCGCTCCTTGTTCAAGTTGGATAAAAACAAATATGGGGTCGTTGATGTGGCAATCCATCGATAAGTAAAGTATTTCCACTATGTCATCATATAAACCCACCAGTTTATGTAAGTCATTTGGCTAGTCGGTTGCCTCTGCTTCTTTACTCTCAACATCGTACACTTCAACTCTAGCCACTACGGCATGATTCATTGTAATGGCACTGACATGGACCAACGAAGACTGGGCGAGCTTCAGAGAGGTAGGGCGATGAAGTTGCCGTTGAATCGCATGGTGCAGCCACACATCATTTAGTCAATTTGGCGGCTGTCTTGCCATAGTCAAATATGTCCGAGTAAGTGTCGGTTCCGTCGAGTGTCGTCATTGATATTTCCTGGGTAAACACGATACTCTTATTGCAACTAAAACCATATCTCCATACGGTCTTGTATTGCAAGCAGTCTGCAGTGCTCTAGGAGTGCATTAATTGTAGAGAGTCACTCTACAACGGGAGTAGATTGCTTGGGGGGTTACAGGTTGTTAGGGTAATCGTAGCATTGCCTAACGCTTGTGCAAGTTCTTGTGTATCCGTGGGGAGAGTTGACAAGAGTTTCACTAAGAATAGAGAATACAAAAAGTACAATGGCATGGCAAAGTCGATATATTAGAATGCATGCAAACACAAGAAGCAACCTTGCAAGGCGACTCTCCAGCGCAGCACGAAGGCGGCTTGCCAACGCAGCTGGAAGGTGGCGAGCTAACGCTATAGCAAGGTGGCATGCTAGCATTGCACCAATGCGGCCTGCCAGCACTGCAGCCGCAGATGAACATGTGCGCATGTGTGCGTTATTTTACTAAGTTGGTGCATGTGTGCTCAACATACGGTTGCGTGCATGTCGTGCACGTGATGCACATTGCGTAGGCGCCATGTTGTTGAGCATATGATGCTCATCCCGCAGGTTGATTTTCGCCACTTCATCGCCCCATAATGTTTGGTCGACCAGAAAGAGGCCACTCAGCCCGACGCTGACGATCGACGGTCGGTCGACGCCAGTAGGTTGGCGCCATGTCGATGATCACGCTCGTTGACCGCCAAGGTGCATCGCCGGCCGCCGAATTCACTTCGTCAGCCCGCGTCTCGTCTTTGCCATGGTCAGCTGTCAAACTGTTATATTGTTTAGGTTGTATAGGCTGTAATGGGTACAACCCAAATAGGGTTAGTACTCGTACCCACTTTGTTTCTAACTCGTTCAGTATTCTTGACATGGTTTCAGAGCAGGTCCTGTTCCAGGACCGTTTTTTTTTTAGGGCCCACCTAATAGTTCCCTGCCCGTAGCGTGTTACCCTGCTCGTAGCGCCCTACTCTGCCCGCCGCGCTGCCCCACCAGTTCGCATTTCCCTGCCCTGCCCGTCGCGCCGCCCTGCTGGCAGCACGCTGCCCTGTTCTACCCGTCGCGCTGCCCTGCTAGCGCCGCACCGCCCTGCCCTGCTCGCGCGCCGCCCTGCTGGCCGTCGCCCCGCCCTGCCCTGCCCGCGCGCCGGTCGCCGCCGCGCCGCCCTGCCCTGTCCGCGCGCCGCTCGCCGCGGCGCCTCCCTGCCCTGCCAGCGCGCCGCTCGCCGCCGCGCCGCCCTGCCCTGCCCGCGCGCCGCTCGCCGCCGCGCCGCCCTGCCCTGCTCGCGCGCCGCTCGCCGCCGCTCCACCCTGCCCTGCCCGCGCGCCGCTCGCCGCCGCGCCGCCCTGCCCTGCCCGCGCGCCGCCCTGCTGGCCGCCGCATCGCCCGGCCCTGCACGCGCACCGCCATTCTGACCGCCGCCCTGCCCTGCCCTGCCTGCGTGCTGCCCTGCTGCTCGCGCGCCACCCTGCTCTGCCCACTATGGCTACTCTCAGCGTCCTCACATTCGATCCTGAGGGCCGTCCGATTGAGTTCGATGCGTGGCTCGATGACTTACAGCTGTACCTACTGAGCGATTCTAGAGACGGCGTTTCGTTGTTTGACCTCACGTCTGGAGCCTCTCTCGCCCCTCCCGACACAGCTGACAGTGCGACTCGCTCACAGTGGCTTACCCGTGACGATGCTGCTCGCCTAGCCGTTCGCAACCACTTGCCGTTAGCTGAACGCGCTCACTTTGGCCAGCACAAGACTGCTAGAGCCCTGTACGACGCTGTAGTCGCTCGTTACTCCTCCCCTACCACTGCTGCTCTAGGCCGCCTTATACTGCCCTACCATTTTCCCGAGCTGTCCGCCTTTGCCATAGTCGCCGACCTCATTACCCACCTTCGCACTAGTGACACTCGCTACCGCGCCGCGCTACCAACCAAGAACCCCCCCCCCATGTACATCACTCTCTACTTCATCGTCACCTGCCTCCCTGACTCTCTTAGCGCAGTCAGGGACCTCCTTCTCGCCCTTGACCCCACAGACCTCACTGTCGACCTACTCGAGAAGCACCTCCTTGCAGCTGAGACTAGCATAGTCGCTGTAGGCGCTTCTCGTGGCACTCCTCGCACTCCCTTATTTGAGGGGTGTTCCCCCTCCCCCCTTGTCCCCTCTGTCGCTTCTGCTGCTGCTGCTGACTTCCTTCGCACTGAGGAGGTCGGGGCTGCGTCTGCTCCTAGTGGGAGGCGCCGCATCGGTAGGGGCAAGGGAGGCAAGGGTGGTGGGGGTGGCAGCGGTGGAGGCGGTGGTGGGGGCGGTGGAGGCGGTGGAGGTGGCGGTGGTGGCGGAGGGAGTGGTGGTGGGAGTGGAGGCGTTGGAGGCGGCGGTGGTGGCGGCAGTGGGAGTGGTGGCGGCGGCAGTGGTGGCGGCAGTGGGAGTGGTGACGGCGGTAGTGGTGGCGATCGGGGTGGAGCCGGTCAGAGGGGCGGTTCTGGTGGTGGTCAGAGGCAGCAGCAGCAGCGTCAGCGTGAGACCCCTACGCCCCAGGAGCTTCGTGAGTGGTTTGCTCAGCGTGGGGCGTCTGGGGGTAGTGTTCGCTGCCAGTACGTCATTCGCACAGGTGACCGCGCTGGTCAGACATGCGGGAAGGTTGGTCACACCCATTCCTGCTGCTTCTCCCGTCTTGACGACGCCTGGCGCGCAGAGTTTCCCGACGCGACTGAGCTCCCCCGCTGGCTAGAGCTGCTTAGGCAGGGTGTTGATATCTTTGCTCTTGACTATGATGCTATCCTTGCTGCCATGTATGCATTGACTGTTAGTGCTGAGGGTGACTGTTACCTGTATGTGCCGCCCTACCCAGATATAGAGGCTTCTGCTCTAGGTGCTAGTGAGTCTTCTCTCCCTGGTACTGCGCCTGCTGAGGCCTTGCACACCTTCACGCTTGACTCAGGTGCTTCCAGCTGTTTCTTTCGCGACAGTACCACAGTCACACCACTCCCTGCACCTGTTGCAGTCAGACTGGCTGACCCCTCAGGGGGCCCAGTTCTTGCCCGTTCCTCCACTGTTCTCCCGTGTCCGGCGGTTCCGTCCGGCTCACTCTCAGGTCTTCACCTCCCCTCGTTCTCTACGAACTTGGTGAGTACCGCTGCCCTCCAGGATGCGATGGTCACTACCACCACTCCTAGGGGTCAGCGTGTGTCAATCTGCACGTGTACACGGACGGGCCGTCACCTGGCCACGTTCTCCCGTCGGCCTGGGCGAGTCTGAACACACAGATTACTGAGCCTCCTCAGGTAGCTGCGTCTGCGTCCGCGTCAGGTCAGCTAGCAGCCCCCTGCTCGTGTCACGCCCTGTCGCACCAGACGCTCCTTTGGCACCACCGCCTTGGTCACCCCTCCGTGCCACGCCTCCGTGGCATGCACTCCCGTCTCCTTGTCTCTGGTCTTCCCAGGTCTCTGCCTCCCCTCCCACCCTCGCCTGCCCCTCCCTGTCTTCCCTGTGTCGAGGGGCGGCAGCGCGCCGCTCCTCACTCCTCCTCGTTTCCCCCGACAACTGCTCCCCTGCAGACTCTCCACATGGACGTGTGGGGCCCAGCCCGCGTCCGTGGACAGGGCCGCGAGCGATACTTTCTGCTGGTTGTTGACGACTACTCGCGTTACACCATGGTCTTCCCCTTGCGCAGCAAGGGGGAGGTCCCTGATGTTTTGATCCCTTGGATCCGCGCTGTCCGTCTCCAGCTCCGCAAGCGGTTCGACACGGACCTTCCAGTCCTGCGTCTGCACTCTGACAGAGGTGGTGAGTTTTCCTCCGACCTCTTGCGGGACTTTTGTCGTGGGGAGGGCATTCTCCAGTCGTTCACGCTTCCGGCCTCTCCACAGAAAAATGGGGTTGCTGAGCGCCGCATTGGCTTAGTCATGGAGGTCGCTTGTACCTCCATGATCCATGCGGTTGCCCCCCATTTTCTGTGGCCGTTTGCGGTCCGGTACGCTGCGCATCAGCTCAACCTCTGGCCCCGTGTCTCCTTGCCGGAGACCTCGCCTACACTGCGTTGGACGGGGAAGGTTGGCGATGCGTCGGTGTTCCGGGTCTGGGGTTCTCGTGCCTTTGTCCGCGATACGTCCACGGACAAGCTCTCCGCCCGCGCCATTCTCTGCGTCTTCCTTGGTTTCCCCCTGACGCGCCTGGCTGGCAGTTTTACCACCCCACCTCGCGCCGTGTCCTGCCCTCTCAGGACGTCACGTTCAACGAGTCGGTTCCCTTTTACCGTCTCTTCCCCTACCGCACTGCCCCTCTCCCCCCCCCCGCCGCTCTTCCTCGCACCAGGTCCTCCTCCGGTAGACCCCCTCCCCCCTCAGGGTCCTGCTCCCTTAGGCGTGTCTCAGGTAGACCCTGTCGAGCCTGTCGAGGTCGCGATCGACTCTGGTGCTGCTGCTGGGGGTGTTGCTGCTGGGGGTGCTGAGCCGGAGCGTGCGGAGCCTGGGGGTGCTGAGCCTGAGCGTGCGGAGCCTGGGGGTGCTGAGCCTGAGCGTGCGGAGCCTGGGGGTGCTGAGCCTGAGGTTGCTGAGTCTGGGGGTGCTGAGCCTGGAGGTACTTTGACTGCTGGAGGTCCTACGGGTGCCTCGTTACGGCGGGAGCCTCTCTCTCCACTGTCAGAATCCCAACCACTAGACCATTGGGATAAAAGGGCTTGTTAAGTAGCGGGTCAGTGCGCCCATAACCCCCCAGGACAACGAGCCTGTAACCCTTCCCTAGGATCAATCGGGGATCACCAGTGGACCTCTGACACCCCCCCGCACTGGGATGCCCGAAGTGCACGCACTGGGATTCGAACCCGAGACCTTCGCTCTGATACCATGTCAGAATCCCAACCACTAGACCATTGGGATAAAAGGGCTTGTTAAGTAGCGGATGAGTGCGCCCATAACCCCCCAGGACTACGAGCCTGTAACCCTTCCCTAGGATCAATCGGGGATCACCAGTAGACCTCTGACACCCCCCCGCACTGGGATGCCCGAAGTGCACACACTGGGATTCGAACCCGAGACCTTCGCTCTGATACCATGTCAGAATCCCAACCACTAGACCATTGGGATAAAAGGGCTTGTTAAGTAGCGGGTCAGTGCGCCCATAACCCCCCAGGACAACGAGCCTGTAACCCTTCCCTAGGATCAATCGGGGATCACCAGTGGACCTCTGACATCCACCGCACCTGCGTGAGTGGTTCGCTCGGCGCTGGAGCCTTCGGAGTGGCGCTACTTGAGCTGGGGGGCCTGCCGCTGGAGGCCCTGGAGCTGCTGGTTCTGGAGGTGCTGGAGCTGCTGGTCCCGGTGGTGCTCGTACTGGAGGTACTGGAGCTGCTGAAGCCGGTGGTACTGCAGGCGCTGGAGCTAGAGACCCTGGAGCTGGAGGCGCTGGAGCTGGAGGTACCGGAGGTGCTGGAGCTGCTGGTCCTGGAGGTGCTCGGTCTGGAGGTACTGGAGCTGCCGGAGCTGGTGGTGCTGCTGGCACTCGAGGTGCTGGAGGTGCTGGAGGTGCTGGAGGTGCTGGAGCCGCTGGTCCCGGAGGTGTTCGTACTGGAGGTACTGGAGCTGCTGGAGCTGGAGGTGCTGCAGGCGCTAGAGACCCTGGAGCTGGAGGCGCCGGTGCTGGAGGTCGCGGAGGTGCTGGAGCTGCTGGTCCTGGAGGTGCTGGTGGTGTTGGAGACGCTGGTCCCGGAGGTGCTCGTACTGGAGGTACTGGAGCTGCTGGAGCTGGAGGTGTTGCAGGCGCTGGAGCTAGAGACCCTGGAGCTGGTGGTGCTGCAGGCGTTGGAGCTGGAGACCCTGTAGCTGGAGACCCTGGAGGTGGAGGTGCTGGCCCTGGGGGTGCTGGTGCTGTCGGTACTGGTTCTGGGGGCACTGTGCGGTCGCGACCGTACTTCGTTCCACTGCTTCACCAGGTTCTTGGTCTCCCGTCTTCTACTGACCTTACCCCTCCCTTACTGTGTCCACCGCCTGACCAGTCGCAGCCACAGTTACCGCCAGTCTCCCCACTGCCTGCTCCTTCTCCTTACACTGAGCAGACAGACTCTCTTACAAAGCGTCGTGCACCTGAGTCTCGTCCTGCCTCGCCTGTTCGCGCTGTTCGCACTGGTCGTCATGTTCCTCGTCCGCGTCCTCCTCCTGTCCCCGGTACTCACGGTATGGCACTTCGTCCTTCCTCTCTTCCACCGCGTGTCCCTCTGCCGTCTCCTCCTGCGTCCTCTCTTGCTGACGTTCCTGACCCTGAGTCTGACTTGCTTCGTGCTGCCAGCCCTACTATCACACGTCTTCTAGCCACTGTTGTCACTGACCCTTCGTTTGAGTCCGCTGCTGCGTCTGCCCTAGTTGCTGAGCTTGTTGACTTTGCTGCCGCCTGTCGTCTCGACTACTCCACTAGTCTTGTTGTTGAGTCTGAGCCTGACTGTCCTCCGTCCGTCGGGGGGGAGTGTGCTCTTGGCACGGACGTCCTTGAGGACAGACAGGAGGACTTTGAGTGTCTTGTAGCTGCTGTACCTCATCTCGTGGCCATGCTGCTTGCACCTGAAGGAGACCCGGATGCTTTAGACATCCCGACCCCGCGCTCTTACGCAGAGGCGATTACGGGTCCCTACTCCTCTCAGTGGCAGACAGCCATGGACGCAGAGATGGCATCCTGGAAGTCCACAGGCACTTACGTCGACGAGGTTCCCCCTCCTTGGGCGAACATAGTCGATGGCATGTGGATTTTCAGGGTGAAGCGGCCGTCGGGTTCTCCGCCTGTCTTCAAGGCTCGTTACGTTGCACGAGGCTTTAGTCAGCGACAGGGAGTTGACTTCTTCCAGAACTTCTCCCCTACCCCGAAGATGACCACTCTTCGGGTGCTGCTGCACGTTGCCGCTCAGCGTGACTATGAGCTTCACCCTCTTGACTTCAGCACAGCTTTCTTACAGGGCACCCTGCACGAGGAGATCTGGCTGCGCCGCCCACCTGGCTTCACTGGGTCGTTTCCTGCAGGTACCCAGTGGAGCCTCCGGTGGCCAGTCTACGGTCTCTGCCAGGCGCCTTGTGAGTGGCATGACACACTGAGGACGACACTTGGGGCTCTTGGGTTTGCTCCTTCCACTGCTGACCCGTCACTGTTTCTGCGCACCGACACTTCGCTGCCGCCGTTCTACATCCTCGTGTACGTCGACGACTTGGTTTTTTCCACTGCTGACACTGAGGCACTGGACCTTGTGAAGTCGGAGGTGCAGAAGAGACACACGTGCACAGACCTGGGTGAGCTGCGCAGCTATCTTGGCTTGCAGATCACCCGGGACAGAGCACGGCGCACCATCACCCTGACTCAGTCACACATGGTGCACCAGGTCCTTCAGCGCTTCAGCTTCCGGTTCTCCTCGCCACAGTCCACTCCTCTGCCTACCGGTCACTCGCTCTCAGCTCCACCTTCGGACGAGTCCTTAGAGCCGAGTGGCCCATATCCAGAGCTTGTGGGCTGCCTCATGTACCTGATGACCTGCACTCGACCTGACCTTGCATACCCTCTTAGCATCCTGGCACGCTACGTTGCGCCTGGGAGACACCGAGCAGAGCACTGGGAGGCTGCTAAGAGGGTGTTGCGCTACTTGTGCAGTACATCGGGCATGGGGCTCGTGCTTGGAGGACAGGGTTCAGTTGTCCTCACTGGACACGCAGACGCTTCTTGGGTTGACGACTTGGCTACGCAGCGGTCGTCACAGGGTTACACTTTCAGCCTTGGCTCCGGCTCTGTTTCTTGGCGGTCTACCCGTTCGTCTTCTGTTCTCAGTTCCAGTTGTGAGGCTGAGATCTACGCAAGGGCCATGGCTGCACAGGAGTTACGCTGGCTCACCTACCTGCTGACCGACTTGGGAGAGAGGCCTCGTTCTCCTCCAGTTCTGTACGTAGACAACAAGGCAATGATTGCCTTGTGTCAGGAGCACAGACTGGAGCACAGGACGAAGCACATCGCTCTGCGTTACTTCCTTGCTCGAGAGTTGCAGCAGCGTGGTCAGCTTCGTCTTACTTACGTGGCCACTCGAGCCAACACTGCTGATATATTCACCAAGGCACTCCAGTCTGGTGATCATCAGCGTTTCTGTACTGCTTTAGGCCTTCTGCCTACTTCGTCTCCCTTGCTCACTGCGTGACTTTGCTTCTACTGTGATCTATATATATATACCTGCATGCTTTCACTTGCTAGGTTGTGATCACTTTACTGCTTGTTCTCGTTTATATAACTCTGCATGTGAACTGGCCTTCTGGCCATTTGCTTGTGCTCAGAGTGTGTGGTGACTTCGTGATCCACCCTGAGCTTGCTTTGCTTTTCTTGACTGGTCTTGTGACCTCTTGTTCTCCCCACCTTTGCCTATGGGGGTGTGTCAAACTGTTATATTTTTTAGGTTGTGTAGGCTGTAGTGGGGTAGCCCATAAGGGGTACAACCCAATTAGGGTTGGTACTTGTACCCACTTTGTTTCTAACCCATTCAGTATTCTTGTACCCACTTTGCTGTGCCTTCCTCCTCTATTAGCGAACAAGCATCAGCGTAGTTTTCCCTCTTAGCAATATGGGGTTGCCTACCGCTGACCCTTCCAATCAAGGGGTAGGCCAAATCGGCCATATGTATCGGTGCATGGTTGGGTAAAGGTAGTGCCTGCTGCAAGGAAAATTGCTGATTACTAGCGAAGAACGGCCAAGGCTCGGTGTATTGTGTTGCACATGTAGGGATTTGGTGTGTTTCACGAAGATTTCAATACCTAGGACATGGTGTAGAACGCAATGACACGTCATGGCAAGGAGCGATGCACCGGGGTTCGAAGCTTCCACGCACTCGAGAACCCGGTGCACTGCACTTTATTTGGCACGCCCTAGGGTGTGCTAGCACGGAACAGTGCATCACTCCGCCTTGGCGCGTGCTAGCACGTGCCAGGGTACACTGCCGCGTGTTGGGTACAATAAAGAACTTATACATTATTTGCACTTGTCAACCCCCTTGATTTTGACCAATGAGAGCAATACACGGAGGAGAATGTAGTGTTATGAACAGGAGAGGCGAAATTCACTTGAGCCCCCTGATTTCAACCAATGGGAGCAAGGCACGGATGAAAACATGGTGTTATGAATGGGAGGGGAGAACTGAACTTCGACCAATAATATTACAGGTTGCTGCTCAAAATGCAAGTTCGAGTTGAGTGTTTTCTGAACCAATCGGAGCGAGTGGTTCTTGCTCGAAATGCAAGTTCGAGTTGAATAGTGAGTTTGCACCTGGCCGCGTCACTAGTTCTTGGGGATGGGATCGGCTAGCGTTCACGCGGCGAGCTCGGTTCGTGGGAAAGTGACCAACTGCTCCTGCCACAAATTTTCAAAGCTTTTGATTGGTTGCTGCTTGTGTGAAGTGTATATAACCAAGTTCGCTCCACATAAAGGTTGATGTGGCTGTTTCTTGCTCATGTGGCGCGCTCGTGTTTCTGACTTCTTGAACAGGGTGATAGATCGAGCACGGAGTTACTCCCCAAACCGTTTACGAACGGTATGATATTGTCAAACTTATATGTTGCTTATTGTGTAGGCTATAGTGGGGTAGCCCATATGGGGTACAACCCAATTAGGGTTTACTACTTGTACCCATCTTGCTGCTAGTTCATCCATTCTCGTTCATTATTCTGACATGGTTTCAGAACAGGTCCTGACCTAGGACCATTTTTTTTAGGGCCCACCGAATCCTGCCCGTAGCGCGTTACCCTACCCGTAGCGCCCTACCGTGTTCGTCGCGCTGCCCCACCAGTCGCGTTACCCTGCCCGCGCGCCGCCCTGCTGGCTGCCGCGCTGCCTTGCCCTGCCCTGCGTTGCGCTGCCTAGCGCGCGTTCTGCCCTGCCCTGCGTTGCGCTGCCCCGCACACGCCCTGCCCTGCGTCGCCCTAGTACCCGCGCGACGCCCTGCCCTGCCCGTCGCGTCGCCCTAGGACCCGCGCGATGCCCTGCCCTGCCCGTCGCGTCGCCCTAGGACCCGCGCGGCGCCCTGCCCTGCCCGTCGCGTCGCCCTAGGACCAGCGCGCCGCCCTGCCCTGCCCGTCGCGTCGCCCTAGGACCAGCGCGCCGCCCTGCCCTGCCCGTCGCGTCGCCCTAGGACCCGCGCGACGACCTGCCCTGCCCGTCGCGTCGCCCTAGGACCCGCGCGACGCCCTGCCCTGCCCGTCGCGTCGCCCTAGGACCCGCGCGACGCCCTGCCCTGCCCGTCGCGTCGCCCTAGGACCCGCGCGACGCCCTGCCCTGCCCGTCGCGTCGCCCTAGGACCCGCGCGACGCCCTGCCCTCCCCGTCGCGTCGCCCTAGGACCCGCGCGACGCCCTGCCCTGCCCGTCGCGTCGCCCTAGGACCCGCGCGACGCCCTGCCCTGCCCGTCGCGTCGCCCTAGGACCCGCGCGACGCCCTGCCCTGCCCGTCGCGTTGCCCTAGGGCCCGCGCGCCGCCCCTGCCCTGCCCGTCGCGTCACCCTAGGGCCAGCGCGCCGCCCTGCTGCCCGCGCTCCGCCCTGCCCCTGCCCGTCGCGCCCACCCTGGCAGCCCGCGTGCCGCCATCTGCAGCCCGCGCGCTGTCCTTGCCTGCCCGCGCGCCCTCATCTGCCCGCGCGCCGCCCTACTTGCAGCGCGCCGCCCTACTCTGGCCGCGCGCCGCCCTTCACTGACCGTGCGCCGCCCCGACCTACCCTAGTGCCTGCTCGCCACCCTACCTTCCCTGCGTGCTGCCGTGCCGGTCGCACACCTCCTTACTTTGCCCGCTATGACGTCTCTTCGTGGTAGCGGTGGGAGTCGTGGCGGCGGTGGTGGTAGCAGTGGGAGTGGTGGTGGCGGCTGTAGTGGCAGTCTCGGTGGAGCTGTTTGGTGGGGAGTTTCTGGCGGTGGCCAGATGCAGCTCCAGCGACGTACGCGCGAGTCCCTCACGCCCCAGCAGCTTCGTGAGTGGTACGCTAGTTGGGGTTGTGGCGGCGGCCGTAGTGGCAGTCGCCCTGGAGCTGGTCAGTCGGGAGTTTCTGGCGGTGGCCAAATGCAGCTGCAGTGGCGTCCGCGCGAGACACTTACGCCCCAGCAGCTTCGTGAGTGGTACGCTCAGAGTAGAGGGTCTCGAAGTACTGCTCGCTGCCCGTACGTCATTCGCACAGGTGATCGGGCTGGTCAGACTTGCGGGACAGTTGGTCACACACAGTCCCGCTGCTTCGCCTGTCTGAGCGACGCCTGGCGTACAGAGTTTGGCGACACGGCTGAGCTCCCCAGCTGGCTGGAGCTGCTTAGGCAGAGGGTGGATATCTTTGCTCTTGACTATGATGCTATCCTCACTGCCATGTATGCATTGCCTGCTAGTGCTGAGGGTGACTGTTACCTGTGTGTGCCGCCCGACCTAGGTATAGAGTCTGCTGCTCTAGGTGCTGGTGAGCCTGCTGCCCTAGGTGCTGGTGAGGGTGCTGCTCTAGGTGCTAGTGAGTCTGCTCTCTCTGGTACTGCGCCTGCTGAGGCCTTGCACACCTTCATGCTTGACTCAGGTGCTTCCCGCTGTTTCTTTCGCGACAGTACCGCACTCACACCGCTCCCTGCACCTGTTGCTGTCTCTCTGGCTGACCCCTCTGGGGGCCCAGTCCTCGCACGTTCCTCCACTGTTCTCCCGTGTACGGCGGTTCCGTCTGGCTCACTGTCAGGTCTTCACCTCCCCTCGTTCTCTACGAACTTGGTGAGCAACGCCGTCCTTCAGGATGTATGGGTTGACACCTTTACTCCAGGAGGACAGCGTGTGGCGATCTGTACGTGCTCCCGGACTGGCCGGCACCTGGCCACGTTCACACGTGCGCCTGCCTCGAGTCTGTACACACTGACTACTGTGTCTCCTCAGGTAGCTGCATCTGCGTCTGCGTCAGGTCAGCTAGCGGCCCCCTGCTCGTGTCGCGCACTGTCGCACCGGACCCTCCTTTGGCACCACCGTCTTGGTCACCCCTCAGTGCAGCGCCTTCGTGGCATACACTCGCGTCTCCTTGTCTCTGGTCTTCCCGAGACTCTGCCTCCATTCCCACCCTCGCCTGCCCCTCCCTATCTTCCCCGTGTCGAGGGGCGGCAGCGCGCCGCTCCTCACTCCTCCTCGTTTCCCCCGACGACTGCTCCCCTGCAGACTCTCCACATGGACGTGTGGGGCCCAGCCCGCGTCCGTGGACAGGGCCGCGAGCGCTACTTTCTGCTGGTCGTTGACGACAACTCGCGTTACACCACGGTCTTCCCCTTGCGCAGCAGGGGGGAGGTCCCTGATGTTTTGATCCATTGGATCCGCGCTGTCGGTCTCCAGCTCCGCAAGCGGTTCGACACGGACCTTCCAGTCCTGCGTCTGCACTCTGACAGATGTGGTGGGTTTTCCTCCGACCTCTTGCGGGACTTTTGTCGTGGGGAGGGCATTCTCCAGTCGTTCACGCTTCTGGCCTCTCCGCAAAAAAATGGGGTTGCTGAGCGCGGCATTGGCTTAGTCATGGAGGTCGCTCGTACCTCCATGATCCATGCGGTTGCCCCCCATTTTCTGTGGCCGTTTGCGGTCCGGTACGCTGCGCATCAGCTCAACCTCTGGCCCCGTGTCTCCTTGCCGGAGACCTCGCCTACACTGCGTTGGACGGGGAAGGCTGGCGATGCGTCGGTGTTCCGGGTCTGGGGTTCTCGTGCCTTTGTCCGCGATACGTCCACGGACAAGCTCTCCGCCCGCGCCATTCTCTGCGTCTTCCTTGGTTTTCCCCCTGACGCGCCTGGCTGGCAGTTTTACCACCCCACCTCACGCCGTGTCCTGCCCTCTCAGGACGTCACGTTCGACGAGTCGGTTCCCTTTTACCGTCTCTTCCCCTACCGCACTGCCCCTCTCCCCCCCCCCGCCGCTCTTCCTCGCACCAGGTCCTCCTCCGGTAGACCCACTCCCCCCTCAGGGTCCTGCTCCCTCAGGTGTGTCTCAGGTAGACCCTGTCGAGCCTGTCGAGGTCGCGGTCGACTCTGGTGCTGCTGCTCGGGGTGGTGCTGCTGGGGGTGCTGAGCCGGAGTGTGCGGAGCCTGGGGGTGCTGAGCCTGAGCGTGCGGAGCCTGGGGGTGCTGAGCCTGAGCGTGCGAAGCCTGGGGGTGCTGAGCCTGAGGTTGCTGAATCTGGGGGTGCTCAGCCTGGGGGTGCTGAGACTGGGGGTGCTGAGCCTGCGGGTGCGGAGACTGGGGGTGCTGAGCCTGGGGGTGCTGAGTCTGCTGGAGATCCTACAGCTGCGCGAGTGGTTTGCTCGGCGCTGGAGCCTTCGGAGCGGCGCCGCTGGAGCCGGGGGGGCTCCCGCTGGAGGCCCTGGAGCTGGAGGTACTGGAGCTACTGGAGCTGGAGGTGCTGTTGGCATTGGAGCTGGAGCTGCTGGAGTTGCTGGAGCCACTGGTCCCGGAGGTGCTCGTACTGGAGGTACTGGAGCTGCTGGTGCTGGTGGTGCTGCGGGCGTTGGAGCCGGAGGTGTTGGAGCTGCTGAACCTGGAGTTACTGGAGGTACTGGAGGTTCTCCGGGTGCCTCGTCACACCGGGAGCCTCTCTCCCCACCGCAGCTGCGGGAGTGGTTTGCTCGGCGCTGGCGTCTTCAGAGTGGCGCTGCTGGAGCTGGGGGGCCTACCACTTGAGGCCCTGGTCCTGGTGGCGCTGGAGGTACTGGAGCTGCTGGAGCTGGAGGTGCTGCCGGCATTGGAGCTGGCGCTGCTGGAGGTGCTGCCGGCATTGGAGCTGGCGCTGCTGGAGGTGCTGGAGCCACTGGTCCAGGAGGTGCTCGTACTAGACGTACTGGAGCTGCTGGAGCTGGAGGTACTACAGGAGTTGGAGCTGGAGGCGCTGGAGTTGGCACTGCTGGTGGTGCTGGAGCCGCTGGTCCCGCACGTTCCTGACCCGCCGTCAGACCTTGCTCGTGCTGCCAGTCCTACTGTCACGCGTCTTCTCGCCACTGTGGTCACTGACCCCTCGTTTGAGTCCACTGCTGCGTCTGCTCTAGTTGCTGAGCTTGTTGACTTTGCTGCTGCCTGTCGCCTTGACTACGCAGCTAGTCTTTTTGCTGAGTCTGAGTCTGTCTGTCCTCCGTCCGTTGGGGGTGAGTGTGCTCTTGGCACGGACGTCCTTGAGGACAGGCAGGAGGACTTTGAGTGTTTTGCAGCTGCTTTACCTCATCTCGTGTCCATGCTGATTGCACCTGAGGGAGACCCGGATGCACCAGACATCCCGACCACGCGCTCTTACGCAGAGGCGATTGAGGGTCCCTACTCCTCTTAGTGGCAGACAGCCATGGACGCAGAGATGGCTTCCTGAAAGTCCACAGGCACCTACGTCGACGAGGTTCCCCCACCTGGGGCGAACATCGTCAGTGGCATGTGGATTTTCAGGGTGAAGCGGCCGCCGGGTTCTCCGCCTGTCTTCAAGGTGCGTTACGTTGCTCAAGGCTTCAGTCAGCGACAGGGAGTTGACTTCTTTCAGACCTTCTCCCCTACCCCGAAGAGGACCACTCTTCGGGTGCTGCTGCACGTTGCCGCACAGCGTGATTACGAGCTTCACTCTCTTGACTTCAGCACAGCCTTCCTACAGGGCAGCCTGCACAAGGAGATCTGGCTGCGCCGCCCACCTGGCTTAACTGGGTCGTTTCCTGCAGGTACCCAGTGGAGCCTCCGGCGGCCAGTCTACGGTCTCCGCCAGGCGCCTCGCGAGTGGCACGACACACTGAGGACGACGCTTGCGGCTCTTGGGTTTGCTCCTTCGACAACTGACCCGTCGCTGTTTCTGCGCACCGACACTTCTCTGCCGCTGTTCTACATCCTCGTGTACGTCGACGACTTGGTCTTTGCCACTGCTGACACTGCTGGACTGGCCTCTTTGAAGTCGGAGCTGCAGAAGAGACACACGTGCACAGACTTGGGTGAGCTGCGCAGCTATCTTGGCTTGCAGATCACCCGGGACAGAGCACAGCGCACCATTACCTTGACTCAGTCACACATGGTGCAGCAGGTCCTTCAGCGCTTCGACTTCCAATACTCCTTGCCACTGTCCACTCCTCTGCCTACCGGTCACTCGCTCTCAGCTCTGCCTTCGGATGTGTCCGTAGAGCCGAGTGGCCCGTATCCAGAGCTTGTGGGCTGCCTCATGTACCTGATGACCTGCACTCGACCTGACCTTGCTTACCCTCTTAGCATCCTGGCACACTACGTTGCGCTCGGGAGACACCGACCAGAGCACTGGAAGGCCGCTAAGAGGGTGATGCGCTACTTGTGCAGTACGTCGGGCATGGGGCTCGTGCTTGGAGGACGGGCTCGTGTTGTCCTCACTGGCCACGCAGACGCTTCTTGGGTTGACGACTTGGATACGCAGCGGTCGTCACAGGGTTACACTTTCAGCCTTGGCTTCGGCTCTATTTCGTGGCGGTCTATCCGCTCGTCTTCTGTTCTCAGTTCCAGTTGTGAGGCTGAGATCTACGCAGGGGCCATGGCTGCACAGGAGTTACGCTGGCTCACCTACCTGCTGACCGACTTGGGAGAGCCGCCTCGTTCTCCCCCAGTTCTGTACGTCGACAACAAGGCAATGCTTGCCTTGTGTCGCAAGCACAGACTGGAGCACAGAACGAAGCACATCGCTCTGCGCTACTTCCTTGCTCGAGAGTTGCAGCAGCGTGGTCAGCTTCGTCTTGCTTACGTGGCCTCTCGGGCCAACACTGCTGATATCTTCACCAAGGCACTTGCGCCTTGTGATCATCAGCGTTTCTGTACTGTTCTAGGCCTTGTGCCTACTTTGCCTCACTTGCTCACTTCTTGACTTTGCTTGTACTGTGATCTATATACATATACCTTTATGCTTACACTTGCTAGGTTGTGATCACTGTACTGTTTGTTCTCCATTATATAACTCTGCATGTGAACTGGCCTTGTGGCCATTTGCTTGTGCTCAGAATGCGTGGTGACTTCGTGATCCACCCTGAGCTTGCTTTACTTTTCTTGGCCGATCTTGTGACCTCTTGTTCTCCCCCACTTTGCCTATGGGGGTGTGTCAAACTTATATGCTGCTTATTGTGTAGGCTATAGTGGGGTAGCCCATATGGGGTACAACCCAATTAGGGTTTACTACTTGTACCCATCTTGCTGCTAGTTCATCCATTCTCGTTCATTATTCTGATAGATCTGAACCGTTTCAAAATAGGCGCGAAGATCCAGACCATAAAAAAAAACCCGCGCAAATATTTTAGATGTTTCGCCTGCGAATCGCAAGACGACCAAGTTCCGAAATAAAAAGGGTGGAAACACGTAAGTGTTCGCCCTACGAGGAAATTGTTCAAAATATTGTGGGAAAAATAGTATGGTTGAGTAGAATGCACTAGAGTTAGTATAAATTGTTTGTTCTTGTATGTTTTGGAAATAACTAGATTAAAAGGGTTTTCTCTGATGCGTGCAACGAGAACGCCTTCAGCATTTACGATTTTTACCACGTCGAGAAACGCACGATTGCTACCGCAACTCAGCTGCTGCTACGACTCTCTCTCTACAAGCTCGAACTCTTGGATAGGGGCTGACCTCTGTCAAGCACCCAAGGACCCTCGAAGCTGACCCCGTGGGGAGAGTTTTTGTTGGAATATATTTATCTATATTCTATATAACTGTATGAAGTTATGTTGTAGTGTATGTAATCATTTGCTGTAGGTGGTGTACCTCCTTTCTCCTTGCTATACCTTGTACTCATCTTCTCTTAGTGCACCTCTTTGGCCAAACTCCCTCTTTCTATACCATCTCCATGCTCCTAGCTCCTAGCTCCTAATCTCCTAATCTCCTAATCTCCTAAGGTCACAGTTTAACATGTTATCAGAGTGAGGTTTAACCCCTATGCCTAAGTCGCCATGGCCTTTGCTACTACTGGCATGGATTTTGCTGATGCTTTCGCGAAATCTGCTGCTACTGTGAAATATACTGCTGCCGCGAAACCTTCTGCAACGTTCGGGCCTGCTGCCCGACGGTCGCGAAGGTCGCGACGACCAGCGTTGTCGCTGCCAGCAGCGCCAGCCGCGACATCAGCACCAACCAGCGCCAGCCGCGACAGAAGCGCCAGCAGCGCCAGCCGCGACATCAACGCCAGTCAGCGCCAGCCGCGACAACAGCGCCAGACATAACAGCAGCGCCAACCAGCGCCAGCCGCGGCCCTCCTCTCTCTCCCTGCCGCGCCTTTTGGCGTAGGGGGGAATGGTGAGGAGGTGGCGGGTGGTGGCCTGCAACATCAGCCGCCGCCCTTCTCTTCCCTCTCTCTCGCGACGGTTTTTACGGCCGTGAAGGGGGGGGGGGGGAGGGGGGGGGAGGAATGAGGGGGTGGCGGGGGTGACCAGCAAACCGCCACCAACTGCCTCTCCTCCTCATCTCTCTTCTCCGTTTCCCACCGCCTCCTCCTCCATTTGTTTGCTCCTCCAGCCATCTCCGCCGTCGTTAGGGGTGAGGTTTTGGGGGGGGGGGGGGGGGGGGGGGGGGAGGGAGAGGTTGGAGAGGTTGGAGGGGGGTGGCCGCCGTGATGCCTACATTCCCAGTCGTCAGTGAGCCCGTTGCTCCAGTCGCCCGTCGGGTCAGTCGTTCTAGCCGTACGAGCGAGATGCTCCACGCTTACGAGCCAGTTACCCCAGTGCCCGCGAGCCAGTGCTCCAGTAGCACGTGGGCTAGCAACTTCAGCCATCGACCCCCTCTCTCTCTCTCTCTCTCTCTCTCTCTCTCTCTCTCTCTCTCTCTCTCTCTCTCTCTCTCTCTCTCTCTCTCTAATGGTCCTTGTATTGATATAGCAGCAAAGTACAAGCATGCAGGTGATAGAGGTCTAGGTAACAAACAAACCAAGCATCAAATCCTACCTACTACCTCTTCTAGAGCTCCAGGAAGGGCTCGACCACCGCAAAACAATCCCCTAGGTTCAGCTCCTGCCCAATACCGCCTACAGGCGGGTTCTCTGCTGCAGCTACCTCGCCTAGCTTGAGTAGGAGGCCCACAGATTGGGCCCTCTGAAGGGCCACCGACCATCTCTGTCTGAACTGGTGCAGAAACTTCGCGGCATGGAAGGATTTTGAGTCGGCATTGAAGTGGTGCCGAGCCGCCGTGTCTGCTAAGAGCTTTAGGAAAACAGGTACCTCGGCGCATGGGCAACCGTAGGTTTCCACGGCCAGGGGGAAGAAGCCAACTGTCTCCGCCCGGTTAGCGTAATGCTTTATCTTTTTGTCGGCCTGCTCCCTTGCCGCCCACCCCCTGCCTTTTTGTGCCTCAGGGTCCCTTGTGCTGATAGGGTCCGTGATGGTAACATCACAGACATAGACCGCCCCGCTGCTTCGGTCTGTCATGGTGAAATCGGCAGTCTGTTCTTCAATGGGGCAGTGGGCGGCTGACTCGCTGTGAACTATAAACCCCGCATCCTACGCCATGCTAATGCATGCGTCCCGCAGCTCGTTGTGGGTGTTGATGCGGTGCTTGCCGGTGCCGCAGCGGAAGAGGTGATTTGGGAGGCGGGGGTCGGTGATAGCTGTGTGGTCGGAGCAGTCGCAATTCTTTGGCGTTGAAAACGGTAGCCCGAGCCGAAAGCGCACGGAGTTGGCGAAATGTACTGGGCCTATCCGTCGGTTTGGGGCAATAGGGATCGCGGTCAGCCAGTCGCCGGTGCCGTATCCCGTCAGCGAGAACATCCGCTGCGTGTGGCCTGAGAGGGGGTTCGGTTTCATGCGCCTCGTGTCCTGCACCTGCACGGCGTATCTGCTGCCGTGGACCTTCAAACCGAGTACGTGTTGTAGCCGAACGTCCGACCGTTTAAGTCGTTCCTTTTCCAAGATTTCCTGCGCGTCCCATGGCAACGCGGCTTCGCACTCCGTAAGCCATGTGTGCAGTGGTGTGGTGTCGTCCCGCGGCAAGAGCATGTGATTCCGAGCTCGGATGAGGGCGTTGCCTGGTTCTAGCGCGAGGGAGGAGAGAAAAAGTGCTGCCTGGGTGAAACTCGTCGTGTACCCGTAAACTCCGTCGATCAGTGGGTCTGTAAGGCCTATGCCTCCCAGTGATGGTGGCAGTGACGCCTGCGCCCATACTCGAGCCTGCTCGGATCCGCACGTGGGGACGCGGATATCGCATGACACTAGCAGTGCGATGAGTAGGTCCCGTCCCCACTGGCTCCAAGTACCGCGAGGGAGTAGGTGGAGGGGTGTCGTTCGAGTGAGATAGGCCACACGCCTGGAGATGCAGCGGGTGAGTAGCAGGGAAGCTACCTGAGGGTCGGCTCGTTCGAGTAGGTGTAATGGCTTCGCCATTTCTTCTAGCTGGCTTGATAGGAATTTGGCCGCTCCCATGTCGGACCCTAGGTAGCTTCCTAGAAGCCGCACCCATTCCTTTGAATACGGCACTCCAAGTGGTAGCTGCGCTTGCTCAACCGTGGACGCACTCCAGGCTGCGCACTTCTGCGGGTTATATGTTAGGCCTATGTGGGCCAATTTGTCGGTGAAGAGCGTGAAGGCTGCTACAGTGTGTGTTGTTTCCCCCAAAAAGGTGACGTCATCCGCGTACGCCAGGCAGAGCACGTCCGGATATGCCTCGGCCGTTTCGCGGAGTATGGGGTGTATCCCTGCTGCAAATAGTAACGGGCCGAGTGGGTCGCCCTGGCGAACACCGCGTTCGCTTTTCAGTGGTTCGCTGCTGAAATTGGCGTCCATATTTAGCAGCGACGGGTTACCGTAAGTCAGCTGAACTAACGGCAGCAGTTGCGAGAGGCCGGGCTCTTGTAACGCTGTTGCGATGGCTTGTCGTGAAATACTGTTGAAGGCATTCGAAATGTCCGTCTGCAGTACCAGGCTGTCGGGACGGGCATCCAAAAATGCCCTGGCTGCGTGGATTACCGCTTCTGCTCCACCTGGCACAGCCACTCCGTATTGAAGGGGTAAGAAGTGTTCGCGGGCAGCTTCTCCCATGGCTGCGAGGGCTGCTTTGGCTACCAGCCTGGTCAGACACTCGCCTATCGCGATTGGCCGTGCGCCACCTCCAGGTTTGGCCAAGGCGATGAGGCGTGATGCTGTCAACAGGTTCGCCACCGAGCCAGGTAAGTTTCCCCCCAGTATCGTGTTTACCAGGGCGTGCAAATGGGTGCAGATCGCTGCATTGGTTACGGCCGCGTCGTGCAGATGTTCGAAGGTCGTGCCTGACGGACTTGCCCCCACTCCATTTTCGCACCTTCCCAACATTTTGGCGAAATTGGCGTGGTTGATGGATAACTTTGACCCCCCCGTCGCCGGCCAAGTCAACCCCGCGTGTGCAGCAGGTGGGTGTTTTCGGCGGAGGTCGTCCAGGATTTCTGGGCTTGGTGTGCAGAGTGGTGTTGACTCCAGGGCCAGAACGGCTCTCCGCAGACCGCCACGTTTTGCCAGGCCTTCGGCTCGGCTGATGACTCTAGTCGTGTCAGGCTGGTGTCGTGGCGGTGAAGGTGTGTTGACCGCCTCCACCGCGTCCAGATACAACTGTTCCCATTCGCCACGTTGGAAGGCTCGGAGCCGGGCTTTGACCTGCGGCCAGTTCGGTCGCTGCGGCGAGGTCTGGCGAAGTGTTAGGCGCGGGAGAAACAGGAGCAGGCGCCATCCTGCTTCGGATTCGGGGTTTCGCGCAAGGTGGAGTAACGGTGACAGTAGCGTCAGCGAAAACAGCTGACACAAATTTGGCGGTAGACGCCGTGACAGCGAGGGCTGTCGACTATCGCTAAGTGCTGCGATGTCCCAGTTCTCGATGGCATCGAATAAATCTACCCGCTTCGCTAGCTCGTCAGGCAAAAAATAGCGGGGAATGGGAGCGGTCTGGCGCATCGTGGCATCGGCATTGGCGGTTTGATTTCGCCGAGCGCGGCCCGACCTCGCTGGTGAAAATGATGTTGGAATAATGCCCGTCCGATCGGCGTCAGACGGTCCCGGATCTGCTTGTGGGCGTTGCAAGGCTAGGCTCCCTAACTCTGCTACCCTTCTCCCCGCCGTCTCTCTCGACCCGTCTTCCTCCTCAGGTTCTCCTTCTTCGCTCTCGGGAAGGGATTCTTCCCTATAACTAGGGTCTCTTAATTCCTCCTCCTCATTAGTTGCTTCCAAAGCGTTTAAAGCCCTTCGTGCCTCTGCTTGGTACTCATTCTCCGGACCTCCACCTGTCCCGCTGACAGCCTGCCTCCTAGCCCCGCGGCCTCCTTCTTCTAGCGATGGTGATTGCTGGTTCTGCCGAGCCGTCGCCAGAGCGCGCTGCCGCCTGGTCGGCTGTGGTCGCCAAGCCCCATTCGGCCCCCGAAAAGGTGACCACGGCGACGCAGCCCCCTCTACCGCCGGCTCTGAAGCCCGCGACAACAGTCTCTGAAACGACTCTTCCCCTCGTACCCGCGGATCCCCTTGCCGGGGGCGAGACGGGCCCGGCTGCCCCTGTTGTTGATCCGGCCGCTCCGGCTACTGCTCCGTATCCCCTCGCTCCCATGGTTGCGCCGACGGCGTCTGCTCCTGCTGGGGGAGTTGCTGATCCCCCTGCTCCTGCCCTTGGCGCACCTGTTGCGCCGGCCGCTTCTGTCCCCGACGTGCCTGCGCCGTTGTCTCCTTCGTCCCCGCAGGCGGGGTCCGCCACCACTGGCGGCCCGACCCCGATGGTTGAGACTCCGGCCGTGGAACCGAATGCACCTGCTGTGCTGCCGACGGCCCCGGTAGCGCAGCCGTCTCGTCCCCCATCGCCAGACCGCCGTCTATCCCGCCCCCATTCTCCCGCACCCCAGCAGGAGCGCGAGTCGTCGCGGCGCCGGCGTAACTCTCCCAGGCGCTACCAGCCGCCAGCCCAATGGCCTGCTCTCCCCGGTGGCAATGCGGGCTGGAGGGGTCCCCGCGGGCGTGGTGGTGGCGGGGGTTACCGCCCGCCTGTGACAATGGCGGATCTTCAGCGGGAAGTGTCGAGGGCCGTGCGCGAGGAGAGGGCGGCGCAGAGCCAGAGCAGTTCGCCGCGGACCGCGCCAGCGCACGTGGCTGCTCTTCAGGCTGTGCCTCCCGTGGTCCCTCCGCCAGCTGCTGCACTTCCTCCTCCAGTCCTTGCCCCATCGGCTCCTGCTCCTGCTGCCTCGGCACCTCCCTCCGGCTCTCGTCTTCATCTGCCGCCGGTTCCGCCTGTTGCGGGAGTGGAGTTTGTTGCTGCGGGTGGTGGCTCGTCGGCGCAGTATTCCCACCACGTTGCTGCGGATGAGCCACTTCTTTTCCTGACGGAGGCACTTCAGCCTCCGCAGACGCGTGTTCCCGAGGCGACGCTTGGCCAGCTCCACCGACTCGCGGAGAGCCTCCACGCGTTGCTGCTGATACAAGTTATCGCTCACTCGTCCCTCCCCGTGATTCCTCCAGAGACTTTCCGCGGCCGCCAGCGTGACACGTGCTTGGACGCGGCGGACCAGCTCGCGTCGCTGCTGGCGCCCGTGTTGGCTGCGCCCGCGGAGGGTGGCGCTGCTGCTGCGGGACAGCTTGACGAGGCTGTCCGGGGCTTGAGGCGGCACTTGCGCGCAGGATCTGGAGCCGCGGCGATCGGCGCAAGCACGCTTGTGGTCCAGGAGCTGTGGCGCTCCCTGACTGGCGTTCTTCACGCCCTAGGAGCTCACCGCATGTAGACGCGGGCTCCGGTTGCCCCATGGTTGTCTTGCTTGGCTAGGCTGCCGTAGGAAATGCCATGCTTGTAATGCCTTTGAATATGAACAACTTGTCAAACATTATACATGTTCATATTGTGTAGGCTATAGTGGGTTTAGCCTTAGGGGGTACAACATTGCTAGGGTTTCCTACTTGTATCACCCTGCTGCCTAGTTTCACACATTCTCGTTCAGTTCTACATTCTAACATGGTATCACGAGCCTAGGTTGCTACCTAGGACCGCTTTCTCCTACGGGCCCACTATTCCGCTAGAAGCGCCCTCGTGCGCCCTACCTTACGTGCGCCCTCGTGCGCCTTTCTATACTCGTGCGCCCTCGTGCGCCCTCGTGCGCCCTACCTTACGTGCGCCCTCGTGCGCCCCCGTGCGACCCGCCCTTCGGTCTGCCCGCGTGCCGTCCTGCAGCCCTCGCGCTGCCTCCTGCAAGCTAGTACGGCCCTCGAGCCGCCCCTGCAGGTCCGTCAGGCCCCCGAGCCGCCTCTGCAGACCCTTCAGGCCCCCCCGAGCCGCCTCTGCAGGCCCATCAGGCCCGAGAACCGCCCCTGCAGCCAGCGCGCTGCCCTGCCGAGCCGCGTGTCGCCCGTGGGCGCTGCCTCTGCCCCGTCGCGCTGCCCTGGGGAGCCGCGCGCGACCCCCGCTGTCCCGTCGCGTCGCCCTGGGGAGCCGCGCTCGGCCCCCGCTGCCCCGTCGCGACGCCCTGGGGAGCCGCGCTCGGCCCCCGCTGCCCCGTCGCGACGCCCTGGGGAGCCGCGCTCGGCCCCCGCTGCCCTGTCGCGACGTCCTGGGGAGCCGCGCTCGGCCCCCGCTGACCCGTCGCGACGCCCTGGGGAGCCGCGCTCGACCCCCCGCTGCCCCGTCGCGACGCCCTGGGGAGCCGCGCGCGCCCCCCCCCCCCCCCCCCCCCCCCCCCCCCCGCTGCCCCGTCGCGGCGCCCTGGGGAGCCGCGCGCCGCCCCCCCCCCCTCGCTGCTGCCCGAGCCACCCTGCAGCCCGCGAGCCGCCTCTGCAGCGCCGAGTGCGCTCTGCCAAACCCTAAAATGAATAATTAATTATTAAAAAAAAAAAAAAAAAAAAGGGAGCAGCTGCCCCTGGCCCCTGGAGCAGCCGCCCCTGCAGCAGCCGCCCCTGGCCCCTGGAGCAGCCGCCCCTGCAGCAGCCGCCCCTGCAGCAGCTGCCCCTGCAGCAGCCGCCCCTGGACCTCTGCAGCCGCCCCTGGCCCCTGGAGCAGCCGCCCCTGCAGCTGCCGCGGAGCCCTCGCCCTGCATTGGTAGCGGCCTCGCCGTTACCACCGTCGTACGCCTGCCCTTCTCGCCACTGGTGAGCACTGCCCTGCCCGTATTGCTATTACTGCTGCTCCTGCTGCTACTGCTCTTTCTACTTCTACTGCTGCTCCTGGCGTGGCCAGATGCAGCTCCAGCGCCGTCCGCGTGAGTCCCTCACGCCCCAACAGCTTCGTGAGTGGTATGCTGGTTGGGGTTGTAGGGGTGGCCGCGCTGCTGCTACTACTACTGCTGCTACTACTGCTACTGCTGCTCCTGGCGGTGGCCAGATGCAGCTCCCGCGACGTCCGAGTGAGTCCCTCACACCCCAGCAGCTTCGTGAGTGGTACGCTCAGCGTGGAGGGTCACGGGGTACTGCTCGCTGCCCGTACGTCATTCGCACTGGTGCTCGGACTGGTCAGCCTTGCGGGACGTTTGGTCACACAGAGTCCCGCTGCTTCGCTCGTCTGAGCGACGCCTGGCGTACAGAGTTTGGCGACGCGGCTGAGCTCCCCGACTGGGTGGAGCTGCTTAGGCAGAGGGTAGATATCTATGCTCTTGACTATGATGCTATCCTCACTGCCATGTATGCATTTCCTACTAGTGCTGAGAGTGCCTGTCACCTGTGTGTGCCGCCTGACCCCGGTATCCAGTCTGCTGCTCTAGGTACTGGTGAGGCTGCTGCACTAGGTGCTCGTGTGTCTGTTGCCCCAGGTGCTGGTGAGGCTGCTGCTCTAGGTACTCGTGAGTCTGCGCCCTCTGGTACTGCGTCTACTGAGGCACTGCACACCTTCACACTGGACTCAGGCGCTTCCCGCTGTTTCTTTCGTGACCGCACTGCCCTTGAGCAGCTTGCTCGGTGGTTGCAGTCTCCCTCGCTGACCCCTCTGGGGGTCCGGTCATTGCGACCTCCTCTACTGTTCTCCCTTGTCCTGCGGTCCCGTCGGGCACTCTGTCAGGTCTCTACCTCCCTTCGTTCTCTACGAACTTGGTGGCGGGTAGTGCGCTCCAGGACGGGGGTGTCCACCAGTTTACCCCTGCCTACGAGCGTGTGACACACTGCACGTGCGCTCGGACGGGCCGCCACCTGGCTACCTTCACTCGGCAGCCGGGGTCGGACCTGTACACACTGACCACTGAGTCCCCACAGGTAGCTGCGTCTGCGTCTGCGTCAGGTCAGCTGTCTGCCCCCTGCTCGTGTCGCTCTCTGGCACACGAGACTGTCCTCTGGCACCACCGTCTTGGTCACCCGTCAGTGCAGCGCCTTCGTGCCATGCACAACCGGTACCTTGTCTCTGGTATTCCCAGGGTTCTCCCTCCACTCCCACCCTCGCCTGCTCCTCCCTGCCTTCCCTGTGTCGAGGGGCGGCAGCGCGCCGCTCCTCACTCCTCCTCGTTTCCCCCGACGACTGCTCCCTTGCAGACGCTCCACATGGACGTGTGGGGCCCAGCCCGCGTCCGTGGACAGGGTCAGGAGAGGTACTTCCTGATCGTTGTTGACGACTACTCGCGCTACACCACGGTCTTCCCCTTGCGCACCAAGGGTGAGGTCCCTGATGTTTTGATCCCTTGGATCCGCGCTTCTCGTCTCCAGCTCAGTGAGCGGTTCCACTCGGACTTTCCTGTCCTGCGTCTGCACTCTGACAGAGGTGGTGAGTTCTCCTCTGACCTCTTGGCAGCCTACTGTGCGGAGCACGGCATCCGCCAGTCGTTCACGCTTCCGGCCTCTCCACAGCAGAATGGGGTTGCTGAGCGCCGCATTGGTTTGGTCATGGAGGTCGCTCGTACCTCCTTGATCCATGCGGCTGCCCCCCACTTTCTGTGGCCGTTTGCGGTCCGATACGCTGCGCATCAGCTCAACCTCTGGCCCCGTGTCTCCGTTCCGGAGACTTCGCCGACACTGCGTTGGACGGGAGAGGTTGGCGATGCGTCGCGTTTTCGGGTCTGGGGATCCCGAGCTTTTGTTCGCGATACGTTCGCGGACAAGCTCTCCTCCCGCGCTGTTCCCTGTGTCTTCCTTGGCTTTGTCCCGGACGCGTCTAGTTGGCAGTTTTACCACGCCACCTCGCGCCGTGTCCTGCCCTCTCAGGACGTCACTTTTGACGAGTCCGTGCCCTACTACCGCCTCTTCCCCTACCGCACTGCCCCGCTCCCCCCCCCGCTTCTCTTCCTCGCGCCAGGTGCTGCTGTGGTAGACCCCCTCCCCCCTCAGGGTGCCGCTCCCTCAGGTGTGTCCCAGGTAGACCCGGTTGAGCCTGTCGAGGTAGCTGTCGACTCTCGTCCTGCCAGGGGTGCTGAGCCTGGGGGTGCGGGGTCTGGGGGTGCGGAGCCTGCGGGTGCTGAGTCTGGGGGTGCTGAGCCTGGGGGTGCGGAGCCTGCGGGTGCTGAGTCTGGAGGTGCTGAGCCTGGGGGTGCTGAGCCTGGGAGTGCTACGTCTGAGAGTACTGAGCCTGAGCGTGCTGCACCTGGGGGAGGCCTCTCCTCGCAGCAGCTGCGTGAGTGGTACTTACAGTACTGCAGCCTCAGGAGAGGTGCTTCTGGAGCTCGGAGTGGTGCCGGAGCTGGTGCTAGTGCTTCCCCTCCTAGGCGGGAGCTCCCCTCTCCCCAGCAGCTCCGAGAGTGGTACGCTAGGCGCTGCAGTCTCCGGAGTGGCGCTCCCGGTGTCGTGGACTCTGGAGCTTCTGGAGTTACTGGAGGTGCTGCTGCTGCTGGCGGTGCGGCTGGCGCTGCTGGAGGTGCTGCTGGTGCTGCTGGAGCTGCTGGAGGTACTGCTGCTGCTGGAGGTGCTGCTGGCGCTGCTGGAGGTACTACTGGTTCTGGTGCTGCTGGAGCTGCTGGAGGTGCTGCTGCTGCTGGCGGTGCGGCTGGCGCTGCTGGAGGTGCTGCTGGTGCTGCTGGCGCTGCTGGAGGTGCTACTGGTGCTGGAGCTACTGGAGCTGCTGGTGGTACTGCTGCTGCTGGCGGTGCTGCTGGCGCTGCTGGAGGTGCTGCTGGTACTGGTGCTGCTGGAGCTGCTGGAGGTGCTGCTGCTGCTGGTGGTGCTGCTGGCACTGCTGGAGGTGCTGCTGGTACTGGAGCTGCTGGGGACCCTGCTGCTGCTGGCGGTGCTGCTGGAGCTGCTGGGACTGGCCCTGCTGAGGGGGTTGGAGCTGGAGGTGCTGAGCGGCCACGGCTGTACTACGTTCCGCTCCTTCAGCAGGTTCTTGGCCTTCCGCCCTCTCCTGGTCCTACTCCTCCCCTACTGAGTCCACCGCTTGTCCAGTCGCAGTCACAGTTACAGCCAGTCTCCCCACTTCCTGGTCCTTCTCCCTACACTGCGCCGACGGGAGGTCTTACGGAGCGTCGTGAGCCTGAGTCTCGTCCTCCGTCACCTGAGACTCGTCCAGAGTCGTCTGACTCGCGTCCAGAGTCGCCTGTCCGCGCTGTCCGCGCTGGTCGTCGTGTTCCACGTCAGCGTCCTCCTCCTGTCCTTGGCACTCACTATATGACCCTGCGTCCCTCTACTGCTCCACAGCGTGTCCCACTGCCGTCTCCACCAGCGTCCTCTCTTCCTGCTCTTGCTGACCCGGAGTCTGACTCTCTTCGTGCTGCCAGTCCTACTGTCACGCGTCTCCTTGCCACTGCTGTCACTGACCCTTCCTTTGAGTCCTCTGCTGCGTCTGCTCTAGTCGCTGAGCTTGTTGACTTTGCTGCTGCCTGTCGTCTAGACTACGCCGCTAGCCTTGTTGCTGAGTCTGAGTCTGAGTCTGTCTGTCCTCCGTCTGTCGGGGGTGAGTGTGCTCTTGGCACGGACGTCCTTGAGGACAGACATGAGGAGTTTGAGTGCTTTGCCGCTGCTTTGCCTCATCTCGTGTCCATGCTAGTTGCCCCTGAGGGAGACCCGGATGCACCAGACATCCCGACCCCACGCTCCTACGCAGAGGCGATGGAGGGTCCCTACTCCTCTCAGTGGCAGACAGCCATGGACGCAGAGATGGCTTCCTGGAAGTCCACAGGCACCTACGTCGACGAGGTTCCCCCACCTGGGGTGAACATCGTCAGTGGCATGTGGATTTTCAGGGTGAAGCGGCCGCCGGGTTCTCCGCCTGTCTTCAAGGCGCGTTACGTTGCACGAGGCTTCAGTCAGCGAGAGGGAGTTGACTTCTTCCAGACCTTCTCCCCGACCCCGAAGATGACCACTCTTTGGGTTCTGCTGCACGTCGCTGCTCAGCGTGACTACGAGCTCCACTCTCTTGACTTCAGCACTGCATTCTTACAGGGCAGCCTGCACGAGGAGATCTGGCTGCGCCGCCCACCTGGCTTCACTGGGTCGTTCCCTCCTGGTACCCAGTGGAGCCTCCGGCGGCCAGTCTACGGTCTCCGCCAGGCACCCCGTGAGTGGCACGACACACTGAGGACTACTCTTGCTGCTCTTGGGTTTGCTCCTTCTACTGCTGACCCGTCGCTGTTTCTACGCACCGACACCACTCTGCCGCCGTTCTACGTTCTTGTTTACGTAGACGACTTGGTCTTTGCTACTGCTGACACTGAGGCACTCGCCCACGTGAAGTCGGAGCTGCAGAAGAGACACACGTGCACAGACCTGGGTGAGCTGACAAGCTATCTTGGCTTGCGGATCACCCGGGACAGAGCACAGCGCACCATCGTTCAGTTCTACATTCTAACACAACTGTGTGTGCCTTCCCTTGCCGTTCCCTCACGCGCGGCCGAAGGCCGCGCTGTCGGCGGCCGACGCGAACGAAAAAATTACTGCCGCCACACAATGAAGAAGAGAGGCCAAGAAGGCCCCTTATATAGCTAGAAGGCCAAGGGCAGAGGGCTGAGGGCAGAGGGCAGAGGGCAGAGGCTAGAGTCCTCTCTCTCTCTCTCTCTCTCTCTCTCTCTCTCTCTCTCTCTCTCTCTCTCTCTCTCTCCCTCTCTCTCTCTCTCTCTCTCTCTCTCTCTCTCCCTTTTCTTCTCTCTCTCTCTCTCTCTCTCTCTCTCTCTCTCCTCTTTTCTTCTCTCTCTCTCTCTCTCTCTCTCTCTCTCTCTCTCTCTCTCTCTCTCTCTCTCTCTCTCTCTCTCTCTAATGGTCCGTATATTGATAGGTCAGAAAGGTACACACATGCCAGATTGCACAAACCAAAACAAACGGATCCACAGAGCAAAACCACTACACCCTCTAGAGCTCAAGTAGAGGCTCTACCACCGCAAAACAGTCCCCTAGGTGCAACTCCTGCCCTATTCCTCCTACGGGTGGGTTCTCTGCTGCTGCAGCCTCACCAAACTTGATTAGGAGCCCCACGGATTGAGCCCTCTGCAGGGCCACCGACCACCTCTGCCTGAATTGGTGCAGAAACTTGGCGGCATAGAAAGATTTTGAGTCGGCGTTGAAGTGGCGCCGAGCCGCTGTGTCTGCCAGGAGCTTGAGGAAGACAGGTACCTCGGCGCATGGGCAGCTGTAGGTGTCTACTGCCAGTGGGAAGAAGCCAACCGTCTCTGGGCGGTTGGCGTAATGCTTGATTTTCTTATCGGCTTGTTCACGTGCCGCCCATCCCCTGCCCTTTTGTGCTTCCGGGTCCCTAGTGCTGATAGGGTCAGTGATGGTAACGTCGCAGACGTAAACCGCCCCACTGCTTCTATCGGTCATGGTGAAATCGGCCGTTTGTTCCTCGATAGGGCAGTAGGCGGCCGACTCCCTGTGTACTATAAACCCCGCGTCTTGCGCCATGCTAACGCAGGCGTCCCGCAGCTCATTGTGCTTGTTCGTGCTGTGCTTGCCTGTGCCGCAGCGGAGCAGGTGGTTCGGGAGGCAGGGGTCAGTGATAGCCGTGTGGTCCGCGCAGTCACAGTTCTTGGGATTTGAAAACGGTAGGCCAAGTCGGAAGCGTACAACGTTGGCGAAGTGCACTGGCCCTATCCGCCTTGCGGGAGCGATGGGGATCGCGGTGAGCCAGTCGCCTGTGCCGTAGCCAGTCAGTGAAAACATCCGCTGCGTGTGACCTGCAAGCGGATTCGGCTTCATGCGCCTCGTCGCCTACACCTGCTTTGCGTATCTGCTTCCGTGGACATTGAGTCCTAGCACGTTTTGGAGCCGGATGTCAGAACGCTCAAGCCGCTCCTTCTCCAGTATCTCCCGCGCATCTAGCGGCAGCGCCTCCTTGCACTCGGTCAGCCATGTGTGTAGCGGTGTGTTGTCAACCTGCGGCAGTAGCATATGGTTCCGTGCCAGAGTGAGAGCGTTATCCTCTTCCAGCGGTAGATAGCTGAGATAGAGCGCCGCCTGTGTAAAGCTGGCTGCGAAACCATCAATCCCCTCAACTAGGGGGTTTGTGATGCCCAGTCCTCCTAACGATGGCGGCAGCGACGCTTGTTCCCAAACCCGTGATTGTTCGGTTCGACAAGTCGGAACGCGGATATCGCACGATGTGAGGAGCGTGGCGAGCAGATCCCTACCCCACTGGCTCCATCTATCACGGGGGAGGAGATGGAGTGGTGTCGTCCTGGTGAGGTATGCAACTCGTCGCAAGATGCATCGCGTGAGTAGCAGTGCTGCTACCTGGGGGTCTGCTCGCTCGAGCAGGGGTAGGGGTTTTGACATCTCGGCGAGTTGTCCCGCTAGGAACTGAGCTGCGCCGCTTTCCGGCCCCACAAAACTACCCAGTAGCCGCACGTCGTCTTTAGAGAACGGCACTCCTGGCGGAAGGCAAGCTGTGTCGATTGCGCTTGAGCTCCAGGCAGCACACTTCTGTGGGTTATGCTCGAGGCCCAGGTGCGCCAACTTAGCCGTGAAGTATGTGAATGCAGCTACAGTGCGGGTTGTGTCACCCAGGAAGGTGACATCGTCCGCATATGCCAAGCACAGCACGTCAGGGTGTGCTTCGGCTGTTTCGCGAAGTGTGGCGTGTATCCCTGCTGCAAATAGTAGCGGCCCAAGTGGGTCTCCTTGGCGCACGCCGCGTTCACTTGTTAGTGGTGCGATGTTGAAGTTGGAGTCCAGTAGCAGTTGCGACGGGTTACCGTATGTCAGTTTCACGAGCGGCAGCAGCGGCGAGAGGGTGGGCTCGTGTAACGCGTCGGCGATGGCGGTTCGCGAAATGCTGTTGAACGCATTTGAAATGTCGGCCTGCAGTACCAGGCTGTCCGGGCGGGCATCCAAAAAAGCCCTGGCTGCGTGGATTACTGCCTCTGCTCCGCCTGGTACTACCACCCCGTACTGTAGCGGTAGGAAACATTCGCGGACCGGTTCTCCCATGATTAACAGGGCAGCCTTGGCTGCCAGCCTCGTTAGGCATTCGCCGATTGCGATTATCCTAGCCCCTCCCCCCAGCTTGGTGAGGGCTATGAGTCGCGACGCCGTCAGCAGGTTTGCAACCGAGCCTGGCAATTTTCCTCCCAGCATAGTGTTTACCAAGGCGTGCAGATGGGTGCTGACCATTCCGTTGGTGATCGCCGCGTCGCGCAGGTGCTCGAATGTCATCCCTGATGGTCCGGCTCCGACCCCATTCTCGCATCTTCCCAACATTTTTGCGAAGTCAGGGTGGAGGATTGACAGCTTTGACCCTTGTGGCTCGGGCCACGTCACTGCCTCGTCTGCAGCGGGTGGGTGCTTTTGGCGCAGCTCCTCTAATATTTCCGGGCTGGGTGTGCAGACGGGCGTTGACTCGAGGGCCAGCACGGCTCGGCACAGACTGCCACGTTTCGCTAGGCTTTCCACGCGGCTGATGACACCAGTCGCATCTGGCTGATGTCGTGGCGGGGGCGGTGTGTTGACTGCGTTCAACGCGTCCTGGTACAACTGATCCCATTCGCCACGCTGGAAAGCTCGGAGCTGACCCTTGACACTTGGCCAGTTCGGGCGTTGTGGCGAGGTCTGGCGAAGTGTCAGGCGCGGGAGAAACAGCAGCAGGCGCCATCCCGTTTCCGAATCAGGGTTTCGTGATAGGTGGTGTAACGGTGTCAGTAGCGCAAGCGAAAAAAACTGACATAGGTTTGGCGGTAAACGCCGCGACAGTGGAGGCTGACGACTATCGCATAGTGCTGCAATGTCCCAATTCGTGATGGCTGCGAACAGGTCTGTCCGCTTCGCTAGCTCGTCTGGTGAAAAGTAGCGGGAAATTGATGCTGATGGGCACGCTGTGGTACTGGCATTGGCGGTTCGATTTCTCCCAGCACGGCTCGATCTCATTGGTGGGCTTGAGGTTGGATTTGCACCCGTCCGATCGGCATCGGACGGTGGTTGAGCCATCTGTGGCACTTGCAAGTCCGCCTGCTGCACTACCTCTTCCCCTCTCCTTGGTCCTTCTCTCGCCATGCCTTCCCCCTCCGTCTCCTCGTCCTCGCTCTCGGGAAGGGCTTCTTCCCTATAAGATGGGTCGTCCAGCTCGTCTTCGTCATTAGTTTCCTCCACGTTGTTTAAAGCCATTCGTGCCGCCGCCTGATACCCGTTCTCTGGTCCTCCGCCTGTTCCGCTTACGGTTTGTCTCCTCGCCCCGCGGCTTCCCTGTCCAGGGATGGTGATTCCCGGTGCACTTGAGCCGTCGCCAGGGCTCGTTGCCGCCTTGTCGGCTGTGGTCGCCAAGCCTCCGGCGGAGCCCGAAAGGGCGACCATGGCGACGAAGCCCCCTCTACCGCCGGCTCCGAAACCCATGACAGCAATCTCTGAAAAGACTCCTCCCCACGCACCCGCGGATCCCCTTGCCGTTTCAGAGGCTGGCCCGTCCGCTCCCGCTGCTGTTCCGTTTGCTCCGCCTGCGGCACCTGGCCCCCTGGCTCCCCTTGTCGAGCCGTCGGCGTCTGCCCCTGCTGGGGGTGTTGCTGAACCCCCTGCACCTGTCCCTGGCGCCCCTGTTGCGCCGACCGCTTCTATCCCCTGTTTGCCTGCGCCGGCCTCTGCTTCGTCACCAAAGGCGGCGTCCGCCACCACTGGCGAACCGGCTCCGTCGGTTGCGCCCGCGGCGGCGGGTCAGTCCACCCCTGCTGTGACGGCGGTGGCTCCGGCAGGCCAACCGTCACGCCCTCCGTCACCTGACCGTCGCTCGTCGCGCCCCCATTCCCCCGCTCCCCACCAGGACCGCAAGTCGTCTCGTCGCCGGCGTGAGTCTCCACGGCGGTACCAGCAACAGTCGCACTGGCCTGCTCACCCCGGGGGTCAGGGGGATTGGAGGGGTCCCTGTGCTCGTGGCAGGGGTGGGGGGTATCGCCCGCCCGTGACGATGGCGGATCTTCAGCGGGAAGTGTCGAGGGCGGTTCGGGAGGAGAGGGCGGCGCAGAGCCAGAGCAGTTCGCTGCGCGCCTCGCCAGCCCACGAGGCACCTCGTCCGGCTGCGCTCCCCCCGAACCCGCAGCCTGTTGCTGCGCCTCCCCCTCAGATCCAAGCGCCGCCAGCTCCTTCTCCCGCTGTATCGGCACCTGCTCCCGGCTCTCGTCTCCATCTGCCCCCGGTTCCGCCCGTTGCGGGAGTGGAGTTTGTGGCCGCGGGTGGCGGCTCGTTGGCGGCTCCGTTTGCTCTCCCAGTTGATGCTGATGAGCCGCTCCAGTTCCTTGCGGAGGCACTCCAGCCTCCGCAGACCCGTGTTCCCGAGGCGACGCTCGGACAGCTCCACCGCCTCGCTGACAGTCTCCACGCGCTGCTGCTGATTCAGGTGCTGGCCCACTCTTCTCTCCCTGTGATCCCTCCTGAGACCTTCCGTGGCCGCCAGCGTGACTCTTGCCTGGACGCGGCGGACCAGCTCGCGGTGCTGCTCGCGCCCGTGTTGGCTGCGCCCGCGGAGGGTGGCGCTGCTGCTGCGGGACAGCTTGACGAAGCCGTCCGGGGCTTGAGGCGGCACTTGCGCGCAGGATCTGGAGCCGCGGCGATCGGCGCAAGCACGCTAGTGGTCCGGGAGCTGTGGCGCTCCCTGACGGGCATTCTTCACGCCCTTGGAGCTCACTGCATGTAGATGCGGGCTCCGAGTGCCCCATGTTTGATTTGTTTGTCTAGGTTGCCGTAGGAAACGCCATGCTTGTAATGCTGTTGTTTATGAGCAACTGTGTGTATTGCCACTTGCCGTCCCCTCAAGCGCAGCCGAAGGCCGCGCTGTCGAGCGTCGGCCGCCTTCAGCGGCCGGCGCGAGCAAAATTTTCTGCACCAGCCGAACAATGAGGTGAAGGGGCCCAGAGGGGCCTCTTATATAGCTCACAAGGAGAGGGCAGAGGGCTAAAGGGAGAGGGCAGAGGCTAGAAACCTCTCTCTCTCTCTCGCTCTCTCGATCGAGCGAAATTTTTTGCACCAGCCGAACAATGAGGTGAAGGGGCCCAGAGGGGCCTCTTATATAGCTCACAAGGAGAGGGCAGAGGGCTAAAGGGAGAGGGCAGAGGCTAGAATCCTCTCTCTCTCTCTCGCTCTCTCGATCGAGCGAAATTTTCTGCACCAGCCGAACAATGAGGTGAAGGGGCCCAGAGGGGCCTCTTATATAGCTCACAAGGAGAGGGTAGAGGGCTAAAGGGAGAGGGCAGAGGCTAGAATCCTCTCTCTCTCTCTCTCTCTCTCTCTCTCTCTCTCTCTCTCTCTCAAACGGTCCTTTGTATTGATAATAAGGGTAGGTATAGACATGCAAATTCTAGGGATGGATCCCAGATAGCACAAAGACAAGCAAGCAAACACAAGGACAAGCAACCTCGTCGCAGGGGCAGCCATAGGTTTCTACTGCCAACGGGACAAACCCAGCATACTCTGCCCTGCCGCGGTATAGGCCTATCTTTTTATCTGCTGCCTCCCGTGCTGCCCAGCCCCTCCCCTTCCTAGCAGTTTCGTCCCGTTTGCTGATGGGATCTGTGATTGTGATATCTGCCAGCCACACTGCCCCCGAGCTCCCATCCCTGAAGGCCAATTCGGCCTTCTTGTTGTCCACCGGGCTGAAGGCAGTGCACTCCTTGTGCACATCAAATCCTGCATCCTGTGCCATACGAATGCACTCGTCCCGTAGCTCATCGTGAGTGTTGGTCCGGCCATGCCCAGTACCGCACCACAGCAAGTGATTCGGCAGCCTCTTATCTAGAATGGGGACTCGTTTGCTGCAGTCACAGCAGTCAGGTACAGAGAGCGGCATGCCGAGCCGGAACTGTAGGGTGAACGTGAAGTGGCAGGGGTATAACCGCAGGGCTGGCATGTAGGGGATTGCCATGAGCCAGTCCCCTGCCCCATAGCCTGTGAGGGACATGAGGCGTTGGGTGTGGCCCAGCAGTGGATTCAGGTCCATCTGTCTGGATGCGGTGATCTGGGCAGCACTCCGGCTCCCTTGGACTAAGAGAGCAAGGCGGTGCTGTAGTTGGCCTTTGGGTTTTGCCTGCTCTGCTGAAATAAGATCCCTCGCCTCCTGCGTAAGGCTGCTCCTGCAGTCCTGGATCCACTGCTGTAGATCGTTCGGGCTGTGGTCTGCTGCTTCGGGTAGGTCTAGTGTTGCTGTCAGGGTGGCCCCTGCTTGGCCCCCTAGCTGGCCAAGGAGTGTGTGGGCCTGTACGAAGCTCGCCAGGAAACTGTATCGGCCCTCTACTGCAGGGTCGGCGAGGCCCAGGCCGCCTAGGCTAGGTGGGAGTGAGGCTTGGTCCCAGATCCGTCCGTCCTCTGCCTCGCCCCTTGGGTGGCGCACCCCGCAAGCATCTAGAAGCGTGTACAGCAGAGCCCGGCCCCACCCTGACCACTCGGCTTCGGGTAGCAGGTACACAGGGGTGGTGCGGGCTAGGTAAGAGATGCGCCTGGAGATGCACCGTGTTAGTAGCAGCGCTGCCACCTGTGGGTCCATGCTCGCTATGTGGGGTAGCGGGGATGACATTGCCTCTAGCTGTGACCGTAGAAAGGCTGCCGCTCCTTTTGTCGAGCCGATGAAGCTTCCCAGCACCCTCAGCCCCTCCGTGCGTAGTGGGACACCCTGTGGCAGCTGCTGGGGATCTGTGACTGCTGCGCTCCATGCGGCGCACTTCTCTGGGTTGTGGGTCAATCCTACGTCGCGGAGTCCTATAGTGAAATGGCGGAAAGCTTCAGAACACTCTGCTGCAGGGCCCAGGAATGTGATGTCGTCGGCGAATGCTAAGCACAGAACTGCTGGGTAAGACGCTGTTGTTTTAGAGAGGATGGGGTGGATCCCCGCGGCAAACAGCAGCGGGCCGAGCGGATCACCTTGTCGCACGCCTGTCTCGCTGGTCAGCGCCTCGCAGCCGAACCCTGCGTCAAGGAACAGCTGGGCCGGCCGACTATATGATGATTTGACGAGGGGGAGGAGGCCCTGGAGATCGGTGTCGCGGAGTGCACCAACTACTGCTGCACGGCTAATGGAGTGAAACGCGTTCGCCAGGTCCGCCTGCAGTATAAGCGCGTCCGGGTGTGCGCACGTAAATGCTCTCGCGGCGTGGATAATCGCTTCGCTACCGCCCTGGACGGAAACGCAGTACTGTAACGGAAGGAAATGCGCCCGGCATTCTTGGGAGAGGGCGGAGAGGGCGGACTTTGCGGCTAATCGCAGGATACATTCTCCTACCGCTATCGGTCTAGTGCCTCCGTCGGGCTTGGCTAGAGCTATGAGACGGCTGGCTGTTAGTAGCGCGCAGACCTCGTCAGGCAATTTGCCTCGCGGGATAGTGTTGACGAGGGCGTGGAGGTGTGTGGTAACCCCCGCGTTGGCGAGTGATTCATCACGCAGGTGTTCAAATGTCATACCAGACGGTTCCCCTCCCACCCCGTTCTCGCAGCGGCACAGCATTTTTATGAAGTCCCCTTTTTCGATTGATGCCGCTTGAACTGTGTCGGGGATGTTCCAATCGATGATTCCAGGTGGCGCGGGGGAGTGTTTTGCTTTGAGAGCAGCGAGGATGGTTGCAGATGGGTCAGCGACCGGCGTTGACTCGAGGGCGAGGATCGCCCTGCGAAGACTTCCTTTTCGCGCGAGGCCCTCTGCCATCGCGCGTTTTCCAAGGGCATCTGGCGTATGACGAGGCGGGTGAGGTCCTGTGATTGCGGTAACAGCCGGGTCGTAGAGCTGCTGCCATTCGCCTTTGTTAAATTGGCGAAGTCGGTGCTTGACTGCCGGCCAATCGGGCTTCTCCGTTGACGGGAGGCGAAGGGTGAGACGCGGGATGAAAAGTAACAGGCGCCAACCTGCGACTGACCCAGGGTTACGCGCGAGGTGTAGCAGTGGTGTCAGGAGGGCTGTGGCGAAAAGGGGGCGAATGTCAGAAGGGAGTTTACGCGAAAGTGGGGGCTGACGACTGTCGCGTAAGGGAGTCAGGTCCCACAATTCAACTTCGCCGAACCGCTCCATGTCCTCAGCCAGTTGCTCTGGCGAAAATTGGCGGGTCTCTGATGCGATGGTGTCCGGTTCCTGCAGGTTAGGCTCCCCACATGGGGCAGCTGAGATTGGAGCGGCTATGCGTGGTACTGGCCGTGCCTAGCGTCTCCCTTCTCGTTCCTCGTCCTCTAACTCCCCCGACTCTTCCGTGGTGGACTCTTCCACCGCCGCAGCTATAATCGTAGGATCGTCCGCCTCTTCCTCAGCTTCCGTTCGATCAACTCTTCGAATTAAGGCCCGGCGTGCTTCCCTCTGGAAGCCATTCTCCGGTCCGCCTCCCCTCCCAGTCGCTCCTCCTCGTCCGCCGCCTCGTCTGCCCCGCGATGCCTGTGTCGGCTGGCAACGATTATTATTCGTATTCGCCGCGGCCCTTTGTCGTGGCGTCCGCTGCAGTAGCCCTTCCGAACTTCTCGTCCCCGGCGCCAGCGGCTGTGGGGATGTCGCCTCTTCCCGCACCTCGATCTGCGCCGTCATCCGTGACTCAGGCTGGCCCTGTCCTTGCGCCTGCTGCGGCGCCAGTTCCTGTCGTGGCGTTGTTGTCTGCGCCTGCCGTGGCACTTGGTCATGCGCCCGCGTCGTCGCCTGCTCCAGCGCACGCCTCGGCGTCTGCTCCTGCGCCCGCTCCTGTGCTGGCTGCGTCGTCCGATCCTACGCAAACTCCTGCGCCCGCGCCGGTGGTTCCACCTGTCCCCGTGGGGGTGTCGACGCCCATGCCTGTTATCGCGGCGTCGTCTGCTGCTGCTGTAGCTGCCTCCGTGCCACCACCGGTTGCGCCTGCCGTGGCGCCTTCTGCTGCCGATGCGGACCCGACTTACCAGCCCCCTCCAGCCACCAGCGCCGGCCTGAGCTCGGCGGAGGTTCAGTCGCCTCGCGTGACGCCTCTGGTTGCTCCGGCCCTTCTGCCTGCGGCAACACGAGCGCCGCCTCCGACCGTCCAGGCTGGTCCTGTTCCCGCACCCCTTGCTGCAGCTCCCCCCGCTCAACGTCCTCCTTCCCCGGGCCGTCGGCAGCATCGGCCTCATTCCCCTGTGCCACGTGACGAGCGGGAGACATCCCGGCGGCGGCACGATTCACCTCGGCGCCGTGGTTCGCAGGCGAACTGGGCTGCACCCCGTGGCGGCCGAGGTGGCTGGTGGGGAGGGCGTGGTCGCGGTGGCGGCTGGGTGTATGAGCAGCCGGTGACAATGGCTGACTTGCAGCGGGTTGTGTCGGACGCGATGCGCGAGGAACGGAACGGGCAGGCGAGCGTGAGCAATTCTCCGCGCCTCGCTCCTGCGCCGGAGTCCCTTCCTCCATCTGCGCCCCATGCGCCTGCACCTCCTCTTCCCTCGTCTACCGCTCCTCCTCCTCGCGCTCCCGTTGCATCTCTCTCTCTCTCTCTCTCTCTCTCTCTCTCTCTCTCTCTCTCTCTCTCTCTCTCTCTCTCTCTCTCTCTCTCTCTCTCTCTCTCTCTCTCTCTCTCTCTCTCTCCTCCTCCTCGCTTGTCCTCTCCTGCTTCTGCTGCTCTCTGCCTTGGTGTACCCCTGCAGGGAGTGTTGCTGCACTTGGTCATCCGCTGCAGGCAGTTAGGGGGTGTGTTGGAATATATTTATCTATATTCTATATAACTCTCTGCTGTGTAGACTGTAGTGCATGTAATAATTTGCTGTAGGTGGTGTACCTCCTTTCTCCTTGCTATACCTTGTACTCAGATTCTCTTAGTGCACCTCTTTGGCCAAACCCCCTCTCTTGATACCATCTCGATGCTCCTATCTTCTCTCCTAATCTCCTAATCTCCTAAGTTCACAGTTTAACCGTTTTAGCATCAACTAAGGCTGGATTAGTGTGCTTCAAATGTAACAGCACGAGCTAGCTAGCACGCACCAAAGCCTCGCGAGTTAGCGAGTTCGATTTTCATGATAGATAGACACATTTCCATAAATTTCGCCCAATCAATTTTCCCAACTGCTTTATAATTCAAGATTCGCCTAAATGTTTGTTTTCTCACCAATTGTTTCCCTGTGACGCGTGACATGCCCAGGTGTTGTTTCAATTTGAATATAGTGAGGAGGAATGAGGAGCTTGTTAGCAGCCTCTCCGGGCACTGAGTAATCTCTGTGTAGTTCTTCCGTCGCCCAAGTCGCGCGCTATGGCTTGTGGCGGGGCTCCCTGGCGTGGCCCAGCACGGATTGGTGCACCGGATTTGCCAGGTCAGCACCACGTCCTTACATCCCTCGAGTAATGAAGTCAAAATTGTTTAGCTCAAACTGTTAATAGTAGCATTATTTTATATGATTAATTTTTTTTTTGACATATACATTTATGAGGACAATGCATACATCAAAAGCAGTCGTAACTGAGCGTGAGGGCACTGCACCATGCACTGCCCAGTAATGCATCTAGGGCGGCAGGAACGCCCGCTTTGGCTTGTTCCAGATAGCAGCGAAGTTTGTCGACCACTTCCATTTTTTGTCACCTGTCTCCCTTATCCTCGCCAGCATTTTTTGCTCCGCTTCGAAAACACTCCTGACCCGTTTTCCCTTCCCTGATGTCCCTGGCCGCAAGCTTTTGGCACCCATTGCTCTCGTGTACACTCTCGCGTGTAGCCTAAAAGCCGACCCAATCCTCCTGAGAACCCTCCGGGCTCTGAATTTCTGCCCTCGGAAAGTTGCTTCACATCTCTCCACCCACAGCTGATGAAAAGTAATCGATGTGAGGGTAGCCTCCGGGAAATCCGACGCCGTTCCGGTTTCCTGGAACAAGAGGTCCCCCAGCGAGGCAGTTGTCCTCCCTGGATTGAGCATGCGCAGAGCACGACGGAGCCCTGAGACAACTGGTTGAATTCTCGGGCAGGAGAAAAGACAGTGTTCGTGCGTTTCCTCCACTCCGCAGTATGGGCATTTTGGCTTGCAGCTGAGAAAATCAACTCGCTCCCCGACCTGAAGGTTCAGGTTATGCACCCGTGTGAGGACATCTCTCGGTCGGCTCGGGATGGCCAGCGAGTTGCGTGTGCGAATGATTCGCTGCCAGTCAATCTTGCCGCACCATCGACCAGACCACTTTGCCTGCTTCGTTAGGACTGCATCGGGTTTGGTCCACACCTCCCTCATCCGCTTCAGAGAAGCTGCTCGCTCTCCGTCAAAAATTGCTGACCGGAAAATTGAAGCCGTGGCCCCGCGACACCCCCCTGCTGTCACCGCTGTAACCGCTTCTTTCTCCCCTCCTCCTCCAGCCGTGCCGTTGGGGATCAGCAGGGTTTTCCACTCCTCCGGGGCTGCAGCAAAGGCTTTGAGAGCCAGCCGAGCAGAGTCCTTGCCCCTCAACTCTTTTTCCAAGATATCCATGTCCTTAACTGCTGCTTCGCCTGAGGGCGATGTGGTTACCAGGTCCCCCATGCGAGTATCCCAGAGCCCTTTCGCCTCCTTCTGCCCGCCCACTGGGTTAGTGCCGTTCAGCAGCACGTTCCTGTTGAAAATAATTCTTTCCAGCGCCACCTCCTCCTTGCTACTGACTTTCCCTGTGTCAGCGAGAGGCGATTTCAGGAAAGTTTCGCAGGTCTGCTTCCACCGCTCCCCGTGTCCCGGCCAGTGCTTCAACACCTTTTCGTGCGCCGTGAAAGTGTCTTCTCCCATCGGGAGCCCCGCCGCTTTAAGCATGATTTCTTTTTTCTTGCCGTTCCCCTCCGACAGGAGTCCAGCGATTCTCCTGGCCACAAGACAAGCCATGAGGACCTCCAGCTCCACAGCACAAAACCTCCATCCGCCGACGCGTTATTCCCCGACAGAAAGTTATGAATTAACTTCATCAGCTTCTTCCAGACTTCTTCCGGTGGGGGGTAAACTTGAGCCTGGTAAGCTACCTTAGGCGTGATGTAGCAGTTTATGATCACCACCCTTGCCGCAATCGTAAGGAAAAGCGCTTTCCACTTGATCAGCTCCACTGTAATTTTCTCGAAAGCACTTAACCATGTCGGTTCGCTGCTACCGGAGGGGGTGATCCAGACCCCCAGAAGGCGTTCAGCTTCATCTGCCTTTGCCCATTTGAAGCCCCCCAAAGTCCCAGGTCTCCTTCCAAGATTATGCCCCAGCGGCATGACAACCGATTTTACCGTGTTGGTGACCAGACCTGACATCTCTGCAAATTGCTTCAGTAGTTTTCCTGCCCTGGCGATCTGGCGTTTTCCCTCCAAAAACAGTGTTGTGTCATCCGCGTAACCCAGGTAAACTAACCGCTGTCCAGCTTTGTTGCAGAGGCCCAGCTTCCGCCTACACGCTTCTTGCGCAAGCGGCTCCACCGCGCAGAGGAAGAGGTATGGAGCAAGCGGACACCCCTGCCTCACCCCTGATTTTACTTCCACCGCCTCTCCCAGCCAGCCATTGACTAGTAACCTTGTCCTTGTATCTCTGTGCAGGCCTTCCACCCAGCCTACGAATCTCTCCGGGAAACCCATATCTCTCAGGATCGTAAAGAGGAAACTCCGGGACACCGAGTCAAAAGCCTTACGGAAGTCCACCAGGAGCATGTACCAATCTTCGTTCCCCTTTTTCGCTGCTTCAACGACGTCAGCCACCACGCCAATCGCGTCAGAGATCCTCCTCCCAGGTATAAATCCGTACTGCTCCTCCGATATCACTAAGTGGAGCCACTGCTTCATCCTGTTCGCCACAACTCTCGCCAAAACCTTGTAGGTGAAGTTGAGTAAGGTGATGGGGCGATAGTTGTCCAGCTTGTCTTTGTCTCATTTTTTATAAAGCAAGATGGTAACCGCTTCCTTGACGCTTGCAGGGAGCGAGGCCGATTCTGAGAAACTTTTCGCCATCTTCAGGAACTCTCCCCCCAAGACATCCCAGTTCTGCTCGAAGAGCTCTTTCGGAAGACCGTCTCTCCCGGGCGATTTGTTGTTTGCCAAGGCTTTGAAAGCTTGTTTCACCTCCTGCTCCGACCAGTCCGCCTCCAGTGCCGCCGCTGCGTCAGAGCCCAGCTTCTTCCCCGGCAATAGTTTCCAAATGGCCGTCGTCGAGCGACTGTCCGATCCAAAAAGGTCTGTGAAATAGTTGGTGGCCGCCGCCAGAATTTCTTTGGAATCTGTCACCGTCACACCGCCTACTGACAGCTCTGCAATCTGTGTGCGCTGCTTTCTGACCTTTACCCTCGCTGACAGGAAAGGGGACGGCACCTCTCCCGCCAGTTCAATGTTCGTACCCGCCATCAGATGAAGTCTGTCCCGCTTCGCCGCATGGTATTCCCGCAGCTGCGTCTCCCTGACCAATAGTAGATCCCTAGCGCGCTGGCAGCTTGGGTTCCGCATTTGCTCTTGCCGAAGCTCCGCCACCACGTCTGCCAGATGCGCCGTGGTCTTTTTGACCCTTTTCCTCTCCTCCTTCATATACGACCGCAGGCCCGCGTTAAGTCTGCCCAGCAATAGCTCAAAATCCTCCTCGCCACTTGCCTCTGCCTTGGCAAGCGCAGCTTCCACCGCTTTCCTGACCCCTGGCCTGCCGATGGCTGCAGCATGCAGTCTCCAGATTCCGGGGCCCAGGTGAGAAGTGGCCTTTACCTTGAAAGCAACTTTAATAGCGAAACCGTGATCTGAGATGTACTCCTCTGGCATGGTATGTGCGGCTATCTCCAGGTGCGGAAGTAAGGAGCAAGAGACGAGCGCGCGATCTATCCTGGAGCTAGACTCTTTGGAGGCGAAGTAGAAGGTAAATTCCTTCAGCTTTGGATGCAGTGTGCGGAAAGCGTCCGAGAATTGAAAGCGGCTACATCGCGAGATAAGTCTGTCGTTTTCTAGTGACGATCCCGACTGTGATGTCCTGTCTAAAAACGGGTCTTCCACTGTGTTCAGGTCCCCGATCAGGACAACGTGCGCTGTGGGTGGAACAAGATCTATGGCAGGGCCGATGACATTGGCTAAAAAGGAGCTACGATCAGTTGCGTCAGCAGGGAAGTATGTGGCTAAAAGAGTTAAAGTGAGACCGGGCCGACTGACTTTAGCGGTTATCAGTCTGCCAGAAGGGTGAGTGGAGATCTTATGTATGGTGATAGATGGGTTCCTGGTGAGCACCGCCACACCTCCCGCTTTAGCAGTTGGGGGGGTGGTTAGGACTGTGGAGAAAGAGGTTGTCTTCCAGTAAGGATGGTCGTCAGGCAGTCTGGTGTCCGAGAGAATCAGTACGTCTGCTGCTGTTCTTGTCCATGAGGTTACTCTAGATTGCTTTGTCAGATCGCCAAGGCCGTTGACATTCAGGCCTGCTAAGGAGAAGAAGTTTTTGTTACTCATTTATTCACCATCTGGCAGCCCCGCTTCATCCACAGGCTGGTAACGAGAACTACTCCAACAACGGACACCCAAACGGCTATTGCAATGAAAACACCCTGCTCGGCTCGACTCAGACCCCATACTCCTTCTTCAGATTGCTGAGGATCATCTTGTCGAGTGTGAACTTGGTCACAGTACCCAGCTTCTCCAGGTTCAGCAGATGAGATGCAGATGCAATGTGGTCTGAGGCAGCCATGAAAGTTTTCCCTTTTGCTTTCCCGCAGCAGACTTGCGTGCAGATCCACTCTTCGCGGTTCCCACCGGTGGAGATAAGAGCAACAGCAGGATCTTTCAGAATGGGGGTGATCAGTGCGGAAGTACGCAAGGAAGCAGCTGCGACAGCAAGCAGATTCGTCAGTAAGCGTAAGAAAAGTAAAAGGTGAGTCGTGAGCTGTAAACTGATCCGTGCAGTTACCGTTGATGCGATGGATATTTCCCAAGGTCAGTGACCACTTCCCTATATTGTTCTGTCTCTCGGTGACGAACAGATCATGATAAATCTCATAATGCTGTCCGCCGCAGAGAGAACAGGACAACTCAGGATAGTGAACCAGCAGCTTCGCGCCGACCTCCAGTGGGTTGTCAACAATATGGCGCCAGCGGTACCGGTCCCCAGGGTGCTGAATGACCAGTCCCTTCACCACATCAGTGTCTGCGCCGGTCAGCGGGTGAGCCACTCGATGGAAGCAGAAACCGTCCTTGAAAGCCGACTGCTTCCTCATTTTAAGCTTGAAACGGACAAGAAGATCTTTAAGCACGTCAGGTACAATGTTAGCAGGGACCCGCTTAAAGAGAACTTCAATCGCGAGCGGGTTAGACGACTTCTCCCTGAGGTAAGAGGAGTCCTCAGTATGCTGCCAGAGACACTTCACCGACGGGCCGTTCGTCTTCTGATATTCGAAGGTATGAAACTTGATGTGATGTGCGTCACGCTCGTCGAGGAAAGAAATCTGAAGACGGCAGAAGCGAGTCTTGGCCACATAACCAGGTGACATCTCCTGGATATTAGCAGTGACTCCCGCATTCTCTGTAAGTGAACTGCTCCAGACCTTCTTCATTAGAACACGGAGTGCAGCAATGATAGCTTTAACATCCTGAGACAGCGCCATTGGGATCAGAAGGATTGCAATAAAGCGAAGACGGAAAGCAGCCTCTTTTGCAATGTCAATGTCGAGTTCCTCATCCGAATCATCCTCCAGGAAACCCTCATCTGATCCTCCTGCGACTTGCTGCATGCTCGCCTTTTCTTCCACAGTTAAACCAGAGCAGCCAGCGATAGCAGCATCGACAGCAGCAGCAGACGGGAGGGAGATGTTAACCGCATCATTGTTGTCCGTGCTTCCAGAACCATTCTTCCCCGCAGGTCCCGAAACAGCGATCTTGTCAGTCCGCGGGACATTTACTCCATCAGGAGAGACAGGAGAGTCAGGCGACGGCACGTCAGGAGAGTCAGGAGCAGGCGGCGTGACCTCAACAGGAGCCTTCGCTGGACGACCCTTAGGAGGCATGGTGCAGTGATGAAACCAAAAAAGCAGCAGTCGTGATGGAAAAAGCTTCAGGATGGGAATAATGAACACAGAAACTTGAGCTGCCAAGAAACTGAGCACCACCTCCTTAAATAATATCCCGAAAGCTCGGGCTCTGATCTCCTGAGCGATGTGCTGAGTTCCCGCTGTTGAGACCTTGGGATCATGAGCAGCCTGATCCAAGTTGTAACTCTTATGTTGTAAATTGCAGCCTTGGTAGTTGTGTGCGGAAAAAACCTTGACGTCATTGTTGAATTCAATGTCTTGAAGCCTAGGTAATAGTTGATCTTGATAAAACGTTGAAACAGTGAGCCTGACCCGAGTAGCTGAAGATAAAATGTCCGCGGGATGGACACGATAAAAATATCTTCTGCTTCGCAATGCACTCAGGAATGTAGAACTGTGCTCATTGTTACCAACTGATAGGTAACCTTCACGTAACAGGCTTCCGAAGTTACACGGAGGAATCCATGGCGGCATCGTACGGTCGTGGAGGCTGCCCCAAGGGCGAGACATCGATTCGAGATTAATTATGCTTTCTATTGTTGGTCGACCAGTGTTCGAACATGATTAACTACGCTTACAGTGTTCAATGAAAGGAGCAGCTCGATAAGGCGGAAATCGAGGAAATTCTCAGAGTGTCAACTACGGACAGAAAACATGTTGGTTACTTTGGCGATTCTCCAACAAACTGAAGGCGGTTCCCGCGAAGTCACTGTAGCATGTAGGCACGGGAATGGGTGAACTCATTTTGGGAAAGAAAGCCCCAATTTTCCTGTGTATGTTGCTTAGGAAATTCATCGGTTCACATACCTGGCCGACTGGTTGCCCGACGAAGTTTCATCTGTGACCATTCGCGTTTTTTTTTACCAGTTGATAGTGACTGATTTCGTGAAACGTTTTATCAGTCGCGTGAAAACACCCTTTGCAGTGACCGTACCCTTTATTTGTTTACCAAAACTGTTATCGAGTCCCACGAATGGCATATTTTCCCCGAGACTTGTCCCTCGCGTTCCCTGCGTTTGGTTTGGGCACTTCGGGATTGCCTTCCGCTCCTCTGCTATGCGGCATCGAATGTGGTGACTGGAGTGGAAATCCCTAGGTTGGAAGGAAATAACGGATGTGAAGTTTGGAACCACATGATGCCTTTGTGAGGCTCTCATGGCGAATAAGTACTCCGTGCCCTTATCGGTGGCGGCATGGTAGGAACCAAACGGTTTCTTTCGACTAAGTTTAAAACTCGTTTGTACATTCACGGCAGGATTGTAGCCCGACACACACGTTCCAGCTGGCTGCTGCATGCGTTTCTAGGAACTATGTAGTCGGACGTTTCAATCAAGGCAGGTTCGCTAGTGGTAGCTCATGACCCCGGAGCCTCGTCTATACCCATTCTGCCCTGTCACCTGCATTACTGGGTATGCGAGGAGCACACCGAGTATTTACAACTCTCTTCGGTTGTTTCGTAACCTACCCCTCACTGTTAGGGTTTCCTTCAACCCTCACTTCGGCTGACGTCCAATAGCTAATCTCTTCCGCATTCCAAACTAACGACGATGTCGAAGCGGATGGACCCGCGCAGGCAGAGCGTCGGCAGCGGCACCGATCTCCGCCGCTCCAGATCCATCGGAGTATCCTCCCAATCGATGGACTTCAAAAACTTCAATTCCGCCGCTCCCACCGCTCCCGCCGCGCGCCAGCAACACGCCCCCCCGCACGGCCGGTTGAACCGGTCCGTCAGTCAGAGAGTTGCCGGTGACGTGACCTTAACGGCGGAAGAGTTGGCAGAAATGGAGCAGGAAATGGTTAAGTCTAAGACTAAGGTCATGGCGTGGTTTACGAAATCGGAGTCGGAAGGTGCGCCAATTAACGCTCCCCCGCCCGCCGCCTCCCCTTTCGAGGAAGTTGGCGGACTGGAAATTCCGCCTATGGGGAAAAAGGGGCTTCCGCCGAGGCGGGGGGACGCACACGGTCCGCCTCCGCACGGGAAGCCGCCGGCGCCGCAGGATTTGCGGAAATGCGCGACGCGGGTGTTTTCGTCGCAGCACGTGCCGGAGTGGGTCGGCAAGGGGGACAGCGGCGCGTTCAAGCGGTCGCAATCGTGCCGCGAAATGGGCCAATCAGGAAGCGTTCTTAGATCGCGTTCGGTGGAGGGCCCTGGAGTGATGTACAGACCGTCAGGGGCAGGTGGAGCAGGAGGAGCAGGAGGAGCAGGAGGAACAGGTTCTCCTTACGACGGCGTAGGAAAGAGGCCAGGCATGCCAGGCGGACCGGGTGGGAATAAAGACCTAGCGAAGGTTCTATCGCGGACGGAGCAAGCAGCAGAGAAAGTAAAGATGCTGCTTAACCGACCGCCGGACCGCCGCCTTACGCGGTCACTAAGCGCGATGAAAAAGAACGACCGGGTTAACCTGGGCGTTGGGGGGATGGGGCCGGTCGGGGGCGTGGGGGGGAATTACAGCCCCGGACACGCGGGCACGTATGGGTATGCGGGGGAGGGCAGCAGCGGAGGCGGGGGAGGAGGCGGGCGGGGGAGCATGGGCGGAATGGCTGCTGGCCCGCGCGGGGACCTGCACTTGCGCCGGGCGTTTTCGGAAGATAGGCGCGCGCTGAATTCCGCGCCTATGCCCGCTAGGGGCAGCTTTGCGCCGCCTGGCGGAGGTGTGGGCGCGCGGAGGGGGGAGGATCCGCGACAGCGAATCCTTCCCCCGCGCGGACTGGGGCTTTCGGGGGACAACAGCCCTAGCCGCTCCCCCGCGCGCCCGCTTGGGGGAGGCGCCACGTCAGCGCCGCGTCAGCATTACAGAGACGAAGACGGGCGGGGGAGTCAGGGGTATGATGACTATAGTCGGAGCCCCTCCCCCGATAGGAGGGGGAGGGGAGGGGGGAGAGGAGGCGGAAGGGCTGGAAGTAGCGGGCTGAGAAGGAATGGGTATGATGAGGTTGAGAGGGGTAGAGGAGGGTGTGATGATGATTCGAGGTCAGGGTCTTCTTATGAGGACTACGATGGGGGCAGGAGGAGGAGAGATGATGAGTATGATGGGGACAGGAGGAGGAGGGGTGATGATGATGATGCAGGCAGGAGGAGGAGAGATGATGAGTATGATGCTGGTGGGAGGGGGAGGGATGGTGGTGATGATGGGGGCAGGAGGAGGAGAGGTGATGAGTATGACGATAGGAGGAGGGATGATGATTATGATGGTAGGAGGAGGAGGGGGGATGATGACGATGGGTACGACCCGAGGGGGGCTGGGCGGGATAGGGAGAGAGATGGGGGAAGAGTTGGGGAGAGGGACAGGGAGAGGGAAGGGGAGAAGGAGTGGGACAGGGAGAGGGAAGGGGAGAAGGAGTGGGACAGGGAGGGGGGCAGATACGAAGAGGCGGATGGGGAGGAAGAACAGCGGTCGCGAGATGATTGGGAGAGAGGGAACGGGGGAAGAGGGGATGGAGGTAGGGGAAATGGAGGAAGGGGGGTTGTGAGAAGAGGGGATGGGGGAAGAGGGGATGGAGGGAGAGAGGATGGGGGAAGGGGTTTGGGGGGGAGAGGGGACGGGGTTAGGGGTTCGGGGGGAGGGAGTGGAAGGGAGAGGAGGGAGGAAGGGCGAGGAGGGGAAAGGGAGGAGGGCAGAGGAGAGGGGAGGGCTGGTGGGGGTGGGGAAGGGTACATTAGTGAGGGTAGTGGAGAGAGGGAAAGTGACTATGTTGAGAGAGACAATGTGGAGGGTGATTATAACGAGCGGGAAACGGGTCGAGATATGCACGGGCGAGAATATGATGATGGGTATGGGGAGGAGGAGCAGAAGGTTATAGTGGATGGAGTGAGGGAAATGGGAAGAGGTGGAGAGGAGATGGGTATGGAGGGAGTGAGGGAGGAGGAGCAGGAGGACGAAGCAGAAGAGGAGGATGAGGGGGAGGGCGCATACGAGGTTGACCCAGTGGGGAGGGGAGGTGGTTACGGACGTGGCGATGATTCTGGTTACCACAATGACGTCACTGCTGAGCTGGCACAAGATCCTCGTGCGCATCCTGATGACGTGGCAGCCGGCCACCAGGGGCATTATAACGAAGAGGGGTATGGTGATGGTGGTGCTTATGGTGGTGGTGATTATCCTGGGGAGCATGGGGGTGTTGATGGGGCATATGATGGGGATGTGCATGAAGGCTACGACAGCGATCAGTTGCATGGAAATATTGATGATGTTTATGGTAAGGATGGGCATGGGGATGCCAATCATGCAGTTCACACATTTCACAGTAGACAGAGTAACGAGGATGGTTATATAGGTGCTAAGGATGGTTACCACCAAGATGGTAACCACCAGGACGGTTACCCGCAGGACGGTTACCAAGAAGACGGTTACCAGCAGGACGGTTACCACCAAGATGCTTATGCTGCTGCTGAGGATAATTATGATGATGATGGAGGTGGTTACCACCACAGTAACCACAACAACACGTCATCAAGACACGCTTCCGCAGCCCATCCTTATCAACACTCCTCCTCTCCCCACCATCGGTCTGCTAGCTATTCCCCTCAACAACCACCCACAGGTTATCCCCATCAGAGCTCTCCCGGTGTGTCCTCCCCACAGCAGTCGTCTCACCACTCCTTCCACCAGTCACAGTCAACACCCTCGCCCTCCCAACAGAGACAGCAGCAGCTGGGGATGGCTCGGTCACCTTCGAATCAAGGCCAGAATCTGAGATCCCCCTCACAGCACCCGCAGCGTGTGTCCTCCTCCCCCAAACATCCCTCCCAGCTCTCCCCATCAAGCAACTACCATCAGCATCAGCAGCAGCAGCACCACCAGCACCATCAGGAGCAGCAGCAGCACCATCAGCAGCAGAAAATGCTGCCACAGCAGCAACAGGGCAAAATCTATTCCCCACACACGCAGCACCACAATCAGCACCATCAGCAACAGCATCAGCAGCACAATCACCAGCAGCATCAGCATCAGCAGCATGGCAAGCAGCATACCCATCCTTCTGCCCCAGGCCACACAAGAACCGCCTCCTACAGCAGTGGGAGTCCTGCTGCGGCTGGTTCTCCTGGGTTAGGAGGAGTTGTGAGCGGTGCAGGTGGTAATTGTGCTGGTTCTGGAGGAGGAGGGGCTATGCCAGGCCGATCCTCTTCGTCTGCCACTGAGCGCTCTCTGATTGGCCATACCCGATCCAGCTCCCAGAGCCTACCAATGACAAGAGGACACGTGTCACCAGGGGGAGGGAGGGGTGGGGATGCGGCAGGGGCGGCAGCGGTGCTGGCGCCGCCGCCCGGGGCGTCGCCAGCTGGGCGGTCCAGATGGCGCAATATCCTTGGCCGACCGCTGGAGAGCTTTGCCGCCCGATTTGAGCTGACAGGGGAGGTGCTGGGGAAGGGGTATTTCGGCGATGTGGTGGTGTGTGTGGAGCGAGAAAGCGGGGAGCATTTCGCATGTAAAGTCATCAACAAGGCGAATGTGAAGGTATGTAGTGGACGGTGGGGTGCGGTTGGGTGTGGTGCGGTGCTATGGTTTTGGGGGATGTGGTGGTGTGCGTGGCACGAGACAGCGGGGAGCAATTCGCATGTAAAGTGATCAACAAGTGGAATGCGAAGGTGAGAGGAGGAGGCAACTATGGAAAGATAACTGTAACTTGTAAGTAAGAGTGTGACCTTCCAATCCGTCTCCTTGTGCGCACACCACGTATCCCATACCCATCCATCCATCCTCTACCCTCCCTCCCTCTCCCTCTCCCTCTCCCCATCGCCTCACACCAGACCCCAGAGGATGCAGAGGACGTGCAGAACGAGGTGGCGGCTCTGGAGGCATTGGGGGGGGCACCCTCCCTAGCTGGCTTGCTGTATGAGAGGAATCCAACGCCCTATGCCTCCCCTCTCTTCCCAACACCCCACCCGCCAGACCCCAGAGGATGCAGAGGACGTGCAGAACGAGGTGGCGGCTCTGGAGGCGCTGAGGGGCCACCGGCACATTGTGCAGCTGATAGAAACTGTGGAGGAGCCAGAGGTAAACGAGTCTGCTTGTAACGAGTATGACAAGGGTGTGTGCTTGTAACGAGTGTGTGACTGTGTGCTGGGAGGAAAACTGGGCTCTGGAGGTGTTGAGGGGCGACCGGCACGTCGTGCATCTGATAGAAACGGTGGAGGGGCCAAAGGTGGGTGGATTTGCTTGTGACAAGTATGATTCTGCTGTATGCTTATAACGAGTACATGACTGTGTGCTGGGTGAGAGAGGCGCCGAGGGGACACCGGCACATCTTGCAGCTGATAGAGACGATGGAGGAGCCAGAGGTTAGTGAGTCTGATTGTAACGAGTATAATACTGGTGCTGGGAGGGTGGGTTCTAGAGGGACCACCGGCACATCGTGCAGCTTATAGAGATAGTGGAGGCGCCAGAGGTGGGTGGGTGGGTCTGTTTATAACGAGATGCCGTATGTGGGTCTCTGGAAATGAACCATCCTCTCTCCTCCCCATTATAATCTATTCCCCACTGCTCCTCATTCGTCCCCACTCCTACACAATCCTTCCCACTCCTCACCTCCTCTTCCCGTCCGCATCACCAACCCAGACGGTGCATCTGGTGATGGAGCTGTGCCAAGGAGGCACCCTCCAGCAAGAAATCAGAGAGCAAGGGCCGTTCGATGAACCCCAAGCAGCAGCGGGACTATTGAGATGCCTCCTCCTCTCCCTTCTCCTCCCCATTGCTACACTGCCACTCATGCTTCTTCTCCCTCCCCTCCCCTCCCTTTCCCTTCCCTGCCCCTTCCCACATCACCAACCCAGACGTTGCATCTGGTGATGGAGCTGTGCCAAGGAGGCACCCTCCAGCAGGCAGTGAGGGAGCAAGGGCCTTTCAATGAACCGCAGGCAGCAGCGGTGGTGGCGGCAGCGGCAGAGGTGCTGCTGCAGTGCCACTCCAACGGCATCATTCACCGCGACGTCAAGCCCGATAATATCATCCTCTCTTAAGGGAGCAAAGTCGTTTCTTCAGTGCCACTCATGCTTCTTCTCCCTCTTCTCCCCTCTCTCCCCTCCCCTCCCCCCACCAATTCAGACGGTGTATCTGGTGATGGAGCTGTGTCAGGGGGGCACCTTGCAGCAAGCTATCAGAGAGCAAGGGCCGTTCAACGAGCCGCAAGCAGCGACGGTGGTGGCGGCAGCAGCAGAGGCGCTGCTGCAGTGCCACTCATGCTTCTCCTCTCCATCCCCCCCTCTCCCCATCCTCCCCTCCCCACCAGACGGTCTATCTGGTGATGGAGCTGTGCCAAGGAGGGACGCTGCAGCAGGCAGTGAGGGAGCAAGGCCCGTTCAATGAACCCCAGGCTGCGGCGGTGGTGGCTGCAGCAGCAGAGGCGCTGCTGCAGTGCCACTCCAACGGCATCATTCACCGCGACGTCAAGCCCGATAACGTCCTGCTCGGGGAGCGTTTGGACGTTTCTGGGGGAGGCGTACCTGGGGATGTGAAGATCTGCGACTTTGGCATCTCAACCTTCTTCCAACCAGGTGGGTCGGTTGGTGCGCCAGAAGAGGTTGTAACCAGGGGAGGTAGGATCTCAGAAGAGTCAATCCTGCTTGGTTGGTGCCATGAAAACCTTTTCCACAAAATATGTGTATTTGGGTGTACTCGGGGGAGGTAGATCCGAGGTAAACCTTTCCTACCACACCCCAACGCACCACACTCCTGCTCTCGGCCTTCTGTCCCTCCCCAACCCTCGTTCTCTAGCCTCCCAACCACAGGTTCAGAACCTGTGGCTGCTTCTCAATCCTCACTCCTTCACTCTCGCCCCTCGCAACCCTAACCCAACACAGGAACAACAACGTGCAGTGAGATAGTGGGAACGGCCTCCTTCCTCTCCCCCGAAATGTTCGCCCAGACCTACTCCTGCCGCACCGACCTCTGGAGCCTGGGCGTGCTGCTGCACCTGCTGCTCTCGGGATTCCTCCCCTTCCGCGCGCCCACCAAAGAGGCCGTCTTCGAGGCGATTCTGGACGGCAGACTGGATTTCCGGGCGGCGCCGTGGCCGATTGTGTCGCTAGCTGCCAAAGATTTGGTGTCTCGGATGCTGACCGTTGATCCTGATGAGCGGATCACAGCAGAGGAGATTCTCAGTGAGTGGGGTGGGGTGGGGGGGGGGGATGTTGTAGTGGGGGTGTGGGGGAAGACAGGAGGAGGGAGGGATGTTGCTAGCTGCCAAGGGCTTGTGTCTAGGATGCTGACAGTTGACCCCGATGAGCGGATCACAGCAGAGGAGATTGTCAGTGAGTGGGTGGGAGATGGGGGGTTGTGGTGGGGAATTGGGGAAAGACAGAAGGAGGGAGTGGGGGCGGTTGCTGCCAGCCAAGGACTTGGTGTCATGGATGCTGACTGTTGACCCCGATGAGCGGATCACAGCAGAGGAGATTCTCATCTCAGTGAGTGTGGGGCGGAGGAGGGTTTGAGGGGAGAAAGGGGGGAAAGAAGGTTGGGGACATGGTTCCCAGCGATTTAAGGAAGGGGGGTTGGGGGGGTTGGGTGCGTGGAGGAATGGGTTGGCATGAAGGCATGGCGTGGCATGAAGGCATGACGTGGCATGAAGGCATGGCGTGGCATGACGTGGCATGAAGGCATGGCGTGGCATGAAGGCATGGCGTGGCATGAAGGCATGGCGTGGCATGAAGGCATGGCGTGGCATGAAGGCATGGCGTGGCATGAAGGCATGGCGTGGCATGAAGGCATGGCGTGGCATGAAGGCATGGCGTGGCATGAAGGCATGGCGTGGCATGAAGGCATGACATGGCATGAAGGCATGGCGTGGCATGAAGGCATGACGTGGCATGAAGGCATGGCGTGGCATGAAGGCATGGCGTGGCATGAAGGCATGGCGTGGCATGAAGGCATGACGTGGCATGAAGGCATTGCGTGGCATGAAGGCATTGACTGCTCCATATCTCCCCATTAGAAACGTTGACCTTTTGCTGCCCGCCCCCCCTCTCTGTCTGACCCCCCTTCCCCCCCTCCTCCTCCCCCCTCCTCCTCCCCCCTCCTCCCTTACCCCCCACTCTGCCCCCCTCCTCTGTAGGTCACCCTTGGATACTTGACCCTTGAAGACAAACAAGTGTGGAATGGCGTGGAAATGTAAACATAAGAATCAGTCATGGAAAGGCCTGGCATGGGATAAACATGGCTGTCTGATCGGCAAAAATAACGTCGCTGAGCTAACACTAGTACAGTGTATTATGTGTAACATGTTACAGAATCATTGTTGGGTTGGGTGGCTGTAACTCTGCAGCCAGTGTTGGGTAAGAGCCCAGGATTCAATATTATACGATGAATAAATCATCATGTACACTACACTGCCATGTATGAATCAGTCAGGAGTTTGCTGTGCTGTCTCAAAATTAGTTGGACTAAATATAAGAGTTCATGTACAAGTTACTACAGGCTAAGCAGATTTAACTGTACATAAGATACATATACGAATAAATGAACACTACAATATAACGTGGACTTCAGCTACCTTGTTGAACCTGACAAGCCGGCCAAGCGATCTGGTGCGTCCAATCGACCCCTCTTGACGGACGGTGAGGATCGACTTGGGCAGACGGCAGGGAGAAATGCCCCTTGCAGGGGAAACCCCAGCAGAAGCAGCACAAGGGGAGGTGGTAGCAGGGGAGGCAGTACCTGTGGAGGTGGTACCTATTGATGTGGTAACTGGCATTTTGGCACCAGGCGAGGTGGTACCAGGTGGGGGAAACAGGAGAGGCAGGGAGATATAAGGCTCTACTGTAGAAGCTGTTGTGTTGGTAGCAAGGCTGCTTGTACGGAGGATGGAAGCAAGGGATGCTCGGGCGATGCAGAGAGGGTGTACAGCCAGGGAGGGGAGGGCACGGCGGGAGCGAATAGTCTCGTGGGGAGGAGAGTGGGAATGAGACTGGTGGGGGGGAGAGTGGGAATGGGACTGGTGGGGGGGAGAAAGTCGCGATGTGGCCTTCGAGCGGGAGAGGAGAGGAGAGGAGTGCATAGGTTGCTGGGGAGGGGAGTGGGGCGACGAGGTTGTCGAGTTACTGTTGAGTGGAGCAGACACATTCTCGCTCCGACGCTTCTGCTGCTGCTGCTGGTGCTGATGGTGCTGATGCTGTAAGTGATTCCGATGCTGCTGTTGCTGCTGTGAGTGATGCTCATGCTGTTGACGCTGGGGTGAGTGACGGTTGTAGCAGTGCTGCTGAGAGTACTGGGCAGCATCAGGTGCAGCTGCTACAGCCGCCGCTGGTGCTACAGCCGTCCTTGCTACAATTGCACCTTCATAGGGAGAGAGTGGGGTGTAGGCAGAGGGCCAAACAGACAAGCTGTTTGGTCTAGTCCTCCTTTGAAACAACTTAAGGGGTAAATTACCCTGCTCTTGCCCGTGCTGCACCTCCCCCACATCCACCTCCCCCTGGTGAGACCCGCTGCTATTCCGAGCCTGCTGATCCACAAGTCCGGTGCGTGCCGAGCCTGCGGCGATGTCGCCCAGGTCTACCGAGGTGGTTCGGAGGCCGAGCCTGGATTTTTGCCTCAGAGCGCCGTGTTGCATGTAACGGTTGTAATGGTTGCTGGTTACCACCGCATCGAGATTGTCAGAGGGCAACTTGTGGAGGGAGGTTCGGCGGGGACTCGGGCAGCGGGAGAGCATCGGTGGAGGCTTGGTAGAAGATGGAGATTGAGATGGTGATGAGGAATTGGAGATTTTAGATGTTTCAGTATGCGGTACTGTAGACGTTACAGAAGCGTTATTGTAGAGCCGTGCTGGTGTAGACTTTATGCGAGACGAAGCCACCGTTGGGAGGCTGCCACGTCGCATGTGCTGGTGAGAAGACACTGCAGGTTGGTGCGAACCAGGCTGCTGCTCTTCAAGCGAATCTGCCTTCAACGAGTACAAACCGAAAGAGCTCTGCCGATCGGGTTCTGAAATCAAGTTATCGCTAATCGCCGAATTTTGCCGAACACCACCATCCACGCTCCCACTCCTCGGAAACCCTAGCGGTCTAGCTTTCCGCGTCGCGTGGAGGCTCCTCGTTGGTTGCGCGTCGGCTCTGCATATTTCACTGAAGTCGCTCGCGGTACGCGCTGGGACGGGACGTACTCCAACCTCGGAAAGGCGCTGTGGTGGCAAATTCGCGACCGGTTCGGCGAAAGGCTGCGACGAATGGCGGTGTAGTGGTGCTCGTAACGGGGACCTCGCGCGATTAGACTGTAACGGGGATGGCGACGGAGACGGAGAGCGGGACCTCGACTGGGAATTGCGATGGCGGTGCAGGTGTGACTGTAACGGAGGGAGACTAGAGCGTGACTGAAGCGAGGGAGCGTGCCTAACCGACGGCGACTGACTCGGAGAGCGGGAGCTGGTCGCTTGGTGTGGCGACTCGAGCGACTCGAGCGACGGACGTCGTGCGACGGGAGGAGGGAACATCGCGGGGACTCCGCGACAGTTCGATGCGCTGAGCCGGGAATCGCGGCAATCATCGTACGCGCCCAACTCGGGAGGCGCTGACGTGGAATGGAGCCCGAAAATCGCGGCTCGCTCCTCCCGGTTCGTCCGGAAACGACTTTCCGCGTGGCCCATGCACGTCGTTGTCGTCATCACCGTCGCGGTTCCCCCGACCCCTTCGAGCTCCCCCAGGGCGTTGCGGCCGCTGCGCGCTGCTTCCGCGCCGCCGGGCGTCCTCCCCCGCGCGATCGCCGCCATCGCCGCCATTTCCGTCACTTCCGGCGGCGTGGAGTTGCTCCTCGCTGGTTGTAACGGCCGTCGAACGGTGCGCGTCGCGCGCAGCTGCGGCACCTCCTCGGCGTCGGTCCCCGCATATGCCTCCGCCTCCTCTTCCGCCTGCGCCTGCGCCTGCTCCGGCACCTCAACCTGCGCCACAGCCCCCGCATTTGTTTCCGCCGCCGTCGCCACCTGCGCGTGCGCCTGCGCCTCCGCGGACGCCGCTTGGTTGGCGGTTCTCTGCTTCGCGGCTTCCAGCTCGCGGAGCTTTCTGATGCCGATGGCGGGTCGCCGCCGCGCGCCCGCTGCTTGCACGATCATCCCGTGCTCACACGCCGCCGCGGGCGCCGCCGGGGTTGGGTTGGGGGCGGCGACGCAACCGTCCCGTCGCCGCGCGACAGTGTCGCCGAAGTGTGTCGTTACCGTCGCACAATCGCCGGCGGAGGGGCCGCGCACGGCGCAAGCGCCGCGTGGGGGGGCGCAAGAGATGCGTGAGTCGAAGGAAGCGCAGGAGGCGCGGCGGTTTCCGGAAGGATTCTGCGGAAGCGAAGCCGCGTTGAAGCTTCCGCCGCTCCAGGACGCCGCGGAGGGATAGCGGGGCCGCGTGGGATCCGCGAACCCGTCAGCGTGGCACTCAGCGAAGTCGTGGCTGGCGAAACTGGCGTAACTTGGTAACAGAGAGTGCGGAGATGTGTTTTGGAATGCCTCGATGGCTGAATCCTCGGCTTCGAACGAACAATCGTCAAGGGCTGACAGAGATCCGTCAAAAGTTGACAGAGACCAGTCGAACGTTGACGGAGACTGGAAGCAGCTGGTGTCCAGAGGCGGCGCGATGAAACGAGGTTGAGCCGCCGAGCTACGCTGCGCATCTACGGGATTTGCGGCGGGATGCGCGGGAGGGTAGCAATCGCCGTCAGGAATTGCCGTGGAACGCTGATTGTAAATTGCCGAGGAGGAAGGGACTCTGTACCTCTCCGAAGCCTCGAAGAAACTCTCAGGTGCGCGGATAACTCTCGCGGCCATGGAGTCGCGTCAGACGAGTCGTGCTGTTAATGTTCCAGCCTCGATTACTACGAACATAACACTGCCGTAACTGCGACGGTGGTAGAGCGTTTTATCGACTGAAGTGAAACAGACTGGAGAGTCTGAAGGACCGAAAGTGAGTGATGTGTCGGGTTCTGATGAAATCGACCATTGGCGAATGCATGAACATCTCCTATAGCTTGCCTTGGTTCCTGTCCTGTGCTGTCGGTGGCGCGCTGGGGCTGTTCTGAGTCCTGTGACCTCTAATGAGAATCATCATCATCTCATGAGCCTACTAGGAATGGGGTGGAGGCGAGAAACGGCATTCGGTGGGGGTGGGGTGTGTGTGTGTGACGTCGGCGGGTGTACACGTAATACACATGAGGTACAACTTGCTTCATCATCGGTGCAGTACTGTACAACATAGTGACTTGAGCGCCAAGATTTCAAGCCACAAGCCCTCTTCGCGGCTTTCCTCCTCTTCTCTCTCTTCATTTTCCACGACAAGTAAGTCAATGTGCAAGAATCTATTGAAGAAGTATCGACGCACCACACCGCAATCGCTCGATCGAGAGTCACGCTGGCATTCCCCAGCCACCACAGGCCGCCCCAGGTTTGGTTACCACGGCTTGGAGCATCATGGCGACAAGGTGTCTGACTGTCTGGCCTCTTGCTTACTGACTTGGCAAGCAATTGGAGAAGGGGAGGGAATGGGTGGGAGGGAGAGGACATGCAGAGAAGGAAAGGGAAGGAACTATGGGAGGGAGTGAAAAGCTTGTGATTCGGTATCGCTTGGGATTTTCCTTGGCATACGGGAGGGTGGGTGAACTGTACTGTGCTGCATGGGAAACTTGGGCTCCGCCCCAGTGAGGACGCACTCACATGAACTTCAGACCCCACCTTGTGACGCACAAGTTGCCCAGGAAAATAAACGTCGCTGGATCCTCACGAGCGTCGTTACGGGGAGGTTGAGATTCGTGGATTTCGATTACCACGTCGAGAATTAGACAGTGCCGAAACCAAACTCATGTTTCTGAAGGCGTGTACTGCCCCGATGAACGGGCTGAGAATGCGGATTCAAGTCGAAACAGGAAGGGAAATGTGGCGCATTTGCTGTAAATTCGGCGCCGTGCCCAAAATTCTCGTAAGCCAATCAGAGGTGCTATCTATCGCTAACGATCTTTCGCGGATGCAGCCGCCTCTTACGACAGATTCACTGTTACACGACCACCACTACAGAACAGTGCAAGAAGCTGGCGAATGAAAGCTGGCGAGTGAAAGCTGGCGACTGGAGGCTGGCATATTCAAGCTGGTGGGACAGCGCAAGGTTACCTCGAGCCATCACTTGCAGGCGTCAGTTATCCTAGCGAAGAGTCGCGCTGGCGACTGATAGAGTTCGTTGTCCAATAGCATTTGCGCTAAATCTGAAGTCCCATTGGCTCGCTTCCGGCATCCGCAACATGGATCTTTTGTCAAACCATAGCACGCGGGGTTCGGGAGGAGGAATGGAGCCAGCCTCCACGATGGCGAACCCGAAGCAAAATCTTTGTTGGCGACAAGCGGAATCCTTGTAACCTGCATCGCCTCGCCTCGTAATAAATCTCCTTCGGAAACGCTGGAAGATTCCCCATGAAACGACGTGAGGTCGCTTCCAATCAATGTGACGGATCAAAGGTTTCTGGTTGTCGGTGAATCTCGGTTTGCTGTATACTGGCCTCGGTTATGTGAGATCAAGCTATTTCAAGCTTGGTATGCTTCTGTAAGAAGTTAGAATTCTCCTTCACAACCTGATCCAGAGCATTTACTCTCATAAACCCATAACTAGACTGACCAGAATAATAGACAATACAACTAAGCCAATGCGATAATGAAGCAAGAAAAAATATTTGCTTAGAGCATTATTTTTCCCGGACTACTCATGTTTCTTTTTTACGCCATGTTCATCACTTGAATTGAAAGGTTCATTTCATTATAACCCAGATCTCACTCACACTCTTAGTTTCTTCTTTCTCAACAATGTCGCACAATGCTTAGGAGAATAAAACGTACACCTCAAATTCGGTTCCACTTCGCATCTCTCCGCCTGTAAACCAGCATTACCCGCCCAGCCAATCAGCAGCTTCGCACAGGGCGGCATTCCCAAGGTTTCAGGTTCGCCCCCTGCCCTTCGCCGGATACTCTCAGGGGAGCAAGGAAGGGCTCTTAGGAGGAGCAGGCAGAGCGGAGGGAGGGAGAAGGAGGCGAGTGAGCTGAGTAGCTCGATTGGCTGTGTGGGTCCATGCACAGTGACCTGGGGAAGGGAGGGGGGCGGGGAGGGGGGTGTGGGTGTTGGGGGGGAAGGCATAGCAAGGGGGGGCTGTTAGGCAGAGCGGAGGGAGGGAGAAGGAGGCGAGTGAACTGAGCAGCTCGATGGGCTGTGTTGGCCCTTGCACTGTGACCGGGGGAAGGGGGGGGGGGGGGGAGGGGAGGAGGTTGGGGTGGGGGACAGGCATGGCACAGGGGGCATCTTAGGAGGAGGATGCAGAGTGGAGGCAGGGAGAAGGAGGTGAGTGAGCTGAGCAGCTCTATGGGCTGTGTGGGTCCATGCACTGTGACCTGTGGAGGGGATTGGGGGAGAGGGGAGGAGGAATGGGGAGAGCTATTTTGTGTGTGTGTACTTTGGGTTGGGTGACCCCACTGTTTTCACTTCACCACACTCACCTTCAATACAAGAACAATCTCCTGCTGGTCGGCAGCCAATTGCAGGTCAGCAAACGATGCTCTAGCCACCCGCACCCCTGCTTCTTCCCCCTGGATGCCCCTCCCACGCTTCCACTCCCACTGTTTTCCTTGCACTGAGTTCAGGCCCTCTCACCTTCAATACAGGAACAATCTCCTGCCGGTCAGCAGCCAATTGCAGGTCAGCAAACGATGCTATGGTCACCCGCATCCCTGGCTGTGCCCTTTCCACTGCTTCCTCCCACGACTGCCCTTCCTGCAGTTGCTCTCCCACAGTTTTCCCTTTCACCACATAGCCACTAACCTTCAATACAGGAACAATCTCCTGCCGGTCAGCAGCCAATTGCAGGTCAGCAAACGATGCTCTGGTCACCCGCACCCCCGGCTGTGCCGCCTCCACTGCATCCCCCCACGATTGCCCTTCCTGTGCTTGCTCTCCCTCCCCTCCCCCCTCTGCTCCTCCCGCTCCTCCTCCTGATCCTCCTGCTCCGGCTTTCCCTGCCACTGTTGCTGCTTGCAGCGCCGTGTATTCCAAGTGAAGGATGCGACTGATGCAATGGGGAGGGGAGAAGGGGGAGAAAGAAAAAGAGAGTGAGGGAATCGCACGTGCTGCAAGTGCTACTGCTCCTGCTTGCAGCGCCGTGTATTCCAAGCTTAGTTGCAAAAGACGCTGGGGACGTCCTGCGTCCTGCGTCTGGACGCAGCGTCCAGACGCTGTGACGCAGGACGCTCGCCAAGACACAGGACGCTTGGCGTTTTTTTTTCGGGCTGACCGAAAAAAAATGTTTTGCCCCAGCGCGAAATTGACGTTCGCGATTTCGACGCGACTGTCAACTTCGCGTCATGTCGACCCCCCCTAACCCATTTCGACCATCAAAAACACCCTAGTGGGTTTGCCTCAAATGTGTGCAACGTCGTTCCCCCCCCCCCTTCCCATGCCCTATAACATGTTTTTTTGGCTGCCCGGTGGTTTTTTTTTGCCCTGCCCGGGCATGCGCCTTTTTCAGCGTCTCTCAGGCTCTCATGAAGCGTCCTGCGTCTAAGACGCTGCGTCTGGACGCCAACGTCTTAGACGCAGGACGCGTCTTTCGCAACTAAGATTCCAAGTGAAGGAAGCGACTGATGCAATGGGGAGGAGAGTTTGGGTGGGTAGGAGAAATGCAAATTGAGCGAACCAAACAGTCTGAAGGACCAGGTTCTCCCCCTGATCCTGCTTGCAGCGCCGTGTTTTCCAAGTGAAGGATGCGACTGATGCAATGGGGAGGGGAGGAAAGCGAGAAGGCCCCTCGGGGGAAAGCGCGGGTCATGTGGGAGGCGAGAGGGAGGGAATGATTCATGTGGGAGGCGAGAGGGAGGGAATGAGTCACGTGGGTGCAGAGGGCTAAAGAGGAGGGCTTACAAACGAGGAGAGAACACACGAGAGAAAGAGAGGGTTACCTGAATGGGGGGGTAGGGTAGCCAGGTAGAGCTGCCTTCTTACCTTTCAGCGGAGAGCAGAGACGAGAAGATGGGGAATGAGTCGTGTGGGGCGCCGAGCACGCTGGGAGCACCGAGGGCAGAGCGGACGCAGAGGGCAAGAGGCGAGGGGGCGTCCCAGTTGGACACAGTCGCTCTCATCTGCGATGGAGAGGGGTGACGGAGGGCGGGGTAGTAACAGGTAGAGCAGCAAGCAAGCAGGCTGGGAGCACCGAGAGCAGAGCGGACGCAGAGGGCAAGAAGCGAGGGCGCGTCCCAGTTGGACACAGTCGCTCTCATCTGCGATGGAGAGGGGTGACGGAGGGCGGGGTAGTAACAGGTAGAGCAGCAAGCAAGCAGGCTGGGAGCACCGAGAGCAGAGCGGACGCAGAGGGCAAGAGGCGAGGGCGCGTCCCAGTTGGACACAGTCGCTCTCATCTACGGCGGGGAGGGGAAATCAGGGGTGGGAAGGGGTGACGGTGGGTCGAGAGGGGCAAACGGGGGTAGAGAGGGGTGATAAGGGGTGGGATGTAAAGCAGAGCACCAAGCAAGCACACTGGGAGCAGCGAGAGCAGAGAGCATACAAGTGGATATAGTAGGTTTCATCTGCATAATCCCCTTGAGCTCTCCACTCTTGCACATAATCAATTCTGAGAATTCTCAGAAACCAGCTCATAATCAATTTTACCACAAATCGTACAATCACCATACCACACTTTGTATAATCACCTCACCACCATCTGTACAATCACCTTACCACAATCTCTAAGATTTATCACATACTCTATAATCACCTTCTCCAGGAACCGAGTGCACGTGCCGATTTCCCCCACTCTGCTTCTGATCCTCCTCTGCCTTGCCCCCAGCTCATCTCCTGCCGTTCGTCGGTAGATCTCCTCCCAATCCGACGGCCACGATCCATCCGCGCTCGACCGCCCCTTCCCACTCCCCTTCCCACCCGGACAGAAGGCGACTCCTGATTGGACGGGGCCCAGCCACTTGTCAGATGATGGTGACGTGGCATTCAGAATGGTTTCAACCTGATTGGGCGAGGAATGGGTCAGTAGGGAGGTGGATCGAGAGTGAGAGTGAGAGTGAGAGTGAGCGTGAGAGTGAGAGTGAGATGCGAGATTGAGAGAAAAAGAGACAGGTGGGCAGAGGGTGGGGGTAGAGAAGGGGTGGAAGCGGGAGGGGGGGTGGGGGGTCTGACAGAAAAAGTGGGGTGTTGGGCAGAAAGCAGAGTCACTTATTGGCAGAGTCACTTATTGGCAGAGTCACTTATTGGCAGAGTCACTTATTGGCAGAGTCACTTATTGGCAGAGTCACTTATTGGCAGAGTCACTTATTGGCAGAGTCACTGCTGCTGCTGCTGAAGCCAGGTAGTTCGCTAGCCGCGTGACAATAAATAGGTTTTGAAAGGTCACAAAAGCAGAAAGGTGAGTTGCCTGTCAACTGCTGCTGCTGAAATTAAATACCACATGCGGATAAAGGTACCAGCACCTCCCTTCCCCTTTTCCCCGTCTCACCTCTTTCCCCTGAGCGCACGGGTGGCACGGGTGGCACTTGGCCCCGTGGAGAGGCACAGGCGCGTTGATAGAGACAGTGATGCTGCTGCAGGCGTCTGTGTGGTTACCAGCACAACAATTACTCCCGTCTCACCTCTTTCCCCTCAGCACACGGGTGGCAGGGCTGGCACTTGGCGCGTTGATAGAGACGGTGATGCTGCTGCAGGCACTTGTGTGACTGGTTACCACCCTTCCATCTCACCTCCTTGCCCTCAGCACATGGGTGGCAGGGCTGGCACTTGGCCCCGTTCAAAACCACAGACGCGTTGATTGAGACAGTGATGCTGCTGCAGGCGCTTGTGTGTCTGGTTACCACCCTTCCATCTCACCTCTGTTCCCTCAGCGCAGGGGTGGCAGGGTTGGCATTTCGCCCCGTTGAAAGGCACAGACGCGTTGATAGAGACGGTGATGCTGCTGCAGGCGCCTGTGTGGTTACCACCCCCTTCCCCTCCCTTTGTCTCTCACCTCCTTGCCCTGAGCGCAGGGGTGGCAGGGCTGACACTTGGCTCCGTTCAGAGGCACAGAAGCGTTGATAGAGACAGTGATGCTGCTGCAGGCGTCTGGGAAGGCCCGGCGTGAGAGCACACAGAAGGGGAGGTTGGCTGGTTGCACTGCTATATCGCGAGAATTAAGCTGCAGCTTGAATGTTATCTCGCTGTTCATCTGCCTGGCAGGGAGGGAGGAAGGGATGGGAGGAGGATGGAAGGATGGCCAGGTGTCGGGGAAGGCCCGGCGGGAGAGCACGCACACAGAAGGGCAGGCTGGCTGGCTGGACTGCTATGTCCCGCGACTTGAGCTGCAACTTGAATGTCACCTCGCTGTTCATCTGCCTGGGGAGTGGGGAGGAGGGTTGGACGGGAGGCAGGGAAGGAAAGGCCCGGCGGGAGAGCACACACACAGAAGGGCAGGCTGGCCGGTTGCACTGCTATGTCCCGCGACTTGAGCTGCAACTTGAATGTCACCTCGCTGTTCATCTGCCTGGAGAAGGAGGAGGAATGGGAACAGGGACGGGGGCGTGTGGGAGCAGGGAAGGGAGGGAGTTTGCCTGGATCTGTAAAATCACCCAACTGTGTTACACGGTTACCACATCGCCCTTCAGCACAGTGTCAAACCAGCAGGGAAGGTAAGGATTACCATTTGACACCAATGCTCTGCCTGTATCTGTTGACTTCATCTTGTGGTGTTACATGGTTACCACATCATCACTCGTCACACGCACCGTTTGACTCCAATCCTCTGCCTGTAGCTGTTGACCTCATCCAGCATCGTTACATGGTTACCACATAACCCATCAACACATACCCAAACCAGTGTGCTCCATTACCGTTTGATTCCAATCTTCTGCCTGTATCTGTTGACCTCATCCAGCAGTGTTACATGGTTACCACATCATCCATCAGCACACAATCAAACCGGATTTCTCTATTACCGTGTGACGCCAATCCTCTGCCTGAAATTGTTGACCTCATCCAGCAGCGTTACATGGTTACCACCCATCAACACACACTCAAACCAGTTTGCTCTATTACCGTGTGACGCCAATCCGCTGCCTGTATCTGTTGACTTCATCCAGCAGTGTTACGTGGTTACCACATCACCCGTGACACTCACCGTTTGACGCCAATCCGCTGCCTGTATCTGTTGACTTCATCCAGCAGTGTTACGTGGTTACCACATCACCTGTGACACTCACCGTTTGACGCCAATCCGCTGCCTGTATCTGTTGACTTCATCCAGCAGTGTTACATGGTTACCACATCACCCGTGACACTCGCCGTTTGACGCCAATCCGCTGCCTGTATCTGTTGACTTCATCCAGCAGTGTTACGTGGTTACCACATCATCCGTGACACTCACCGTTTGACGCCAATCCGCTGCCTGTATCTGTTGACTTCATCCAGCATCGCCAGTCGTGACAGCGCCACCACACTCTCCTCCCTCCTCCCGCCCCTTGTGACACACCCTACTACAGCCATGCCAGCACACCCACAGCTCAACACATCACACTACGCCTCACTCACTCACCGTTTGACGCCAATCCTCTGCCTGTATCTGTTGACCTCACTCATCCAGCATCGCCAGTCGTGACAGCGCCACCACACTCTCTCTCACTCACCTCATCCCCACTGACCGCTTTTCAGTCATATCACATTTTCATCTCAATGTAGACTTCGCCCAGTGGTGTTACATGGTTACCACATGGTTATCACATGTGATACCCACCGTTTGACGCCAATCCGCTGTCTGTATCTGTTGATTTCATCCAGCATCGCCAGCCGTGACAGCGCCACCACACTCTCCTCCCTCCTCCCAAACCCAAACCGGTCATTCACGCCGCCCCAGTTCGACCCATATGGGACGACGTATGCCGCCCTCTCCCGAATGCTCTCGCCCTCTTTCCCCTCTGCCCCTCCTCCTCCTTCTTCTCCCCCTTCCCTCCTCTCCACCCCTTTTTCCGCCCATCCAATAAAAGACGAAAGCGGGGGTGCCGGCGCCGACCAATAACCATCAAGCCGCGTGCGCAGCACCCACCGGTACTGCTGGCCGGCACGGTTTGTCTTTTCCTCACGTTCTATGAGCGGCAAACAGCCCTCAATCAACCTGAAGTACTGCAGAATCCCCTGAACCCCATTCGGAGATCCCCAGGGGAGGATAATGATAGACCCGGGATAGAGTGATGCGTCTACAGGTACAACAGGGAACACCCGCACTCCCTTTATAGCACCAGCCATTTTCCCAGCTGCGCCCTGCTGCTCGTTATAGCCACTTCTGCTACTGTCCTCCTGGTTGTCCGTGCTGCTGCTGCTGCTGCTGCTTCTGCTGGCTGTAGCATGATTCCCGTGCATGGCATGAGCGCGAGCAAGGGCTGAGATCTTCGCGGCGTTTTCATCCAACGGTGCGTGGATGAAGAGGTCGAAGGGCAGCAGGGAGGGCAGCAGGTGCTGTGTGATGGTGGGGCCTGTGGCGTCTAAGTCCCGCGCGCCCCCCACCAGACACACTGCCAACGAGGGGAGGGAGGGCTGGGGAAGGGGAGAACGAAGGGGAGCAAGTGGAGAGGGAGAGGTGAGGACCGAAGGAGCAGCAGGGAGGGCAGCAGGGAGGGCAGCAGGGAGGGCAGCCGGTGGTGTGTGATTGTGGGACCTGTGGCAAGTCCCGCGCGCCCCCTACCAGACACACTGCCAGGGGGGGGAGGGAAGGGGAAGAGGAGAATGCGAGGGGAGGAGAGGAGGGAGAATGGGGAGCGGCGGAGGGGGGAGCGACGAAAGAGGAGCGCAGGAGGGGGGAGCGGAGAAATGGGGATCGAAAAATGGGGAGCGGAGGGGAGATCGAAGAATGGGAGGAGGAGGAGGAGGGGAGAAGAGAGAATGGGGAGCGGAGGGGAGAGGGGGGGGACAATGGAAAGCGTAGGAGAGCGGAGCGGGTAAGGGGTAGTAAAGAAGCGCGACGACGCAGATTATCAGTGGATACCGCTTCTGAACCCAAGTGAACTTTGAGTTCTACGTGGACTTTTGAGTCGACTCAAAAGTCACATGACGAATCTATTTTTGAGGCGCCTCAAAAATAGAACCCAGGTGACTTTTGAGTCGACTCAAAAGTCGCATGAAGGAGGAGGATGCGGAGAAGGGGGACGACGTACATCATCATTCGATGCTGCTCCTGAATCTTCGGACTGTGACCGGGTCCCTTCCTCTCCGCTTCTTCCGCCGTCATTCCCGCTACCCCTGTTGCTGCTCAAATCTTCGGAACCAACAGGGCCCGCGCTCTCCCCGATAATGGCCGCTTCGCTTCTGCTCTTCGTGACTACAGTGCCAGCTCGTTTCGAGCTACAAAAGATACAGATCTTATCAGCGAAACGCCACGCGGACGTGCAGCCGGCAAGAACGAGAAAAACGACAAGGAGTGCCACCCGCCTCCGTTCCGTGCGAGTCAACCTCGGGTACGCCATCGGTTCTGGTGTTTGCTGCATCCGAGAATCCGAGAATTGCTATAGACGAGGTAGCTACGTCAGAGAATTGCTGCATCCGACCGATGGCCACCGGGAATAGCTAAAGCCACCGGGATCCCATTCTAGTGCTGTTGTTTCACAACCACTGATAACAAGGGGAGAGACTGAACAGAATCAGCTGATTGTACTGAAATACCATCAACAACACATCCACGCTGCAATTCGGTCGGAACAATTGAACAAGAGAAGGAAAGTGGGAGAGCTGGAGGATTGGTTTGGTGGAGGCGAGAATTTCTATGCCGAGGGAGGGAAAGGAATGGATGGAGTCTGAAAGGTCAAAATCCTCGTTGTTAACAGACTCGTCACGGATAGAACCTGTGGGACAAAAGAACCAATGTTCATGCCAGCGATTTGCGAAGGGGACACGAATTAGATGTCTTTCGCTAGACATTCGATGTTGGCTTGGAACGCTGTGATTGGTGTACGGCTGGATGTACTGTGAGTGCCACACACACACTGCGCGATGATCAAGACACGAATCCGCTCCAGCGTTGATTCCACCGATGCCCCCAACAGCACTCAGTTTTGAGTGGCTCGCGAACAGCCTGGCTAGGGTAACAAGGCATTGGGCGACCCTCCCCCACCACCTCCCCTGGAATTTTGTGCCTTGCCTTCCTAGGTTTCCGCCCTACCCCACATACGCCTACCCACTTGGGAAAGGAAAGGACGAACACTTGAATGTGAATCAAAATGAGGATACACTAAGGACGCTGCTAAATGATTGTTGCTATGTTGCTGATGCTGATATAGGTCTCCGACTAAGTGACAAGAATCTGTTCCTAAGATATTCCAAAATGGATAAGACGAATTATAAAATTTCAACTCAATAAGCATAAAGATCCATGTCGCGAGGGAATTTTGTCAGGCAAGCAGATATTACCTTTCTCATATTCCTATATCATTCTTGATACAGAACTAATTAGTCAACCTTGTAATTTTTACCTAGCACTCGATATTATCAACCTAACGGTGGGATCTTGGTGACTCCACCGTGCCCTACGCGCCCACAACGAAGGGGCCCTGTCAGCGTCCCGAACGGTGCAGCAGATTCGCGCGGGGAATTCCAGTCGTTGCGCGTCAGACGGCCTCCACCGTGCGAGGAAAGTTGGGTCTGGTCAGCCCGATGCGACGGATAGCGAAGTCTTGCGGGAGGCATGCGACGTGCCATTGGGGGGAAAGTCTGGCCTTGAGAACACCGTGCGAGAGCTGGTTGGTAGAGAAAAGGGATCATTTTGCTACCCAACCATTCAGTTTCCAGAACCAAAAAGGCCACTGATAGCTCATTCTCCTCCAGCAGGCCTCGTTAGGAATCTCAGATTACTCCGATCTTATTGATTTCCATTACCACTCTAGCTCTCGTTTCCTAAAAGCAGTTCACCATGGGTTTGTCCTTCGGGAAGCTCTTCGCGAGATTTTTTGGGAAACGGGACATGCGTATTCTGATGGTTGGTCTAGATGCCGCTGGTAAAACGACCATTCTGTACAAGCTGAAGCTGGGAGAGATCGTGACCACCATTCCAACCATTGGTATGATTGCAGTCCTTCGTCGATCTGCTGTCAGACTCGCTTAAGACACCTTTAAGTTTGCTAAGCGACCTTATCTTCATTCCAATCCAGGATTCAATGTCGAAACTGTGGAATACAAGAACATCAGCTTCACTGTGTGGGATGTGGGAGGTCAGGACAAGGTAAGAAAAGCAAATTGCAACTAGGCCTCTAATTGTTAGGTCGTTTCGTAATTGGACTAATTTTGTATTTTATCTCTTTGTACAGATCCGTCCCCTTTGGAGGCATTACTTCCAGAACACACAAGGTCTGATTTTCGTTGTCGACAGCAACGATAGGGATCGTGTGATGGAAGCCAGGGATGAGTTGCACAGAATGCTCAACGAGGTCAGCATCATCTTTTGTTGCTTATTGAAATTCTTCGATAGTGCTGGTGACCTGGTTTGTGTACTTACTCTTTCTCCGCCTCCTTTTTCCAGGACGAATTGCGAGACGCGGTGCTGCTTGTGTTCGCTAACAAGCAGGATCTTCCGAATGCCATGAACGCTGCAGAGATTACCGATAAGCTTGGTCTTCATTCATTGCGCCAGCGTCAATGGTAAGTGGCCGTTTCAAGGCGATTTCGATTTGGTTCTAAATCTATCATTAGCGTGAGAATTCGGTCGACATTCTGTTTGATCCACGGAGAAATGTCGTTTTGACTTGTTGCCTTTGACTGTCATGCCTCCTTCGCTCATTTCAGGTACATCCAGAGTACTTGCGCTACCTCAGGAGAAGGTCTCTATGAGGGTCTCGACTGGCTGTCCAACAACATCCAGTCAAAGGTGCGTTTACTCAGTTTTGGGAAAGTTACCTCCATACTGGCGACGTGTCATCATAAGAGCTAACAAACATAAACCGTCAATGTTGGCAGGACTAAGCGGTGCAGCATTCGCAGGAGGGGAGCGTACCACCATCTAAGCATCTTAGACGCTTCACTTGACAAGTTTCTAGCGCTAAACCACCACATTTTCAAACATATTTCTCCAAATCTTTACTTGGTGCTAAACACCATTTTTTGTATGCCATCCTTGCTTGTAGCAACAGTGATTCATTATGAGCTTGATTGTACACAAATGCATCTTAAGATTCCTAAACAGAAATTCCTGAGGCAAATTACGAGTGACTTTGGATCTCTACATTTAGATTTCTAGTGGATCATTTTTAATCACGGTACTCCAATCCATGATCATATTTAGTGCCTAAGGATCTCTATAATGCCTGACAATTCATGCAGCGATTCTGCCTGCATCTTATCCCAGACCCTTGCATGTGAGGCCCGTATCGTAGCTTCTCGTTATGTTTCTGCTATCAACCCATAGGATAATTCCACTGAACCAAAGCACACTTGAATTGTTATGAATTCGTTTTGAGGTTCCGTACACAAACCAAAGAACCTGTTTCTGGGATTTTTGTGTTGTTCTTTGCAATCTTGATAAGTAGTGAGTCCAACTGCACTTCACGGGATTCGGTGTTGTTGAACCGTGAGAACGAGTTGCTCATAGTCGTCTGAAGCACCTGACTTTATGTAACAGCGTCAGTTGCGGCATTCGTTGGCGCATTGCTTTGAGGAAGTAGCTCAGATATCGACAAGGTTGCCTCATCAGAGCAACGCTTCCGCGTGCTATATCGACAACGCTGCCTTATCTCGGATCCTGGCGGTCGGCTCTCTCCACCAGTCATGTTTCGCCTTAAGGTGACGCGGTGTTGTCGCCAGCGCCGTGCTCTGTGGTCGCTATGCGTGGCCGTGCTTATAACGGAGGCTGCAATGAGAGTGGACGCGAGGGATGAGGCTGTGCTGGTGGGCTGCAGCGGGTTTGTCAAGGTGAGGCGCATGACGTGGTGTGTGAGGCGCATGCTATCGGGTCACACATTACATCTCACACATGCCATGGTACCTGAGATAGGTCATGATGCGACAGCATGCATGCCATTGTTTGTAATCCATGACAATGAGTGGCAAATGGAAAGGGGTGACAGGTGACAGTGAACAATGACAATGAACGACACATGGTAATGAATGGCACATGCCAATGAATGGCACATGCATGGCATTGAATGACACATGCCAATGAATGACACGTGACAATGAATGACACATGGCAATGAATGGCACATGGTACTGAATGGCACATGGCAATACACATGGCACTGAATGATGGGCAGATGACAATGAATGGCATATGACAATGAACGACACATGGCAATGAAGGGCACATGGCAATACACATGACAATGATTTGCACATGACAATGAATGACAGATTGCGTTGAATGGCACATTGCACTGAATGAAACGTGGTAATGTATGACACATGACAATGAATGCCAGAATTTGAAACTGGCGTTCAGGTGGTTGTGCTTTTGTGATTATCATGGGCTGTGACCATGATTTGACGATTTTGTTATGTCTCTTCGATGTGACTGTAATGCAGCCAAGTGCTCGTCTGACATCTCTTCTGCCGCAAGCGAGCAATTCAGAGGCAATTGACTACACCCATATCATGGTAATGTCTTGACTAATTTACACCTTTATGTCTATCAAGGAAATCTGTGTTAATTACACCCGCGTCATGGTAATTGGTGTGTCAGCTGCATTTGTGATTGGTAAATCATGGCTTGTGTGCCCATACTGAATGCAAAATTATGGTGATGATCACACACGTCCTGATGAGCAATTTCTTATCATTCTCAGGAATAATAATTCAAATAAAAAGGAGATGTGTTCTGGTATTCATATGTATTTTTGCGATGACTTTTTTATGCTGTACAGGTCGAGCTACAGTCCCATGACGGCAGCTTCGTGCATGAAAGGACACACTGTGACGAGGATGGCTATTACTTGCTCATGCCTCCTTCCCTCCAGGTGCGTTTTTCTCTCAATCTGCATTAGTCCCCCCGGTTTACCTTTGCTCCCTCCCTTCCTCTCTCCCTCCCTTCCTCCCCCCCCCGCCTTCCCTCTTCCACATGCTACTCTCATCCCGCCTTCCCTCTCCCACATGCCACTCTCCTCCCGTCTTCCTCCTTCCCTCTACTCTTCTCTCGTCTTCGCCTTCCCCCCTCATTTTCCCGTCCCACGAGTCCTTCCTCATCGCCCTCCACTTCCCCTCGACCCCTTTTGAGGCGCCTCAAAAGTCATCTCCTCCCGTCTTCCCTCTTCCCTCCACTCTGCTCTCGTCTTCCCGTTCCCCCACTCATTTTCCCCTCCCACGAGTCCTTTCTCATCACCCTTACATCCACTTCCCCCCGACCCCTCCTCCCCCATTCCTTCCCCCCAGTTAGCCCGTAGGCCTGCTCTTGAGAATTCTCAAAACTCGCTCAGGCTGACTTTGTTGTAATCTCTTTGCCATGAACTTGCTTTTTGAGGCCATCCCCCCCATTCTTCCCCTCCCCTCCCCTTTCCCCTCCTCTTCCCCCCCTTCTCCCTTCCCCTTCTACCCCTCCATCCTCCTTCCTCCTTTTTCTCTTCCTCCCCTTTCCCTTTCCTCTCAGGAATCCTTTCTAATCGCCCTACGTGCCCCCCCCGGCTGGTCTGTAGACTCTCCCAAGGTGACTTTCGCTCCTTGCCCGCTTGCCTTATCAATATTCAATCCCAGCGTCTACCTCAATTCCCATCGCCTCCTCTATTCCCGCCTCTATATCCTTAATTCCCTCCCCTCCCCCCCCATTCCCCCCGCCTCTCTCCTCAGTTCCTGCCTTCATCTCCTCACTTCCCGCCCATATCTCTTCAACTCCTTCCTCTATTGAACCGGTTAATATTCCTGTCCGCAAATCACTAAATGGGACTCAATCACCCCCCCCACCCTGCCCTCCCCCCCTCTCCCCCTTTTTTCCCATGCCAGTTATCAGCACAATCCCATTTGGCAAGTGACCAGATTCCCTCTGACTGTCCTCAGCTTTGATTCACTTAACCCTCGCACCCGGATTCCCTCTCATCTCTTGATTTCATCCTCGCACCCCGTCTGATCCCCTCTTTCATGCTTGCATGCAGATGGTGGTTGTCGATTCTCTCTTCTGCAATCTCATAATATCTGACTTGAGATCTCTAAAGAATAATCTCTTGATTTCATCCTCGCACCCAACCCACCTGATCCCCTCTTTCATGCGTGCATGCAGATGGTGGTTGTCGATGCTGTGTCCTGCAATGCTGGCAATGACATGGATTTCCACATTCACGGGTACGTGTGTGTTTAGGATAGCTCTTTCAATTTTCTTGAAAACAAAATACCGCGTATGCTTGCTTTCACACACTATTAGCATGTTGATTTCACCTGAAAGTGCAGTAAAACATTGTTGTTTCTCCTGGAGCAGGTTTGGCCTCTCAGGCCGCATACTCCCTCACTCGCCAGCAGCAACAGAAGCAAAAAAAGGCTCAGCAGGAGCAAGAAAAGGCTCAGCAGAAACAGGAGCAGACTTAGCAGGCGGAGCACCCCTGACAGGGCCGGCTGGTATCCTTGTAACCGTACAATCCGTTCACGGAACCAGTGGAAGCAGCGGCAGCAGTAGCAGCGGCAGTGACAGTGAGACACAGCAGCAGGTGGCAGCAACGGCTGTCACCGATGCCAGTGGTGTGTTCAGCTTCCCCGGCCTTCCTGTGGGTGAGTACGTGGTGGGGGGATAGCACACTGTGGGAGGCTTCCTGTGGGGGGATAGCACTTCTTGAGGCTCCTTTCGTTGTCGTGTAACCACCCACTTGCCCATCCACCCACCCACCCACTCACCCCATCCACCCACCCACCCACTCACCCCATCCACCCACCCACCCACTCACCCCACCCACCCACCCACCCACTCACCCCATCCACCAACCCACCCACTCACCCCACCCACCCACCGCACCCACCCACTCACCCGCACCGACTACAGGAGCATATGAGCTTTCTGCTTCACACCCTCTGTGGACCATCCACCCCCTCGCTACAAGCACACTCGATTCAACAACTCCTGAATCAAGCACACATATACTAACAAACAAACAACCCATTCACCCATTCGCCCACCCACCCACCCGCCCACTGCTGTCAACAGGAGCATATGAGCTGACTGCCTCGCACCCCCTGTGGACCATCCACCCCCTCACTACAAGCACACTCGATTCAACAACGTCTGACTCTGCTGAGTCAACCACTCGCAGCAGTGCGAGTGCCAGAGTGCCTGCGGAGGTGGGGTGGGAAAGCAAGGACGCAGGGGCGCTCTTCTATGTGGCCAGCTACACGTGTGCTTCCGTCCAGGACCAGGCACTCCTCCCGCAGGTGACTTTTGAGTCGACTCAAAAGTCACCCAGCTACACGCTTGCTACACACTTGCTGCTGCCCAGGACCAGGTACTCCCGCACTGCCGCTCAGGTACGCACATGCATTCTCTATCTCTCTCTCTCCTGCTGAGCCAGCCACATACAGTGCAAGCGCTAGAATGGCTGTGGTGGAGGCGGGATGGGAGAGCAAGGACGCAGGGGCACTCTTCCATGTGGCCAAGCCAGCTACTCTCCAGTGTTGCTCAGGTACGCGCAGGGGCACTCTTCCATGTGGCCAGCTACTCTTGAGTCGACTCAAAAGTCACCTTGTGTTGCTGAGGTACGCGCAGGGGCACTCTTCCATGTGGCCAGCTACTCTTGAGTCGACTCAAAAGTCACCTTGTGTTGCTCAGGTACGCGCAGGGGCACTCTTCCATGTGGCCAGCTACTCTTGAGTCGACTCAAAAGTCACCTTGTGTTGCTCAGGTACGCGCAGGGGCACTCTTCCACTGCCTCTCTCTCGCTAGAAGGCCTGTGGAGGTGGGGTGTGGCTCCAAGACGCAGGGGCTCTCGTCCATGTGACCAGCTACGCCCTCACTGCTGCTCAGGACTGGGTACGCCCTTGCTGCCTGCCACTGCTGCCTCCCTCCTGTCAAGTGCATTCAACCACACACAGCAGTGCATTTTTGAGAATTCTCAAAAGTGACTCAAAAGTGAATTCTCAAAAGCATTCAACCACACACAGCAGTGCATTTTTGAGAATTCTCAAAAGTGACTCAAAAGTGAATTCTCAAAAGCATTCAACCACACACAGCAGTGCAATCGCTATAGTGCCGGTGGACCAAGGACGCAGGGGCTCTCTTCTATGTGGCCAGCTACGCCCTCACTGCTGCTCAGGACCGGGTACGCCCTTGCTGCCTCTCTCCTGTCAAGTCAAGTCAACCACACACAGCAGTGCAAGCGCTAGAGTGCCCATGGAAATGTCTCAAGTGCTGCTCCTGTAACTCGTCACCTCATGTTTGGCTTTTCCTCCTCTTTCCCCCACCTTTTTCCAGCCAAATACTGCTGTGGTGACAGGCAGCGGCAGGGTAGTGGATGCGGAGGGCCGTGGGGTGGAGGGAGTGACAGTGCTGCTGCTGCTGCTGCTGCTGCTGCTGCTGCTGCTGCTGCTGCTGCTGCTGCTGCTGCTGCTGCTGCTGCTGCTGCTGCTGCTGCTGTGGTGGTGGCAGTGCGGGCTGTGGGGTTCCAACTCCTGCTCCTCACCACCATCGTAACACTTCCTTTAATCCCCTCAGATTTCTTACCTCTCAATCCTTGTCCCCCTCATCCCCACACATCCGGATACTGCTCTGGGGACAGGCAGTGGCAGGGTGGAGGACAGGGAGGGCTGTGGGGTGGGCCCTAACTCCTCCTCACCTCCTTCCCTCCTCAACCCCCACGTTTGATTCTTCCCCACCCTGTCCCAGCCCGATACTGCTCTGGGGACAGGCAGTGGCAGGGTGGAGGACAGGGAGGGCTGTGGGGTGGGCCCTAACTCCTCCTCACCTCCTTCCCTCCTCAACCCCCACGTTTGATTCTTCCCCACCCTGTCCCAGCCCGATACTGCTCTGGTGACAGGCAGTGGCAGGGTGGAGGGCGGGGAGGGCCGTGGGGTGGAGGGGGCGACGGTGCTGCTGGACGGGCTCTCAGTGGCTGTGTCTGACGCTCAGGTGGGTTGCTGGGGCTGTAGCCTTGAAGTGCTTGTCGAGAGGGTGGAGGATGGGGAGAGTAGGCTGTGGGGTGGAGGGAGCAACAGTGATGCTGGATGGGCTCTCAGTGGCTGTGTCTGACGCTCAGGTGGGTTGCTAGTGTGATGGCCTATAAGTGCTTGTCGAGTGGATGACGGATGGGGAGAGTAGACTGTGGGGTGGAGGGAGCGACGGTGCTGCTGGATGGGCTGTCACTGACGCGCAGGTGAGTTCAACGCTAGTGCTACGAGTGGTGGTTATCGTGAGAGGAGGATGCGGGGAGTAGGCTGTGGGGTGGAGGGAGCGACGGTGCTGCTGGATGGGCTCTCAGTGGCTGTGTCTGACGCTCAGGTGAGTTTGATTATATGCCATTGTGCTCATTACAGCGAGAGGGGGATGGGGAGAGTAGGCTGTGGAGTGGAGGGAGCGATGTTGGCTACAAGGTGTTACTGTGTTACGGTTGCTACAGTTAGTGTAGAAATGTGACTGCAACCACCTGACTCCTTTTCCCTGCACACCTGACTTCTCATGCTAATCTCCTCGCCCCTCTTCTCACCCCTCTTCTCACCCCTCCTCTCACCCCTCTTCTCACCCCTCCTCTCACCCCTCTTCTCACCCCTCTTCTCACCCCTCCTCTCACCCCTCTTCTCACCCCTCTTCTCACCCCTCCTCTCACCCCTCTTCTCACCCCTCTTCTCACCCCTCTTCTCACCCCTCTTCTCACCCCTCTTCTCACCCCTCTTCTCACCCCTCTTCTCACCCCTCTCCTCACCCCTCTTCTCACCCCTCTTCTCACCCCTCTTCTCACCCCTCTTCTCACCCCTCTTCTCACCCCTCTTCTCACCCCTCCTCTCACCCCTCTTCTCACCCCTCCTCTCACCCCTCTTCTCACCCCTCTTCTCACCCCTCCTCTCACCCCTCTTCTCACCCCTCCTCTCACCCCTCTTCTCACCCCTCTTCTCACCCCTCTTCTCACCCCTCTTCTCACCCCTCTTCTCACCCCTCTTCTCACCCCTCTTCTCACCCCTCTTCTCACCCCTCTCCTCACCCCTCTTCTCACCCCTCTTCTCACCCCTCTTCTCACCCCTCTTCTCACCCCTCTTCTCACCCCTCTTCTCACCCCTCTTCTCACCCCTCTTCTCACCCCTCTCCTCACCCCTCTTCTCACCCCTCTTCTCACCCCTCTTCTCACCCCTCTCCTCACCCCTCTTCTCACCCCTCTTCTCACCCCTCTTCTCACCTCTTCTCACCCCTCTTCTCACCCCTCTTCTCACCCCTCTTCTCACCCCTCTTCTCACCCCTCTTCTCACCCCTCTTCTCACCCCTCTTCTCACCCCTCTCTCACCCCTCTTCTCACCCCTCTTCTCACCCCCTCTTCTCACCCCTCTTCTCACCCCCTCTTCTCACTCACCCCTCTTCTCACCCCTCTTCTCACCCCTCTTCTCACCCCTCTTCCTCACCCCTCTTCTCACCCCTCTTCTCACCCCTCTTCTCACCCCTCTTCTCACCCCTCTTCTCCCCCCTCTTCTCACCCCTCTTCTCACCCCTCTTCTCACCCCTCTTCTCACCCCTCTTCTCACCCCTCTTCTCACCCCTCTTCTCACCCATCTTCTCACCCCTCTTCTCACCCCTCTTCTCACCCTCTTCTCACCCCTCTTCTCACCCCTCTTCTCACCCCTCTTCTCACCCCTCTTCTCACCCCTCTTCTCACCCCTCTTCTCAACCCCTCTTCTCAACCCCTCTTCTCACCCCTCTTCTCACCCCTCTTCTCACCCCTCCTTCTCACCCCTCTTCTCACCCCCTCCTTCTCACCCCTCTTCTCACCCCTCTCCTCTTCTCACCCCTCTTCTCACCCCTCTTCTCACCCCTCTTCTCACCCCTCTTCTCACCCCTCTTCTCACCCCTCTTCTCACCCCTCTTCTCACCCCTCTTCTCACCCTCTTCTCACCCCTCTTCTCACCCCTCTTCTCACCCCTCTTCTCACCCCTCTTCTCACCCCTCTCTCACCCCTCTTCTCACCCCTCTTCTCACCCCTCTTCTCACCCCTCTTCTCACCCCTCTTCTCACCCCTCTTCTCACCCCTCTTCTCACCCCTCTTCTCACCCCTCTTCTCACCCCTCTTCTCACCCCTCTTCTCACCCCTCTTCTCACCCCTCTTCTCACCCCTCTTCTCACCCCTCTTCTCACCCCTCTTCTCACCCCTCTTCTCACCCCTCTTCTCACCCCACCCCTCTCTCACCCCTCTTCTCACCCCTCTTCTCACCCCTCTTCTCACCCACCTCTTCTCACCCCTACCCTCTTCTCACCCCTCTTCTCACCCCTCTTCTCACCCCTCTTCTCACCCCTCTTCTCACCCCTCTTCTCACCCCTCTTCCACCCTCTTCTCACCCCTCTTCTCACCCCTCTTCTCACCCCTCTTCTCACCCCTCTTCTCACCCCTCTTCTCACCCCTCTTCTCACCCCTCTTCTCACCCCTCTTCTCACCCCTCTTCTCACCCCTCTTCTCACCCCTCTTCTCACCCCTCTTCTCACCCCTCTTCTCACCCCTCTTCTCACCCCTCTTCTCACCCCTCTTCTCACCCCTCTTCTCACCCCCCTCTTCTCACCCCTCTTCTCACCCCTCTTCTCACCCCTCTTCTCACCCCTCTTCTCACCCCTCTTCTCACCCCTCTTCTCACCCCTCTTCTCACCCCTCTTCTCACCCCTCTTCTCACCCCTCTTCTCACCCCTCTTCTCACCCCTCTTCTCACCCCTCTTCTCACCCCTCTTCTCACCCCTCTTCTCACCCCTCTTCTCACCCCTCTTCTCACCCCTCTTCTCACCCCTCTTCTCACCCCTCTTCTCACCCCTCTTCTCACCCCTCTTCTCACCCCTCTTCTCACCCCTCTTCTCACCCCTCTTCTCACCCCTCTTCTCACCCCTCTTCTCACCCCTCTTCTCACCCCTCTTCTCACCCCTCTTCTCACCCCTCTTCTCACCCCTCTTCTCACCCCTCTTCTCACCCCTCTCCTCACCCCTCTTCTCATCCCTCTCCTCACCCCTCCTCCTTCCCTTCCCTTTCAAACATCACCCTCCCTCCTGCTCCTGCTACCGCCACAGTTGCTGCTGATGCCACAACCACCACTGGTGCAAGCGAAACAAGAGCTGCCGCGCTAACTGCCGCTGCCCTGCCGCCCATCCGTGCCGCCCGGTACGCGCTGTGCGGGCGGGTGGAGATGGAGGCGGGCGGCGAGTCGTCCTTTGTGCCGTGGCGGCGAGTGGAGCTGAGCATAGCCGGTGATTTCGATGGCTCTCACATGGACGGCTCTCAGGATGCCAGTTGGGGGGCTATCAGCAGCACAAGTGCAAGAGGAATCAGCAGGGGCAGCAGCAGGAGCAGCAGCAGCAGCAGCAGCAGCAGCAGCAGCAGCAGCAGGAGCAGCAGCAGCAGCAGCAAGGGGTTGAGCAGGCAGGAAGCAAGCAGGAGTGTGGCCCCAGTGATTGCAGAGGCGGACAAAGATGGACGGTTCTGCTTCATGGTGGGTGGGTGGGTTGATGTGGATTGGAAATGGGTGTGCACGGGGAGAGCATGGGGTGAGTGGTAGCGGTAAGCGGCTGCGCAGGCAGGAAGCGAGCAGGAGTGTGGCTCCGGTGATTGCAGAGGCGGACAAAGATGGACGGTTCTGCTTCATGGTGGGTGGTCTGATGTGGATGTGGGTGCACGTGCACGGAGGTGAGTGGCTGTGGGTGCACGGAGGTGAGTGGCTGTAGGCGATGCCTGAGAATGGGGTGCAGAATTGTACTTATACGATGCAAAGTCTCACAAAATGCTTCACTATTTATGTGTGATGGGATTTGTTTCATGAAAGCTTGTTGTCTTTGACAATTCCGAAATTTCTTCCCTGCTTGCTTCCTCAATCCTCGTGGCCTCCTCCCTCCCTCCCCCTCCCTCCTCCCTCTTCCCACTCTCCCCCTCTCCCCGCCTCACCCTATTCTCCTGATTCCCCCCCCACCCCCACTCTCTCCTGCTGCCCCTAGGTGCCACGTGGCAGCTACCAGTTGGTTCCTGAGATCAGCCCGGATGAGGTCGCAGCAGGGCTGATCTTCTCCCCCTCTATAGAGGAATCCGTTACAGTCACATCCGCCCCCGTCACAAACATAGTCTTCAAACAGGTGTGGTACTATTAGAATGCGTATCGTATCACCTACCGCCACTGGTTAATGTTTTCTCTCTGGCCTGATTTTTGTTACTGTCACATCCGCCCCCGTCACAAAGATAGCGCGATACGACGACACCCCGACCTGACGATTCGTATCATACCATATCGTACCATATCGTACCATATCGTCATATGCCTGCTGTGCTTTCCTGCTCCCTCCCTTCTTGCTTGCTCTATGCTGCCTATGCATCACACGCCGTCTCTGCTTCAAAGTCTTCATTATAAGTCATTCCTGTTACAGTCCCATCAGTTACAGTCACTGCTTTTAGTCACACTTGTTCCACCCTCCTTGCCGTACCCCCCTTTACAGTCACATCTGTTCATATCTGGCAAGGTGCGGTGTCTGCAACAGTGTGACTCCACCGTTACAGTCACACTCTGGGCTCTCACACAAAATGGGGCAGATGACGCAGCAGGTGGAGAGACAGAATTGCAGCAAGGCACGTTCTTACAACGGATGGTGGTGGGCGGAGGGGAGGGGGAGGCAGGGGGGAAGGCGGAAGGCCGGGGGGGAAAGGCGAGGGGGAGAGGGAAGGGAAAAGGAAGAGGAGAGGGGAGTGGGGGCAAGGCAGAGGTGGCAGAGAAGGGAGGTTCTGTGGGATCGTTCTTCTTTGACCGGTTGCTGCCGGGATCGTACCGAATCGAGGTGAGTGGTCTATCTCATTGGAAGTGTGTGTTTCGTGGGAGAGGATGGCAGGGGAAGGGGAGGATTGGAGAGGCCGTGACGAAGAGGCATGGTCGGATTGTTCTTCTTTGACTGGCTGCTGCCGGGATTGTACCGAATCGAGGTGAGTGGGCCACTGGAGGGATTTCCAATCAAAAGTGTTGCTTTGAGAGGGGGGGGAATGGGGGAAAGGCAGAGGTGGGGTAGAAGAGAGGGACAGTCGGATCGTTCTTCTTTGACCGGCTGCTGCCGGGATCGTACCGGATCGAGGTTTCTATTGTAAAGAGGAATGTGTTTCTATTTCATTAGAAAGGTGTGTTTTACGAAAGAGAGTTGAGTGGAAGGGGAGGAGAAGTGAGGCAAGGTAAGGTGTGTCTCATGGGAGAGAGGTGAAGGGAAGAGGACAGGAAGGCGTAGCAGGCAATGAAGAGAGAGGCACGGCCGGATTGATCTTCTTTACTGCATTATACTACCGGATTGACGTTCTTCAGGCTTCTATCTACTGATGAAGGTTCGCAAGAACCGAAACTACTTTACGCAAGTGCTGATTTTAAGCTGACGTTCTGTTCAATCTGGCTCTCTAATTCGCTCGAGCACACAAGTCAACCACGCTCTTCATTTTTTCATTCCATGGAGTTTGCTTCGTCGTCGTAGAACCATCAGGCAGCAGGCAGTGAAGAGAGGCACGGCTGGATTGTTCTCCTTTGACTGCATCATGCTACCGAATTGAGATGTCACCCCGGCCACTCATTGGGTCGTATCGAATTGTATCTTTACTGGTCATGTCCGAAGTGACACCTCTATTAAGGTGCAGCACCTTGCAGCACCTTGCAGCACCTTGCAGCACCTTAACTCCTTTCCTTTTGTTTCTCCCCATGCAGGCTCGCAAGGCTCCCACCAATGCCACTGCTTTGCAGAACGACGAGTGGTGCTGGGAGGAGGAGGGCCGCGCTGACGTGGCGGTGTTTGATTCGCCCGTGACGAACGTACAGCTGGCACAGCGCGGGTGGCGCATGGTCGTGCGGGCGGCAATGGAGGACAAATTCACGTTGACCCATGGGGACTACGATCCCACTGATTTCTCTGTGTCGGTCAGTGCAGGGACCTCTGTGTGGGTATGCTCGTGGTAGCATAGAGAGAGGTGCCTTGAACTGGTTTGGCACACAGCAAGGGTGGTGCGAGGCAAGCATGGAGGACCCATTCACATCACACTGACCCATGAAGACTAAGACCCCACTGACATCTCTGTGTCGGTAGGAGCATGAGATGGTGGAATAGAGGTGACTGGAACTGTGCTTGGCACACAGCGAGCCAGTGGCGCATGGTGCTGCGAGCAGCCATGGAGGACCCATTCACACTAACCCATGAAGACTAAGACCCCACTGACATCTCTGTCGCAGTAAGAGCATGAGATGGTGGCGTGGAGTAGAGTAGAGGTGACTGGAGGAACTGGTGTTGCACACAACAAGGGTGGCGCATGGAGGTGTGGGTAGCAATGGATGACCGATTTACGTTGACTCGTTGCAACTATGACCCTACTGGCTTCTCTGTGTCGGTGAGAGTGTGGTATCATAGAGATCAGGGAAACTGCTTTGGCACAGTGAGAGAGAGTTGGTGGTGCATGGTGGTGGTGTGGGCAGCAATTGATGAAAGATTCATATTGACTCATGGGGACTATGACCCCACTGGCTTCTCTGTGTCGGTGAGAGCGCATGGTACCATAGAGATTAGTGAGTTGACGCACAGCGAGAGAGGGGGGTTAGGCATGGTGGTGCGGGCAGCAATGGAGGACAGGCTCACGTTGACTCACGGGGACTATGATCCCACTGACTTCTCTGTCTCGGTAAGTGCAGCCATTGGTTTACAGTGCGGCATGGTGTGGTGTGGTGTGGTGTGGTGTGGTGTGGTGTGGTGTGGCGGGTACTGTGGTGACTGAACAAACAAACAACAAGGGTTGCATGTGGTGGTGCGGGCAGCAATGGAGGACCGATTCACGTTGACTCATGGGGACAATGACCCTGCTGACTTCAGTGTATTGGTGAGAGCATGGTACCACGGTCCATAGGTAGTTAGGTGCTGGAAGTGGTTTTGCACAGAGCGAGAGAGAGAATGGGTGGCCATGGAGGACAGGTTCACGTTGACCCACGGGGAAATGACCCTGCTGTGCTGACTTCTCCGTGTCGGTGAGTGCATAGTATTGTGGCATGGAGGTGATTGGAGGGAACCGGTGTTGCACAGAGCTAAGGTGGCATATGGTGGTTTTTGCAGCCATGGAGGACCGATTTACATCCGATTTACATCCGATTTACATATGGTGACTCACGGCGGCTACATGTCCCATGGCGGTGCAGGAGTTTTGTGTGGAGTCCCCATGTCCCATGCTCTTCTTTTCTTGCCATAATCTCTCCGCACCCCTCTCTTCCGCTCTCCACCGCTCTCTACCGCTCTGCAGCCTGGAGTGCAGGAGTTCTGTGTGGAATCCCCAGGAGAGTACACCCTCGCCATGTCACATGCGTGTGCCTACTACGGCGCCCTCTCTTTCTCCTTCCACACCCGCCAACCGAAGGTATTCCCGTCCTTCCTCAGTTGTTATCTCTTCTGTTTGCATAGGCAACCCCCCCCTCGCCATGTCGCACGCCTGTGCCTACTACGGGGCTCTGTCCTTCTCCTTCCACACCCGCCAACCCAAGGTACTCCCTGTGGTTTTAGTTCAGGAATTACCTATTTGCCATGTCCCACGCCTATGCCTGCTACGGCGCCCTCTCTTTCTCGTTTCGCTAGTAGCGAATCCACGGTCTACTGTGTATTATCCGTCCCCATCTACCTCAACACCTTCCTTTCTGCGCTTTCTGCTGTTTTACTCTTTCTCTGCTCCCTCTGCAGCCCATCCTTCTGACTCCCACGGCCTACCGCGTATCGGGCCCTCTCTTCCTCAACACCTCCCTCCTCCCGCCAACGCTCTCCCACCTCTCTCTTGAAGCAAGCATCGTCGCCCGCATCAGTGGGAATGGCGGCGGGAGTGACAGCTACGGCACTCTCTCAGTGCGCCGCCCACCGTCCAGGGAGGACCCTGTGGCAATCTATGAGCAGGTGAGGCATGGTGAGGTGTGGTGAGGGGTGGTGAGGGGTGGTGAGGGGTGGTGAGGCAACCATCAACACGCGCATCAGAGGGAATGAAGACGGTGGGAGTGACAGCTACGGCACTCTCTCAGTGCGCCGCCCACCATCCAATGAAGACCCTGTGGCAATCTATGAGCAGGTGAGGCATGGTGAGGCGTGGTGAGGGGTGGTGAAGCAAGCATCGTCGCGCGCATCAGTGAGAATGACGGCAGGAGTGCATGTGATTCACCACCAAGCCATTTATTTCCAGGTTACGGCTATGAGGCGAGCACAGGGCTTTCCTTGGATGGTGCAAGTTGCAGCTCTCTCTCACTCCGTCACCCACCCACCATCCAGGGAGGACCCTGCTGAAATCTACCAGCAAGCGAGCAAGAGTGAACCCTGTTGCTGCTGGAGGGAATGGCAGCAGGCATTCGATTCGCCTAAACCTTGTTGCCATTCCCTCTCATCTCACTCCTTCCCTCTCCAACCTTTCTCCACCGCGTGCCACCCCTTTGCACTCCAGTGCGGATGGCTATCAGTCATCTCACTCCTCCCTTTCCCCCTTCTCACTCACCGTGTGGTACATACACACCCATGCTCTCATGTTGGCTCTAGCCACACTGTAATGCAACCTCCACCTCTCCACTCCGCCACTCGCCTTCTTATGAGAATTCTCAAAAGCCACTCCCCTTCTTATCCACACCTCTCCCAGGTTCATCCAATGCTCATGGTTATATTGGAGTCACTTCTGAGAATTCTCAAAAGTCAGGTTCATCCAATGCTCATGGCTGTCAAACTTCTCACTCCTCCCCCCTCCGCTTCTCTCCCACTGTGTGCCACCCTCTGCAGTCGTATTGGCTCGAGCCACACGCCAGTCTCCTGCTCTCCCTCCACTACTCCGGCTTCCCATCCGCACTTCCCACACGCTCATCCACTGCTGATGGCGCTGCTAGTGCTGCTGTTGCTGCTGCTGCTGTTGGTGCCAATGATGGTGGTGGTGCTGCTGATTTTGGTGCTAGGGAGGTAGAAGCAGGAGAGGTTGATTTAGGGGAGGTGGAGTTAGGGGAGGTAGATTTGGGGGACGGGTGGGAGCAGCAAGTGCAGGAGGAGCAAGAGGGCGGCGACCAAATTTCGTCTGCAGGGTGGGTGTGGTCGAGAATGTGAGTGTGAGTGAGAATGTATATGGTGAGTGAGAGTGTGAGTCCGTAGGGTGAGTGCAAGTGCGAGTTCATAGAGTGAGTGTGAGTGGAATAGTAGGGTGAGCCTGAGTGAGTCCTTAGTACGTGTGAGTGCGAGTGAGTGTGAGTGAGTGTGAGTGAGTGTGAGAGTGAGTGAGGGTGTTGTGAGAGTGAGAGAGTCACACAGGTTGAGTGGTTAAGTCTGGGTGAAACTATGAGCGAGTGTCACATTTTGGCATGTCTTTTGGTGCAAGTCGAACTCTGGTTCTCTGTTGCATCTACCCCTATACCCTATGTCCCTCATGCTTCGTCCCTCATCCCGCATCCCTCATGCCTCATGCGCCATGCTCCTCCCCCTCTCCCTCCTCTCACTTCAGCTCTCCACAGGACAGCTACAAGAGGTTTACGGAACAGCCCTCCTTCCCCTTCCCATCGACCCCGCGGCTCCTGTTTTATCCTTCAGCCATTCCTGTGAGTGTAATGGACGTATTACTCATTCCTGTACGTCCTGGGCACGTTTGCTTCCATCTCTGTAAGTCTGTTTACGTCTCTGCACGTCTGTTTACGTCTCTGCACGTCTGTTTACGTCTCTGCACGTATGTTTACGTCTCTGCACGTCTGTTTACGTCTCTGCATGTCTGTTTACGTCTGTTTACGTCTCTGCACGTCTGTTTACGTCTCTGCACGTATGTGTACGTCTCTGCACGTCTTTTTACGTCTCTGTGCGTTTATTTACGTCTCTGTACGTTTGTTTACGTCCCTGTACGTTTATTTACGTCACTGTACGTTTAGTTACGTCACTGTACGTTTATTTACGTCTCTGAACGTTTATTTACGTCTCTGTACGTTTAATTACGTCTCTGTACGTTTGTTTACGTCACTGTACGTTTATTTACGTCTCTGAACGTTTATTTGCGTCTCTGTACGTTTATTTACGTCTCTGTACGTTTGTTTAAGTCTCTGTACGTTTATTTACTTCTCTGTACGTTTATTTACGTCTCTGTACGTTTGTTTACGTCTCTGTACGTTTGTTTACGTCCCTGTACATTTATTTACGTCTCTGAACGTTTATTTACGTCTCTGTACGTTTATTTACATATCTGTACGTTTATTTATGTCACTGTACGTTTATTTACATACCTGTACATTTATTTACGTCACTGTGCGTTTGTTTACGTCTCTGTACCCTTGCCACCCCTTTCCAGCCTATCTGATTGAATTCTGAAAGTTCTCAACAGGGCTTGAATTCAGTTGTCCTTCTACCCTCTTTCAATCCCCTTTCAATCCCCTCCCTCACCACCATCTTTGAATCTCCACTGCATGTAACAGTCCAGCCCTTCAAGTGCCCTCCGCCCCTCCCTCCAGTCCATGCCCGCCCAGGCCTCTTCCTCACAGCCCAACTCAAACTTAACCCCACTCCTTCAAATCCCTCCCCACTCCTCTTAATCCCCTTGCTACACCCCCCTCCTCAGGTAACAGTCCAGCCCTTCAAGTGTCCGCCGCCCCTCCCACCAGTCTATGCCCGCCCGGGCGTCTTTCTCACAGCAACGATCACTCCCGCACTGCCAGGTGTCAACGTCTCAGTGGTTGCTGACTCAGCAAGTGACGCAGGGGGGTGGCAGGCAGGGAAGGTGGTGGGATGGCAGTTGACTGGAGGGTCGAGGAGAGGAGGGGAGGAGAGGAGGGAAGGAGAGGAGAGGAGGGAGGTGGGGGAGAGTGATGGGGAGGAGGGGAGAGTAGCAGAGGCAGGGATGGAGAGGGAGGGTGATACAGAAGAGGTTGTTCTGGGCCCGCTATACGATGATGCCAGTTACCACGTGGAGCTGAATAAGGTGGGTCACCCCTGTGCGATGTGACTGTTCTGACTGCTGAGAGTACTGTACAATGTAACTGTATGATGTTAGTGGCTTGGGCTGGAGAAGGAGGGTGATACAGAAGATGTTGTTCTGGGTCCGCTGTATGATGATGCAAGTTACCACGTGGAGCTGAAGAAGGTGAGTTCTTAGAGTGACAGTGGCTTGGGCTGGAGAGGGAGGGTGATACAGGAGGTTGCTCTGGGTCCGCTGTATGACGATGCACGTTACCACGTGCAGCTGAAGAAGGTGGGTTACCACTGTGCAACGTGACTGTATGTATGATGCCAATGGTTTGGGATGGAGAGGGAGGGTGATACAGGAGGTTGCTCTGGGTCCGCTATACGATGATTCAAGCTACCACGTGGAGCTGAAGAACGTACCGAGGAGGTGCTTTGGGATCGTTGAGTGATTGTGCAAACAGTGTTTTTTTTCACGTGTAACTGTGCAAATGTGATTGTCACGAATGTGATTGTTGCTAATGTTACTGTTGCGAATCTGACTGTTGCAAATGTGACTGTTGCGGATGTGCCTATGCAGGAAGGGTACATCTTCTCGCCCACTGGAGACAACGCTTTCACAGCAGAGAAGGCCGAACCCACACAGGTGAGTGTGGCTGTTGCGAATGGCCCACACAGGTGAGTGTGGCTGTTGTGAATGTAGCGGTTGCAGATGCAACTGGTGTGAATGCGAGTGTGACTGTGCAGGAAGGGTACATCTTCTCGTCCACTGGAGACAACTCTTTCACAGCAGAGAGGGCCGAACCCACACAGGTGAGCATGACTCTACACACCATCTGACTTTTGAGTCGACTCAAAAGTCGCCGAACCCACACAGGTGAGCATGACTCTACACACCATCTGTGACTGCTGTGTCGGTAATAGTAAGACTGTTGTGTGCAGGAGGGAGACATCTTCTTATCTTCTCGTCCGCTCGAGACAACTATTTTGCAGCAGAGAAGGCCGAACCCACACAGGTGAGTGTGGCTGTTGCGAATGCAGCGGTTGCACATGCGACTGGTGTGAATGCGACTGTGTGTGTCTGTGAAAATAAAGAATGTTGCAGGTGTTCTACTCTCCAGCAACGTGACTGTACAACATGTGTGACTGTGCTTGTGGGGATAATAACAAGCCTGTTCTGTGTCATCCACTCTTCAGCACCTATCATTCGCCTGAGCCTCTTCCCCAACATTACATTGGCTATTAGTCAGGACTCAGGTGGCGCTGCTTTTTGAGACGTCTAAACAATCAAGCTATGATTCGCCTGAACCCTTTCCCCAACACGACATACCATATGCATCTTCTCTCTCTCTCTCTTCTACAACATTAGATCGGCTATTACTCAGGCGGTGCTGCATCCCTCTTCTTTCTTCTTTTGAGGCGTCTCAAAAGGCTATTACTCAGGCGGTGCTGCATCCCTCTTCTTTCTACTTTTGAGACGTCTCAACAGGCTATTACTCAGGCGGTGCTGCATCCCTCTTCTTTCTACTTTTGAGGCGTCTCAAAGGGCTATTACTCAGGCGGTGCTGCATCTTTCTTCTTTCTACTTTTGAGACGTCTCAAAGGCTATTACTCAGGCGGTGCTGCATCCCTCTTCTTTCTTCTTTCATTCCTTCAACTCTCAAACATTACTTTCTTGTGGCAGCAAATGTGCAAGTCTGGCAGCAGCAGCGGGGGGGAGCAGCAGGAGTGCAAGTGGCAGTCGTGAATTCTGTACCGTTGAAGCTCGAGGAGTGAGTTGTTTCTTAGGCACCTCAAAAACTGTGCAGTTGTGACTGCAATTCATGTTGCGCCACTGTTGCTGCTGCAAGTACGCATGCACCACAAGTACACGCTTGAGTCAACTTGTTGCTGCTGCAGGTACTCAGGCACCACAAGTATCAGTGCGTCTCAATGTACACTGCGCTTCACACTTGGACAATGTCATACAAATCCGCATGAGTTTGATTTGCAGTGAGATTAATTTCATGAGAGGACACACGATACCGTAGCAGCAGACTGGAGCTGTTGTATTGTATCACTCTGCAACAAGAAGTGTTACTGTGTACACTGGGGACTGAACTGCAGCAGGAATGTGCTCACACAAATCAGTTCCTACTAACACTGCGATAACCTAACCACCATCAAGAGCGCGTGGGTCCCTCTCCCTCCCTCCACTTAACTGCGATCCCCTACTTGGCATCCTAAATCCTAAACACTGCAAAACTCAAACGCGAACCCTACAGGTGCACTGGCATTTGGAAGTTGGACCCCCATTAAACCCCCCATAGAGACACATTTAGTTAGCCTAAACCTGGCTTCATTAGGATTCTGTTCAGCTGCAACCTGTCACTTGTCCCCGAAACACACTTGGCTCCCCCTAAAACCTTTCACCTCGCCGAATCTTCCTACTCGATTGTGTTTCAGCCTGGCAGCAGCAGGCCGCCACTTCTGCTCTGGAGCAGCAGCAGCCATCAGGTAAACCTGCCCCCTTGCCATACTCCCCCCCTCTCCTCCTCTCTCCTGCCCCTGGCACCGGTCACATCGCCCCTTTCAGTCACACCCTCTCCTGATACAATCACAATTCACTAGATCACCAGCAGGAAAGCCCCAGCGGCAGCTCTCAGCCTGGCAGCAGCAGGCCGCCACTTCTCCTCTGGAGCCGTAGCAGCCATCAAATACACCTGGCCGGCCCCTCCCTACACTCACATGCCCCCCACTTCCCCCCTGCAATCACACCTCCTGCTACAATCACACCTGCTTAGATCACCAACAGGAAAGCCCCAGCAGCAGCTCTCAGCCTGGCAGCAGCAGGCCGCCACTTCTCCTCTGGAGCAGTTGCAGCCATCAGATACACCTGCCCCCTCGCTACACGCACACGCCCTTCTCATACAACCACACCTGCTTAGATCACCAATAGAAACGCACCAGCAGCAGCTCTCAACCTAGCAGCAGCAGGCCGCCACTTCTCCTCTGGAGCAGTCGCAGCCATCAGATACACCTGCTTGGCCCCTCGCTACACTCCCTCCCCCTCCTAAGCCTCCCTTACTCAGCACAGCGGCATACAGTAACATCCCCGACTTAATCACGTTCATTTAGATCACCAGGAGGAAAGCCCCAGCAGCAGCCCTGAGCCTGGCAGCAGCAGGGCGCCACTTCTCATCTGGAGCAGTCGCAGCCATCAGATACACCTGCCCCCTCGCTACACTCACACTCATAGCACCATGCAGCGCCTTGGGCCCCTTTCCAGTCACAAATTCGTACAGGTAATACGTGCGTGTAGCGCGTCTGGGTGTAGCAGTGAACGCGCGTTTCGCCAGTACCCGCGAGCCAGGTGGCACGAAGAGATTGGCCACTTCCTCAATCGGGCCAAAATCGGACACGTCTTTGGGTTCGAAGAAGGAAAGTTTTACGTCGGCTGCCCGGCGGTAGATCACCGTGATGACTTCTGATTCGTCCGCGGAGACGAACCGGGCAAGCAGAGGAGATTTTTTTGCCCGGTTTTCGAGGCCCACGGTTGACATGGGCGCGTCGAGTGCCTCTTCGTCTGGCTGCGGCGTAACGTCGACGAAACCGGGTGGTAACCGCACGGCGAAATCCTCGCCGCGCACTCGCTGCCAGCTCGCCACGTCCAGCACTTCGCTGGCGGGACGACGGGAGGCCGGCTGCTGCGCGGAAGTCTGGGGGGAAGGTTGGGCGGAAGGCTGCGCGGAAGCTTGGGGGGAAGGCTGCGCGGAAGGCTGCGCGGAAGGCTGGGTCGGAGTGGTGGAGCTGCTACTGCTACTGCTACTGCTCGGGGTGGTGGTAGTAGCCGGGGAACCCCCGTCTAGGGTTGCTGCTGGTGCTGCCTCTGGTGCCGCTGGCGCTGCTGCTGCTCGTGCAGGTTCTGTTGCTGCGGCTGTTGTAGCTTCTCCTACAATCACGCTCATTTCAATCACGCCAGCCGCCTCGTCAGCGGCGGCGAGCCCCGGAAGCAGCGGCTGCGCGAGGAACGCGGCGGAGATGGCGGCGGTGGTCGCGAGAAGGTCCCTTCGCGTCGCGGCTGCTGATGTGGAGGCAGGGAAGCCTGCGGATGGGGCAGATTCGGACGCAGAATCAAGGGTTGCGCGTGCCTGACCGCACAATTTCGACAATCTTCGCGAAGGAATTGTCGAGCTTCGCGAATGTAACTGGCGAGAAGCGAGCCAGGATCGCGACGACGCCAAGCCTGACGCGCGAGGTTCGGCAGGTGTGGATCGAATTCGACATTGCGAAACTGAATGCAGTCGCGTGTCAGACCCGAGGGGGCTTGCTCCGGGAACCGGGCAGGAAGTCGGCGCGATGCAATGCGACGCGAGGACGGACGCCATTGGAGAAAATAATCGAGAAATGCGGAGAACGATCTAAATCGCAACCGAAGGAGTCACGCAGGTGACAGGGACGACGAATGCGGCCTGCGTGCGCTTCGCTAACTCTTGACGACGCTGCGCGTCGCACGTACTAACGAAGCCTAGACCTAGAACTTGTGTCTGATCAAGAGAGCCAGCATTTTGAATTGGTGAGGGAGGGAAAGGGAGGAGAACAAGCGAAATACGCGTTATAGAAGCACATTTCTTGTTTTGAATGTTTTTTTGGAGTTTCCTGGGTCTATCCCGAATGTTCGAAATCGTAAGTTGCCAGGTAATGAGGTTATCGAAGTATGCTGATGTGGCTTCAATTACTCTGCGTAACCCATGTCACAAGTCCCATCCGACACCTGTCGGCTCCGAAGGTGGCCACATCGTCATAGTACCGCCTCGTCAAGCAACAGGCTCGTGGCGGCTGCTGGTAACCTCGAATCAGCAACGTCGCACTTCTTTCGCTGAAAACTCTCGCAAGATCCGAACCAATCACAGTACATTCGCTGTCAGTACTTCACCGCAAATCTCGTTCTCCCACAGCCAATCCACTCTGCTCCTCCCCATCCCAACCAAATCTCAAATCCCCCCCTTTGCCCTTGCTTGTCATTCTTCAGACTTCAGACTTCAGGCCCTGAACCACTGCAGACCTTCTTCCTGACGTGGCTTGAATTAGTTGCTAGAATAATAAAGCTGTCTCTTGGAGTTTCTTTCTTCAGGCAGCACAATTGCAAGTTTCGCGTAGGCTCGTAAATCCAGGAGTTGAAGATTACAATGGTCTTAGGACGCGTCACCTCTTTCAGTTGTATCAATCGTCTTCGGAACCGTTGCTGACGTAGTATCTTATCGTCTCGTGCTCCTCATTAGCCACTCAGGAACAGTTTTCGTTTCAAGCCGCTTCTGAAACATTTTTTAGCTCATCTCCTCACTCCATACAGCTACTCGCTGCATTTGGAATGCGCCAGTCAGCTTCAGTCAACTTTCGTCAGTGCTCCGTGTCAAACAACCATGAATGTACCTGTTGCCGCCTCCGTTTCTGTTCGCAACTCGCCTCTGGTCCGTCCGCCAACCAACCGCATTTGCCTCGCTCCATCTCCTGGATCCTCTTCCGAACCTTCTCTAGAAGACAGGCAATGCAGAGCACGCCTCAGCTGCCAGCTACAGGGGAATGCCGGAAATTCCGGCAGAGAAGTTTCCGGAAGAATCTGTTTGTGGAATGGCAAGGCGGCTCATTGCACTGAATCTGATTACTCAAGGAGGGTGAGAAGTAGTTCGAGAAGTATTGGGAGAACTGGCATGAGAAGCAGTATGTGGTCGGAAGGGTTCAGAGACGAATGGACAGGAAAAAACGTTTCTTCCAACATGGCGTTACATTCAGCAGCGTTCATTGGTGGGACTAGGAGCGTGAACCGTCGCGCTGCTTCTCGGGTTGTTATTTCGGCATCGGAAGCTTCCAGTCAGGCCGCACCGACTCAGGTCAGTCTCATCTTCGTAAGATTCATGAATATCTACAGTCCAAATGGCCCCACATTGTTGCATTCTTATGGTCAAATAACGTCTCACCATGTGGTAATGACAAGGTTGGTTGACATGTCGTGCAAAAGCCGAAAACACCGATTCCGAAATTTCAGTGGCTGAGCGATCGCGACCCTCGGCAAAGTTGCTCCAATGATAGTTCAGAACAAACAAATGCAAAGTAAGCCTCGTGCGGTGTATCGTAAACCCTCTCTTTATCGTTCAAAACTAGTCCTGCTGCTTTCTTCTACCACTCGGCTTTCGTCAAACCCCCGTACTCCACTCACGTTCATCCGCCTTCTGCAGCGGCAACACGAATCAAGGGAGTCGCGGCATACCCAACAACCAGAGCAACTATCGCAACAGCAGAGGCAGCAATCACAGCCCGAGCAACCGCGGGAGCAGCAGCAGCAGCAGCAGCAGCAGCAGCAGCAGCAGCAGCAGCAGCAACAGGAACAGGTAGAGCAAGGGACGAAGGCGTCGCACAGAAAGAAAGCGGAACAAGGGAAGACCCAACAGTCGCAGGCGCAATGGCAAGCAGCAATCAGCAGCTCAGGCGTGAAATCAGCCGCAGCACCCATGGGAACCGAGCGGCACCTAGCGACAGCCATGCTGTTCCTCGTAGCCCTCTCCGTGTGCCTCTGGCTGGACGTGAAAACCGCAATGGACCTGCTTGTATCGGGTACGCGGGCGTTCGTGCAGCTGACAGCCGTTGGATTGGGGCTCAAATACATCTTCACCGTTGACAGCGCGCACCCCGTTTTTGTTGCTGTTGCAGTCATGGTAAGAGCCTATGCAAGGGGGATTGAATGGGGAAGGGGGAGTGAATGAATGTGGGGGGGTTGAACTTGGGGGGGAATGAATGGGGGGAAGGAGGGGATAAACTTGGGGGAGAGGATGAACGTTGGAGGGAATAAGTGGGGGGGGAGGTGGGGAGAATGAACGTGAGGGGGAATAAACGTGAGGGGGAATAAACGTGAGGGGGAACGAACGTGGGGAAGAATGAACGTGAGGGGGAATGAATTGAACGTGAGGCAAGACGTAACGTGGGCTTCACTTTTCTAAATTGTTGACGATGATGTCACTCTTTTACCAGAACCTCTCCCCACCATTCCCCCCTCCCCATTCCCCCCCTCCTCCCCTCCCCCTCACCCTCCCTTCCCCCACTCCCCCCTCTTGGCCTCGTCACCCTCACATACACCCCTCGCATTCCAACCTGCCACCGCACTTACACTCCCACTTAACCCTTTCCCCTATGCTCGTTTTTTTATATTTTAGATCGTTATGCTCGCCCCCACTACCAATCCGGCTATCCCGTTCCGCTTCTCTTTGCTCACTCTCTTCTCCTCTCGATTCCCTTATCCCCCCCCAGATCGTGATAGCAGCCTACACAGCTTCCCAGAGAGCCAAGTCAGTGCCTCGAGGCTTCTGGGTGGCGCTGCTGGCGGTGGCTACTGGCACTGTCACTGCATTGTCGCTCTTAGTCAGCTTGCAGGTGAGAAATACAGTCTAGGACTTACTGTCAGGGTTATAGGGGTATTAAGAGAGTGATTAGCGAGGCTTCTGGGTGGCGCTGGTGGTGGTTGCTACTGGCACTGTCGCTGCTCGTTACCCTACAGGTGAGAAATGGGATGATGAGCTGGGATTGTGGGTGGCGGTGGTGGCAGTAGCTACTAGCTCTGTGAATGTGCTCTGACCTCGTCAGATTGCAGGTGAGAATAGCCCTAGGCCTACAGTCAGAGTTTGATCGGGGTATTGAGGGATGGCATGCGCATGACGAGGTGGGCTCGTGGGTGGTGCCTGGGGTTGTGGGTGGCGCCTGGGGTTGTGGGTGGTGCCTGGGGTTGTGGGTGGTGCCTGGGATCGTGGATTTCGCCTGGGATCGTGGGTGCCGCCTGGGGTCGTGGGTGGCGCCTGGGGTCGTGGGTGGCGCCTGGGGTCGTATCCACTGGCATGGTGACCGAACTGTCTTCTCGTCAGCCTACATGCAAGACTTGCTTCAAGCATGGGATGCACAAGAGAGGCGCAGCAGCGGGGCGAGCCGGAATTCTTACACTGCAGCCGGCATCCGTTTTTGTCCTTCAAGAATTCTCAAGAAACAGATTCAGAGGGGTGAGCTGGAATTCTTACACTGCGACCAGCATCCGTTTCTGTCCTATTTTTTACCTTGTACTTTTTTCGCAGGTGGTTCGGCTGCGGCCGCGGTTTGTGATTCCCATCGGGGGCATTGTGGTGGGCAGCAGCATGACCATTGCTGCCAACACCATGCAACGACTCGCGGATGACTTTCAGCAGAGGAGGGGGCAGGTGGGTTTTGAGTGATCAGCTGTAAACAGAAGTAGGGAAAAAAAAACAAAAAAAAAACAACAACAACAAATTGCTGCCAGTGCCATGCAGTGACTTGCTGACAACCTTACGCAGAGGAGCAGACAGACGAGGAAGGTCACCAAAAGAGATGCATCATGACTAGCTCGACAAGAGGCTTGCTTGCGTAGCAAAAAGAGCCGGGAGAATGAGCAAGAGGGAAGGAACAACATGGCGTGCCAGAGTCCCTGTAAGAGTCACAGCCTTACTTACTGCTGTGTCAACACTCCCCTCACGAGCTCTCAAAACGCCGTTAAAGAAACAGGGGCAATGGGCAGGAGCGAAGGAAGACATGGCACATCAGAGTACAACACACGGCCCCACTGCCATGCCGTGCTATAGTCCCTCATTCCACCTCCACAGTATGCCAGTTTGGGGCACGAGTTTTCTGCGCAAGGATGTTTTGTGCAGCACCCCTCCTTTACTGCATAAGTCCCATTACTCCTCCACCTCCGGTTCAGCTTGAACCACGACTTCACATGCCGCTTTGCACCTCATTCCTACACCCCTCCATTTTGCACCCCACCCCCATACTCCAACCCCACTCCTTCCCACCCATTCCCACCGCCTACTCCGTTCTCCACCCCCATTCTCTCCCATCTCCAATTCATCTTGAAACACCTTGATGCTCCTCTCTTTCCGGCTTCTCTCGTCCCTTTTTCACCATAACTCCTTTCTCACGCCATCCTTCTCCCCTTACCCAATTTCTCTAATTCCCCCCACCTCCCCTTTCCAGCTAGAAGCAGCACTAGCCCTGGGTGTAAGCCAATGGGAGGCCTCCCTTTCCCTCATCAAATAGGCAGTAGCCACGGGATTCGGCCCCACTATAGTGGGGAGCTCCCAGGCTCCATGACCGGCATGATCATGGGGGTCCCCTAAAACATCAATCAATCTGCAAATGGCACTCTTATTCCTCCATCCCCAACCCCTTCTCCTCTCCTTCCCACCCTCCCTTTTCTGCCCCCTCCAATCCAGCTAGAGGCAGCATTGGCCCTGGGCGCTAGCCAATGGGAGGCCTCCCTTCCCCTCATCAAACGGGCAGTAGCCGTGGGTTTCGGCCCTACAATAGACTACACCAAGACCGTGGGGATAATTCAGCTCCCAGGCTCCATGACTGGGATGATTATGGGGGGGGCTTCCCCTCAGGAAGCAGTTAATCTGCAGATCACCATTACGTTTCTTTTGTTGGGGGCGCTTTCGCTGTCGTGTATTGTTTCGGCTCTTTTAGCCGCCCCCCAGTTCTTTCATAGCCACGCACAGCTGTTAGAAACTTGGTGAGATTTCAATTGGATGTAGGATCTTGTAGATTGAGAAGGTGGGCATGTCAAGCACGCTTGTTGAACCACACCAAATTATTATCAAGTAGCGAGCAGCATTAGTTCGTAAGAAACATTTTTTTTGTACAGTTGACAAGGCTGCTCATGCCGCGCCGACTTTCCACACCTCACTAACTATCCTCACTAACTACAGCAGCTGAACAGATAAGGTTTGCCAACTGCCGTCTTAATCCGGGCACTCTGATTGGTTCGCGAGCTCACGACTTCAGTAACCACAGTCAAGAATCAAGATCATCCTCCTCACCACAGATGCCACCGACAGCACCCTGCTGCACCCGACAGACGATCGATGAAGGGAGGGGAGGGGAGTCGGGACTCGGGACGCTTTCATAAGGCTGAACAAAAGTGAGTTTCACGACAGCACTTTTTTCGGATCCGGCGAAAACGATGGGCTGGAATGATTTGGGATGGGTTGAGTAGTGTTGGCAAGGGTAGGATTTCATGGAGGGTGTGTGAATCTGTTATTTCATAATCCTTCATCATGCTAACTAAGTTTATGGCTGACAGCATTTGTTCAGAGCTCTGATGTGACTAAACAGCGTTTCTCCTAGCCTCATGTTTCTAACATTAGATGGAAGGAAGTGCTTTCTTTCTCATCCTGAGAGGACGACGCGCGAGCCTAAATTTCTTGACTCGCATAAGCTCGCGTTCCATTATGAAGTAGGAATTTAAGGTCGTGGGCAGCGTAGGGTCTCGTTCAAGATTCGGAATTCGCACAAACCCGTTCTCACCAGTCGCGTCGTCGTCGCAATTTCCCCGGCGTAAGACACATCGTGTGCTGGATGACACGACAGAATCGCAAGCATATGACTTGTACGTTCGCAGTCGCACCGCAGCAGTCGCGCAGTCGCACGGCAGTCGCACGGCTCCTCGAATTGCCGTTACGCGGCGGGGAGACCGACCATCCCGCTCCAATAGGCGTTTCACCTTCGCTCGCAGTAAGAAATTAAGGGATCGACGACTACAAATTCAGCAGCTACAAATGGAGCGACCACTAACGCAGCAAAAATCATTACTAGGACTGCACGAAAGGCCAAGGAGAATGTTCGCAGCTCCCACTGTAGCAGGAACAGCTGCGAAATTTACAGCCGCAGCACCTTCGTCAGCAATTTCGCCAGCAAAAGCCGCATGTGCAGAATTTTCCTTCCAAGTTCATTATCCTCGTTACAAGCCAGCCCCGCGAGGTTCTCATGACCAATCAAGCGTGTTGAACGCACAAGGACTGCTAGTGGGTAGTGAATCAGCATCAGCGGTCAGTGCGACATTGGCCTTGAGGAGATTAAGTCGTCTTACATTCAATCCGTGTTCCCGGGGGGGAGATGTCGCCGTGAATAGCGCTGTGAGAAACGCGTCATGGACCACCACCACCTCTCAGTCGACCAGGGACGGCAATGATCATGGGAAGACATGGGAAACCTCTGAAGCCGGGGCAATGAATAGGCCTTGTGCTTTAGCGAGTGACGCTATAGCGAATGATGCTATAACGAGTGATGAATTCCTAGTATCTGAGGCCTCGGGGACTTATTTTATGGGAGCTGAGAACGATGCAGCCTTAGATGCATCAAGAGCGGCGCAGCAGTGCTTAGCGGCTAGAAGAGATGGAGTGGGGAGACGCTTAGCTAAAAGGTTGGGAGTTGAACGATACTTCACCAGAAGCCTGGGGATTGGACAACAGTACACGGGAGATAGCAGTAGACTACAAATAGGCACTCGACTTAGACACGATACACTGTTTCAAGACACTTTTCTTAGAGGAGGTACACTTGTCAACACAACCGGCTCGGGGGCGCAAGGCAGCGCGTACAATTCGAGGATACTTCTAGAGTCGACCCAAAAATCACCCCAAATCGGAATGTGGGGATACGGTTCTGTGGGGTATGAGAGGCATGCTGCAACTGCAGTGATGTTTCTGTTGGCGCTTTCGATCTGCCTCTGGATCGACTCCAACACTGCAGCGGATGTGCTTGTAGCGGGGATAAGGGCGGCTGCGCAGCTCTCAGCCGTCGGATTCGGGCTTAAGTACATCTTCGCCGTTGAGAGCTGGGAGGTGGCATATTGTGGAGTCGTTATCATGGTGAGTGAGTGGCTTTTGAACCGTCTTAAAGCCCTTGGTCAGTCTCTTATCTGTCGCTTCTACTTCCTTCACCAGCCCCCCGCTCCCTCTCTGTTCTCGCAGCACTCCTTCTCTACCCCGTTCTTCACTATCTTCTCCGCGTCCTGCTCTTCCCGTCCAATCACAGGTTCTGGCCTGACAGACGCTGATAGGGTAACCAGGTTACAAATGGCTGCCTCGAACAAATCACACTCCCTCACCGTCCTTCTTTCCGGCAGCTCTTCTGAGCTCATAGTAACCCACTGTAACCCACAGGTGCTGGCAGCAGCACACACGGCGTCTAAGAGAGCTATTCGCATGGCTGGGGGATTTTGGAAGGCTCTTTGGGCAATACAAGGCGCCGTCACACTCGCACTTTTCCTTCTCGCGCTTTTCACATCTGAACCCTTCTCAACCGCTCTAACCCACAGGTGCTGGCAGCAGCACACACAGCGTCTAAGAGAGCCAAGCGCGTGGCTGGGGGTTCCTGGGTGGCGCTCTTGGCAATAGGAGCCGCTGTCACACTCGCCTTTTCTCTCCTTGCAGCCTTGCAGGTATGTGTGCCATAGATTGCGAGGTAAGGGGGTGGGCGCTCTGGGCAATAGGAGCCGCCGTCACACTCGCCTTTTCTCTCCTTGCAGCCTTGCAGGTATGCGTGCCATAGATTGCGAGGTAAGGGGGTGGGCGCTCTGGGCAATAGGAGCCGCCGTCACACTCGCCTTTTCTCTCCTTGCAGCCTTGCAGGTATGTGTGCCATAGATTGCGAGGTAAGGGGGTGGGCGCTCTGGGCAATAGGAGCCTCCGCCACTTTGCCTTCTCGCTGCTCGCGACCTTGCAGGCATATGCATGCCATCGAAATATGGGAAGGCTTGGGGAATTCTGGATTTTGAGGGGGTGGTTAGTTGTGAGCCGCACCTCGTGGTACCCATCCACCTCCCTCCCTCACCGCACTACACCCACCCCACCGCCCTCATCATCCTTGCATGTTTACCCCCCTGTCCTCAGGTGGTGGCATTGTGGAGGGCCGTGGTTTGTGATTCCCATTGGGGGCATTGTGGAGGGCAGCAGCATGACCACGGCTCATCGCACCGCACTGCATCGCACCACACCATACCTGACCTCACCGCACTGCACCCATCACCTTTCTTCCCACTTCTCCCCCAGGTGGTTCCCCTGCGACCAGGGTTTGTGATTCCCAATGCACGCCTTGCGGTGGACGGCAGCGCAGCATGGCCATGCTTTAACGCACCGCACCGCACTTCACCCCATTGCACCTATCATTCTCCTTCAGGTGGTTCCCCTGCGGCCAGGGTTTGTGATTCCCATTGCGGGCCTTGTGGTGGGTGGCAGCAATGTAACCCCCCTCTTTCATCCACTTTATTCCCCCCATCACCACACTGCACCGCACCACACCCATCGCAGGTGGTTCCCCTGCGACCAGGGTTTGTGATTCCCATTACGGGCCTGGTGGTGGGCAGCAGCATGACCATTGCAGCCAACACCATGCAGCGACTGGCTGACGACTTTCAACAGAGGAGGGGAGAGGTGGGTTCCTATCTTGTAGCACGGGGAATCGTAGTTGGAATAGAAGGGCTGTAGCAGGAAGGCGGCAGCATGACCATTGCTGCCAACACCATGCAGCGACTGGCTGACGACTTTCAACAGAGGAGGGGAGAGGTGGGTTCCTATCTTGTAGCACGGGGAATCGTAGTTGGAATAGAAGGGCTGTAGCAGGAAGGCGGCAGCATGACCATTGCTGCCAACACCATGCAGCGACTGGCTGACGACTTTCAACAGAGGAGAGGGCAGGTGAGGCCTTAGGCTGTAGCACAGGGATTTGTAGCAGGAAGGGCTGTAGCAGGAAGGGCTGTAGCAGGAAGGCGGCAGCATGACCATTGCTGCCAACACCATGCAGCGACTCGCTGACGACTTCCAGCAGAGGAGAGGGCAGGTGGGTGGGTTTGGGTTTTACCCTTACCTTGGTGTAACAGAGGTGAGACCATTGCTGGCCATTGCTGCCAACGCCAGCAGCTACTCGCTGATGATTTCCAACAGAGGGAGAGGCCAGGTGGGTTGTGACTGGTTTTGAGACGTCTCAAAACCAGGTGGGCTGTGACTGAACAGCTGTAACCTGTGACATTAGAGGCTGTAGCAGGAAGGGCTGTAGCATTGTGAAAGGCAGCAGCATGACCATTGCTGCCTGCCAACACCATTAGAGGCTGTAGCAGCCCCCGCCTCTCTCCCACTCCTCCGAACAACTTAAGCAGCAGTCTTCGCCCCAACTCTGTCTGAGATGGACTCACCAGCTTGATTCAAGTCCCTTTGCTCATCCCTTTCTTTTCTTCCCTTCTCCCACCCTCCATTCTTCTGAGCAACGTTGTTTGTTCTAGCAACGATGTGTTTAGGCGACATAAAGATCGCCTGTAAGTTCCAGACCAGACTAGCCAATAAGGAGGCGCCCTGCCCCATCCCCTTGTGTGAACGGCCATGGCATGGCAGAGGGCTTTGGACTGGCTGTAAATCGTTTTTTTTTTCCTACTTAATTGTGGCCTTAGATTGAGTAATGACTCGACTTGCGGTGTGATTCACCTTCCTTGTACCATTCGTTTTCTTCTCTTCCTCCCTCTCACCCATGTGGAAGCATCACTAGCTCTAGGCGCAAGCCAATGGCAGGCCTCCCTTCCCCACATTCAACAGGCTGTAACATTGGTTTTGGAGGGCAAAAGTTTGTCGTGTGACATTCACACACTCGAACTAAGCTCCCTTGTTTCATCCCTGTATTCTCGTCCCTTCTCCCACCTCCTTCACGCCCAGGTGGAAGCGGCACTAGCTTTAGGAGCAAGCCAATGGCAGGCCTCCCTTCCCCTCATTCGAAAGGCCGTAGCAGTGGGCTTTGGGCCGACACTAGACTATATAAAGACCTACGGTGTGATTCAGCTTCCTGGCGCTATGGTGGGGATGCTTATGGGGGGGATGCCGCCGCAAGAAGCAGTTAATCTGCAGTTAACTGTAACTTTCTTTTTGTTGGTGCCCATGGCGCTCACCACTGTTGTCTCGGCGGTTTTGACTGCCCGAGGATTTTTTCCTGCCCCTGGGCAGCTGATAGAGGAGCCATGCTGCTGAAGCATGGAAATTCGTTACTACGGTAAGTGTCGATGACTGCTTTGTGCTCAGGAAGTGCTCATATAACAACTACAGTATTCTTGTGGTTACCGTATGTTGTTCAAGATGTTGCTGATTTGAAAGCTGTTTTATTGAAGGGGCGAAGTGTTTGCTGGTTCTACTACATTCAAGCTAAACAGAACCGCTTATCTTCCAATGACCCCAATTAGCAATTAATGACATTGAGATTGAGATTGAGGTGTACAGGCTTGCAAAGAAGTCGTCAATTCCCAATGAGTGAGGAGGGAAGAGAGCTCTGGTATTGGTTGCAGTGCCACCATACTGTACGCACTAGTTCCCTCCAAGTGTTACACATGAGTTCGTATTATATTGTAGGATAGTTGCAAGCTCAATGCAGCCATTCCGGAACAGTCAAATGCACAGAGCAGAGGGTAATGATAATAAAAAGAGAGTACAGCAAACCAGCCACTGAAATCACCACACCACACACCACACACGTTGATCAACAAAATCATACCACTACGTAAGCAAGAGGTCAAGGAGGAGAAAAAGATGAGAGAAGGAAAGAAAGGAGAAGGGAGGAAAGGAAGGAGAAGGAAGGGAAGGAGAAGGAAAGAGAGGAGTCCTTCCTCTAGTGCAACTGAACAAGAGGAGCAGGTGGCCGAAACAAACTGCTTGAAAGCAGCTCATATTCAACCTTATTCTAGCTTATGAAAAGCTTATTGTGGGTTGTCGTCCCTCCCACCCCCTGGGCTCTGTCCCACCCTGCCCATCCACGTCTGTCCGCTTCACGCAAAAGTCACCTGTTGCCCCACCCTGTCAATCCATGCCTGTCCGCTTGTCATCTGCAGCAGCCTTCTGCCATCTACCACATAGTACTACGTTCCCGAAGCACGACAGTCGTTCAAGTGGAAAGCCCTGCAAAAAGCATGGGAAAAGGAGATGCGGAGACTGGAGCATCAGTTGTGTGTTACCAATAATTCTGGAAGTTTGTGCATCGCTTTTGCATTGGCTTTAAACTCACGTGAGTCTCGGACATCCTGTTGCTCCCTAAGTCACATCCACCATCCCCTCCTCCTCAGCCCACTGCCCTTCCTCCTCGCTCCCATCACTCTCTCCCTCCTCGCCCTCCTCGCCCTCCTCTTCTGCCAGCAGCACCCGACCATCCTCCTCCATCTCTTCCTGCATGTCTGCCTCCTCCTCGTCCTCCTCACTCTCGCCCTCCTCGTCTTCCTCTCCTGCCAGCAGCATCCTACCACCCTCCTCCTCCTCCTCATCCTCCTCCTCCTCCTCACCCTCAGAATCGTCAAGCTCGGCTAAAGCCCGTCCCTCCTGCATGTATGCCTCCTCCTCTTCCTCCTCATCCTCCCCATTCAAATCCCCAGAATCGTCTATCTCTGCCAAAGCCCTGCCCTCCTGCAAACCCCCCTCCCCCCCCTCCTCCTCCTCTTCCTCCTCATCCTCCCCATTCAAATCCTCAGAATCGTCAATCTCTGCCAAAGTCCTGCCTTCCTGCATCTCTCCCTCCCCCTCCTCTTCCTCCTCCTCATCCTCCCCATTCACGTCCTCAGAATCGTCCATCTCGGCCAAAGCCCGCCCCTCCTGCATCTCCCCCTCTTCCTCATCGCTGAAATCCTCTTGCTCCTCCTGAATCCCCTCCTCTGCCTCCTCCGCCTCCTCTCCCTCCTGCATCTCCGCCTCTCCCTCCAAAGCACCATCCTCTTCAAACTCTCCTTGCTCTGCCAGCACCCGGCCCTCCTCAACCTCCTCTCCCTCCTGCATCTCCGCCTCTCCCTCCAAAGCACCATCCTCTTCAAACTCTCCTTGCTCTGCCAGCACCCGGCCCTCCTCAACCTCCTCTCCCTCCTGCATCTCCGCCTCTCCCTCCAAAGCACCATCCTCTTCAAACTCTCCTTGCTCTGCCAGCACCCGGCCCTCCTCAACCTCCTCTCCCTCCTGCATCTCCGCCTCTCCCTCCAAAGCACCATCCTCTTCAAACTCTCCTTGCTCTGCCAGCACCCGGCCCTCCTCAACCTCCTCTCCCTCCTGCATCTCCGCCTCTCCCTCCAAAGCACCATCCTCTTCAAACTCTCCTTGCTCTACCAACACCCGGCCCTCCTCAACCTCCTCTCCTTCCTGCATTTCTTCTTCCTCTTCCTCCTCTGCCTCCGAAACACCAGCCTCATCGGAATCCTCTTCCTGCTGCAGCACCCTGCCCTCCTCAACCCCCTCCCCCTCCTGCATTTCCTCCTCTTCCTCCTCCTCAGCATCCTCGTCCCACTCACCCTCCTCCGCACCGTCGTCTTGCTCTACCAGCACCCTTCCCTCCTCAATCCCCTCTCCCTCCTGCATCTCCTCCTCCTCAGTCTTCTCAGCATCCTCATCCCACTCACCCTCCTCCTCACCGTCGTCCTGCTCCGCCAGTGCCCTCCCCTCCTGCACCTCCCCCTCCTCCTCATTCTCTTCCTCCTCTGCCTCTAGATTACCAACACCCTCGGACTCTGCTTGCTCCTGAAGCGCCCTGCCCGCATCAACCTCCTCCCCCTCCTCCTCATTCTCTTCCTCCTCCTCTGCCTCCAGATTACCAACCTCCTCGGACTCTCCTTGCTCCTGAAGCGCCCTTCCTTCCTCAATCCCCTCTCCCTCCTGCATATCCCCCTCATCCTCATCCTCATTCTCTCCCTTCACTTCCTCCTCCAACACCCTCCCCTCCTCAACCCCCTCCTCCGCATCCTCCATCTCCCCCTCTACCGCCTCCGCATCCCCTATCTCCCCTTCTTCCGCCTCCTCATTCCCCGTCTCTCCTTCCTCCTCTGCCAAAAAGCGGCCTTCCTCAGTCCCCTCTGCGTCCACCTCTCCCCCATCTTCCGCTTCCACCACGCTTTCTTCCGCCTCTTCCGCAGCAGCACTTGCGCGTTCCCACGCGCCCTCCTCCGCCTCCCCCGACTCTTCCGAAGCAAGCACTCTCCCCTCGTCAAGATTCTCCGCCTCTCCGCCCTCCGCCGTCCCGTCTCCGCCCTCCGCGCTCGCCTCTTCAAGCACGCGCGCGGAAAGAGTCTCCGCGGCGGAAAGCGCCTCCGGTCCGCCCTCCGCGCTCGCCTCGTCAAGCACGCGCGCGGAAAGCGTCTCCGGGGAGCCGTCGGCGCCCGCTGCGGAAATCAGCGCCCTCCGCGGCGGCGGAGCGTCGGCGGAAGCCGCCGCCGGCACACCCCGCAGCGCGTAAAGACTCGGCGCGTCGGCGGAACCCGCGGCCGACATCAGCGCCCGCCGCGGAAGAGAAGGGAAGGCGGCGCGCGCGGGGTTGACGACGAGAACGACGAAGAACAAGAGGAGGACGAGGCACGGTGCGCGGGGGCTTCGGCGCGCCATGGCTGATGCCGCCAGAATCCGCTTTATTAGGCGCCTCGAGATCGGGCTAGTTCGAACGTTGGCTGATGCTGCTGACCGGGTGACGCTAGCGGCGGGGAAATAGCCGCGACGGCAGCGGGGATACGCGGCGGGACGGTTCAAGTGTACTTTGGATACTGCGAGGTCGGGAGAACAGCGGCTCCTGGAAAGCTATTGTGCTGATGGACTTTCAAAGTTGTCGGATGGACGGACGGACGGACGGACGGACGGGAGAACTCGAGAGTAAGTAGCACTACTTGGGACAGATTTGGAACTGCGTGGCTCGAGCTGGTTGCCACCTCGTATTTATGCTCTCGTCGCGACTCGGCCTCTCTGCTACTACTACCAGTCATCCATTCCCGAGCGGAAGCAACTCTCGCGCAACCGGCCCCCCCTCCTTCCTTCCGCCTGCGGTTGCGCGAGTGCGCATCATTGGCGCAATCACTGCGGAGTTGCGCCAATGATGCCGCATGCGGGAGTGCAAGGCACCACGAGCATCGCACAGATTGAGTGCTTTTTCACGAGATGCGCCACGATGATCCAGGATCGTCGCGCGTCGCGATGGGTTCATTTGGGCGGAGTCAGCTCGCGCAAAGCTGAAGCTGCACCGCCGACTTGTGCGGAACTTCCCACTCCCGACGCCCCTCCGGTTTTCTCCCCACCCCTTCCCGCCCACCAACCCCATTTTCACGCAGCGCCCCGGCACCGCCCCAAAGCCGAACGCAGACCGCTGCACCACCGAAGCGCACGGCATGATAATTGGTGCGGTGCGATTAGAGATTGTGGCGCCGATATAATTACCAATTGCTATGCCCTTGGCCTAGGCAGTAAAGACACCGTGATGCGCGCTGCCGTCTCTCCGTGGAACCTTCGCGAGATGAGGGCTGAACGAAAAACGTGGAACGAGACTACCCAATAATGGTAATGTGGGAGTGAAGATTCGCGCTGCAGTACGCAAACCGAGGTGGCATCAGCCGGCTTGGTGCGGTATAATGCTGCGACGATTGTGGGTCTAGGAGCTGCGAGAAATGCAGCGGCTCTGGAGTCGAAACCTCACAAAAGCAATGGTGATGCACAGGGGGGGGTTGTTGTCGAGATTATGGAAACAGAACGGCCTCTCTGATAATTGTTGAGCTTGAAATGTGGGGAGGAGGCGCGGGTTGCAGTGCAGCAACCAGTAACAGAGTTTCGCTGACGAATGTCGCAAAAGTGGTTGAGAGGTGAAGAAGAGGCGCACGAAGAATGAAGGGCTGAGTTTCGTGAAATGAGCGACCGCCGATCGCGTCGCGTGCATTTCAGCCCTGGATCGCATCGCGTGGAACGGGAGGATGCAGCTGGCATGGGTGGGGCAACAATAATCGTGGATGCGGAAACTGCGGATTGTCATCCGCGATTTGAGCTCCTTACAGTAGTGCCTATAGCAGCCAAAAGCTGATCAAGGTCTTAATGACGGATGACAAACCACAGTATGCGGAATGTATATATGACGGATGATAGACTTTTAGCGAAGAAATTGTACCGAACTACACTCGCCCAAACCATGGTGCCACACACACACACAGACAAGTTGAAGCCAACAGAACCACTCCCAACCGCGAGCCACTCCCAAACCATGGTGCGAGCAAGCCTCAGGCAAGATGAAACCAACAGAACCACTCCCAACCGCGAGCCCGGTAAGTTGAATACCGACATATACCGGACTGAAAAGTTCTGGCATGTTTAGTCATACTGATGCATATCCTATAACTGCAGTTCCTATCCTAGCCTAGCCGGCCATGGTCCCCCTCTAATGTTACTCGCAGGGTAGTTAAAATTTTAGTTAAATCGTTATCTGGCAAGAATAAGACAGCCTCCTTGTATTGCGCCAGCAAGCGTCAGCCTTTTTCTCTATGTGCCGGCAAGGTTTTCCTTGTTGATTTATCCGTCATTGATGGTAGCTGCATATGTGCTTTCCCCGCATTGTTCTGACATGCGGCCGTACGGCGAGTGACCGCGGATTGATCTTAGTAAATCGTGGCCGTCCGTGCACGACATATGCCCCCCCGGCCATTCCCCTCGCAGCCAATGGCGTCGTTCGGCGCGTTTCTCACCGCGTTTCTCGCAGCAGGGTTGCTAGGAACGCTCGTGCTCGCACCGTTTAGCGATCTCTCACACGCGCCGCTGAAAGAATCTCCGTCGGAGCATGGCGTGATCACGGTAGACGCGACTCGAAAGTCTCCTTCGGAACATGGCGGCGCGATCATGCCGGGAGCGGCGATTAGGAGAATAACGGAACTGCTAACCTCCTCAAGGTATTTCGTGTCTCCAGTTAAATTCTTGGGAGCCTAAAAATCAATTTGCCAGCCTCCTCAAAGACTACTCCCTCCCCCGTCCCCCATTCACCCCCGCACCCCCCCCCCCCCACACCCCCCCGCCCCTCCCCCCCCCCCCCCCCCCCCCCCCCCTCTCCCCCTCTCCCCCCCCACCCCCCCCCCCTTTCCCTTTCCCTTCCTCTGTTGGGTGGAGGAGCAGCAGAGATGTTTTCCGAGGCGCCTCACAAACAGCCCCCTTTCCCTTCCCTAGTTACTCTCCTCCCCTTGTGCCTTCCTTTGTCCCCCCCTCTTTCCCCTCCCCTCCCCCCCTCCTTCCCCCCTCTTTCTTACTTTTGGTCTTCGTCGCTCCGTCCCTTCTAGTGTCTCCCCCCTCTCTTCCCCCACTCGCCCCCCTCCCCCGGTCCTTTCTTCTCCTTCTTCCACCCACCCCCACCCCACCCCCCCTCCCCGTTTCAGCCTCTCCTCCCCCCTCTCTCCCCGTCCCTTCCTTCGACCCCGGCATCCCTTTGAGTCGACTCAAAAGTCCTCCCCCCTCTCTCCCCGTCCCTTCCTTCGACCCCGGCATCCCTTCAGATATTCCACACATCCCGCTTTACAATGCGATGCAGGGTAAGGTGGATTTCGCAGCAAAAAGTATTTCCGAGGTCAACCCTTCAACTCCCCCTTCCATCCCTTCAGATATTCCACACCACACATCCCGCTTTACAATGCGGGGAATGGTGGGAGGAAGAGCAGTAGATAGTATTGCTGAAGCGCCTCAAATGCAGCCTCTTTTCCCCACTCCCACTCCCACTCCCACTCTCACTCCCACTCTCACTCCCACTCTCAGATTCCGTGCATATCCGTTCATTTATCACAATTCTGGGTAAGACGGGAGGAGCAGAGAGTATTTCCGAGGCTCCTCCTCCTCACAATCACGCCTCCCCCTTTCTCTCCCCCTTTCTCCCCCCCTCCCACCCCTTCCCGATATTCCTCTCATATCCTTCCGCACAATGCCGGGAAAGGGTGAGGGAGCAGCAGAGGTGCTTGGACGAGCTTCAGCGACTAAGGAAATGGCGAGAAGGTGAGCAGACAGCAGGGTATAAAGGGTTCTGGTTTTTGAGTTTTGGGTTTCTCAGTCGTTTTTGTTCGGTTCTGTATTCTCCTCCTCCTCGTGCTTCTGTTCCCTCTGCTGTTATTCCTTCTGTTTTTCGTATTACCAACCGGTTCACCACTTATGTAAGCATCCACATGTATCGAATGCAATTCCGCCATTTTCAGAGCTGGGAGCTGACGCAGCAGCAACTGCCAGCTCAGCTGCGCAATCTTATCCTTCCACGTCACCTGCCGCGTCAGCCACCAGCGCTGCAGCTGCAACCCGTAGAGGGACGGAGGAGCTGCAAGTGCTCAGTAGTAGCAGTAGTAGTTTGCGTGCCGCCACTCGCTCCTTGCTCAGTTTAGACGAGAGGAGACACAAAGAATTTAGCATCAGCAGCGGCAGTGGCAGCAGCCGCGGCGGCGTTGGTAGCAGTAACAGCAGAAGGAGAAGCATGCAGAGCCATCTCGATGGCCCCCCAGCAGCAACAACAACAACAGCCGCAGCAACCATGTCAGCAGCTGCAGCAGAATTAGCCTCTGTGCGCAGGCGGCTGCATCGAGATGGCATGCAGAGGCATCTCGACGCACCCCCCCCAGCAGCAACAAGAGCCGCAGCAGCAGCTGCAGGAGAACCAGCCTCAGTGCGGCGAATGCTGAGTCACACGTACAGAACTCCCAACCTCAACCCTAACGCCGCCTGCGCCGAGAATGAGACGAGCGTTGCCGCCCTCAGAGCCCACCTGGCCGCCAAGGCGGTGCAGCTGCGGGCGACTCAAGTGCAGATCGAAGAAATGCAGGTGAGGGGAACTCTTTAAACCTCTTAAACCTCAACCCTGAGACAGGCGGCCGAGACTATCCATCCTAGTCAGGACTCAGGACCCACCCACCCACCTGGCAGCCAAGGCAATGCAGCTGGGGGCGACTCAAGTGCAGACCGAGGAGACGCAGGTGACTTTTGAGTCGACTCATAAGTCACCTCGTGAGGAGGGACTATCACCAGCAGGTAACGTCTAAACCCGAAACCCTGATTCCAACCTGAAACCGTGAACCCCCTGAAACCTCCTGTTCCAAGCCAAGGCTATCTGCCTGCCAAGGCGGTGCAGCTGAGGGCCACTCAAGTGCAGATAGAGGAGATGCAGGTGAGGGAAACTGTGAAACTCTACAAACGTCTTAAACCCTCAACCCTGAGCCAGTCAGCTGAGACTATCCATTAGTCAGGACCCACCCACCCACCCACCTGGCAGCCAAGGCGGTGCAGCTGAGGGCGACTTAAGTGCAGATCGAGGAGATGCAGGTGAGGGTTGACTACTAGCGAAGTAATTCTCAAGCTTTAAACCTCAAACCTGGGAACCTAAACCCCTCATAACCCTCACCCCTGAGCCACGGCCAAGGAGGTGCAGCTGGGCTGAGGGCGACACAAAGTGCAGATCGAATCGAGGAGGTGAGATGCATGCGAGGGGGGCTGCTAGAGAAATACTCTGGTGAGCTCCAGTAGTGGGAGTGGTAACAGAAGCAGGTGGTAACAGAAGCAGGTGGTAACAGAAGCAGGTGGTAACAGAAGCAGGTGGTAACAGAAGCAGGTGGTAACAGAAGCAGGTGGTAACAGAAGCAGGTGGTAACAGAAGCAGGTGGTAACAGAAGCAGGTGGTAACAGAAGCAGGTCTCATCTGGTCTATGCTCTCTCAGAACCCATGTTGTGCTTGCAAGCCCACTCTAACTCGGTGCCTTCCATACCCTAATAACCCTGTATTTCTGTACGCTTTGACCCCGTGACCCTGTAACCTGCACCGCACTGTGAGCCGAGTGAGCTACCAGAAGTTTCTGCTGGATGGATGGACTATGCTCTCTCAGAGACCATGCTGTGCACGCAAGCCTTTTCGTGACTTCTTTGCACCCCTTTGGCATTCTGTAACCCTGTAACCCTGTATTTACCCACTATGCAGGGCACTGTGAGTCGAGTGAATTACCAGAAGTTCCTGCACTTTTGAGTCGACTCAAAAGTTCCTGCTGGCTGGACTATGCTCTCTCAGAGACCATGCTGTGCACTCAAGCACGCTCCAAGTAACTCTTTGATGCCCCGTGCGTGTGCCATCTCCCCACTCTGCAGCGCACTGTGGGCCGAGTGAACTACCAGAAGTTTCTGCTGGACTATGCTCTCTCAGAGACTATGCACTCAAACCCACTGCTTCTTCCACACCCCAACAACCCTGTAACCCTGTTACCCCCTTTATCTGCAGCGCACTGTGGGCCGAGTCAACTACCAGAAGTTTCTCCTGGACTATGCTCTCTCCGAGACTACTGTTGACTGGAACGACCGCCTGCTGCCGCCACAGGTAGGTGGGGCATGGTGGCATGGGTGGGTGGTGGCAGGGTCATGGTGCATAGTGGCATGAGTGTGGGGCATACACGGGGCATGGTATCACACTAGTGGTACCGACTCTCCTGCTGGACTATGCTCTCTCCGAGACCACTGTTGATTGGAACGACCGCCTGCTGAAGCCACAGGTAGGTGGGGTATGGTGGCATGGGGTATGGTGGCACGGGGTATGGGGGCATGGGGTATGGGGCATGGGGTATGGGGCATGGGGTATGGGGCATGGGGTATGGGGCATGGGCCAAGGGACACGGGGCTTGGGGCATGTGCCGTGTGCCGTGTGCCATGTGCCATGTGCTATGGGGCATGAGGCATGGTGGCGTGGCATATTGGCATGGGGCATGGATGTGTGTGATGCATGGGGCATGGGGCAAGGGGCATGGTGCATGATGCATGATGCATGATGCATGATGCATGGTGCATGGTGCATGATGCATGATGCATGATGCATGGTGCATGATTCATGGTGCATGATGCATGATGCATGATGCATGGTGCATGATTCATGGTGCATGATGCATGATGCATGATGCATGATGCATGATGCCTAGTATTTCTGAGCTGAGAACCGAGATGCCATTTACAGGGCGAGTTTTGCAAGAATGGAATGCTTTCATTGAGTGAATTCATTGACTTCATTGACTTCCAAGTGACTGCCGTCGACCTTTGATTGACTTTGGTTGACCTTTTAAGTTAAGGTGTTCATTTCCTTCAACGCAGTGCATTCTCTGTGTCGTGGTGCTGTGCTGTGATTTTGTTTGTGGTGTTATGCTATTGGGTGTGCTGTGATTTTGTTTGTGGTGTTATGCTATTGGGTGTGGTCTTATGCTACTGGGTGTGGTGTTATGCTATTGGGTGTGGTCTTATGCTACTGGGTGTGGTGTTATGCTATTGGGTGTGGTGCTGTGTCGTGCGCTGTGGTGTGGTCTGGTGTCATGGTCTGTGTGGCGGTGTGATGCTGTTTGATGTGGTGCTGTGCGGTGTGATTGGCTTTACAGAGGATGGAGGATGCACGCCGGGCTATAGCTAGCTGCACTGCCAATGGTGTTGTTGTCACGTCAAAGAAACTGCAACTCTGGAAGGTGGGTATTGTTCATTATTGCTTCTATTAATGGTGGGTATTGCTTGTTATTGCCCACGTGGAAGGTGGGTATCGCTTATTATTGTGCGTGCTGCCTGTGCTACCAACTGCCATTTTACCCGTTTTCAAGTGCCATGTACCAACACAAACACTGCCAACTGCCATGTACCCGTTTCCAAAGGCAATCCAAACAGGTTGCACCTCTCTCCCTGTCTTCTCTCCCTCCTCTCGCCGTCCTCCCTCCTCCCTCCTCTTCCCCTCCTCTCTCCACTCTTTCTCCTCTCTCACTCCTCTCTCCTTTCTTCCCTCTTCTCATCCTCTTCTCCCCTATCTCTCTCCCTCCTCTCTCCTCTCTCAAATATCCACTCTCATCTCTCCTTTTTCTCCTCTCTCTCCTCTCTCTCCTCTTTCTCTCTCTTCACTTCTCCCCTCACAGGGCTATGCATGCGATGCATCAGATGATGACATTTACTCCTTTCTCGAGTACGACCCAAACCGGCTCTGCCCCGATGACTGGTTGGCGACCCAGGCGCTCATATTCACTCCTCTCTCCCCCTCTTCTCCTCCTCTCCCCTCTCTCCCCCTCTCGTCGCCGCCTCTCCCCTCTCATCCCCCCTCACAGGGCTATGCATGTGATGCATCGGACGATGTCATTTACTCCTTTCTCGAATACGACCCAAACCGGCTCTGCCCACTCTCCCTTTACTCCTGACTTACCCCTCCCCTCTCTCCGCTGTCCCCCCCTCTCCTTTCCCCTCACAGGGCTATGCATGCGATGCATCAGACGATGACATCTACTCATTCCTAGAGTACGACCCAAACCGGCTGGGTCCCGATGACTGGATGGCGACCCAGGCGCTCATATTCACTCCTCTCTCCCCCTCTCGTCGCCGCCTCTCCCCTCTCATCCCCCCTCACAGGCCTATGCATGTGATGCATCGGAAGATGTCATTTACTCCTTTCTTGAATACGACCCAAACCGGCTCTGCCCGGCTCTGCCAAGATGATTGGCTGGCGACCCAGGCGCTCATATTCACTCCTCTCTCCCTCTCTTCTCCTCCTCTCCCCTCTCTCCCACTCCTCTCTCTCCTCCTCTCCCCTGTCTCCCACTCCTCTCTCCTCCTCTCCCTTCTCATCTCCCCTACACAGGCCTATGCATGCGATGCATCGGACGATGACATCTACTCCTTTCTCGAGTACGATCCAAACCGGCTGTGCCCAGATGACTGGCTGGCGACCCAGGCGCTCATATTCACCCACAACTGCTTCGCGCTGCCCAAGCGCCGCTGCATGGCGCGCACCAACCAGCTGTGGACTGAGGTACGTTGAACCTAGACCGTGTAGACCGAGATACATTGAATCTGGACTGGCTGGCGACCCAGGCGCTCTTATTCACCCACAACTGCTTCTCCCTGCCCAAGCGCCGCTGCATGTCGCGCACAAATCAAAGGTGGACCGAGGTACGTTGAATCTGGACCGACTGAGGTATGTCGAAACTAGACTGAGGTATGTCGAAACTAAAAGGTATGTCGAAACTAGACAAAGGTATGTCGAAACTAGACAAAGGTATGTCGAAACTAGACAAAGGTATGTTTCAGCCATGCTTACTTCAATTGCCTTCACCACCCGAGTCGTCTCCTTGCTTGTCCGCCTACCTCCCAGCCCTTGCCCTTCCGAGCAGCACTGTTCACTCAGGAAGCACTAAAGGAGGCAAACGTGCGGTGGAGCCTGCACTCCTGCAAGTCCTTCTCCCCTGCCTCTACTGCCAATGTGACATCCCCTCCTCTCCCTGCTTGCGCCCCTCCCCTCTCCCCCAGCCTCTGCCCTTCCCAGCGTCTCTCTTCACGCAGTCTGCACTAAAGGACGAGAACGTGCGGTGGAACCTACACTCGTGCAAGTCGTTCACGTGCCTCAACAAGCGCATGGTGGGGGACTGTCTGTCTCTCTGATATGCAAACACCCCTCCTCCCCCCCCCACACACAACTCTCCGCTCCCCCTGCTTCCTTCCAGCCCCTGCCCTTCGCAGCAGCACTGTTCACTCAGGGCGCACTGAAGGACGAGAACGTGCAGTGGAATCTACACTCGTGCAAGTCGTTCACGTGTCTCAACACGCGTGTGGTGGGGGACTGTCTGGATTTGTTTTAACTCCCTCTCGCCCCCAACCGCCTTCTTGCCCCAGCCGCTGCCCTTCCCAGCAGCGCTGTTCCCCCAGGGAGCTTCAAAGAACGAGAACGTGCGGTGGAGCCTTCACTTGCGCAAGTCGTTCACGTGTCTCAACATGCGCGTGGTGGGGGACTGACCGCCTTCTGATAGCTTCCTCCCCCAAACCCCCTGCTTGCTCCCATGCCTCCTCCCAGCCGCTGCCCTTCCCAGCAGCGCTGTTCACCCAAAGCGCACTGAAGGACGAGAACGTGCGGTGGAGCCTGCACTCCTGCAAGTCGTTCACGTGCCTGAACACGCGCGTGGTGGGCGACTGTCGCAACTGCTTCAACCTCACGCTGGAGAAGAACCGATGGCAGCGCGGGTTCCGAGGGTCGCTGCCCATTCCCGTCGTCATCAAGATGAAACGCGGGTCATTGAGGTGAGGAGAGGGAAGGTATGAGTGCTCAAAATCTGGAGAAGAACCGATGGCAGCGCGGGTTCAGAGGATCGCTGCCCATTCCCGTCGTCATCAAGATGAAACGCGGGTCATTGAGGTGAGAGGAGGGTGGGTTGGGCTGTTCTTGAAAGCTGCCTTGGCTCTGTGTGTGGTGGCGGTGGGGGACTGTCGCAACTGCTTCAACCTCTCTCTGGAGAAGAACCGGATGGCAGCGCGAGTTCCGAGGGTCGTTGCCCATTCCCGTCGCCATCAAGATGAAGCGAGGGTCGCTGAGGTGAGAGGAGAGGGTGCTGCCTTGTCCTTGTATGTGGCGTTGGTGTCAAGGGTCGCTGCCCATTCCCGTCGCCATCAAGATGAAGCGAGGGTCGCTGAGGTGAGAGGAGAGGGTGCTGCCTTGTCCTTGTATGTGGCGTTGGTGTCAAGGGTCGCTGCCCATTCCCGTCGCCATCAAGATGAAGCGAGGGTCGCTGAGGTGAGAGGAGAGGGTGCTGCCTTGTCCTTGTATGTGGCGTTGGTGTCAAGGGTCGCTGCCCATTCCCGTCGCCATCAAGATGAAGCGAGGGTCGCTGAGGTGAGAGGAGAGGGTGCTGCCTTGTCCTTGTATGTGGCGTTGGTGTCAAGGGTCGCTGCCCTTTCCCGTCGCCATCAAGATGAAGCGAGGGTCGCTGAGGTGAGAGGAGAGGGTGCTGCCTTGTCCTTGTATGTGGCGTTGGTGTCAAGGGTCGCTGCCCATTCCCGTCGCCATCAAGATGAAGCGAGGGTCGCTGAGGTGAGAGGAGAGGGTGCTGCCTTGTCCTTGTATGTGGCGTTGGTGTCAAGGGTCGCTGCCCATTCCCATCGCCATCAAGATGAAGCGAGGGTCGCTGAGGTGAGAGGAGAGGGTGCTGCCTTGTCCTTGTATGTGGCGTTGGTGTCAAGGGTCGCTGCCCATTCCCGTCGCCATCAAGATGAAGCGAGGGTCGCTGAGGTGAGAGGAGAGGGTGCTGCCTTGTCCTTGTATGTGGCGTTGGTGTCAAGGGTCGCTGCCCATTCCCGTCGCCATCAAGATGAAGCGAGGGTCGCTGAGGTGAGAGGAGAGGGTGCTGCCTTGTCCTTGTATGTGGCGTTGGTGTCAAGGGTCGCTGCCCATTCCCGTCGCCATCAAGATGAAGCGAGGGTCGCTGAGGTGAAAGTAGGTTTGACACTCGACCCTGAATGTTTTTTTTTTTTTTTTTTTTTAACCTGTGCATGCTCTATCTCATCACACTCCCTCAAATTTGTGACCGAATTTCAAGAAGTTGAAAAGAAACACTGCATAATTATCCACACCACTGCTCATGCATGTCTACTCCACTCCTGCCTGCACTCCCTCCTGCAGGCTCGGGCTAGACGCGGGCGGAGGCACGGGAACGTTTGCAGCGCACATGGCGCTTTACAACGTGACGTGTCTCACGACAGCGATGAATGTGGAGGCAGTGGCAGGGCGGACAGGCGGACTGCCTTACATGGAGACCCTGGCTCACCGGGGGCTCATCCCCCTCTGGTTACCACACAAGGTACTGTGCGAGTGGGTAGCACACAAGGTAGTGTTCGAGTAAAGGGACTGAAAAGCTGAACACTGAAGTAAGGTGAATGTGGAGACGGTGGCAGGGTGGACAGGCGGACTGCCTTACATGGACACTCTGGCTCACCGGGGGCTCATCCCTCTCTGGTTTCCACACAAGGTACTGTGCGAGTGGGTAGCACACAAGGTAGTGTTCGAGTAAAGGGACTGAAAAGCTGAACACTGAAGTAAGGTGAATGTGGAGACGGTGGCAGGGTGGACAGGCGGACTGCCTTACATGGACACTCTGGCTCACCGGGGGCTCATACCCCTCTGGTTACCACACAAGGTACTGTGCGAGTGGGTAGCACACAAGGTAGTGTTCGAGTAAAGGGACTGAAAAGCTGAACACTGAAGTAAGGTGAATGTGGAGACGGTGGCAGGGTGGACAGGCGGACTGCCTTACATGGACACTCTGGCTCACCGGGGGCTCATCCCTCTCTGGTTACCACACAAGGTACTGTGCGAGTGGGTAGCACACAAGGTAGTGTTCGAGTAAAGGGACTGAAAAGCTGAACACTGAAGTAAGGTGAATGTGGAGACGGTGGCAGGGTGGACAGGCGGACTGCCTTACATGGACACTCTGGCTCACCGGGGGCTCATCCCCCTCTGGTTACCACACAAGGTACTGTGCGAGTGGGTAGCACACAAGGTAGTGTTCGAGTAAAGGGACTGAAAAGCTGAACACTGAAGTAAGGTGAATGTGGAGACGGTGGCAGGGTGGACAGGTGGAGTGCCTTACATGGACACTCTGGCTCACCGGGGGCTCATCCCCCTCTGGTTACCACTCTTGCCTCTCGTTGGCATCGCTCTGGCATCAGCTGCATCAAGTATCGCCCCTCTGTTGACACGTGGTCTCTTGCTCTTTCCCTCTTTCCACCCTGTCATTCACGCAGGCATGCTTGCCTCTCTTTGACAACACACTAGACCTGGTTCACTGCGTACAGCATCAAGTATCTCCCTGTGTTGACACGTGCATTCTGTCTACAGCATCCAGTATCCCCTTGCGTTGTCTCCCCGCCCCTTCCCCCGCACAGGCACGCTTGCCCCTCTTGGACAACACGCTAGACCTGGTGGTGCACTGAGTCAACAGCATCAAGTATCTCCCTGTGTTTACTCTTGTTCCCCTCTCCTCCTCTTCTTCTCCCCACCCCTTCCCTCACACAGGCTCGCTTGCCCCTCTTTGACAACACGCTAGACCTGGTGGTGCACTGAGTCAACAGCATCAAGTATCTCCCTGTGTTTACTCTTGTTCCCCTCTCCTCCTCTTCTTCTCCCCACCCCTTCCCTCACACAGGCTCGCTTGCCCCTCTTTGACAACACCCTAGATCTCGTGCATTGCGTCAACAGCATCAAGTACCTGCCTGTGTTGGAATTCGAGGAGCTCATCTTCGAATGGGACAGGGTTCTCCGAGTCGGTGAGTGGGAAAGTGTATGTGTATGCGTGTGTGTGTATGCGTATGCGTGTGCGTGCGTGTATGTGCGAGTGCGCGTGTGCGTGTCAACAGCATCAAGTGCCTGCCTGTGTTGGAATTCGAGGAGCTCATCTTCGAGTGGGACAGGGTTCTTCGAGTCGGTGAGTTCTTCGAACGGGACAGGGAGTCTCGGCTTGTTGCTCAAATAGGGTGCATTGCGTCAACAGCATCAAGTACCTGCCTGTGTTGGAATTCGAGGAGCTCATCTTCGAGTAGGACAGGGTTCTTCGAGTCGGTGAGTGGATGGGGATGTGAGCGTGTGTGCGTGTGTGCGTGCGCTTGTGCGTGCGCGTGCGCGTGTGCAAGTGCGTCTGCGTGTGCGTCAACAGCATCAAGTATCTGCCTGTGTTGGAATTCGAGGATCTCATCTTCGAATGGGATTGGGTTCTTCGAGTCGGTGAGTGCTGTTTGTTGTCTGTTGTTTATTCTTCTTTGATTTTTTTCTTCTTGTACCAGTTTGTCATTCGTTCTTCCTTTGATGCGCTTATCATTGTCGGCTTCGTGCTGAAATTCAAGGGAACCTCTTGTTAGACATGTGCAACGACTCGCCTCGCTCTTTGCTCATGTCTACCACATGTGAGTCCACCATCTAAGGCTATGGTGGGCTTTGGATGCTAAGGTCTTGAGTGATGAATTCGTTATGGAGAATGTCAAGGGAGTTCCATCAGTTAATTTTGCACCTTTTGGTTCAGATAATGCCGTGACACCTGTCACTCCCTGAGTCTTTCTCAATGCCGTTTTGTGCAGGGCTTTTCCCGTCTTTTGACGAAACATCGGCTATCGTCTGTTACCGGTGCTTCAGGATTTCAATGCACCCATCTGAACTTCTGCACGTCTTGATTCTTCCACCTGCCACCCCATTTCACTGCACTGCAGGTGGAGTCATGTGGTTTGAGATGTTCTACGCGCCTCTTGATGAAATGCCACTCTATATCGCTATCATCGAGCAGCTACAGTACAAGAAGCTACACTGGAACATTACTCCCAAGCCCGACAGTGGCGAGCGGAAGGGCATGCATGTTTATTTGAACTGTGTTATCGAGAAACCCGTGCGCCGAGACAGATAAGGCTGTCAAGCCAATTCCTTTCTGCAGCACTTTCCTTGTGCCGTACACTGTGCTTTTTATGGTAAAATGTTGTGTATTGTTAATCTCCTACACCTGTTCTTGCCAAAGGTGTACACCTGTGGGCATTAATGGACAGGTAGGATAGGATGACAGTGCGCTGAAGGAAGAATAACAAGTAACACGTGATTGACATTCTTGAAACCACATTACCGATTTGCCCCCACGTTGCAAGCAAAAAACATGTGACTTATCCCCCCTCACTTACCGTAATACCCCGGATATAAGACCCCCTCCAGTTGTAGACCCCTGGGTCTATAATACGGAGGGGGGTACGCTAAATAGGTCGTTTTTGTTATACCCCCCTAAATGGGGGCTAACATTATAAGACCCCCCTCCCCCTAGAGAATCGGTCGTTTTATTGGCAATGAATGCAATTCGGATAGCTTTTCTGCCCCTTTCCACACCAAATTTTATAAAATTTTCATTAACGAGGGGTACAACCAGTCACAAAAGCACATATACTCATCATCATGTCAATTTCGTGTAATAATTTGGATGCTAAACACGAATTTCATTGCGCGTATTCCCTTCTTATGCTAAAAACTAAGCACATAGTGTTGACATGTATAACTTCCAAAATATAAGTAGTATAAATGACCTTATGATAAGACCCGGGTCTTATAAAATGTAGCCAACTGTTAAGACCCCCCCTCATTTTTGGGGTGTGATTCTTATAATACCCCCGGGTCTTATATCCGGGGTATTACGGTATTCATCTGTCATTCATAAAAAGTTTGCGTGTGTTTCAGACTCTTAAGCGGTTTGATTGTGTGTCATTTTCCAAAGCTTATTCTCAAGAATCATTGTATTTTTCATGAAAAGTTTGCGTGTGTTTCATGTCAGAATCAACAGGCAGGAATGTAGGAACAGAAGAGGGGTTGCACTAGCAGCAGATAGGATACATATAGCAAACCCTAATTTGGGTTGTACTCACTATAGAGTACCCCACTGCAGACTAGACAATTACTGTATTCTGACACACCCCCATAGGGAAAGTGGGGTATGATCAGCACAACAAGCAGTCGCATAAGAAGTTCTCAAGCACAAGCGAAGCTAGGGGCAGTCACAGAGGGCAAGTGAGGAGGAGGAGGAACTATGAGAGGAGTGGAGATAGGAGGGCGGCCCCTGAAGCTGCTGGCACACGACGCAAACTGGAGTGGCGCACGAACGACTGGTGCAACTGGCACACGGGCAACTGGAGTAACTGGCTCTGCTCGCCGGCAAGAGCAACTGACCCACGGGCTACTGGAGCAACTGGCACACAGGCTCCTGGCGCAACGCCTCACGGGCGACTGGAGCTGCAGACTTCACGACGGCTACCTCCGTTCAACCTCCCTGCCCCAAACCCCCTTTTCACATCCCCCTCTGCATCCCTAGCATCACTCCCACGACACCCCCCTAGCGCCATTCCCTCGGCTCCCACACACCCACCCCCCTCAGCGGCAGCTGCAGTAGTGGGAGACGGAGGAGGAGGAGGAGAAGGGGACGGCTCATACACCCGCCACCCCCATACCCCCAACGCAGGCGGCGTACGTGCGGCGCGGGGCAGAAACGCGGGCAGCAGCTGGGGCGGTGTGTGAGCAGAAGCGGGGCGGCGCGAAGAGCGATGGGATGGGGCAACGCGCGGCCCCCCTGGGCGCCGCGACGGACGACGGGCAGGGCGGCGCGCAGGCCCCCGGGGCGCCGCGACGGGCGACGGGAGGGGGCGGCGCGCGGGCCCCCGGGGCACCGCGACGGGCGACGGGAGGGGGCGACGCGCGGGCCCCCAAGGCGCCGCGACAGGCGACGGGCAGGGCGGCGCGCGGGCCCCGGGGCGCCGCGACGGGCGACGGGAGGGGACAGAGCGCGGGCCCCCGGGGCGCCGCGACGGGCGACGGGATGGGGCGACGCGCGGGCCCCCAGGTCGCCGCGATGGGCGACGGGCAGGGCGGCGCGCGGGCCCCCAGGGCGCCGCGACGGGCGACGGGGGGGGCCGCGCGCGGGTCCATGGGGGCGCCGCGATGGACGACGGGGCGTGAAACCGTCGCGCGCGCCCAGGGCGCGCGGCGGGCAGGAAACCGCCACGCGCCCCGAGCGCGTGGCAGGCAGAAAACCGCCACGCGCTGAGCGCGTGGCGGGAAGAAAAAACGTCGCGCGCCACGGGGCGCGCGACAGACAGTACAGCAGCGGAAGCAAGTGGGCTCACAGGCCAGGAGCGTCGTCGCTCTGATAGCATGTCAGAATCAGTAGGCAGGAATGTAGGAACAGAAAAGGGGTTGCATTAGCAGCAGATAGGATACATATAGCAAACCCTAATTCGGGCTGTACTCACTATAGAGTACCCCACTGCAGACTAGACAATTATAGCATTCTGACATTTCAGACTGTTAAGCGGTTTGATTGGGCTCTGGCTGGAAAGGTAGCATGAAAGTCGAGGTTACCAATCGCAGCTTTGATTCTTCAAGGTATTTTGACGTGAAGAGTCCGATTTGTGTGTGTGTGTGTGTGTGTGTGTGTGTGTGTGTGGTGTGTGTGCGTGGGTTGTATATGTGTGTACATATTTGTGTGTGTGTGGTTGTGTGTGCGTGTGCGTGTGTGGTACCGTAGGACACGAACCACGTATAGTGTCAAACATTGTATATGTTTATATTCTGTAGGCTATAGTGGGTTTAGCCTTAGGGGGTACAACATCCTAGGGTTTCCTACTTGTACTCCCAAACCTGCTAGTTCAAACACACTTGTTGATTCTAACATGGTATCAGAAGCCTAGGTTGCCACCTAGGACCGCTTTCTACTACGGGCCCACTATTCCGCTAGAAGCGCCCTCGTGCGCCCTACCTTACGTGCGCCCTCGTGCGCCTTTCTCAGCTCGTGCGCCCTCGTGCGCCCTGTTTTTTCTGCTAGTGCGCCCTCGCGCGCCCCGCCCTTCGGTCTGCCCGCGTGCCGTCCTGCAGCCCTCGCGCTGCCTCCTGCAAGCTAGTACGGCCCTCGAGCCGCCCCTGCAGGTCCGTCAGGCCCCCGAGCCGCCCCTGCAGGTCCGTCAGGCCCCCGAGCCGCCTCTGCAGACCCGTCAGGCCCCCGAGCCGCCTCTGCAAGCCCGTCAGGCCCGAGAGCCGCCCCTGCAGACCCGCGGCGTCGTCACCTGTCCGCGGCGTCGCCACCTGCCCGCCGCGTCACCCTGCCCGCGACGTCGCCCCTGCCTGCCGCGTCGCTCTGCCCGCGGCGTCGCCCCTGCCCGCGGCGTCGCCCCTGCTCGCCGCGTCGCCCTGCCCGCGGCGTAGCCACCTGCCCGCCGCGTCGCCCTGCCCGCGGCGTCGTCACCTGCCCGCGGCGTCGCCCCTGCCCGCCGCGTTACTCTGCCCGCCGCGTCGCCCCTGCCCGCGGCGTCGCCCCTGCTCGCCGCGTCGCCCTGCCCGCGGCGTCGCCACCTGCCCGCCGCGTCGCCCTGCCCACGGCGTCGCCCCTGCCCGCCGCGTCGCCCTGCCCGCCGCGTCGCCCCTGCCCGTGCGTCGCCCCTGCCCGCTGAGTCGCCCTGACCTAACCCGCGCCTCGCCTCTGCAGCAGCCGCCCCTGGCCCCTGGAGCAGCCGCCCCTACAGCAGCCGCCCCTGGCCACTGGAGCAGCCGCCCCTGGAGCAGCCGCCCCTGGCCACTAGAGCAGCCGCCACTGCAGGAGCCGCCCCTCGCCCCTGGAGCAGCCGCCCTGCAGCAGCCGCCCCTGGCCCTTGGAGCAGCCGCCCCTGCAGCAGCCACCCCTGGCCACTGGAGCAGCCGCCCCTGGAGCAGCTGCCACTGCAGGAGCTGCCCCTGGCCCCTGGAGCAGCCGCCCCTGGAGCAGCGGCCCCTCGAGCGGCCGCTGTGGCGGCCCCGCAGTCACCTCGCTCGTGCGCCTGCCCTTCCCACCACTGGTGAGCACTGCCCTGCCCGTGCTGCTACTGCTGTTACTGCTGCTGCTACTGCTTCTACTGCTGCTCCTGGCGTGGCCAGATGCAGCTCCAGGGCCGTCCACGTGTGTCCCTCACGCCCCAGCAGCTTTGTGAGTGGTACGCCAGTTGGGGTTGTCGGGGTGGCAGTAGTGGGAGTCGTCCTGGAGTGGGTCGTTCGGGAGTTTCTTGTAGTGGCCCGGTGCAGCAGCAGCGTCGTCTACGCGAGGCTCTTTCGCCCCAGCAGCTTCGTGAGTGGTACGCTCAGAGTAGAGGGTCACTGAGTACTGCTCGCTGCCCGTACGTCATTCGCACAGGTGTCCAGACTGGTCAGCCTTGCGGGACACGTGGTCACACAGAGTCCCACTGCTTCGCCCGTCTGGGCGACGCTTGGCGTACAGGACTTGGCGACGACGCTGAGCTCCCCGACTGGGTGGAGCTGCTTAGGCAGAGGGTAGATATCTTTGCTCTTGACTATGATGCTATCCTCACTGCCATGAATGCATTGTCTACTAGTGCCGAGAGTGCCTGTCACCTGTGTGTGCCGCCTGACCCCGGTATCCAGTCTGCTGCTCTAGGTACTGGTGAGGCTGCCGCACTAGGTGCTCGTGTGTCTGTTGCCTCAGGTGCTGGTGAGGCTGCCGCTCTAGGTGCTAGTGCGTCTGCTGCCCCAGGTGCTGGTGAGGCTGCTGCTCTAGGTGCTCGTGAGTCTGCGCCCCCTAGTACTGAGTCTACTGAGGCACTGCACACCTTCACACTGGACTCAGGTGCTTCTCGCTGCTTCTTTCGTGACCGCACTGTCCTTGAGCAGCTTGCTCGACCAGTTGCTGTCTCCCTTGCTGACCCCTCTGGGGGTCCGGTCATTGCGACCTCCTCCACTGTCCTTCCTTGTCCTGCGGTTCCGTCGGGCACACTGTCAGGTCTCCACCTCCCCTCGTTCTCTACGAACTTGGTGGCGGGTTGTGCGCTCCAGGACGGGGGTGTCCACCAGTTCACCCCTGCCTACGAGCGCGTGACACACTGCACGTGTGCTCGGACGGGCCGTCACCTGGCTACCTTCACTCGGCAGCCGGGGTCGGACCTGTACACACTGACCACTAAGTCCCCTCAGGTAGCGGCGTCTGCGTCTGCTTCAGGTCAGCTGTCTGCCCCCTGCTCATGTCGCTCTCTAGCACACGAGACCGTCCTCTGGCACCACCTCCTTGGTCACCCGTCAGTGCAGCGCCTTCGTGCCATGCACAAACGGTACGTTGTCTCTGGTCTTCCCCGGGTACTCCCTCCCCTCCCACCCTCGCCTGCTCCTCCCTGTCTTCCTTGTGTCGAGGGGCGGCAGCGCGCCGCTCCTCACTCCTCCTCGTTTCCCCCGACGACTGCTCCCTTGCAGACACTCCACATGGACGTGTGGGGCCCAGCCCGCGTCCGTGGACAGGGTCAGGAGAGGTACTTCCTGATCGTTGTTGACGACTACTCGCGCTACACCACGGTCTTCCCCTTGCGCACCAAGGGTGAGGTCCCTGATGTTTTGATCCCTTGGATCCGCGCTTCTCGTCTCCAGCTCAGCGAGCGGTTCCACTCGGACTTTCCTGTCCTGCGTCTGCACTCTGACAGAGGTGGTGAGTTCTCCTCCGACCTCTTGGCAGCCTACTGTGCGGAGCACGGCATCCGCCAGTCGTTCACGCTTCCGGCCTCTCCACAGCAGAATGGGGTTGCTGAGCGCCGCATTGGCTTGGTCATGGAGGTCGCTCGTACCTCCTTGATCCATGCGGCTGCCCCCCACTTTCTGTGGCCGTTTGCGGTCCGGTACGCTGCGCATCAGCTCAACCTCTGGCCCCGTGTCTCCTTGCCGGAGACCTCGCCCACACTGCTGTGGACGGGGGTGGTTGGCGATGCGTCGCGTTTCCGGGTCTGGGGATCTCGAGCTTTTGTCCGCGATACGTCCGCGGACAAGCTCTCCTCCCGCGCTGTTCCTTGTGTCTTCCTTGGCTTTGTCCCGGACGCGTCTGGTTGGCAGTTTTACCACGCCACCTCGCGCCGTGTCCTGCCCTCTCAGGACGTCCCTTTTGACGAGTCGGTGCCCTACTACCGCCTCTTCCCCTACCGCACTGCCCCGCTCCCCCCCCCGCCTCTCTTCCTCGCGCCAGGTGCTGCTGTGGTAGACCCCCTCCCCCCTCAGGGTGCCGCTCCCTCAGGTGTGTCCCAGGTAGACCCGGTTGAGCCTGTCGAGGTAGCTGTCGACTCTCGTCCTGCTAGGGGTGCTGAGCCTGGGGGTGCGGAGCCTGGGGTTGCGGAGTCTGGGGGTGCTGAGCCTGGGGGTGCGGAGCCTGCGGGTGCTGAGTCTGCAGGTGCTGAGTCTGGGGGTGCTGAGTCTGGGGGTGCTGAGCCTGGGAGTGCTACACCTGGAGGAGCTCTCTCCTCACAGCAGCTGCGTGAGTGGTACTTAAAGTACTGCAGCCTCAGGAGAGGTGCTTCTGGAGCTAGGAGTGTTGCTGGAGCTGGTGCTAGTGCTTCCCCTCCTAGGCGGGAGCTGCCCTCTCCCCAGCGGCTCCGAGAGTGGTACGCTCAGCGCTGCAGTCTCCGGAGTGGCGCTCCTAGTGTCGCGGACCCTGGTGCTGGAGCTGCTGGCGGTGCTGCTGGCGCTGCTGGAGGTGCTCCTGGTGCTGGTGCTGCTGGAGGTGCTGCTGGTGCTGGTGCTGCTGGTGCTGCTGGAGCTGCTGGAGGTGCTGCTGCTACTGGCGGTGCTGCTGGCGCTGCTGGAGGTGCTGCTGGTGCTGGTGCTGCTGGAGCTGCTGGAGGTGCTGGTGCTGCTGGCGCTACTGGAGGTGCTGCTGGAGTTGCTGGAGGTGCTGCTGCTGCTGGCGGTGCTGCTGGTGCTACTGGAGCTGCTGGAGGTGCTGGTGCTGCTGACGCTGCTGCTGGAGCTGCTGGAGGTGCTGCTGCTGCTGCTGGTGCTGCTGGCGCTGCTGGAGGAGCTGCTGGTGCTGGTGCTACTGGAGCTGCTGGAGCCGCTGGTCCTGGAGGTGCTCGTACTGGAGGTACTGGAGCTGCTGGGACTGGACCTGCTGAGGGGGTTGGAGCTGGAGGTGCTGAGCGGCCGCGGCCGTACTACGTTCCGCTCCTTCAGCAGGTTCTTGGTCTCCCGCCCTCTACTGGTCCTTCTCCTCCCCTACTGAGTCCACCGTCTGTCCAGTCGCAGTCACAGTTACAGTCTGCCTCTCCGCTGCCTGCTCCTTCTCCTTACACTGCGCCGACGGGTAGTCTTACGGAGCGTCGTGAGCCTAAGTCTCGTCCTCCGTCGCCTGAGTCTAGTCCTGCGTCTCCTGAGTCTCGTCCAGAGTCGCCTGTCCGCGCTGCCCGCACTGGTCGTCGTGTTCCGCGTGAGCGTCCTCCTCCTGTCCTTGGCACTCACTATATGACCCTGCGTCCTTCCACTGCTCCACAGCGTGTCCCTCTGCCGTCTCCTCCTGAGTCCTCTCTTCCTGACGTTGCTGACCCGCCGTCAGACCTTACTCGTGCTGCCAGTCCTACTGTCGCGCGTCTCCTTGCCACTGTTGTCACTGACCCTTCCTTTGAGTCCTCTGCTGCGTCTGCTCTAGTCGCTGAGCTTGTTGACTTTGCTGCCGCCTGTCGTCTAGACTACGCCGCTAGCCTTGTTGCTGAGTCTGAGTCTGTCTGTCCTCCGTCCATCGGAGGTGAGTGTGCTCTTGGCACGGACGTCCTTGAGGACAGACAGGAGGAGTTTGAGTGCTTTGCCGCTGCTTTACCTCATCTCGTGTCCATGCTGATTGCCCCTGAGGGAGACCCGGATGCACGAGACATCCCGACCCCGCGCTCTTACGCAGAGGCGATAGAGGGTCCCTACTCCTCTCAGTGGCAGACAGCCATGGACACAGAGATGGCTTCCTGGAAGTCCACAGGCACCTACGTCGACGAGGTTCCCCCACCTGGGGCGAACATCGTCAGTGGCATGTGGATTTTCAGGGTGAAGTGGCCGCCGGTTTCTCCGCCTGTCTTCAAGGCGCGTTACGTTGCACGAGGCTTCAGTCAGCGAGAGGGAGTTGACTTCTTCCAGACCTTCTCCCCGACCCCGAAGATGACTTCTCTTCGGGTTCTGCTGCACGTCGCTGCTCAGCGTGACTACGAGCTCCACTGCCTTGACTTCAGCACTGCGTTCCTACAGGGCACCCTACACGAGGAGATCTGGCTGCGCCGCCCACCTGGCTTCACTGGGTCGTTCCCTCCTGGTACCCAGTGGAGCCTCCGGCGGCCAGTCTACGGTCTCCGCCAGGCACCCCGTGAGTGGCACGACACACTGAGGACTACTCTTGCTGCTCTTGGGTTTGCTCCTTCTACTGCTGACCCGTCGCTGTTTCTACGCACCGACACCACTCTGCCGCCGTTCTACGTTCTCGTGTACGTAGACGACTTGGTCTTTGCTACTGCTGACACTGAGGCACTCGCCCACGTGAAGTCGGAGCTGCAGAAGAGACACACGTGCACAGACCTGGGTGAGCTGACAAGCTATCTTGGCTTGCGGATCACCCGGGACAGAGCACAGCGCACCATCACCTTGACTCAGTCACACATGGTGCAGCAGGTCCTTCAGCTCTTCCGCTTCACGTACTCCTCGCCTCAGCCCACTCCTCTGCCTACCGGTCACTCGCTCTCAGCTCTGCCTTCGGATGAGTCCGTAGAGCCGAGTGGCCCGTATCCAGAGCTTGTGGGCTGCCTCATGTACCTGATGACCTGCACTCGACCTGACCTAGCCTACCCTCTTAGCATCCTAGCACGCTATGTCGCTCCTGGCCGTCACCGGAAGGAGCACATGGATGCCGCTAAGAGGGTGTTGCGCTACTTGTGCAGTACGTCGGGCATGGGGCTTGTGCTTGGAGGACGGCGCGACGTTGTCCTCACTGGACACTCAGACGCTTCTTGGGCTGACGACCAGGCTACGCAGCGGTCGTCTCAGGGTTACACCTTCAGCCTTGGCTCTGGCTCTGTTTCCTGGCGTTCTACACGCTCTTCCTCTGTTCTCAGCTCCAGTTGTGAGGCTGAGATCTACGCCACAGCCATGGCTGCCCAGGAGCTACGCTGGCTCACCTACCTGCTGACCAACCTTGGAGAGCGGCCTCGTTCTCCTCCAGTGCTATACGTCGACAACAAGGCAGCCATTGCCTTGTGTCAGGAGCACAGACTGGAGCACAGAACGAAGCACATCGCTCTGCGCTACTTCCTTGCTCGAGAGCTGCAGCAGCGTGGTCAGCTTCGTCTCTCTTACGTGGCCACTCGGGCCAACACTGCTGATGTATTCACCAAGGCGCTTCAGCCTTGTGATCATCAGCGTTTCTGTACTGTTCTAGGCCTTGTGCCTACTGTCCCTCACTTGCTCACTTCTTGACTCTGCTTGTACTGTGATCTCTATATATATACCTGCATGCTTACACTTGCTAGGTTGTGACCACTGTACCTCTTGTTATATTATCAAACTGCATGTGAACTGGTCTTGTGACCATTTGCTTGTGCTCGGAATTTGTGTGGTATCCTTGAGATCCACCCTGAGCTTGTTTTGCTTTGCTTTGCTCTGACTGGTCTTGTGACCATCTGGTTGTCTCCCACTTAGCCTATGGGGGTGTGTCAAACATTGTATATGTTTATATTCTGTAGGCTATAGTGGGTTTAGCCTTAGGGGGTATAACATCCTAGGGTTTCCTACTTGTACTCCCAAACCTGCTAGTTCAAACACACTTGTTGATTCTAACATATAGCATAGCACAGCTGTAGACCAGGTTTGTTGATGTGTCCAGGACCAGTAATTCGAGCCCTCAGCTGCTCGAAATCTGACCCGTATTTTCATGTGGGTAAGCATTTTCTCGCCCTTAATGGTCAGGGGTGCAAGCCAAAGCCAAAGCTTAAATTTATGGCTCTGGAAGAGGGTATACTTGGAAAAAGGAAAACAAAATCAGGTTATATATAAGCCAGACCTGCGAGCATACACAAGTCTGCTTAGGAGATGAGCCCAAGCTGAGTTTACCACTACACACACTGGCTAGAAAACATATCTTCCACCTGGGTACTCTTTCATGCATCATGATGAGGGTTGAAGAAGGAAGCAGGGGAACAGGTGGAGGAGGAGGAGGAGGAGGAGGAGGGGGAGGAGGAGGAGTAGTAGGAGGAGGAAGAGGAGGAGGAGGAGGAGGAGGAGGAGGAGGAGGAGGAGGAGGAGGATGAGGAGGAGGGGGGGGGAGGGAGAGGGGGAGGGAGGAACGGGTTGTCGTCCAAATCGAAATCAATACTTCGATGCAGGGGAGGGACCGAATGGAGCCCTTATCTACTCTGGGAAAAGTCTTTAAGAAACCCCTAACCATCACGTGTGCCCTACAAACCAGAAACTTTAAATCGTCGAGGTGCTCCGAACGTAACCCAGAATGATCATGACACTAAGGTCAAATGCCCTTGAATCGCTAGCCCTGTTGTAGACTGGTCCTCCGACTAACATATCCCCAGACTTTTTCTTTAAATGGGGGGGGGGGGGGGGGGGGAGGGTGGGCTGAAGGGCTCAGACCAAGGTGGTAACCAGAGTGCCTTTTTACCTGTTTTGCAAGCCTTCTCATAGCAGGTCCATCCCAGCTCACAAGATGGTTCGCTTTGTCTGCAGTACAGCAAAGCAAGATGGATCCATTGTAGCATGCCCATATACTTTAGGTACGGCAAACACCAGATCGACACCACTTGAAGTAATCGGGAAGAAGTTTCTGGTGGTACGCGTACAAGACAAAGGGTGGGGGGGTGTGGGGGGGAGGGAGTATTTTTAATATATGTATATATACATATATATGTTCCCGGAATGACTACGTACATAGGAAACTAAACCGAGGCAAGTAAATCAACTTGGCAACAAACACATGAAACGTAAGAAAATAAAATAAAAGAAATGAAAGCAAGCAAACAGTTGAACACGCCTGTAACATCGAAGCGACTTTCAAAACCAAAAAAAATCAGAGAACCAGAGCAAAGCGCATTTCCGAACCTAATTAAAATTCTCTGAGTCACTGTAGGGATTCCAAGAAATTTGGCTAGCACAAGGTTTTGCCCGTAGTGCTATTCACTGTCCTATAATAAACTAACTTCGATTCCAAGTGCACCACCCAATACTCTGCAAGGTAAAATACGGGTAGAACTTTGACACATTGTTTTTTTCTTTATGATGAGGGTTTTCAACATATCAACAATGGTTATTGAATAAAAGGGGTGAAGTCAAAATGGTCTGCACTCAAAATGGGCTCAGGTCGTACTGCAGCTCGGATCGGATTATCTTGATCTCATGCAATAAACCCCAATATCTCATTTCTGGGAAGGGGCGTATCATGGATCAAGATGACCCAACCCAACCCAACCCAATCCGGACGGATTAGATCCCCCCTATCCAACCCTATCGATTGGTCGGGTCGGGTCGACCCGAAACAATATAATTGATTGAGTAACCTGTGCATGAAAAATTTGGCATATCACACAAAGCTCATTGCAAATCTGTCAAACCATATGGAAACAAAATATCGGGTTTGAAGTTAGCACTGTTATTAGAAAGTTTTGCCTCGCGCATGCGGAGAGCCCCTCTACAACGGGAGTAGACTATGTGGGAGGTCACGAGTTGTAAGGGTAATCGTATCATTCTCTAGCACTTGTGCAAGTTTGTTCTGCTCATATGTGAATCGCAAAATTTATAATAGGAAAAGAGACCGAACAGGATTACAATGAGGCAGACAAGTCGATATAGCAAGAAAGGCATTGCAATACCTAGCAACCATTTCGCAAGGCGACCTACCAGCGTAGTAGAAGGGCGACTTTGCCAACGCTGCAGCAAGGCGACGTGCTAGCATTGCACCGAGGGCGGTCTGCCAACACTGACGTCGCAGATAAACATGTGGGCATATGTGCGTCACCTACCAAGTAGGTGCAGGTCTGCACAACAGACAGCTGCGACACTTGCACATTGCGCAGAAGCCAGGTGGAGTATGTGTCAACGGTTTCGCTAGGTGCACACTGTCGAGCACGTGATGCCGTTCCGAATGTCGACTTCGCCAAAACCAGTTGGGGCGAAATTCGCGCACATGCTGACTTTTGTAGTCGAGCAGATTCGGCCGACCAGTTCGACGCCGCTTTGTCGATCGACGTTCGCGACGACGAGGCTCACCGAACAGCACTCGCCGACTAGCGAACGGGCCAGACGACGACCACTCTCTTCGACTAGCAAGGTCCGTTGTTGACAATGGACTCCTGTCGAACAGGGTACGGCCTTATGGGCAATCGCTCTCGTCGATTAGCGAGCGCCCATTCGACGACCAATTCGTCAAATCAGCCTTGTCGACGTTGAAGTCGATTGCGCCCAAGCAAGAGCGGGGCCTTCTTCCTTGACTTCGCACATCCCTATTGCTTCTGGGGCATGGTTTCTGCCCATTTGAAGCTAAAGGCGCTAAAACAATATGATTTCAATATAATTCGATGTTATGGCATAAAACTATATGCAGCTACTGAGAAAACTGTAAGAATATAGTTTTGTGTTTACGCTCGGAAAAATGAACCACTTTGAGAAGGGCATCAACCCTAGCACATGACAAACCTTCAAATTTTAAAGGTACAAATGACTTGGGCCTTTGGAGCCTTTCATGTAGAATTAGTGGAGAAACAAACATACAACATCCGGAAACCCTATATCAAACCCTCAAGTATTGTGATAGATCCAAATGGTGGGGGAAAACAGCATGAAAATGTCCAATATGATGTTTATAACAACCAAGTCAGAATCTGGATGTAGTGCGAAAAAACACGGAATTCACATGAAAATTTGGGTTTTTTTCCCTTGAACCTAGGGCCCTCTGTCAGAACATATATATAGCTTATGCTGTTGTGTAGGCTATAGTGGGGTATCCCATAGGGGGTACAACCCAATTAGGGTTTCCCATATGTACTCACTTCATTCATAGTTCATCATCCTCGTTCTACTCTTCTCATGGTATCGAGCAGGTTCCCTCGTGGGAACTGTTCCTAGGGCCCACCGTTTTTTTTTCCTGCCCGGAGCGCACTCTGCCCCTACCCGAGTCGCGCTCCCCTCTCTCTTGGCCCCTAGTGGCCCCTTTAGCCGCCCGTCACGGCCCTTAGCCGCCCGCGCGCCGCCCGTCCCGGCCCCTTAGACGCCCGCGCGCCGTCCGTCCCGGCCCCTAGACGCCAGTGCGCCGCCCGGCCCGGCCCCTAGACGCCCGCGCGCCGCCCGTCCCGGCCCCTAGACGCCCGCGCGCCGCCCGTCCCGGCCCCTAGACGCCCGCGCGCCGCCAGTCCCGGCCCCTCGACGCCCGCGCGCCGCCCGTCCCGGCCCCTCGACGCCCGCGCGCCGCCCGTCCCGGCCCCTCGCCGCCCGTGAGCCGCCCGTCCCGGCACCTAGACGCCCGCGCGCCGCCCGTCCCGGCCCCTAGACGCCCGCGCGCCGCCCGTCCCGGCCCCTCGACGTCCACGCGCCGCCCGTCCCGGCCCCTAGACGCCCGCGCGCCACCCGGACCGACCCCTAGACGCCCGCGCGCCGCCCGTCCCGGCCCCTCGACGACTGCGCGCCGCCCGTCCCGGCCCCTCGACGCCCGCGCGCCGCCCGTCCCGGCCCCACGCCGCCCTACCTGCGGCCTACTCGCCGCCCTACCTGCGGCTCGCCCGCCGCCCTAACTGCGGCCTGCCCGCCGCCCTACTTGCGGCCCTACCGCCCCCCTACCTACGGCCCGACCGCCGCCCTACCTGCGGCCCAACCGCCGCCCTACCTGCGGGAGCCGCCTAGCAGCAGAACCGCCGGGAGCCGAGCCGCCCTGCCGCCGAGCCGCCCGGGAGCCGAGCCGCCCTGCCGCCGAGTCGCCCGGGAGCCGAGCCGCCCTGCCGCCGAGCCGCCCGGGAGCCGAGCCGCCCTGCCGCCGAGCCGCCCGGACGCCGAGCCGCACTGCCGCCGAGCCGCTGAGCAGCCGAGCCGCCCTACTGCCGGGCCGCCCGACCTGCTCTGTCCGGTGAGCACAGCCCCACTGTCACTACGTGCCCTTCCCCTACTGCTTGCACTGCTCGTCTGTCGTCGTCATGGCTACCCCTAGCGTCCTCGCTTTTGACGCTGAGGGTCGAGCCATTGACTTTGAGGTCTGGGTCGACGACCTGCAGCTGTTCTTACAGTGCGATAGGGCGGACGGTCTTTCCCTCTTTGACCTCACCTCTGGCGCCTCTCCTGCCCCTGCCACTGATGCTGACCCCACTGTTCGCTCTCAGTGGGCCACCCGCGATGCTGCTGCACGTCTTGCTGTGCGTCGCCACCTGCCTACCACTGAGCGCGCGCACTTTAGTCAGTACAAGAGTGCTCAGACCTTGTACGACGCTGTAGTTGCGCGCTACTCTTCCCCTGCCACTGCTGCCCTGAGCCGCCTCATGCTACCGTACCTCTTTCCTGACCTTGCTGCCTTTCCCACTGTCGCTGACCTCATTACGCACCTCCGCACTAGTGACACTCGCTACCGCGCCGCCCTTCCTGCTGAGTTCTGCGCCAAGAACCCCCCCCCCATGTACATCACTCTCTATTACATCGTCACACGCCTCCCTGACTCCCTTCGCGTAGTCAGGGACCACTACCTCTCGGTCTGTCCCACCACTCTCACTGTCGACCTCCTCGAGAAGTCCCTCCTGGCGGCGGAGAAGAGCATCGTCGCTGTAGGAGCCTCTCGTGGTGACCCTCGCACCCCCATCTTTGAGGGGTGTTCTCCTTCCCCCCTGCTGCCCTCTGTTGCCTCTGCTGCTGCTGCCGACCTGCTTGGTCTTGAGTCGGTCTGCGCGGCGTCTGCCCCTAGCGGGAGACGCCGCCCTGGCAGGGGCAAGGGGGGCAAGGACGCGGGTGGAGCTGGCGGGGGCGGTGGAGGAGGCGGTGGAGGCGGAGGAGGGAGTGGGGGTGGCGGTGGGAGTGGTGGCGGGGGCGGTGGTGGAGGTGGCAGCAGCGGAGGAGGAGGCGTCGGTGGCGGCAGCGGTGGGAGCGGAGGCAGCGGTGGTGGTGGAGGTGGAGGCAGCGGTGGCGGAGGGGGTGGAGCTGGTCGGGGTGGTGCCCCGCAGCGTAGCGGCCCTGGTGGTGGCCAGCGTCAGCAGCAGCAGCAGCAGCAGCGTTCGCGGGACATCCCCCCGCCCCAGCAGCTCCGTGAGTGGTACACGCAGCGTCAGCGGGGTGGGGGTTTTGGTCCATGCACCTACGTCCTTCGTTCCGGTGACCGAGCGGGTGAGCAGTGTGGGGGTGCGCACCCCACTCAGCGCTGCTTTGCCCGCCTGACGGACGCTTGGCGTCAGCAGTTCCCCGAGGCCAGTGAGATTCCCCGTTGGGGAGAGCTGTCTAGGGCTGGCGTAGCTGTCTTTGATCTTGACTTTGATGCTATCCTTGCTGCCATGTATGCTGTGACTATTAGTGAGGAGGGTGACTGTTACCAGTGTTTCCCGCCCGACCCGGGCATTGGTACTGCTGCGCCAGGTACTTCTGCGGCTGCTGCTCTAGGTGCCAGTGCGTCTGCACTCTCAGGTACTGGTGAGGCTGCGCTCTCAGGTACTGCGTCGGCTTCGGCCTCCCTCACCTTCACACTTGACTCAGGGGCTTCTCGCTCCTTCTTTCGAGACCGCACCACACTCACGCCGCTTGGCCGGCCGGTTGCAGTCTCCCTGGCTGACCCCTCTGGGGGTCCTGTCCTCTCTCACTTCTCCACTGTCCTCCCGTGTCCGGCTGCCCCCTCGGGCACCTTGTCTGGTCTGTACCTCCCCTCGTTCTCGACGAACTTGGTGAGTGGTGCTGACTTGCAGGATGCGGGGGTTCACCAGTTTACTCCTGCGAGTCAGCGGGTGACCCACTGCTCGGATGCCCGCACAGGCCGACACCTGGCCACGTTCTCGCGTCGGCCAGGGTCGAGTCTCTACACACTGACCACTGCGTCTCCTCCTGTCCCTGCGTCTGGCCAGGTAGCTGCGTCGGGTCAGGTGTTTGCTGCTGCGTCCAGGTCTGGTCCTGAGTCTGCCCCCTGCTCGTGTCGCCGCCTGTCTCACGAGACTCTCCTGTGGCACCACCGTCTTGGCCACCCCTCCTTGCTTCGTCTTCGGGGCATGGCTTCCCGTGTCCTTGTCTCTGGTCTTCCCCGGTCTCTCCCTCCCCTCCCTTCGGGACCCGGACCTTCTTGTGTCCCCTGTGTCGAGGGGCGGCTCCGGGCTGCCCCTCACTCCTCTCAGTTTCCCCCGACAGAGGCTCCTCTGCAGACGCTTCACATGGACGTGTGGGGCCCCGCCCGCGTCCGTGGGCAGGGTCACGAGCGCTACTTCCTGCTGGTGGTTGACGACTACTCGCGTTACACCACAGTCTTCCCCTTGCGCAGCAAGGGTGATGTCACTGAGGTGTTGATCGACTGGATCCGCGCAGCTCGTCTCCAGCTCAGGAGGAGCTTCGGCTCGGACTTTCCTGTTCTGCGTCTGCACTCTGACCGAGGTGGAGAGTTCTCCTCTGGCCTTCTGCGAGCCTACTGTCGTGCACGAGGCATCCGCCAGACCTTTACGCTTCCGGACTCTCCACAGCAAAATGGGATTGCTGAGCGCCGCATTGGCATGGTCATGGACGTCGCTCGTACGTCCATGATGCATGCGGCTGCCCCCCATTTTCTGTGGCCGTTTGCGGTTCGGTACGCGGCGCATCAGATCAACCTTCACCCCAGGGTCTCCCGGCCGGAGACCTCCCCAGCTCTGCTGTGGACGGGGAAGGTCGGCGATGCGTCTGCGTTCCGTGTCTGGGGATCTCGGGCGTTTGTCCGCGACTTGTCTGCGGACAAGCTGTCCCCTCGTGCTGCTCCCTGTGTCTTCCTCGGCTTCCCCCCTGACGCTCCAGGGTGGCAGTTCTACCACCCCTCCTCTCGTCGTGTTCTGTCCTCCCAGGACGTCACGTTCGACGAGTCAGTCCCCTTCTACCGCCTCTTCCCCTACCGCACTCCTTCCCTCCCCCCGCCACCGCACTTCCTTGTGCCAGGTCCCCCCCCGGTAGACCCCCTTCCCCCTCAGGGTCCTGCCCCTTCAGGTGTGTCCCAGGTAGACGCAGTCGAGCCGGTCGAGGTTGCTGGTGACTCTGGTCCTGCTGCGGGTGCTGAGCCTGGGGGTGCTGAGTCTGGGGGTGCTGAGCCTGGGGGTACTGCGACTGGGGGTGCTGAGCCTGGGGGTGCGGAGTCTGGGAGTGCTGAGCCTGGGGGTGATGCGACTGGGGGTGCTGAGCCTGGGGGTGCGGAGTCTGGGGGTGCTGAGCCGTGGGGTGCTGCTACTGGGGGTGCTGAGCCAGGGGGTGCTGCGTCTGGAGGTGCTGAGCCTGGAGCTGCGGAGCCTGCGGCCACTGGACCTCCCCTTGAGGCGTCTGGCGGTGCGGGACCTGTCGGTTCTCCGGGTGCTTCGCCTCGGCGGGAGCCCCTCTCTCCACAGGAGCTGCGCGAGTGGTTTGCCCGGCGCTGGAGGCGTGCTGCTGGAGCTGGAGGTTCTTCGGCTACTGAGGGTGCTGGTGCCGCGGGTCCCGGAGGTGCTGGAGCTGGAGCTGCTGAGGGCGTTGGCGCTGAGGCTACTGCTGTCGGTCCTGGAGGCGGTCCTGCTGGGGGTGCTACTGGTGCTGCTGGAGGTGCTACTGGCGCTGGTGCTGCCGCTGGGGGTACTGGTGCTGTCCCTGCTGTGTCTGGAGTCGCCGCGCGGCCTAGACCGTACTTCGTTCCGCTCCTTCAGCAGGTTCTTGGTCTCCCGCCTTCTACTGGTCCTCCTCCTCCCTTAGAGTGTCCACAGCCTGTCCTGTCACAGTTACAGTTACAGCCGGCCTCCCCACTGCCCGCTCCTTCTCCCTACACTGGTCCTACTGGAGGTCTTGCTGAGCGTCGTGAGCCTGCGTCTCGCCCTGCGTCGCCTGTCCGTGCTGCTCGCACTAGTGGTCGTGGTTCGCGTCAGCGTCCTCCTCCTGTCCCTGGCACGCACCGGATGTCTCTGCGTCCGTCCACTGCTCCTCTGCGTGCCCCTTTGCCTTCTCCTCCTGAGTCCTCTCTTTCTGCTCTTCCTGACCCGGAGTCGGACTCTCTTCGTGCTGCCAGTCCTGCTGTCACACGTCTCCTTTCTACTGTCGTCACTGACCCCTCTTTTGAGTCCACTGCTGCGTCTGCGCTTGTTGCTGAGCTCGTCGACTTTGCTGCTCGCTGTCGTCTAGACTACGCTGCCGGTCTTGTTGCTGAGTCTGCGTCTGTCTGTCCTCCGTCCGTCGGGGGTGAGTGTGCTCTTGGCACGGACGTCCTTGAGGACAGGCAGGAGGAGTTCAGGTGTCTGGCTGCTGCTTCACCTCATCTCGCGTCCGTACTACTTGCCCCTGAGGGAGACCCGGATGCACTAGACATCCCGACTCCGCGCTCTTACGCGGAGGCCGTAGAGGGTCCCTACTCCTCTCAGTGGCAGGCAGCTATGGATGCAGAGATGGCGTCCTGGAAGTCCACAGGCACCTACGTTGACGCGGTTCCCCCTCCTGGGGCGAACATCGTCAGTGGCATGTGGATCTTCAGGGTGAAGCGGCCGCCGGGCTCTCCACCTGTCTTCAAGGCGCGGTACGTCGCTCGTGGCTTCAGTCAGCGGCAGGGAGTTGACTACTTTCAGACCTTCTCTCCCACCCCGAAGATGACCACTCTTCGGGTGCTGCTGCACATAGCCGCTCAGCGCGACTACGAGCTCCACTCTCTTGACTTCAGTACTGCTTTCTTGCAGGGTAGCCTGCACGAGGAGATCTGGCTGCGCCGTCCACCTGGCTTCACTGGGACTTTTCCTCCTGGCACCCAGTGGAGCCTCTGACGGCCAGTCTACGGTCTCCGCCAGGCACCGCGTGAGTGGCACGACACACTGAGGACTACGCTTGCGGCTCTTGGGTTTGCTCCCTCTACTGCTGACCCGTCGTTGTTTCTGCGCACCGACACTTCTTTGCCGCCGTTCTACGTCCTCGTGTACGTCGACGACTTGGTCTTTGCCACAGCTGACACTGCTGGACTAGCCTACGTGAAGTCCGAGCTGCAGAAGAGACACATGTGCACAGACCTGGGTGAACTGCGCAGCTACCTTGGCTTGCAGATCACTCGGGACAGAGCACGCCGCACCATTACCTTGACTCAGTCACACATGGTGCAGCAGGTCCTTCAGCGCTTCGGCTTCACGTACTCCTCGCCTCAGGCCACTCCTCTGTCTACTCGCCACTCGCTCTCAGCTCTGCCTTCGGATGAGTCCGTAGAGTCGAGTGGCCCGTACCCAGAGCTTGTTGGCTGCCTCATGTACCTGATGACCTGCACACGACCTGACCTTGCATACCCTCTTAGCATTCTTTCACGCTATGTTGCTCCTGGGAGACACCGACCAGAGCACATGGCTGCAGCGAAGAGGGTGTTGCGCTACTTGTGCAGTACGTCGGGCATGGGGCTAGTGCTTGGAGGGCGGAGTCCAGTGGTCCTCACTGGGCACGCGGACGCTTCTTGGGCAGACGACCAGGCTACACAGCGGTCGTCGCAGGGTTACACCTTCAGTCTTGGTTCCGGCTCTGTCTCGTGGCGGGCTACTCGCTCGTCCTCTGTTCTCAGCTCCAGTTGTGAGGCTGAGATCTACGCCGGGGCCATGGCTGCACAGGAGCTTCGCTGGCTCACCTACCTGCTGACTGACCTTGGAGAGCCGCCTCGTTCTCCTCCAGTGTTGTACGTAGACAACAAGGCCATGCTGGCCTTGTGTCGAGAGCAGCGCTTGGAGCACAGAACGAAGCACATTGCTCTCCGTTACTTTCTTGCTCGTGAGCTGCAGCAGCGTGGTCAGTTGCGACTTGCGTACGTGGCCTCTGAGGCCAACACTGCTGATGTGTTCACCAAGGCACTTGCGCCTTGTGACCATCAGCGCTTCTGCACCCAGCTGGGTCTTGTACCTGTCTTGCCTCACTTGCTCTCTTCTTGACCTTGCTTGTACTGTCACATATATATTCCTGCTCTTGCTTGTCTAGCTCTATATATATATGTGTACTCCTGCATGTGAACTGGCCCTGTTGCCCTGTCGTTGTGCTCGGACTGTGTGGTGACTTTGTGATCCACCCTGAGCTTGCTCTGCTTTGCTTGACTGGTCTTGTGACCCCTTGTTCTCCCCCACTTTGCCTATGGGGGTGTGTCAGAACATATATATAGCTTATGCTGTTGTGTAGGCTATAGTGGGGTATCCCATAGGGGGTACAACCCAATTAGGGTTTCCCATATGTACTCACTTCATTCATAGTTCATCATCCTCGTTCTACTCTTCTCACCCTCATTATCTCTTTTGACTTTTGTTCGATTGAACTGTAACTAGAGTGGTCTTTGCACTGTTAGAGAGCGGTTCGGGCCATTTTACGAACAGAGCCAAGGAGAAGGGGTCATGTTGCTGCCCTGTCCCGACACCTCGAACCTGTGGAACAGCGGAGTGTACGTGTACAGTATAAGAAACACTGTACTGTACAGGTCAAAGTTCAAGTCGAGGTGAACGAACGTTGCTGCAGTGGACGAGTGAAGGGAGAGAGCCTCGTTCCTGCTACTGCCCATCGCTTCAAGCACACCGACGTGGATGACCACTTCATGCGGTTACGTGTGTCTTGTTTGCGAATCATTCTCACCTCTCAGCTGTGTAGTGTGTCATAAACTGAGAGCTGGAACCCTGCATTGTTGCTCACCAATAGTTCCCATCTCAGAACACTTGTCACCCCTCCAATGTAATCAATATTTTGTCAACTCATAATGGTTTTCTTTAGTGTGGCTTGTGATTTTTATATCATCTCAGCTGTTCAGGCTGAACATAAGCACCATCACCGTTACTACAGGGGTGTAATATTATTTCATGGTCCTACGCACCATGCCAGACAACTATTAGTTGCACAAGTTTTTTCGCTCAGGGTGGGCGATTTCGAGCGGAATGGGCACGCAAATTTGTAGTGGAATCTATTAAAATCGTCGAGAATATCGTACGAGGTATAGTAGCAGCCCACTGCGTCAGCAATACCTTCCTGAGCGATGTGAGCTAAATCGATGGATTTTGCGGTCGCACTCAGTGAGGAATAATCAGTGGGAAAAACATTTAACTCGGATGGATGAAACAAGGCTACGGCGCGCTGCCGCGCCTGTTACAATGGAGGAATTGTATTTGTTTTTTAGCAATCTGTTAGTCAGCAGAAACGTGGCACCTGATTAGTCGCGGGTTGAGCTGTCGTTGGGCTCGCATGTACTGTAGTGACTTGTGATTTGTTCGTATCATCACGTCGGCTCCCGTCAGGTAGCAGCGCCATATATGAAATGCGTTGATGATGGCCAGCATTTCTTTGTCATGAACTGGGTAGTTGTGTTCGGATGGCTGCATCTTGCGTGATTCGTACGCGATGCGTTGCAGCCCTTTGCCGAAATCATGTGGAAGGACGGCGATGGCGAAATCATTGACGTCCGTTACGACTTCGAACGGTTGAGATGGGTCCGCACGCTGCAGAACCGGGGTTGAACTCAAAATCTTTTTGAGCTTGTCAAAGGCCGAATGTTCCTTTTCCTCCTACGAGAAAGAGACGTCCTTGTGCAGAAGGTCGGTTAAAGGCTTGGTCACCGCCACCATATTCGGCACAAACTGGCGAATGTAATGTACAAACCCGAGGAAACTCTGCAGCTCCGTGACGTTCGTTGGCGACTTCCACTGTGAATTTGCCATCACTTATGAGGGTCATTATTAATTCCCTCCCCTGAAACCACGTGCCCCAGGAAATCTTGTTCCAACTTTAGGAAATCGCACTTAGAGCCCTTCGCAATCAGTCGGTGCTGATGTAAGCGCCGGATAACTTCCTCCAAATCCTGAAAATGTTATTCCATAGTCGTGCTATACACCAGGATGTCGTCCAGGTAAACGATGACTGCTTTATCGAGCATGTTTCGAAACACCCCGTTTATAGTCAGTTAGAACGTCAAGAGTGAGTTTGTCAGCCCGAACGGTATCACTGTACCGTAGCGTGTGCGAAATGCAGTCTTTAAGCAGCCGACGACAGACACGCAAATTTGGTGGTAGCCACCTCGCATATCGATCTTCGAGAAACAGCAAGCCCCGCGAAGCTGATCCAGCATATCGTCCGCTCGCGGAATCGGTAACGCGACTTTATTGTGACCCGGTTCAGCGCTCGACCATCGATGCACAAGCGTAGGCCCCCGTCCTCCTTTGGCGGGAACAGTATCGGTGCTGCGAATGGCAACGTGATTGGCCAGATGTATCCTTTAGTGAGGAGGTAATCCAACTGGCTTCGCAACTCGTCCAACTCCGGATGACTCAGTCCCCACTGACACTCCCGTTCTCTTCGTCCATGTCAGGCGACTCCTGACGCGCTTTACCTCGCGCGTGGCATAGCTCGCGCTTTCTCCAAACAGCCGTTCGACCTCTGTCGTCAGCGTTTGCACACTTGTCTGCATCGCTTGAAACTGTTGCAGCATGTTGTCCAGTGCAGCCTTATCCATGTATATCAGACTTCGTCGAACGGGCAGGGGTTTACTCGTGGTGTTTATGACTTTTAATGAAGGCGCGAACGCTAACGTAGTTGGAGTGAAATAATTGTATCTACTTCACAGACCGACCGCTTCACAGCCCACCAAGTCTATCGCTCCCCTTCCACAAACTGTTACAATATGAAACTTAATGAGAAGGCATTCCTGTACGCTGCAGGAACTGACTCTACTGAGTACGAAGTCGAGGAGTCAGAAGAGTCGAATCGACACCAGCAACCCTCAGATCAAGACTGACGCAGGCAGAAACATTTGAAGCGAAAAGAGCGGGAACAGGTTTGAAACGGGTTCGCGCGCCGCACGGTTAGAACTTCACTGTAATAAGGGAATGTACCCCTTAAAGTACATGGCTAGTCTAGGTCGTTTCGCATTCTTTTGTATTTCTTATATAAACCTGATGTTTGCATGCTTTTATTATCTCAGTCATTTACATTCACTCTGACCTGAGATCAACACTTCCGCTGCAACAAACTACTTGCAATCAACCCTGAGACGATCCTTCGCGAAGTCATGTTTAGGATTGTAACATGGTATGAGAGCTACTCAGGGATTCTTCACAATCACACTTCCGTAAGATTCGCCGAACCAAAACCTGGCGAGCGGCAGGCGCTCCAAGACCAAGATGGCCGGAGGATTCGGAGGCCAAACAAATATAACGGCTGAAGGACAGGCCAACCCAGCTGCGACAAATGAGGCGATCTACAGACAGCGCAGATCTACCACTACTTCGACGGCTCCTATCTTAAACCGGTGGAAGACACTGAAGACGCTCGGGCTCGGTACTACAGCGAGTCCCTCAGTGTGCTGCTAAGAAACATGACGCCCGCGGAGCAACTCGGCATCCGCTCCTACAAAGAGAGCGCCGCTCCAGCCTTGGAAGCCTGGAAGCACCTCGTCGAGGTATATCAGCCAAAGGACTCAGTCACCTCCAGCAGGCTCCTGCAGCAACTTATGGAGACAAAGATGGGGAACGGGGAGAAAGCGAATTCGTACATCAATCACTGTCGGAACATCCGTGACCAAATCACGAAGCATGGAAGCGCAATTTCGGAGGAAATCTTCGTCAACATAGTCTTTAAGGACTCGGGCCGGAGTGGAAGCCCTGCAAAGCGCTGCTCTGACAAAGGGGGACAATCTCATAAGCCGCCTTGTGCGCCGCTCTTCTGACAAAACAACAAGATATGGACTCGAGCAAGTCAAACTCCGCGCCACGACGGAACCATCTCGCATTCTACACCGACAATCAAGAAGCGCGGCGACAACCGCGGCACCACTACTGCAAAATCTGCAAGATATTTGGACACTCAACGAACCGATGCAGGTATCGGTTCAACAGTCGCCCCCAGAATTCCACTCACCAAAACAATTGGGTCGGCCAGCAAGATGCTCGGCAACAACCACAGCAAACTCAACATCAAGCTCCCCATCCGCCTGCTCAACATTAAAACAAAAAAAAAAAACAAAAAAAAAAAAAACAATTCAGACAGGAGGAGCAAGAAACGTAATGGCGAATATGGCAATACGCCGCCACCCGTGAGTTACTACGCCCGACGGAGACGAAGAGCCCGCTGGAGAAATGATTCAACCTGAAGAAGGCTACAATAATCCCTTCACCGACAGACACTACTACAAAGAAGATGAAGACGACCAAGAATGGCACTTGCCAATCCAGCTACGAGAAAGCCCACCTCATTGTCACGACCAGCGACCGGTTCCCTTGGGATGGCAAGAAGAACAAGACTTTCTCACAGTCGATAAGGCAACCATCGTCTCGCCACGACTGGCGCTGCTCCTGCGCAACAACAACATGGCCCACAACAATTGGTACCTGGACAGCTGCTGCGGACATCACATGGTTGGATCTGCGCTACATCTCCAACGTCAGTCGCAACCCCATCGCTACTTACGTCACTGTTGCCGACAACGGTCAACTACGATCCAACGCACAAGGCATCGTCGTGCTGCAAGCACGAGACAGCAACACTTGCATCACCTTCAACGATGTCCTCTATGTGCCGGACTTACGCTTTAATCTGCTGTCTGCAGGACAACTCTCTGACTGCGGAGTCACATTCACCACCGAACCACTCACACGAGACCTCATCCTCAACTACGCTCCCCCCGACACACCCGTGGAATCTCACAAGTACCTCGGGCGAGTGCGCTCCATCAACAGAGTCTACGTGCTCGACTTCGACATCTCCGACTGCAGAGCGACGTCGGACGAACTCGTTGACCTTGTTCCTCTGGAATTCGTCCACAAACCGGAAAACTCGTGGAAACACCCTGATGGAAGACCATGGATCAGATGCAGCCCTCACCCACGCGAAATCAATCTGCACCAGCCTGGACCTGATGGTCGCTGCACCACCTGCTTCACGCCTATGGCAAGCCGCACTGAAGAAGTTGAAAGAGACTTGGTGGCAATTGAAGAAGCGGAGAGCGCCGAGGCGCCAACATAAGGCATGATGGAGCTAGAGCTAGAAACTACCTCCCACCACATCTTTGGAACAGAAGTTGAAGAACTCGGCGTAGCAGCACAGGAACGGCCTGCCCCTGCAGCTGAAACTCTCCGCTTGATCCTGGAAGAAGCAACAATTGGGACGCTTGATGAGGATAATTGGCCACTGCCTTATACCCGTGATACCCATCGCCAACTGAACAAGGAGTGGAAAGTCCCCGATAAACTGGAGGAACTCAGCGTTAAGGAGGAAGAAGATAAGGCAAAAGCAGAAGAAAAGGGACGCCTTTACAAGGAGCGGATTGCAGCTGGCTGGGACGAAGAAGCAGCAAGGACTGGAAGCTGGGGAGACGAAGACACAGGGGCAACGTGGGGATCAGCAACTGGAGCTTCTGGCACCGTATCCGGTTGGGGCACTGGAGGAGGCACCGGCGGAGGAGGCTGCGGCATCGTCGGAGCATGGGGTATAGCTGACGAGGAACTCACCCGAGAAGAACTAGAGGAGGCAGAGAGAGAAATCGCCGCCGAACCGACCCCACCAAGAGTTATAGTTCCCCTCGGGCGACTTCCGCGGAACTTACCATCTCCTCCTCAATCACCACTGAACTGGAGGTCCACCTGGACAGGACTTGACCGCGGAAATGAGCCCGTGACACCTCCGCGCGACTACTAAGGACCCCTCTCACGCCCAGATCCCTTCGCTCGCTTCATGGAAGGCACAACCATTCTGCTCAACATCATCCCCGACCGCAACTTCCTCGCGCTCTACCTGACACCTGCGCCGACAGAAGGAGAAACAGCAGCAGAACCAGAGGCAGAGGAGGAAGCATAAGAAGCAGAACCAGGAGAAGAAGATGCGCCCGTACTCAGTATTCCTTACGAGACAGAGGAAGAAGAAGCCGCACATCACGCACGATACCTGCGCATCTCCAGAGTCCGCGCAGAAGATGATCTCTGGCATCAGCGACTCGGCCACCCTTCACACCAGACATTCAACAACTGTCTCACCGCCCGAGTATTCCTGGCAGGAGCACTGCTGCACTCTGACGGCACGGAACCACGAAGCACCACACAGCCACAAACCTGCACTGTCTGCTCCACATCTGCCCTCACACACCAAGCTTACCCCTCACTGGAGCCGAGCACCAACCGCTACAAGAAGCTTCAGAAGGTCTACAGCGACTTCATCGTTATTAACTACGGGGGAGTCAATGATGAAAACAATACGCTCACCTTCATCGACGCGTACTCTCGCCACGTCTGGGTCACTAACGTGGACTTCCGCTCCAAGGCCCCAGAAGTCTTTCGCGTCTGGCTGACACACGCGCAACGGGAATCGGGGAAGAAGCTGAAGATCTGGCAGACAGACGGCGCCAAAGAATTTCGCGGCAAAGAACTGCAGGCATTTCTCACGGAGAAGGGGATCAAGCATCACATCTCACTCCCCTACGCTCATCAGCAGCAAGGCGTCACTGAGCGCGTCAACCGTACCCTCATAACGAAGGTCCGCGCCCTCCTGAACCAGTCTGGCCTTCCCAAGAAATACTGGCCCTACGCCATGAATCACGCCGTGCGGCTTCACAACCTTCTGTCAACAACAGCGAACAGGGGGAATCTCTCACCGCACATGAAGTGGACCGGGACTAGGGGGGACACCTCGATGCTGAGGGTTTGGGGGTGCATGGTGCAGTACAGGCCAACATCAGCTACAGTCGGCAAATTCACTGAGCGCGCACGCTGGGGAGTTCATTTGGGCCTAAGCTATGAGTACAAGGGCTGGTTGATTCTCGACATTGACAGTAACAAGATCGTACCCGCGGGAGATATTATTTTCTATGAACGACTCACCCTGCAGCAGTGGACTGAGGACCAGCGCGGTAACGTCGCCCAAGCCTACGCCAACAACGGGGGAAGCTTCGCATCACCAGAGAATGAGGCAGCTGCAGCTCACATTGACCGCGATTCCGCCGACGAACATCCCGTCGTACCTCCTCGCCCGCGCGACAACGACGACGACGACGATGATGATGACGCTCCCACGCCAGGACCATCACGACGCCACGACACTCCAAGCAGCCCGTCGCCAACACACGAGAGCGACGACGATGACGTGGTCGAGGTAACCACTCAGGAAGCCGAAGGCACGGCTAATGTCACAGGCCTTCAACTACTCGACCTGCACACCGCTACCACTTCCCCTGCACGCATCACCGAGCCCAAGAATCCACGGGAGGCCCTCACGGGCCCACACGCCAAGGAGTGGCGAGCGGCGATGGATGCGGAACTGAAAGCACTGGAGTCACGCGACACGTGGGTCCTCGTCGATTGTGCAGCAGTGAAGGGGAGGAGGGTGCTAAGCGGAAAATTGTTTTTTCGCCTCAAGACCCCTGCTGACGGAACTACCGAACGCTTCAAAGCACGATGGGTCATACGTGGCTACGACCAGCGCTACGACATTGATTTCGACCAAACCTTCGCCCCCGTAAGCCGACATACCTCTGTCCGAATCCTACTCGCCATCGCAGCCGTTAAACACCTACCACTGCGGCAGATCGATTTCAAGAACACATTTTTGTACTCGTTGGTCGATGCAACCATCTTCGTGGAGCAACCACACACCTACGGGGAAGTGATCCCAGGGTCTGTCAGCTGAAGAAATCCCTCTACGGGATCAAGCAGGCGCCACGTCTCTGGCAGCAGCATCTGCACAAAATACTCTTCGAGATCGGCTTCAGGCAGTTGCCGCACGACCAGGGAATGTACTGCCTCCACTTCAACGGTGACTACATCCTTCTGACAGTCTACGTCGATGACCTGCTTTATACCAGTACCTGCAACAAGCTTCTCAACCAGTTCGAGGCAAACCTGGCGCAGCGCGTTGACATCACCATCAACCACAAATTCACGCAGTTCCGGGGGCTAAACATTACTTACGCGCCAGAAGCAATTCATCTGCCAACTTCCAAGTGCGCAGAACAACTGGGGGAATGCTTCAAAATTTCGCCCGCACCACTCTCAACTCCCTATTGCACCCCCAGCGCCAACTACAAATCGGACAACAAACCTCTGTCGCCCGCAGGACTCCAGCTTTACCAACAGCAACTGGGGTGCCTGCTGTTCGCCTCCGTCACCTGCCGACCCGACCTCTCGTACATCGCCAGCCAACTGTCACAGTATTCCTGCAAGCCAGTAGCAGAGAACCATCTGGACCTGGAGCGCGCCCTATAGTACTTCATATCCACACCTGACATCGGACTCTCCTACTCCACGCTGACAACAACATCATTCAACCTCACCGGCTACGTGGACGCAGATCACGCTGCTGACCCCGAGAATCGACGATCACGAACCGGCTTTGTCTTCCGCCTAGAGCCAACAGGCCCAATCTCCTGGAACTCGCAGAAGCAAGAACTGGTTGCCCTGTCATCAGCCGAAGCAGAGTACATCGCCGCAACAGCTCTAGTTCGCGAAGGTCTTTACCTGCAAGAGCTACTACAGGAGGCGAAAATTCAAACTTCGCCCACTCTTCGCCTTCACTGCGACAACCAGAGCGCCATCAAGATCGCGAACAAGCCGGGGTTCGTTAACCGAACGAAGCATATCGCGCTCCGGTACTTTTTCGTCAAGGACGAAATTGACCAGGGCAAGGTTGACCTTGCGTACTGCCCCACCACCGAGATGGCAGCCGACTTCCTCACCAAGCGACTGCCACGTCAGCAGTATCAGCACTGCTCCAACCTGACCGAGTAGTCAAGCGAGTCAGCTCCCGACACGCGCAGGAATGAAGGGGGGTGTTACAATATGAAACTTTATGAGAAGGCATTCATGTACGCTGCAGGAACCGACTCTACCGAGTACAAAGTCGAGGAGTCAGAAGAGTCGAAGCGACACCAGCAACCGTCAGATCAAGACCGATGCAGGCAGAAACATTTGAAGTGAAAAGAGCGGTAACAGGTTTGAAACGGGTGCCCGCGCCGCACGGTTTGAACTTCGCTGTAATAAGGGAATGTACATCTTAGAGTACATGGCTAGTGTATGTCGTTTCATATTCCTTTGTATTTCCTATATAAACTTGATGTATGCATGCTTTTATTATCTCAGCCATTTACATTCACTCTGACCCAGGGCCCAAAATATCAGGGTAAAATGCCCTGATTACCCTGGGGGCGGGCCGCTTTTTCAGAGTTACCCTTTCTAAATCAAGCTTCCTAGATTCTTACCCTTACCCAAAAAGTGTTTTTGTTTTTAAACACATATTGGATTTTTAGTTAGCCTAACTGAATCAGGGTTGTGTGTAGACTACCCAGTTACCGAAACTATTTTTTGCGCAGATCCGCCCATTGTCCGCGTGGTGACAAAAACTACCACTCTCACACTGCCACCGTTGTCGCTGGTGACCACAGGCGGGAAACCGTGAAATGTTGTCGGCGGCCCGCCATGTGGCCTTATTGGTTGTCTTACCCAGAGGACTGCCAACGCACCCCTGCATCGAGCCAAACCACGCCACGCCCACTGCCATGTGAGCAGAGTTGCGCGTCAAGGACAGCTTCTTGCTGTCCTACGCATCAAATTGCAGTCGCAGTGCTGCTGTACCAGCCATGCACTTCTCGCGGTGTGGGAGAATCTGACCTGACGAGGCCATGCACTTCTCGCGGCCATGCATTTCTCGCGGTGTGGGAGAATCTGACCTGACGAGAATCTGACCCCGAATCGCCCCGCCCCTTAGCACGTCGTGCCCCGTCCCCTTAGCAGGCCGCGCACTTCCCGTTCGCAGGCCTCGCCCCTAGCCTGCCCCGTACTTGTCAGTGACAAAGTTGTATTGGAAACTGGCTATGTGTAGAACTTGTTGGAAATGGACACTGGAATGGCCCAAAGTGGTCTTCCCAAGGGCTACAGGTGTCGTCCTGGGAGGGTATGGGTGCGATGACCCACCAAGTAAACATGCCCTTTTAGCCCAGTTGGTTAGCAAACTGGACATGGTGGAGAACTGGGGTAGAGACCCGGGTTCGATTCCAGCTGTCGGCAGATTTCCTGTGCCCTAGTGGTGGGCCCTCCCAGTGAGGGGAGTGTTGGAAATGGACGCTGGAATGGCCCAAAGTGGTCTTCCCAAGGGCTACAAGTGTCGTCCTGGGAGGGTATGGGTGCGTTGACCCACCAAGTAAACATGCCCTTTTAGCCCAGTTGGTTAGCGAACTGGACAGAACTACCCTGCTCAAATCAGTCTACCCTTCCGAAATCGTTGATTTACCCTGATGCAAATAGGGTACGGAAAATTTTACACAACGGGTCAGGGTAAAGAGGGGCTGGTGTTGCGATCAGAAGTTGATCGACCTCAGGATCACCTCAGGAAGGTTCGCACACTCCTAATCTAGTGGTGGTGGGCCCTTGACCTCAATAGCAAAGTGAATGTAAATGCTTGAGATAATAAAAACATGCAGTACAAGGAATATAAATAAGATTACAAGGGGATACCAATCGACCTAGCTAGCCATGTACTCTAAGGGGTGCATTCCCTTATTGCAGCAAAATCCAACCGTGCGACTCCAGACAGTTACGAAACTGTTCGGGCAGAATCCTCGCCACTGCTGCTGCCTGATGCTGTCTGCCCGACGGTCCAGATCCTTTCGTAACCGTGTCACTCTTCGTGTCACTTCCGCCTGTTCGTCTTCATTCTCGGTAGTGCGTGCTTCGATTGCTGCGGTGAGGAGTGTACAATAGTGTTTCAATAATCACTATTCGTAACACCCCCCTTCACTCCTGGCCGTAGCGAGTCTTGACCCGCTTGACTACCCCGCTGAGTTCGGAGCAGTGCTGGTACTGCTGACGTGATAGCTTCTTCGTGAGGAAGTCAGCTGCCATGTCACCCGTCGGGCAGTAGGTTAGGTCAACCTTGCCTTTGTCAACTTCGTCCTTGACGAAGAAGTACCGCAGCGCGATGTGTTTGGTCCGATTGACGAATCCCGGCTTGTTCGCGATCCTGATCGCGCTCTGGTTGTCGCAGTGCAGGCGAAAATTCGTCGAGGCTGGAATTTTCGCCTCCTGCAGCAGCTCCTGAAGGTAGAGGCCCTCGCGAACGGCTGCTGTTGCTACGATGAATTCGGCCTCCGCTGATGACAGGGCAACCAGCTCCTGTTTCTGTAAATTCCAGGAGATGGGGCCGCTGGGCTCGAGACGGAAAAGGAAGCCTGTCCTGGACCGTCGATTGTCAGGGTCAGCGGCGTGATCGGCGTCCACGTAGCCGATTAGGTTGAAGGATGAAGTTGGGATGGTGGAGTGGCAGAGCCCGACACTGGGCGTGGAGATGAAGAACTGGAGCGCCCGCTGGAGATCTAGTAGATTCTCAGCCGTTGGTTTGCGAGAGTACTGAGCCAACTGGCTCGCGATGTAGGAAAGGTTGGGCCTGCAGGTAACAGATGCAAAGAGCAGGCATCCCAACTGCTGCTGGTAGGTGTGAAGCCCAACAGGGGACAGGGCTTTGTTTTCAGGCTTGTGGTTGGGTCCTGGAGTGCGGTAAGGGGTGGAGAGTGGTGCAGGCGCAATGTTGAAGCGCTTGCTAAGTTCCTCTGCATACTTCGCTGCTGAGAGATGAATGGCTTCCGGCGAGTAGGTGATGTTGAGCCCGAGAAACTGCTTCACGTCATGGTTGCAGGTGATGTCGACGCGCCCTGCGAGGTTTTTCTCGAATTGCTCAAGCAACTCGTTGCTTGACCCTGTGTAGAGGAGGTCGTCGACGTAGACCGTGAGTAGGATGTATTCGCCGCGGAGATCGCGGCGATACATCCCAGGATCGTGAGGCAGCTGCTTGAACCCGATTTCAAGCAGTATGTTGTGCAGGTACTACTGCCAGAGTCTCGGCGCCTATTTGATCCCGTAAAGGGACTTCCGCAGCTGGCAGACCCGCGAATCTCCTTCGCCGTATGTGTGCGGCTTCTCCACGTAGATCACTGCATCTACGAGCGCGTATAGGAATGCGTTCTTAACATCGATCTGTCGGAGCGGCAGATGTCGTGCGGCTGCGATGGCGAGGAGTATCCTGACGGAGGTGTGACGGCTCACCGGCGCAAACGTTTGATCGAAGTCAATCCCGTGCCTCTGGTCGTAGCCGCGTACTACCCAGCGCGCCTTAAAGCGCTCGATCGTCCCGTCAGCTCCGGTTTTCACGCGGAAGACCCACTTGCCCGAGAGGATCCTTCTCCCCTTCACTGCTGCACGATCGACGAGTACCCAGGTGTCGCGTGACTCAAGTGCCCTGATCTCCGCATCCATTGCCTCGCGCCACTCCTTGCTGTGAGGTCCCGTGAGTGCTTGTCGTGGGTTCTTAGGCTCGATGACGCGCGGCGTCGTTGAGGTAGCGGCATGGAGCCCGAGGAGTTGCATTCCGGTGACGGTGCTGTCGTGGCGATGCTGCGGGATGACCTCCTGCACATCGTCGTCGTCACTTTCTGGTTCTGGTGGGGCTGATGGTGCTGCTCCTCCGCCGTTCCCGCTTCCTCTTCCTCCTGTTGCGCCTCCTGCTGCGCCCGCCCCTCCTTCTCCTGAATCATCGTCGTCGTCGCCGTCGTCGCGTCGATCGCCTCTCGTGAACTCGCCTCTGGGTCCTGCTCCAGAATTGCTGTTGCGGCTTCGTCCTCAGGTGAGGCGTAGCTGTGGCCGTCATTGGCGTAGACGCGGTTCGCGTTCGTCTGCTCGTCTTCGCGGAACTGCTGGAGGAAGAGGCGCTCGTAGAAGATGACGTCGCGTGCGTTCTTATCTTTCTGGCTCAGAAGGTCCAGAATGATCCACGCCTTGTGTTCGTGGCTGATGCCGAGGTGGATCCCCCAGCGCGCGCGGCTTTTGAATTTCCCGACGGTTGATGTCGGCGGGCGATATTGGACCATGCACCCCCACACGCGGAGCATGGATGTGTCGCCCTTCCTTCCCGTCCACGTCACGTGTGGTGAGGAGTTCCCGGTGATTGCGGTAGTTGACAGTAGGTTGTGCACCCGCACGGCGTGGTGCATTGCGTAGGTCCAGTAGATCGGCGGAAGCTTCAACTGCCTCATTAGCGCCCGCACCTTCGTCATGAGAGTGCGATTCGTGCGCTCTGCTACGCCCTGCTGCTGGTGTGCATAGGGGAGGGAAATGTGGTGCTCGATCCCCTTTTGCGCAAGGTAATCCTGAAGCTCCTTGCTCCTGAACTCCGCCGCGCCATCGGACTGCCAGATCTTCAACTTCTCCCCGGATTGCCGCTGCGCGTGCGCCAGCCACAAGCGGAATGCCTCGTATGCCCTGCTGCGTGCTTCCACGTTTACGACCCACACGTGGCGCGTTCCAGCGTCGACGAAGGTGAGCGTGTAGAGCTCGTTGTTGATGCCGCAAAGTCCTACGTTGAGGAAGTCACTGTAAACTTTCTCCAACTTGGCGTAGCGATTGGTTCCTGGCTCGAGCAAGGGGAAGGGCTGGTGACTCAGCGCGGCCTCGGGGCAGATGGTGCAGGTGCGCGGGTGAGTTCCGCCTCTTACTTTGGAGCCGTCAGGGCGCAGCAGTGCGCCAGGTGCGAAGACGCCGGCCTCGATACAGTTCTTTAGGGTCACGCGCGAAGGGTGACCTAGGCGCTGGTGCCAGATGGCATCGTCCGCGCGAAAACCGGAGGTGCGCATGTAGCGCGCGAGTGCCTCTGCGAGGTCCTCATCAGGTGCTTGGGCAGGTGTCGCCGCTGCTTCCTCGTGCTCTTCTTCTTCGTTCGCCGTTGTTAACATTAGGGCGAGAAATTCCCTGTCGCGAATGATGGAGTAGGGGATGTTGGTTCCGGGGATCGTGCCAGGGACAAATGTCGGTTCGCGCGGTTCAGGGGCAGGTCCGTAGACAGTGCGTCGCGGGGTGGATGGCTCGTTACCCCAGTCAATGGTGTCCCAGGGGTCACTTCCTGAAGGGATGTCAGGTGGCGGTGGTGCTAATGCAGGGCGGCACGGAGGGCGTCCAAGAGGAACAACAGGATGTTCGACCTCAACCTGCGCAGTTCCTTCTTCCTCTTCCCCCCTTTGATCCTCGCGGAAAGCTCCCCAACCGCTCGTCTCTCCGCCAGATGCTGCGCCCCATCCGCCAGTATTACCGCCGGTTGCGGCTCCCCAGCCGCCTGTGTCACCGCCGGTTGCGGCTCCCCAGCCGCCTGTGTCACTTGTTCCCCACCCGCCAGCGCTCCCCCACCCCCCTTTATTGGAGGCGCTCTCCTTGTCATCCTCCCAAGCGAGCGTTCCGCGCGCCTCAGTGAGACTCTTGTGTCAAAGCTCTTCGGCTTCGCGTTGCGCCAGTGCCTCTTCTTCCGCCGTCGAGAGTTTCTGCTTCGAATCGCGCCGGTGAGAGTATATCTCTGCCGCCTTTTCCTCGGTGTAGGGCCGTGGGTTGCCATGTGCGTCGAAGGTGCCAACACCGACGCCGCGAAGCATCCCTTGGAGGTGCTGGGATGCGGGCCCGGGGAGAGGATTTTCCGGTGTGCCGAAGACAACCCGTGTGGCTGTTTCCAGCTCCAGTTGTGATAGGCCCTCCTCAGGCAGTGCGTCACGTTCTGCTTCGATGATGGCGGCAAGGCCGCGGCCGGCGATCGCGCTTGTCGAGGATGTGGGTGTGTGGCAGTCCCTGCAGACACCATCAAGATCAGGGTCGTGTAGCGCCAGCTCGCGTGGATGTGGGTGATGAGGCACCCAGGGGCGCCCATCAGGGTGCTTCCAGTCGCGGTGATGGATATGTTCGAAGCGCAGGGGAACGAGGTCAATCAGCTCCCGCGAATCGCCGCTGCAGTAGGGAATGTCGAAGTCGAGAACGTACACTCCGTTCTCGGCGTGCGCCCATCCGATCTGCTTTCACATCTTGTTCGGCATTGTAAAGTGGAGCAGAATGTCGCGCGTCTCGGGGTCTGTGCTGAGGATGACTCCGCAATCCAGGAGTTCCGCCGCCGAGAGCAGGTTGAAATGTAGGTTCTGCACAATCAACACGTCATTCAAGGTGATGTGCGTTCTGCTCCCATGTGCCTTGAGCACAACAATGCCTTGCGCGCTTGCGCGCAGCCGCGTATTGTTCGCCACAGTGACGTAAGTGACGGCGGGGGTGGCGACGGCGTTGGATATGTAACGCTCAGAGCCCACCATGTGCTGCCCACAGCAGCTGTCCAGGTACCACGTGTTGTAGCGCCTGTTGTCGTTTCGCACGAGCAGCGCCAGTCGCGGAGTGACGATGTGTGGAGTGTCAACCTTCAAAAATTGTTCGCGTGCGATCCAGACGATCGGTGCCGGCCGCATGTCAGGTATCTGCGGGGGGCTCTCAAGCAGCGGGACTGGGAGATTCCAGTCCTGGTTGTCATCGTCGCTGAAGTCGTGACGCGTGCTGAACGGGTTGTTGTTCGAGAACGCTCCGATTGGGTCAGGCGCCGGCTCGGGTGATAGTGAGCGCGCGCGCGGGCGACGAGAGCCGCTCGTCATGGTCATGTTCCCCATGACATTGCGGACGGGGGCAGCCTGTGATGGCTGCTGCTGCTGCTGAACTGTCGGGTTCAAGTTACGCGGTGGGGGTTGATACCCCTGGGCGGAACGCGTGTCGTTCCTCGCGTCTTGTCGGCCGGACCAGTTGCTCGGATTGGTCTGACGAGGGCGAGATCGATGCTTGCATCGGTCCGCCAGGTGCCCGAAATTCCTGCAGATTTTGCAGTAGAGGCGCCGCGGCCGTCGCTCTTCTGTGTTGTCGGCGTAGAAGGCGAGGCGTTCCCTATCTCGTCGTGGCGCTGGTCGCTGCTGGTCCATATCCCGTTGTTCGACGAGGAGGGTGGCACAAAGGGCGGCCTGTGAGATGACCCCCTGCTGTCGGAGAAGCGCCTTGCAGGGCCGCCACTCTGGGCCGAGCCCTTGGAGCACAATGTTGACGAATATCTCCTCAGAGATTGTACTCCCCAGTTTCGCGATTTGATCGCGTAAGCTCCGACAGCGGTTCAGGTAACTATTGGCCTTCTCTCCTGGTGCCATCTTCGTCTCCAGTAGCTGCTGGAGTAGGCGGCTCGACGACACCGAGTCCTTCGGTTGATACACACCATTCAGGTGGCGCCAGGCGTTGAGGGCTGGAGCAGGCGAGGTTTTTGTCAGAGTTATATGACATAGCTACTGTAGGCTATAGTGGGGTAGCACATATGGGGTACAGTTGCCTAGGGTTTGCCTTTTGTACCCAACTTTCACTTAGTCATTTCATTCCTGTTTTCTTGATTCACATGGTATAGAGCGGGTTCCTACATGGGACCGTTCCTTCCTAAGGGCCCACCATAAGAATTTTTTTTTTAGCTGCCCGCGCACATTGCGCCCTGCCCTAAAATTTTTTTTTTTTAGCGGCCCCTACGCTGCCCCTACGCGGCCCCTACGCCGCCTCCCACGCGCCCCCTATGCGGCCCCTGGCGGCGCCCTGACGAGGCCCCTGCCGGCGCCCTATCGCGGCCCCTGACGCGCCCCCTGGTGGCGCCCTGACGCGGCCCTGACGCGGCCTGACGCGGCCCCTGGCGGCGCCCTGACGCGGCCCTGCCGTGGCCCCTGACGCGGCCCTGACGCGGCCTGCCGCGGCCCCTGCCGCGGCCCTGAAGCGGCCCCTGACGCGGCCCTGACACGGCTCTGCCGCGGCCCTGACGCGGCCCTGACGCGGCCCTGCCGCGGCCCCTGGCGGCGCCCTGACGCGGCCCCTGACGCGGCGCCCTGACGCGGCCCCTGCCGCGGCCCTGACGCGGCCCTGCCGCGGCCCCTGACGCGGCCCTGACGCGGCCTGCTGCGGCCCCTGCCGCGGCCCTGAAGCGGCCCCTGACGCGGCCCTGACGCGGCTCTGCCGCGGCCCTGACGCGGCCCTGACGCGGCCCCTGCCGCGGCCCCTGGCGGCGCCCTGACGCGGCCCCTGGCGGCGCCCTGACGCGGCCCCTGACGCGGCGCCCTGACGCGGCCCTGCCGCGGCCCCTGACGCGGCCCCTGCCGCGGCCCCTGACGCGGCCCCTGACGCGGCCCCTGTCGCGGCCCCTGACGCGGCCCCGCCACCTACCTTTCCGGCCACGCCGCCTCCTCTCAGCGGCCCCGCCGCCTCCTCCCAGCGGCCCCGGACGCCGGCCTCTCAGCGGCCCCGCCGAGCCGCCCAGCAGCCTAGCCGCCCAGCAGCTGAGCCACCGAGCCGCTCAGCAGCCGAGCCGCCCAGCAGCAGAGCCGCCGAGCCGCCCAGCAGCTGAGCCGCTGAGCCGCCCAGCCGCCGAGCCGCCCAGCAGCCGAGCCGCCCAGCAGCCGAGTCGCCGAGCCGCCCTGCAGCCGAGCCGCCCGAGCCGCCCTGTCCGGTAAGAGCAGCGCCTCTCTCACAGCACTGCCCTCACCCCACTGTTTGCGCTGCTAGTCTACTGCTGTCATGGCTACCCCTAGTGTTCTCGCTTTTGACGCTGAGGGTCGGGCCATTGACTTTGACGTCTGGATAGATGACCTGCAGCTTTTCTTACAGTGCGATAGGGCAGACGGCCTCTCCCTCTTTGACCTCACTTCTGGTGCCTCTCCTGCCCCCGCCACTGATGCTGACGCAACTGTTCGCTCCCAGTGGGCCACGCGCGATGCTGCTGCACATCTTGCTGTGCGTCGCCACCTGCCTACCTCTGAGCGTGCGCACTTTAGCCAGTACAAGAGTGCTCAGACCTTGTACGACGCTGTAGTTGCACGCTACTCCTCCCCTGCCACTGCTGCACTGAGTCGCCTCATGCTACCGTACCTCTTCCCTGACCTTGCTGCCTTTCCCACAGTCGCTGACCTCATTACGCACCTACGCACTAGTGACACTCGCTACCGCGCTGCGCTTCCTGCTGAGTTCTGCGCCAAGAACCCCCCCCCCATGTACATCACCCTCTACTACATAGTCACCCGGCTCCCTGACTCCCTTCGCGTAGTCAGGGACCACTTCCTCTCAGTTTGCCCCACCACTCTCACCGTTGACCTCCTCGAGAAGTCCCTCCTAGCAGCAGAGAAGAGCATAGTAGCTGTAGGAGCCTCTCGTGGTGACCCTCGCACCCCCATCTTTGAGGGGTGTTCCCCCTCCCCCCTTTTGCCCTCTGTTGCCTCTGCTACTGCGGCCGACCTCGTTGGGCTTGAGTCGGTCGGTGCGGCGTCTACCCCTAGCGGGAGACGCCGCCCTGGCAAGGGCAAGGGGGGCAGGGGCGCTGGAGGAGCTAGCGGGGGCGGTGGAGGCGGCAGTGGAGGCGGTGGAGGAGGTGGGGGTGGCGGTGGGGGTGGTGGCGGGGGTGGAGGTGTCGGTGGCGGCAGTGGAGGCGGAGGCGGCAGCGGCAGTGGCGGAGGGAGCGGAGGTGGCGGCGGTGGAGGAGGAGGCGGCGGAGGAGGTGGAGCTGGTCGGGGTGGCGCTGCGCAGAGGGTCGGCTCCGGTGGTGGTCAGCGCCAGCAGCAGCAGCACCACCAGCAGCGCACTCGTGACATCCCCTCCCCTCAGCAGCTCCGTGAGTGGTACACTGCACGCCAGAGGGGTGGGGGTACTGGTCCGTGCACCTACGTCCTCCGCACCGGCGACCGCGCGGGTGAGCAGTGCGGGGGTGCGCACTCCACCCAGCGCTGCTTTGGCCGCCTAACGGACGCTTGGCGTCACCAGTTCCCTGAGGCCACTGAGATCCCCCGCTGGGGTGAGCTGTCTAGGGCGGGTGTGGCTGTCTTTGACCTTGACTTTGATGCTATTCTTGCTGCCATGTATACTGTGACTATTAGTGATGAGGGTGACTGTTACCGGTGTTTTCCGCCCGACCCGGGCATTGAGACTGCTGCTCTAGGTACTGGTGAGGCTGCTGCTCTAGGTGCTAGCGAGGCTGCTGCTCTAGGTGCGTCTGCTCCCTCAGGTGCTGGTGAGTCTGCTCTCTCAGGTTCTGCGTCGGCTTCGGCCTCCCACACCTTCACCCTTGACTCGGGGGCTTCTCGCTCCTTCTTTCGAGACCGCAGCACACTCACGCCGCTTAGCCGGCCAGTTGCAGTCTCTCTGGCAGACCCCTCTGGGGGTCCTGTCCTTGCTCACTTCTCCACTGTCCTCCCGTGTCCGGCGGCCCCCTCTGGCACCCTGTCTGGTCTTTACCTTCCCTCGTTCTCTACGAACTTGGTGAGTGGTGCTGACCTACAGGATGCGGGGGTTCACCAGTTCACTCCTGCGAGTCGGCGGGTGACCCACTGCACGGACGCTCGGACAGGCCGACACCTGGCCATGTTTACCCGTCGGCCGGGGTCGAGCCTGTACACCCTGACCACTGCGTCTCCTCCAGTCACTGCGTCTGGTCAGGTAGCTGCGTCGGGTCAGGTGTTTGCTGCAGCGTCCAGGTCTGGTCCTGAGTCTGCCCCCTGTTCGTGTCGCCTCCTGTCTCACGAGACTCTCCTCTGGCACCACCGCCTTGGTCACCCCTCCCTGCTTCGTCTCCGAAGCATGGCCTCCCGTGTCCTTGTCTCTGGTCTTCCCCGGTCCCTCCCTCCCCTTCCTCCGGGGCCTGGCCCTACCTGCGTCCCCTGTGTTGAGGGGCGGCAGCGGGCTGCCCCTCACTCCTCCCAGTTTCCTCCGACAGAGGCCCCGCTGCAGACGCTTCACATGGACGTGTGGGGCCCGGCCCGCGTCCGTGGACAGGGTCACGAGCGCTACTTCCTGCTGGTGGTTGACGACTACTCGCGTTACACCACAGTCTTCCCCTTGCGCAGCAAGGGTGATGTCACTGAGGTGTTGATCGACTGGATCCGCGCAGCTCGTCTCCAGCTCAGGCAGAGCTTCGGCTCGGACTTTCCTGTTCAGCGTCTGCACTCTGACAGAGGTGGAGAGTTCTCCTCTGGCCTTCTGCGAGCCTACTGTCGTGCACGAGGCATCCGCCAGACCTTCACGCTTCCAGACTCTCCACAGCAAAATGGGATTGCTGAGCGCCGCGTTGGCATGGTCATGGACGTCGCCCGTACGTCCATGATGCATGCGGCTGCCCCCCATTTTCTGTGGCCGTTTGCGGTTCGGTACGCGGCGCATCAGATCAACCTTCACCCCAGGGTCTCCATGCCGGAGACCTCCCCAGCTTTGCTGTGGACGGGGAAGGTTGGCGATGCATCTGCGTTCCGTGTCTGGGGATCTCGGGCGTTTGTCCGCGACTTGTCTGCGGACAAGCTGTCCCCTCGTGCTGCTCCTTGCGTCTTCCTTGGCTTCCCCCCTGACGCGCCAGGGTGGCAGTTCTACCACCCCACCTCTCGCCGTGTCCTGTCCTCCCAGGACGTCACGTTTGACGAGTCGGTCCCCTACTACCGCCTCTTCCCCTACCGCACTCCGTCCCTCCCCCCGCCACCGCTCTTCCTTGTGCCAGGTCCCCCCCCGGTAGACCCCCTCCCCCCTCAGGGTCCTGCCCCTTCAGGTGTGTCCCAGGTAGACGCCGTCGAGCCTGTCGAGGTTACTGGTGACTCTGGTGCTGCTGAGGGTGCTGAGCCTGGGGGTGCTGACTCTGGGGGTGCTGAGCGTGTGGGTGCTACGCCTGGGGGTGCTGAGCCTGAGGGTGCTACTACTGGGGGTGCTGAGCCTGAGGGTGCTGAGCCTGGGGGTGCTACTACTGGGGGTGCTGAGCCTGGGGGTGCTGAGCCTGGGAGTGCTACGCCTGGGGGTGCTACGCCTGGAGGTGCTGAGCCTGGGGGTGCGGAGCCTGAGGGAGCTGGGCCTGCTCGTGTGGCGTCTGGCGGTGCTGAGCCTGGAGGTTCTCCGGGTGCTTCGTCTCGGCGGGAGCCACTCTCTCCACAGGAGCTGCGTGAGTGGTTTGCCCGGCGCTGGAGGCGTGCTGCTGGAGCTGGAGGTTCTTCGGCTGCTGAGGGTGCTGGTGCCGCGGGTCCCGGAGGTGCTCGTACTGGGAGTACTGGAGCTGCTGGGCCTGCGGGTACGACTGGAGCTGGAGCTGCTGAGGGTGTTGGCGCTGAGGCTACTGCTGTCGGTCCTGGAGGCGGTCCTGCTGGGGGTGCTACTGGTGCTGCTGGAGGTACTGGAGCTGGAGGTGCTGCTGGCGCTGGTGCTGCCGCTGGGGGTACTGGTGCTGTCCCTGCTGTGTCTGGAGTCGCCGCGCGGCCTCGGCCGTACTTCGTTCCGCTCCTTCAGCAGGTTCTTGGTCTCCCGCCTTCTACTGGTCCTCCTCCTCCCTTAGCGTGTCCACAGCCTGTCCCGTCACAGTTACAGTTACAGCCGGCCTCCCCACTGCCCGCTCCTTCTCCCTACACTGGTCCTACTGGAGGTCTTGCTGAGCGTCGTGAGCCTGCGTCTCGCCCTGCGTCGCCTGTCCGTGCTGCTCGCACTAGTGCTCGTGGTTCGCGTCAGCGTCCTCCTCCTGTCCCTGGCACGCACCGGATGTCTCTGCGTCCGTCCACTGCTCCTCTGCGTGCCCCTTTGCCTTCTCCTCCTGAGTCCTCTCTTCCTGCTCTTCCTGACCCGGAGTCGGACTCTCTTCGTGCTGCCAGTCCTACTGTCACGCGTCTCCTTGCTACTGTTGTCACTGACCCTTCCTTTGAGTCCACTGCTGCGTCTGCCCTAGTTACTGAGCTCGTCGACTTTGCTGCTCGCTGTCGTCTAGACTACGCTGCTAGTCTTGTTGCTGAGTCTGAGTCTGTCTGTCCTCCGTCCGTCGGGGGTGAGTGTGCCCTTGGCACGGACGTCCTTGAGGACAGGCAGGAGGAGTTCCAGTGTTTGGCTGCTGCTTCACCTCATCTCGTGTCCGTACTGCTTACCCCTGAGGGAGACCCGGATGCACTTGACATCCCGACTCCGCGCTCTTACGCGGAGGCGATAGAGGGTCCCTACTCCTCTCAGTGGTAGGCAGCTATGGACGCAGAGATGGCTTCCTGGAAGTCCACAGGCACCTACATTGACGAGGTTCCCCCGCCTGGGGCGAACATCGTCAGTGGCATGTGGATTTTCAGGGTGAAGCGGCCGCCGGGTTCTCCGCCTGTCTTCAAGGCGCGTTACGTGGCTCGTGGCTTCAGTCAGCGGCAGGGAGTTGACTACTTTCAGACCTTCTCTCCCACCCCGAAGATGACCACTCTTCGGGTACTGCTGCACATAGCTGCTCACCGCGACTACGAGCTGCACTCTCTTGACTTCAGCACTGCTTTCTTGCAGGGCAGCCTGCACGAGGAGATCTGGCTGCGTCGCCCACCTGGCTTCACTGGGTCTTTTCCTCCTGGCACCCAGTGGAGCCTCCGGCGGCCAGTCTACGGTCTCCGCCAGGCACCGCGTGAGTGGCACGACACACTGAGGACTACACTTGCGGCTCTTGGGTTTGCTACCTCTACTGTCGACCCGTCGCTGTTTCTGCGCACCGACACTTCTTTGCAGCCGTTCTACATCCTCGTGTACGTCGACGACTTGGTCTTTGCCACAGCTGACACTGCTGGACTCGCCCACGTGAAGTCCGAGCTGCAGAAGAGACACACGTGCACAGACCTGGGTGAACTGCGGAGCTATCTTGGCTTGCAGATCACCCGGGACAGAGCACGCCGCACCATTACCCTGACTCAGTCACACATGGTGCAGCAGGTCCTTCAGCGCTTCGGCTTCACGTACTCCTCGCCTCAGGCCACTCCTCTGCCTACTCGCCACTCGCTCTCAGCTCTGCCTTCGGATGAGTCCGTAGAGTCGAGTGGCCCGTACCCAGAGCTTGTTGGCTGCCTCATGTACCTGATGACCTGCACACGACCTGACCTTGCATACTCTCTTAGCATTCTTGCACGCTATGTTGCTCCTGGGAGACACAGACCGGAGCACATGGCTGCAGCGAAGAGGGTGTTGCGCTACTTGTGCAGTACGTCGGGCATGGGGCTTGTGCTTGGAGGGCAGAGTCCAGTGGTCCTCACTGGACACGCAGACGCTTCTTGGGCTGACGACCAGGCTACGCAGCGGTCGTCACAGGGTTACACCTTCAGCCTTGGTTCCGGCTCTGTTTCGTGGCGGGCTACTCGCTCGTCTTCTGTTCTCGGCTCCAGTTGTGAGGCTGAGATCTACGCAGGAGCCATGGCTGCACAGGAGCTTCGCTGGCTCACCTACCTGCTGACTGACCTCGGAGAGCCGCCTCGTTCTCCTCCAGTGCTCTACGTAGACAACAAGGCCATGCTGGCCTTGTGTCGAGAGCAGAGACTGGAGCACAGAACGAAGCACATTGCTCTTCGCTACTTCCTTGCTCGTGAGCTACAGCAGCGTGGTCAGCTGCGACTTGCGTACGTGGCCTCTGAGGCCAACACTGCTGATATCTTCACCAAGGCACTTGCGCCTTGTGATCATCAGCGCTTCTGTACCCAGCTGGGTCTTGTACCTACCTTGCCTCACTTGCTCACCTCTTGACCTTGTTTGTACTGTTGCATATATATATACTCCTGCTCTTGCTTGTCTAGCCTTATATATATGTGTAATCCTGCATGTGAACTGGCCTTGTGGCCTTGAACTTGTGCTCGGAATGTGTGGTGACTTTGTGATCCACCCTGAGCTTGCTTTGCTTTGCTTGACTGGTCTTGTGACCCCTTGTTCTCCCCCACTTTGCCTATGGGGGTGTGTCAGAGTTATATGACATAGCTACTGTAGGCTATAGTGGGGTAGCACATATGGGGTACAGTTGCCTAGGGTTTGCCTTTTGTACCCAACTTTCACTTAGTCATTTCATTCCTGTTTTCTTGATTCACAGTTTTGTATGAGCGAATGCTCAATTGCTCCGTCGGCGACATATTCCGAAGAAGAACCCCGTACGACATCAGAGACTCGTTGTAATACTTGGTTCTTCCGTCGTCAGTGTCCTCCGTGGGTCCCGAGTAGCTCCCGTCAAAGTAGTGGAAGATCTGCGCGTTTTGCAGCAGCAGCTCCAGTTCGAAGCTCCAAGTATAGAAGTCTCTGCCGTCAAAGCACACACTTGTCTTTATTTTTTATATGCTCAAAAACCTTGATTGCGCAGAGAGAATTGCTTCATCGCTGGGACAGGGAGTCTTGGGTGTTGAGCCGTTTCTGTCAAGAGAGAAGCCTTGCGGGGCGGAGTTCTGGCCATTCGAGGCCGGTTGAGTGGGTTGGGAAGATGTTCCCGCATCGCCATTCCGCAATGTTTGGAGTCCTTGCTCCATTCTCGTGAGTCGCTGAAGCAGTTGTGCGAGGACAACGGAAGGGATTGTCGTCGTTTCCTCACTTGTCGCAGCCGGGTTGGGCTGCGCTTCAGCCGTCAGATTCGTCTGACCTCCAGATCCTCCGGCCATTCTCGCACGTGAGCGTGTGCCGGACGCCACTTTCCGTTCGCCGAAGATTTCGGTGGTGGCGTTGCGAAGGATTCCTGAGTCGCTCTCATTCCATGTAGCGATCAGAAGTTGATCGACCTCAGGATCACCTCAGGAAGGTTCGCACACTCCTAATCTAGTGGTGGTGGGCCCTTGACCTCAATAGCAGAGTGAATGTAAATGCTTGAGATAATAAAAACATGCAGTACAAGGAATATAAATAAGATTACAAGGGGATACCAATCGACCTAGCTAGCCATGTACTCTAAGGGGTACATTCCCTTATTGCAGCGAAATCCAACCGTGCGACTCCAGACAGTTACGAAACTGTTCGGGCAGAATCCTCGCCACTGTTGCTGCCTGATGCTGTCTGCCCGACGATCCAGATCCTTTCGTAACCATGTCACTCTTCGTGCCACTTCCGCCTGTTCGTCTTCATTCTCGGTAGTGCGTGCTTCGATTGCTGCGGTGAGGAGTGTACAATAGTGTTTCAATAATCACTATTCGTAACAGCTGGAACCCTGATTTGTCAGGGTGGGCCTAAAGCAATTTTGGGCCCTGCTCTGACCTGAGGTCAACACTTCCGCTGCAACAAACTACCTGCGATCAACCCTGAGACGATCCTTCGCTAAGTCCTGTTTAGGACTGTAACACAAACTAACCCAAAAAGCGAGGTAGCTCTGATACCAAGTGTATATATGTTTTCAATGAGAAGAGCGGCAGTCAATATCGAAGCAGTGATTACAACTCCTAATGATATTAATGAAGCCTAGCACATATAGAGTGAAAGGCTAGGCGGAGTTCGCATTGTCGTGGTTGGGTGCTGGTTAGGGGTTGCCAAAGTCCAAAGGCGACGCGAAGTAAGTTCGGAAGGCGAGGTCATCTCCGAAAGTTGGATTCGCATGCGTAAGGAGTGACCGAGTAAGGAATAAGAAAATTTATAATTCTCTTTATAAAATGTATGTATTGTCGGGGCAGGTGTTACTACCGGCGGCATTAACAGCAAGAGGCGGAGAAGTTGTCGCTTTCGAGAAAACATCCGAAATGATAGCTTCAGAGTTGATTTCTGCGTTGCAGCTTCCCGTGTAGGTTCGCAGTGAAATCGTGATCGCGCAGGAGAGTTATACAGTAATTTGCATGCAGTTGACAGTGCTACAGTAATGAAAGTGGAGCCAAGTGGACTTCACTGCAGCTCTTCACGTGTGGGCGGCTCTTTTTATTGTTGCCATCAGGCTCGATGAAACAAAGGGTGACCCAGATTTGAGGCCCGTTGCCGAATTCGTGTGGTCGAACTTCAGGATTACGTGGTTGGAAAACCAAGCTTGATGTATTATCTAGCGCCGCGAATAGCAAACACCAAAGAGCCCAGACGTACCGATGACAGTCATTTCAACTGTAGTTAAGATAGCTAATTATCACAGCTATTTGCTTAATTACCGTTCATAATCTACCCAACTGCAACTGCCATACCCTTTGGCATTCTGGCAACTTTGAGACCTGCCGCCCGCTAGGATATTGCTATGCGATGGCGGGAAAGTGGGTTTGTGGGTGGTTCGTTGACGAAATGGAGTCACATGTACAGTAGCAGTTCTGTCCGGACTTCCGACACCTCGAACCTGTGGTGGAACAGCACAGTAGATTTACGAAAGAACTACAGTAACTAGGTTCTCATGTTGATGCAAGCGTACAATGTTTTTTTTTATGCGCCTCTTCAAGTCTACACTGAGTCTAAAATCACGTCTGTGAATGCATTCCTGTAATGTACTTGCTTTGATGTCACAAGATTAGTTACACGATTTGGGGTCAATTGTTAAAGCCCAAGACCTGAATTGCTCAACGCAAGTCAACGCGGGGCAAAACTGTGGGCTGCGGGAGGCAAACTGTGCACAGTTTGCCTTAGTTTATTTTAATTCGGGTTTCTGCAACTGTCATGTCGAATCCCAAACCCGACGTGGACGACCACCTGCTGCAGTTACTTGTGTCTCGTTCACGAATCATTCCCATCTCACCTGGCTGGGCTGGTTGTGCAAGGGGAGCGATCTTTCTTTGCCACCCTCTTTGGTGCAGTGTGTGAGCTGCAACCTGGTGTTGTCACTCACCGATTTTTCCCATCTCAAAACACAATCACCTTATTAGTATTACTAGTATGGATTCTGTCAATCCAGAAAATCCAACAGCTATCGTTGGCGTGCACGCCATGGCTTGTGATTATATATCCTGAATACATGCAGTCACCGCCTTTACTTGCTGCCGTTGCATGTCATTTCCTGACCATACGCACTATATGACAGGCTTGTAACCGTTGTTTCCGCTTTTGTTCCGGAGGCAATTCTGAGGGTTTTCGACTCGCCGCAGACTGGCCACACGAGGATTTGATCAAACCCGGCGTTGAATATTTCTGAATTCGAGAATAATAGGTGATTGCGACCCAACCAGAAAGCTTCATGCAGAAATTGGTAGTACCGTCCAACCTGACCTGAGCGATTTGTTTTGAAACAGTCGGATTTTGTGTCTTCACTGAACGTGTTCCTAGGGAAAATCCAGCGGGAACCTTTGATGTCGCGCAAAACACGGAATTCGGATGGAGCTCGTGTGATATTGGAGCAAACCATCCGTCAGTCAGGAGAAGCGTGGTTACAAAGGAGGCCTGAAAACCCGGAGGAAAGTGACTAAGGTCCAACGGTGGACCCTCCTTCAGGAATTGCAGCTCACAGGTCAGACCAGAAAAATAGCACTACAAACATCCGCGTTTCCTACTCTTGAGTGTGTCAATTTCATCATCGTCACGCTTTACATATCCAGGAATTGAAGATGGTGCAGATCTGTTATTTCCAGCATTACTGCTAGCTCTAGCCTAACAAAAAAGGCGAATTAGCAGTGCTCTTATCATAAAAAAATCTGCACGTCACGTGGTAACGTTTAGGATACATATTGGATCCCCATTCTTCCACTGGCACAAGACGGCAGTACTCTAAAAAATGAACCTCCTTTTCCCTTCTTGAAATCTCCTTTCACGTGCTTCAGGTTGGCAAGACGGCGACTCAGATCTCCTAATGCGGGGGGAAGTCAACCTTTCAGTAGTTTCAGAAGCTCATCTCATTGGTCACAGCATCTCTAGTACTACCACTGGAGCCTGCAGTGGCTCTGACTCTGCCAGCTAATGACTTCTGAGTCACTACAGATCGTCGAGTCTGTCAAGACGGTCATCGACAGCCGGAAGCTGTCTGTCGCAGCACCCTTGCCACTCCCGGCGCGACCTTTACCACCCATTTTGTTCTTGAGTCGACTCGCAAACAAGCCCGCTCTTGAGTTGTCTCCTCTCCTGGATGCTCTTTGCCCCCCCGAGGGATTGTGCCCCACTGGGTCCTCATTAGCACTGCTATGGCCTCCTCCACTCACCCGTCTCTCACACCAATGGGTTCCTTGCCTGAACACCGTCCTTCCCTTAGCACCATGGCCGTTGCACAGCATAATCCTTACAGCGATCCCACACGAACCACTCGTATTGCAACCCCGGCACACCCAAGCATCTCTAGTACTACTCTACCGCTCTCCACCACTCCGGTAGGCGTTTCCTTCAGCAGCCCTGCTGTGCTCTCGGCCTTCTTGGGGTCTCTGAACCCAGCTGGCCCCACAAGACAAATTCCTGCAGGCTTGGGCGGCAGCGATCGTCTGATTGGAAACGTTTCTTCCGTGCAAGTGCCGCAAGGAGGATTTGGATCTGCCGTTGGTAAGGACTCTAATAGAGGGAGAGGGCCCGGAGGCATGATTGCTGAGACCAGTGGCGCTACTACGCCCTTGGCTGTTCCCAGAGTTGGTGAATCTGATGGCGAGAGGAGGGGCGGGTCTCAAGGAGCGAGTGTGAGCATGACCCAAGAGGCTATGATTCAGCTTTTGGGATTTC